>CM075453.1:35277586-36477586 GCA_037832335.1 Carallia pectinifolia
TTATGACACGGTAATATCTCTTATTTGTTTTTGTAGTAATATATTTTTGATTGTCTTCACACATAGATTTCAATAGAGATTTCTAATTTAATTTACTTAAAATTAGCGAGCACCTAAGCTAAAATCAGATTATATAAATCTCTGTGTTCATTTTTTTTAATGCATTTCCATTTTGTTATCTTTTTTTATATCATTGGGTCCAGAGAGAAAATAATAGGAAAAAAAATGTTCACGTTACAATTAGAAATTTTTTTCAGGTGAAAATCTAACCAACACGCGATGTATCTAAGCAACCAAATTATGTTCATGTCTTTCAAAAATGGATAATATAATTCAGTGAAAAATGTATGAAATTCGAAGTAGATTTGCCACCATTTCCTTTGATGAGTTCAATGAACCAAGTTCACAAAAAAAAAACAACGAAAAGAAAAAAAAGAAAGGTTATTGATTACACAACTGTGATTTAGGGGAAACACTATCATTGATCATTATGCATGGGGCTCAAAATTTCATTGATTGAATTAACTTACCTAACACGAAAATACCAGCAACCCATGTTCCAGTCCTCCCTCGAATTGCAGGGTTACCATGTCGATCAACAGTTCCATCTTGAGTAAACACCTCCTGCTCCTTTTTAATCTTCACCTCTCCATCATGTCCTTCAAAAGTCTGCTACATATAATGCAATTCAAAACTTCTTAACCAAATTAAGGAAACTTTAGTTGATCAAATTTGACCGGAATTTGTGTTTTTGGCCCACTAGAGGGTCAATGCCTACAAAAAGAGGGGAGGGGGAATGTGTGATACTACTCGGAGGAAAACGCAAGAGTCCATCAACGAGATAATCTAAATAGGGTTCAAGTAAGTGACAAATTTATAAATTTGACACTATATCTCAACTTAAAATTTTAAAACATTAGATTATGAGTTCTTCTCACTTATAAGTTATTTATTATTTCTTCTATTTTTTTGATAAGAAATATTTAATACAACTTACACATAACATCATAAAATGAGAGTTAGGAATCAAATCACTGAGTCACTCTTTGGCAGACAAAAGCCAAACCATCTGCCCTAGGCATATATGCACTTATATGTAGGGATGAATCCAAAAACAATTTTGAGCGGGGGCAAACTTTTTATAAATATCATAATAATATCTAATCAGTTTTAATTTTTTAAATTTTTTTATGAAACCATATGCATTTATATATAAATAATCATTTAATTATTTATTCAATTATCTCTAATGTGATTTTATAATAGAATTTTTATCATATTCATTGTAAAAAAAAATTGTTTATTATAACTGTTATATCTTATAAAATTGAAGTCAATTTTATAAACAAATATACGTTGGATATACCATGCATTTTCAAATATTTTTTTTTGTTTTTAGTAATATCCATTGCAAATAATTTGCTTCATTAATGGTAAAATACTAAAATATTTTTTTAAAAAATGACTAGCATAAATATAATAAAAGTTTATTAAAAATTTTAAATTGAATGAAAATAATTTTGATTAATACATACAAACGAGAATCTAAATGAATAATTTTGAGAGCAAAAAATGAAATAGGTTGTTATTGGCAAAAAAAAAAAAGAAATAAGAAATAAAAGGGAGACCAAAAAGAAAAAAAATCAAAATGACCAGGTAGGGACTCGAACCTACGACTTGAGGGAGGGGCAAAGTGGCACTTGCCGCTACGCTAAATCACAATTTCTTGCAGTTTGTGGCTACAATAATATATATTTAAAGAATTCTCCCTCTAGTCCCAAGCTAGATTCGTCCCTGCTTATACCTAAAGCAGTCCAACAAAGGTATTAAGGTAAGAAAGTCATAAATATATTATGTTAATTTTTCGTAAGATATAGTCACGGAGCTTAATATATTGTTATTTTTCTACGCTACAAAAATTTTGTGAGTGCCAATGTGGTTAAATCGCAAAATCAAGTAAATTTGTGTAGCTTCGCTTATGGCTATTTGATCCTTCGCTGGTCTTGAAATTCAGTATAAAGGATATGAATCTCGCATAATATTACCATCAATTTCATTATATTTTGCTTTGCTAAACAATATTAATTCAAAATTTGTTCTCTCAATAATAATTGTTAAATTCAGCAATATTGTGTAGTTACGCTTATGCCCCTTGATTGTATTGTTGGGATTGCTCCAGTACGAAGGCTAGGAATTTCTATACTTATTAAAAAAAAATGAAGTTTTATGCGTGGGCAATCTCTTGTAATTCTAGTGTTAACAAATCTCACAAACCAATTCTAGTTTTATTCTACTGTTCTCTTGGGTAGTTCTCTCATTTCTAAAATCTCATGATGCCCTCCCAATATAAAAACAATGATATAAAGAATAAAAATTTAAGTTCTAATTACCATGTTGTCTCATGAAGGACTAATTATAGTGTTAACAATGCTAGACGTCCTTTTAAAAAAATTAATAAAAGATAGGAAGGATCCCATATACCATCAAAAATAGGTAACAGCCGGGATTCCAATTTTTCTGAAAGATGAGACAAATGTGATTCCTATTTCCATACTCTTTTTTTTTGTTTTTCCGATGCATTAGCACGCAATTTACTGCCTCCAAATTTTGATTTATATAAAAGAATTTTACTAGACGGCATAATTTTTTGTAGCAGTAAAATAGTTACACACAATTTATCTTTTTTTTTATTTTTTTAAATTTCAATAAATCAACAACTTATAACACTTTATTACTATATTGTTAGTACTTAAATATTGTTACCTAATATTAGCAAAATTTTTAGATGACCAAGATTAAGGTGGTCAACTTTCTTACATCTGTAACGTTTTTGGTCTCGTGTGTTTATTTTTCTTTAGTAACGCTCGGAAGGAGTTGGAGCATGATGCTTCATGCATATGGTGACATGCATAAAACACGAAATTGTTGTTCAATGCCTCTCTATTTCCCCTTTTCTTTTTCCTTGCTTTAAGCTCCAAATTGTGGAAAGCTTTCAGTTATACTTTGTGCTACTTATGGATCATGAATAATATTCATAATTTCACTGTGACATCTCTTTCTCACCAACAGAAGAAATGAATTGTTGCAGGTTCATCTTTGCATAGCTAAGTTAGCTAAGTGGTGCAAAGATGCATGAAAGGGATGAGTCTCTAGTTCTTCCCTTTTAAAAACAAATATTTAAGGAAAAGAAGAGAAGTTTCACTGACCTCTTTGACAATGTTTAAGCAATCCATTATTGCACTATTCCCTCAACCAGTGATTTTCACTAAGAAAAAATGCAAAGAAGATGAGCTCAGCTGGCAGTGATCATTTAACAAATTTAGGAGAATGGCAAAGACAGCAGATCGTATAGATACTATATTAGGCAGAGTGTATGCTAGCTGGGGGTGGGGGGAGAGGGAGTTCTTGACAAAGGCAGTGAGGATTGAGGAATTAATGCACACGTTCAAATATATATACTTGCACAATGAAGAGGATGGCTTGCCTTTATGATGCAATATCAATGTGGTGGCTGATGACTAGGATTGCATGCAGCTGTACATGGTGGGCATAAGGTCCCGCTCTAAGTGGAGAAACTTAAGGAAATTAATTAATTAAAAAGGAAAGGAAAGTGTTTGGAAGCAATCAAATGAGGACAAGAGAAAGATCATACGTGACAATTTTTTTTTTTTTTTGAGAGAATCATACGTGACATTGTTGGATACAGCTATTGATAAATGCAAACTACAGAGAAAAAGGGATACCAATTGTATGTTTACTTCTTCTTTTTATTAGAAAGTTTTTTCTAAATCGTAAGTTATATAACGAAAATAGTTCTCTTAATTCTCATAAAACTTTTTATCTCTTCCTAAAATTATAACTTAAAATTTTAAGATGAATGTTTAAGTTGGCAATCATTTGAGTGTCCAGATGGACATTTCCTTCTGTTACTTATTAGGCAAAATAAATCCACCTAATCCTCACTTACTAAAACATTCTGAAGATATTGCTCTTATGGCTCCAATTTTCTTGCTTGAAAGATTCGACAACTTATTATAACTTTTTCTATTTTCCCTCTACACTCTATTGGGCGTGTAAAATTTGATTACCAGTTAAATTAATCATGATATATTCACGGGAAAAATTCCACTTGCACTGAAATTTTGTTTTGATGAAACAGAAAATTTTGTTCATGAACGTAAAATCTTTTTTATTTTCCTCCACACTCCTTTTGGGTTTTTAAAACTTGACTACCAGCTAAATCATAATATATTCACAGGAAAAATTCCACTTGGACTGATATTTTGTTTTGATGAACGAAAATTTTGTTAGACGACATAAATCTTTTTTATGTAATTTCCTCTACACTACTTTTGGGGAAGTAAAAATTGACCACCAATCAAGATATATTCACAGGTAAAAGTCCACTTGGACTGATATTTTGTTTTGATGAAATAGAAAATTTTATTAAACAATTAATCGTTACTAGCCCATGGTTGGTTTAGTTAAAATGGTGTGATTTTCACTTTATAGACTAATCAAATTAGAGGTTATTTCCTTGAATCCCTTAGTTGGGATGTAGATGATCTGTGCTTGACAGAAAATATGTAACACATGATAATTTGGCCTCTGAAATCACCTGATTGTAATATCGAATGATCAATTGATTGCTGCTTCAAATTTGTCATGGAAAGAAATGTTGAAAAAGGGTAAAAAAAATTAAAAAAGAAAAAACTTATTCTTTTTTTTTTTTGGTTACAAAAGAAAAGAAGAGCGAATTCTTTTGCATTGATACAAGTAACTGGGATAATAAAATAGATCGTCCTCGTGCTGAAGCCACCTAGTTTTAATTAACTTAGTATAGTAGTATTAATTTAATTTGTATTCATTGATAATTAATTGGAACAGAATATGTTATGCACTCACATGAGGCCAACCTAACTCAGTTTTAGGTAATGAAATGAAACAAGGATGAAAATTTTTGGTTAAAGTCTATTCAAACAAATTAATCATATTACCTAAGCTTTAAAAGCAACTAATAAATAAATATTTACTAATCGAAAATTGTCATTCCTACGAAGGACAATTGTTCTGGCAATTGCTCCATTTGGTTTTACAAATGAATAAATGTCTACTAATTTACATGTTTTCGTGTCCTACATTTTTGAGAATGTTTCCAGAATATGTCATGCACGTAAATGAGGCCAACCTAACTCAGTTTTAGGTAATGAAATGAAAAAAGGATGAAAATTTTTGGTGAAAGTCTATTCAAACAAATTAATCATATTACCTAAGCTTTAAAAGCAACTAATCTATAAATATTTACTAATCGAAAATTGTCATTACTATGAAGTACTATTGTTCTGGCAATTGCTCCATTTAGTTTTACTAACCAATGATTGTCTACCAATTGACATGTTTTGGTGTCCTGCATTTTTTGAGAATGTTTCCAGGATTTGGTAGCAATAATTATGACTTCAATGAGGAAAGCAGCTAATCCAGGGCATGGATCATTAATAGAGTTCGTGTTAGACACCAACATATTCTGGTATATAGTCATGTATATATCCTAAGTTCATTATACAGGCATGCCCCGAATGATATTATATGTCAATAGATTGTATAGTAAACTCTAAAAGTTCACGTGCATTTTTCTAGGCAAAAGTTACAACTAATAGTCTCTTGAATTTGTCAAAATTGTTCATTTGAAACCCTTAAGCTTTAATTTTGTTCACCTTATCCAACTCTTCCGTGATTGATCTTCCCTTGTTCATAAGCAATTGAGTAATGATCTTGATTTTCCACGAGAAATTTTAGTTCAATTAGCGTTTTGAGGACAAGGTATCTGCTATTCAAACAACAATAAATTTATTTTTTAAACATCAGGCTTTGGCAGAATTCAGACATCTAGTTCAGAAGACCATTGACATCACTGCCTGGTTTTTAAAATTTTAGTTTATAATGAAATTTGAGCATCAGGCACAAGTAAGTAATGATGTCAAACAGCTCCTTTGTTTTTTTTTTTTTTCCCTTATAAATTGAATAATTCAATGACTCATATCACTACGTGTCTAAATGTGTCTCAATAACATTAACAGATGCATTCATATGTGAATTGCCCATCCTAAAAGAAAAAATTTAGGTATGTTTAGAAATAATTTATCTTAGTTTTAACCCATTGATTTCTAAAATTCGAGCTTCTCTTGAATTTTGTATTTACTCTCTTTTGCTATCTTTGCTGTATAAGTTTGTAAATTTTATCCCCTGTAAAAAATTTATAGATCTGCTACAGCTCAATAACATAGTGCTCACAAGGATTTCCCACGAAGTTTTGCTGCAAGTGGTAGGCTAATCTGAACACTTCAAGCGGTCAACCATAGAATTAAATGTCGTAGTTTTTGGAATGCAAAGGAACTAAACATCCAAAGCATCAAATATACAATAATTGAACAGAAAGCTTAATAATTGAGAACTAATTGTACTGAAAATAACAGTTGCTCAATTATTTATAAAACTAATTATGAAAGAATTGATAGCTTGGAGGCAATTAATTGAGCCTTCCGTGTACGTTTAGCAGCTACCTTATTAATTTGTGATTAGCCGTTTCCGCAATTTCTTAGTCTGAGATTTTGCGCTTGAAGTTCGATGTGGAGGCAATCAGGTAAAGAAAAGAAATCAGGCAAATGGGTGCAATTTTGTTCTCCAAATTCCTTGCATTTGGTGCAACAACAGCTAACAGAAAAACATAAAGGTGGGAGCTTTCTTTTTCCTTTGGAATTAACAAAACGGACAATTAGGCAATTTCTAATTACTTGTATTTATCTAGTTGATCTTTTGAAGGGAGAGACTAAGTCTAACGGAAATGCTACTGCATAATAATGTGCTAATAATAGTTCGAATTCTATAAATAGCCTCTTTGCTAAAACAAAAGAAAGATTACGTGTATCAACTCCTTTCAAGACTTTATAAATGTGAAAGTCTTGTATACTATTATGTCCTTTTTTTCCTATTTGATTTTTTCGATATCACAGTTTTCATGAAGTGTACTAATTACATATGCTCATACCAAATAAAAGTAGCATACCAGGGAATTCGTAAGGGATTATCTTATTGTTAGAAGCCATCATTCAACTATTAGTCCACAAAATATATAGCAGACCTACTTTTCTTAAAAAAATTTTTGACCAGCACTTTTCTAAAATTTATTTGATTTTACTTTGAATTTGTTATAGAACTATAAATTATCAATATGGGAGAGACATACTAGGCTAATGATCGTAATTTTAGGTAGCCAGCTGGCCATCACTAAAACTTTAGTGGTTATCAACGTGGATGAGGGTGCAGAAAATGACAATCTTGCAACTTGAAATCAAAGCAAATCCTTGAAACCTACTCATTGTGGAATTACAATTAATTGAGACGGTTATCAGCAGACACGAGAAACGCATAGTCAATGTCACAGCTTAAAGTTATAAAGTGGTTGACCCCACAAAAATCATTTTGTTGGTATCTACAAGTTGTCCATCTCATATTTCTAGTACAATTAATTATAATATTTTATAAAAATCTGTCAGTTTTATATTGGGGTTGTGGCCTGTGTTTGAATTCTAATACATCCATGCTCCTTTCATGGCCTCTGGGACTCCAGTTTAATCAAAAAAAAAAAACAAAAAAAAAACCGTGAAATCCAAGTTGGTATGTTAAACTTCGAATCCCACTTGTCTTTCTCCTTTTATAGAAAAAGATCACTTTGATTAAAGGCAATAGTTCGTATTCGATTCAAGCACGCCTGTTTCTAGATTGTTTGCTTTGCTTATCACTGATCGCATATATATGAGCTCATGCATGCATATCTGCTAGTGGTGTTATTAAACAATAGAAAGCAATCTCATAGAACAACAAGAAGAAGAAAAACATGTCATATGTCTGCAAATATTCTTATTGAAAAGGTTGGTATAGTCATCAGCCACCTATATACATATATTTTAATCCAACCATTAATGGAAATTTTCTAACATGACAATTAAAATATTTCCGTTGCTTCTGGATAAGCTCAGTTTGACCATTTGACATAGAACTGCAAAGCCCTTAAAGTGATGACTCAAAAGGATTGCCAACTCAAGAGACTTTTTTGTTGTCTGAAAGTAACAATCCTATTCTAAGAAATTTTACTTATAATCTACTTAAGACCCCATAGTTGTTTACGCTCTGTTTTTAAAATGTAACAAAAGAGCATACCGACATTTAGTATGGTAGCGATCACCCTCCTGGCCTCCTCCATTATGTATACGTTCATAAAAGTTGGAAATAATTACTGAAATGTTATTATAAATATACCACGTAGACTAAATTAATTACACTTCACTTATAAAGAGGGAGAAAATTGGGACTAAATTTTGGAGCTGAATTTTTTGTTGGGTCGATTTTTTAATGATGATATTACTAATGGAAATTCGGGAAATTCCTTCATTTTTGTTTCCTTTTTATTGTTTGTCAATTGTTAGGATCATCCTTTTTAGAATATTTTTAACTTTGCTTATAAATAGCGATGGATTTGCCATTCCATTTTTTTTTTTTTAAGTTTTGAATCACGACTATCAGTCATACTAAACATTTTTTTTTTTGGTTACATTTTGAGTTGTGGAGTGTGAATATATTTTAAAAGCATTACTAATTTTATCATAACATCCCTAGATAAAAGAAATACCCAAAGAAACCCCCCCCCCCCACCAAAAAAAAACCTAAAACATCACTCAGCTAATCACAACGCAACATCTCTAGCATTTCTTTTACTTTTAATTTCCCATTTAGTACCGTCCCTTTTTAAGGTTGCCTTTTCTCATCCATCATTTACTAGGAGTACGAATTGTTATGCTAAATATAAATTTTCCTAAAGTTAACTGTACACTTGAATTCTGGCTCCATTTTCTAGTTAAGAAATTAAGCTAAGATTTTAGGTCATTTGTCTTCGTAGAAATTTCTAATTTTAAACTTTTGATGTGGAGCTGACCCATCATTCATCCGCTCCTATATTTCAATGAAGTTGATTAAGAGGAACTAGAAAACAAAGCACATGAACTTGTTTTGGACAACTTGTTTTTGTCTATATACGGGTGTATCCTGAATTAATCACTTAATTAGAATAGGATTATTATTTCAGGGCAACCCAAAATTCTCAGAGTTAGCAGTCCCGTTGTATTACCTCTTGAAGGGCTTATCCAGGAACAATATACATGGGAAAATATTTTAATCGTGTTGTTGGAAAATTTCCATTAATAGTTGAATATGTGTATGCAGGCGGCTGAGGCCACAATAGGAAATATTTTCTCCTACTTATTGACATCAAACGTGTTTTGTTTTATTACAGCGAGAAAGCACATCCAATACCTCACGTCTCGCCAAAGAGTATTGCACACATCGAAAGAGTAAATTTTGTTAACATATGTTTAGTTCCCCTGAATATCTCAACAGACACTCGAGCCCAAAACCTTTAGCTTACCAGTGGACAAGTTCCTCTTTATTGCTAGACTATGACGTTCGGTTGTTGTTTTTGTTGTCGTTGTTCAGCTGAGTTGTTGGGTATTGTTTAAAGACACAACTTGCACATATGCACGCATGCGGAGCATTTTTTGTATATATATATATTCAGTGATAAGCAAAGCAAGGATTCAAGAAACAGCCGTGCTTGAATTGGATACGAGCTATTGCTTTTCAGCAAAGTCCTTTCCTGTCAAAGGAGAAAGAGAAGTGGGCTTCAAAGTTCGACGTTCCAACTTGGATTTTGGACAACTTTTGGGTATCAACGACAGGACTTTTTGGAGGACGTCCAATTTTTAATTTGTTTGATTGATTAAGAAATGACGATAGAACCCACAAATATTTAGTGTAATTCCATGATGAATAGATTACAATACTTTTACTTGGGGGGTTTTTCTTTATTATCAAGTTGCACTCAAGTTTGTCCTTTTCGGCACTACTCCGCATACAAATTGAAAACTATTGAAGTTCATGTCTAGTTGTATCTCTCTCCCCTACTGATAACATGGTTGTATAAGAACTTGCAAGTAAAATCAACTAAATTTAAGAAATTGGGCCTGTTTTATATTTTGTGGACTAGTGTTTTTGTTTAAGTATTTGTTACGATATTGATACTCAAACTCGTCACGCAATAAGATAATTGATAGTATACTACTTTTGATTGGGATTGAGCATATATAATTAGTACGCCACGTGAAAATTGACCTATGATAGTATCTGATTGTAATGCCGAAAAATCAACTAGATGAATGGAAGCATTTCAGAGATTGCCTAACTGTCTATTTTGTTAATTCCATGGGGGAAACAAACTTCCAACCTTTTATTTATTTATTTTTCTTGTGGCTGTTGTTGCACCAATTGCAAGTAATTCTGAAGGGAAAATTGTAGGTACTTGCTTGATTTCTCTTCTAATTTTCCTGATTGCCTCCGCTTTGAAAATCAAGCTCAAAATCTCTTCTAAGAAAACGTGGCAATTGCAAATAAAATATTAATGAGGTGGTTTCGGAAGCCTCAATTAGTTGGCTACAAGCTAGCAATTCTTTGATAATTAATTTTGAGCATCTATGTTTTTATTAAATTAATGTGTCAAAGAGTATAAAGTCGTATATTCATAAAATGAAAAAACTAGATATAAATTATAATAATCTTGAACTTTGCTACCTACTAATTTGAATTTTTAAGTGGATTTGAAATTCTAAGTTTTTATTTAACTTGATATTAAAGCATGGTTTACCCTCTTCTTGACAAATTTGTTAGTAAGTAGTTTAACCCTTTAAATATGAATTTGTCTTCAATTTCTTTATATCTCATTTTAATTTCTTTATATCTCATTTTAATCAGACCTAACATATGTTAAAAGGATGTGTTAAAAAATATAAATTTTTATATTGACAAAATATAAAAATCTAGTATAATTTATAATATTCTTAATTTTCTTACTCACTAACTTGAGCTTTTAAATGAATTTGAGGTTTTAATGCTTCATTGCTTGAATTCCCATCATCTTTGGCATTTAAATTCTGTAAGCTGTATCCGGCGTGCTTGCCTTATTCAACATGACGGGGTATTTGAGATCCTATTGACTCCCAAACTCTGGGTTTAAGAAAGGATAGATTAAGCAGATTATTGACGGCTTAATTTACATTATAACAAGCTTTGGGTAATGATATTGCAATGCGTGCGTAATTAGCACGCTGAAATTCTTTTGGTAGTTATCACTTGTATTTGTTTTTTTATCAGTATTTATTATATATATCTTAAACATACACTTTTCCCTTATTTTACTGAAAAAAAAAAAATACCACCAGCATATAATTCATTACATGTATAAACTAAGATTAAATATTATCTGTTTTTATTCTCATTTAATCTTCCTTATAAGAAAAAAACTCACCATCCAAACACTATTAAACCCAAACAAGATTTTCTCAAATCGATCACAGTATTAATGAGTCTGAAACCTATACCACATGCGCACAGATCAACTGACAGTTAAAGGAGGAACACTATTTCCATTACGCAGGATAAAACTCCAATCCAAATCCGATTGAATATGAAAACACACCTCCAATTACCACTAAGTTTTTCCAATTTTGGGATCAGCATAAGTTACATTATATATGGAATTTTCTGGTATTTAAGAGCATGCATGTTTTATAAATTTTTAGTGCTTCCAAAAATATTTAGGAATTGTTAACTATCTAGTTCAATAGATCTACATAGCAAATAACAAGACGAATAACAACAAAGTGTTGATTTAGCGGTTGTAAACTAACCTTGGATTGATTGTCCACCGACGGCAACCAAATAGCACAAAGAACACATTAACATCTTTTAGCTTGGGGACTTGCCGCTATACACTAACTATTTACACCGTCTGCAAGTATCCCCAATACAAAAATATTTCAACAGATGCTACTCGTCATCCAACACCCCCCCACTATCCAGCAAGCTTGGTGCCAAAAATCCGATAATTCCTGCTTCCCTGAATGTCGTTTATATATGATTTTATGCAACACTGAACCCACGGTGGGTTTCTGGGAGCATCGACTTCCTCACCATAATCATTTATGGCCACCCCCAGCAATTTGTTTCGCTTCCTTGTCAATACCTCGACAGAGGGATGACCGCCAAAAAATTTCTCCTATGATGAATGGAAGAATTAGAGAAAATTCAAATGTTCAAAGAGAAAAACTAGCATCATCAGAGGTTACAGAGGTATGAGGAAATATAAATTCTAAACCATTTAAAAATGTTGAATGCCCGCCTCCATAAAGAAGTGATGTTCAACATGTAAGGGTCTGTCAGTTAATATTCTACCGCTAAAACTTTTCCATAATAAAATTTACATTTTAAAATACTTATCAAGAGATAGAACAATTTCAAATACTTTAACATCTTTTAAAAGAACAATGGTTTTGTTTGATGCAATGTTTGATGCAATGGTGGCAGAGAATATTAACAACCCCATTCACATAAGTGATGGCTAAAGGTGCACTCCTAACTGAATTTGGCCTAGAATTCATAGGTTCGAGTAGCAGGCAGAGTCTTTCAGTAAAATCAGAGGTAAGCTTGAGTAGATCTCACCCTTCCCCAGTGCCCACAGTGGGGAAGCCTAATATTAGACTGCCCATTTTCAAGTAACCCACTAAACAATCTAAACCTCAATGCTGCTGCTGCTGATTGCAGCAGGCTTACTAAAATAAGCACAAAGGAAAAATGTCCCAACAATCCTGCAAATTTAGCTCGCATACATTTATGAATTTGGTAAAGTGTACATCAAGATCTCATATATGAGAAATGAGCACAAGAGAGTATAATCAAACCAAGGTAAGCATAGCACCTATTGAAGATGATATTGGGGCACTCAAGATGGTTGGTCACTCGTCAAAGCAGGCCTATTGATGCACCAGCGGGAAAATTTGACTATTTCAGTGGAATGAAGGAAAGCAAGAGAAGACTTAAAGCAGAATGAGAAGTAATAATAGGAATGACTACAGAGCAACGACTCTTGGCATAAACAATCTTACAAGCAGTTTGGTCTAAGCAGAATGGAGATAAAGGATTCTGTATAATAGATCTCACTCAGAATGGATTGCAATTAGGGGTTTAACTGAATCAAGCTAAGTTAACCTCACAACTAAGCAACCTTGTAAGTCAAAGTGATCAAACTAAAAACCATTAAGCAATATATGGGCATAAATCAGCATATATAAGAAAGTGGAATGCAACTTGAAGGAAAAGCACATTCTCACCCCATCTTCACCATACACAAAAGCATGGATCCTAGCAGTTGGATCCTCGATGGTTAGTCTAAACCTGTAAATCTGGTTATAAGAGAAGTCCTGGACTCGATGTGGATATACAGCCACTACACGAACCACACACTTAAATTTAGATGTCACCTGCAAGGTTTGAAGGTCATCAAGTAAGATGCAATGTCACAATCTATGCATATGCCTTATTATTCAAGCATCTGTTTTTATGCATAAAGTAGCTCCAACACTCAGCCAGAGACTTTTGCTGTGCCACAAGACAATGGCCCTCACACTGAAATAACTAGAAACCTCACTGTGTTCATGCCCAGTACTGCCAATGATATTATTCTCTTTCATGGAAACAGACCTTCTAACGCAAATAAGTATAAAAGAAGATGACACACATAATTGTGGAAAAGTTTGGAAGTCTGCTTAGCAAGGAGAATAGGTATTTCAAAAGATTGCTATTAAAACAGGTAGGATTGTTCTTTTTTTTTGAGTAAAAGAAGAAATTGAAATTTGTTGCTGGCTACAAGCAGAATAAATAGAATAAGCTCTGACAACAGAAACAACCAAAAGGCCAGATATTATATACTTCTCATACCTCCTTATAGGTGAGAATATCCATTAAGGTAACAAATGACACACGATCATAATCAACCTCTGAAAGAAGAAAGGAAATGTTAGCGTCACCATAAGGCAGCTTGTAAACATGGAAATGATAATTTTTTAAAGTCAAATCAGGCAATAGCATGATTAATGAGCAAAGATGTGCAACCTGTAATTCGTGAACACCAAGGGAAGCACCAATGTGGGATGCGCCCCAATTTCAGTGACAAACGCTGATGGTAAGCCCTGATAAAATACAGTGCAAAGTATATCCTACTCCTAAAACCATGTAGAAGGGAGTTGCCAGTATGATTAACTATGCACATACAATCATAAATACCTACTTCTGGCGGGCTAACACAAGACAGTCCTCATTTGGAGTATAGCGAATCTTTGTGAAGGGTGTCAGCACACCTCGCCAGAGTCCCGACTGTGTTTCACAGCTTATGTTGACAAACTTTATCCACTTGCCAGGATTTAGCATTTGAAGAACATGTTTCTGATTGTCTTTTTGAATAATCACCCGTAGAACTGTTCCAACAGTAGGAAATGTACATAATATATCCCTTGACAAAGGCAGGGCTTCCAATTGCAGAGGAAGTGGATTATCCATTTCGTCTTCCAGCCTGCAGTTCAAAATAAGGGGGGAAAATAATGACTTAATCATGATGGTGGGCATCTTTCTTTTCAAATAATGAGAATTTTATATGTTTGCTACCCACCGTGCCAAAAGCACTCGCCTCACTTGCCTAGGCATCCAGGCCGGGCAAGAAAACCCCTTAGTGCCTCTGGAAGTCTGTGGCAAAGGCAGCTTCAGTGGGGCACTCACCTTTGACCTAGGAATTGCCTCATGCATTGCAAGAGGCACTAGAGGCGAGTGCCTTAGTCAACTCAGCTCTTTTATGCTCTTCCTTTTTTCCCACTCTATCCCTGGAATGGCTGTACACAATAAGTGGTGGGGGGGGGGGGAGGGAGACAGCTGAAAAACCACTTTTTATGCCCTAGGATTACACCCTTTCAAATTCTTTTATACCATATACACCAACATTGCCACAAGAAGTGAATTCCTTTTAATCATCTTAAACTGCTACCCTGTTTCTCTAATTACCTCCACAGCAGCAGTTTGGATGGTAGCAATCGTAACATATGTTTGGAAGCAAAATTAAAAAGCCTACTTCCCATCAATTCACAATTATATACCAAAAGGAACATGAAGGAAAAAGACTGGAGTTCATATTATTTTGGTCCCCACAATTCAAGTTATCAATCAATATGGATTTTGAAGAAAATTTTCTATCGTTTTTATTGGAAACTCAGAATCAAAAATACATAATCCTATCAATCCCAACTAAATACTGTTGACTTCTGACAACCCCAATTTTTACAACACTTGGATCTCCGAAGACCAGACCAACATGTAGGCCAGGAAAACGCGCTTCCAGCCATATTACCTTTCATTAGAACTGGAAAAGTATGTGAGACCTGAAGCCAGAACTCATCAGTCTAAACAAACATCTAGCCAATGATGGAGGACCACACAGGCAATGCTCCCACTCATATGATCCAATTAATTAAAGATCAAAGTTGAAACAAGTGTCAGGTGACAGTACTCACAAGTGACATATTCCCAGCTTGTAAGGTTTCAAACGAGCTGAGTTGCTCACTAATGGCTTTGAGCTGGCTTTTCAAGGACTTGTTTGAGTTGTTCATTTTTGTAAATAAGCAATTACTGAGCACAAATTTGAAGCTGTTTAGTGGACAAGTCAAGCTTTTGGAGAACCATGAGCCCAGCTTATGAGTAGATCCTTAGAAAGCTCGTCAACAAGCTCTGAAGATTCATTTTAAATTATATACTAGATCCTCTTGATCCCAAGCCTAGTTTTGGAGCTCATTTCGTAATCGACCCAAGTCAGTACATGTCAAAGCTCAGCTTAGCATGACCTGTTAGTAGCTCTGCTAGCTTGTTAATTGAAATTGGAAATAATTATGAGAAAACTGAAGGTTTAAAACACCATATACTTAATAGCAAGAAAATGACTGCCAAAAATATTTAGAATTTTTACTCTTACGAATCACTGTATACTTACATCATCAGTTATCTTTTTTCTTTTTAATAAATTCTTGTGGCCTTTTAACAGAGTACCGAAAACAAAATAAGGATACCAAATGATAAAAAACTAAACTTGAGACAACTGACCTTGGTTTAATGCTGATCGGTGCAGAATCAGTTCCATCCCAAACAAGGGTCATCCACTCATTCTTAGTAACCTCATAAACATGTAGAACCTTAACATTGTCAAAAAAATCAATACATCAGGATCTATTGATAGAAGGGTAATGCGAAAAAGGAAAAATGATAAAAATAGCACTTAAAATTTTCAAAATCAATTAGGGTTTCAGTCTATCTAATACACACGCATGACAGGGGCATAAAAACGGTGCTGAATTACCTTGCAAACTAAATCGACTTGTCCTTCCTTGATATCTCTCAAGAACAAGAATCTGCTTGACCCTAGAATGTACATAAAAAGAGAGCTCTTTACAAGGTCAAACGATACATTTTAAAATTTACAATGTGGTAATGGTAAGGCTAGACATAACCAAAAAAACAAAAAAACTGAAAGCCACAGGAATAAGTAAACTGACAACTACTGCTAGAAATTATTAAGCACTAAACCATAAAACATTTATATTATTTCAGTTAAGCAGTTGGGTATAGCAACGTTCTTGAACCGCTGATGACCAGCCCACCAGTAGCAAGTATCATAGTATCAATTAATAGATTCTTGACTGTCTCAACGACTATTAAGAGCCGCCAAAAAATCACCAGCCAATTACTACAAAAGATCTAGTCACCACCAACACCATCGACCATATACTTGATCATTTTCTGAACTTATACAAAGAAGATATTTTGTCTCACATACAAAGAACATAGATAATCTTCAAGAGATTCATTTCATTGGAAAAACTTCCTATGACAATTATTTTTGTTAAGCAAGTCATTTTCTCAGAAAGGATGTCAAATTTGAAATCTTCCATAGCAAAAAGATGCCTAAACTTCTAGCGATAGTTAATTCCAATGACATCTAGGCATCTAGTTGCTAGTCTCATTTCATAGTATCTGTATTAGTCACAGTTCTTATTAACCAATAAGCAACATTTAATGGTCCAGGACCTGGAATTCATAGCAGACAATGTGGGCATATCACAGATAAGCTTAGCTTATTAAGCTATCAAATTATGGAAATTACCTACATCGGGCTGGAAATGAGATAGCCATTTCCTCAGATCCGCTACAAAGTTTGAGTCCAAATCTCTTGAACGGAATGTTGAAGATGATTGATAAGGACAGAAGTCTGTACCTTCTTTTCCTTCATATAAGGCAAAAGACGATAACCTCTTATCATAAACTGCATTCACTTCGCCATTGTGGCATCTCATCTGCATAAAAGTATCCTTCCAACTTTCAGTAAAATTCGGACACCTTAACTACTAAGCACTGAGTACCGTTACACTCCGAACAAAAATGCATCTCGTGTATGAAATCAGAAATTTTCTCATATTTGGCAAATGCAACCCAAAAGCCAAATAACAAATAACAAATAACAAATAACAAATAACAAATAACAAATAACAAATAACAAATAACAAATAACAATAACAATAATAATGATAATAATAATAATAATAACAATCGCAGTCATAGCTCTTAAGAGACGAGTCCCCCAAATTCATAGAAAAATGAAAATCAAGAAAAGCATTCTCTTTTTTAATTCTGGAAAAAAAAAAAAGAGGGAAATTTAAAAGGAAAAAACAAAAAAAAAAGAAGAAGATGGAGCACTGTACCATTACACAAGAAAGCTGAATAATATCGCCGGCGGAGGCAATATGAGGAAGCAAATAGGGAGACTTAGCGAAAAAATTGACGGAAAGTCCCGGCTGCGGATGCGATTCATCGATTATTTTCAGCGTGCAAAACCAATCTGCGGAAACACAAAAACAAAAATCACAGCAAAAAGAAGAAAGAAAAGAAAAGTGAAGAAAAGAAAGGGAAAAAAACAGAAGAAACGAAAGAAGAAGGAAGGAAGGAAGGAAAGAAGAGTACCGGTGCCTTTGGACATCTTGGGAAGGCCGAACTCGAGAACGACGGCGAAGAGGCTGACTTTCTGGTTGATGCAAGCAATGGCGTCTCTTATCTCCATGTACTTGTAGTCTTCTCTGTTTGCAGCCATTTCTGAATCCCCACAATTCTTTCTCTCCTACGTCTTCTTCTTTTTGTCTATTCTATTTCTAGGGCTTCCCATGGCGGGAGTGAGCACGTAATGCTCTGTTTGGATTTGAGATTGAGTTTAGAAAATGCCGGGAGTTTCTAACTCAAAACAGTATTAATAAGTATGTTATTAAATGTGAGATGAAAGGTTCGAACTCTCGACTTTCTTAAGTGTTTCTCTTTCTTCAATCAGTTGATTTACATTTAAAAAAAAATTTTTAAAAAAAAGGGATTGAGTATGAAAATAAGAGAAAATAATTTTTTTATTATTTATTTGGATAAATTAGAAATGAATAAAAAATAAAGATTTTGTTTGTATGTAATAAAAAAAGTTTAAAAAATAATATAATAAAATAATTTTAAATTTTTTATGCCCATTATGTAGAAGAACTTAATCTAAACGCGAAAAAGAACATAATTTACAATTAAGTTGAAGACACAAAATGTAGGAATTTTAATTTGACTCAAAGAAAAATGAAATTTTGAGTGAAATTTATTCTGAATAAAAAAAATAAGTGTAAGACATTTATTATTGTTTCGTTTAATATTTACAGCAGCGTTGGGACTGAGTTAGTCAGACTGACTCGTTGGCGTCTGCTAGTCAAAGCCAAACAAGGCCTAAATTCTAAATTCCCAAACAAATAATAAGAAAACTCGATTCAATTTCATCTGTCTGTCTGTTTGTCTGTTGGTCAGTCGGACAATCAAAAGAAATTGAATCTCTGAATTTGGCCCAATGTGGAGAAACTGTTGGAGGAGTAGGAGTTGTTTCTCATCTTCTTGCTCCGTTTTCGGCGTCGTCAAAGACGGCGTCGTTTTCGGACCTCCGCCGCCACTCTTCCGCTACTCCTCCATATCATCTTCTGCTTCAGATTCATTCAATTTAGGGTTTGTTAGGAACATCCACGACAAATCCGATGGAATTCGAGCTTTCTCCTCCACAACTGCGCCATCCGCCGCCGCCGCCGCCGCCGCCGCCCCCGCTGTTGATCATCTGTCTCCCTTGGCCTCCGCTCGCCACTATGCCCGCTGCTATTGGGAGCTCTCCAAAGCCCGCCTCAGGTTCTCTCCTTCTCGTCCGCTGCATTGTTTTAACAATTTCGAGACTTTTGTTAAGGAAACTGTAATATGTCTCTTTGATGAGATTTGTGAGTTCTTTTTTTTTTTGTGTTGGGATGCAGCATGCTAGTTGTTGCAACGTCTGGAACTGGATACGTACTTGGGAGCAGCGGCGGTGCGGTTGATATTTCTGGCCTTTTTTATACTTGTGCCGGCACAATGATGGTTGCAGCGGCTGCCAACTCATTGAATCAGGTACCAATTTTACAGATTTTCTCATATATCATTTCACTTTTGAAATTTTTGTGCAATATGAGAATTTTATTTTAAAAAAAAAGGAATTTATGAGGCAAATCACCTAGTAAGATGAGAGAATGAGCTACTTTTAAGTTGGGAATTTTTTGTTGAAGCCTCTTGAATTCGGGGCTGAATATGAAAAGTACCATTTTCATCAAAGAAATCAAAGAAAGACTTCATGGTAGAGTAGACATTAGTCGTTTCTTAGGAGCTCATCAACTCGACCTTATGATTGGTATAGTTGCTAGTTGCTTTGTCTGTTTTGTATGGGAAGATGGCTATCTTAAGTGTTTCAAGGCTGATATTGTCATCT
The DNA here is from genome assembly GCA_037832335.1 of Carallia pectinifolia. Taxonomy (NCBI): domain Eukaryota; kingdom Viridiplantae; phylum Streptophyta; class Magnoliopsida; order Malpighiales; family Rhizophoraceae; genus Carallia; species Carallia pectinifolia. The sequence continues at coordinate 35,297,412 of CM075453.1, forward strand.
GATCTTATATTTGCCAGATCAATTTGTTTGTCACCTAGTCTATTAATTATTGTATGGTGTCAGGTGTTTGAGATCAATAATGATGCCAAAATGAAAAGGACACGGCATAGACCACTACCTTCAAAGCGTCTTACAGTACCTCATGCAATCGCCTGGGCATCCTCTGTTGGATTGGCTGGCACTGCTATATTGGCAAGCAAGGTGGCCAGATAAATTCGCTCACCGACACATTTTATTCGTCTTTGACACATTTAGCTTTTTGTTGTTATTTGGTGTTTAAATTTATGTGAGAAGGGTAACTGATGTTGCACTATTCATGACAAGGTTGTTGCAGACTAATCTGTTGGCGGCCGGACTTGCAGCTTCCAATCTTGTTCTTTATGCATTTGTCTATACACCATTGAAGCAGATTCACCCTGTCAATACATGGGTTGGAGCCGTTGTTGGTGCCATTCCCCCTTTGCTCGGGTAATTTTCTGTCCTCAAATTTTCTTTTGATTCTTTTGCCTTTTTTTTTTTAACTCCTAGGACTTAGTTATGCTTTGTATAACTTTTCTCAGCCTTTCCATGCAACTTCTGTTCTCTCTGTTTATCCTGTACAAATTGTTTGGAGTGCAGAGAGTGGTTTCACTGAATTTACTGTTATGGGCTAGACAGCCTTAGAGATAATGGGTCCCAAATTGATCTCCTAAGGTTATGTAAATGATTTTAGAGGCCAATGCAGGCCCCAATAATTTTTCCTTTACCACTGATGGTATCAGCAGTAAACAGGCAAGGAGCAATTACTCGATTTAATGCTTAATAATGTTATTGGTAAAATATAAGAAGCTTCCTAATGCATTGGAGAAATATAATGGATAATTGACAGGATCTGTTATGGATCTGATTAGCAAAAGTTAATACTCTTTTGCATGGTACACACAGTGTTTGAAGCCTATGATGACTATTCTTTATTTAGTTGGAATTACCAGCTGAATTTCCCTGTTGTCAAATTTAGTTGGCGATCTGAGGCTTCATTCATATGCGTAAAATCTTGTGCTAAAATATAAAATAACATTAGCGCCTAAACGAAGAATCAGCCTGTCCATTTTTGTTGTGACTCTAGATATACCATACGCTCTACATATCAGCTTGCGAATGATTGTTCTGGATCCTCAAATTATATATGGGTTATCGTATAACAGTTCTATATCTTTGAATCTTATATGGGAATCTCTAAAAATTTTATATGCTCCCCATTTCAGCATGTCTTGAACATATGCAAAGGCAAACTTTCTCTCATTTTATGTAGTTGGTTAAGACCTGGGTAGAAAGCACTCCACATACGTATATGTGTGTAGTTTCTTCTTAGAAAAGGAGTTTCCATCTTTGTAATCTTGTTGCAAAATCTAGTTTTAACACTAACCTTCTTGCCCTGCATCCTGACTAGTTGCTTTTTTGGTCTGAGTTTTCAGGTGGACTGCAGCTTCTGGCCAGGTTTCACTCAATGCAATGCTTCTGCCCGCTGCACTCTATTTTTGGCAAATACCTCATTTTATGGCCCTTGCATATATGTGTCGCAATGATTATGCTGCTGGAGGGTATGTGCATGTGCTTTGAGTGAGATTTATCACATATGGACTTGTTGGAGGCTTTTCAATTATTTTTTGGTTTGGCAAACTGCTGTGGAGTATAACTGAATACAACTCAGGTTGTTTATGTATTAGACCAAGTTTCTTCATTTAAAACAAGCTTCTTCATTTAAAAGGAAGGGAAAATGAAACAGTTTATAATCTCTAACATACGAATGTTCTGCCAAGGTTGTTGTCATTATAGCCACTAGGTGCAAAGGTGGCTTATTCACGTGAATGACTGCTCTGGTTCTTCAATGCTGTTTCCTGAGTATTTTTCCAATTTCCTTGTTGCCCACTTATGTACTATTGTGTTTTCAGGTTCAAGATGTTTTCGCTTGCTGATGCTTCTGGTTGGAGAACTGCCTCAGTGGCCTTGAGAAACTGCCTTTATCTTGTGCCATTGGGTTTCTTAGCCTATGACTGTAAGCTCCAATCAATAGTAGATATGTTTTTTTTTTACTCCCCATTGACATGCAAGCATATGTATATTTTTTGCTTGATTTTGTTCTTGGATGGTATCTTGGCTACCTGCGTTTTTCATAATTTAAACAAAAGCATTAGGCAGTAAGTTAAATTTTCAAGTATATGATAAATGTAACAGTTAAGGTTCTTTTTTAAAGTTACTAGGATTTTCCCAGCAAATGTTCCAATATTTCTTTCCATTTTCTAGTTTAGATATATGATATGTTTACTGAAATTATCTTAACCTGTATGTATCAAAATGGGGGTTGGTGAAGAACTCATGATTATTGGGTATGCCACTACTTTTTGGGGCTGCATGGTCCTTCTTTGAAAATACGAAAATTGATCTTTGTTTTACATTTTCTATCAAATGCAGGGTAAAGTTTCACAACGTTTATATATTTTGCCGTGGAATCTTATAAATATACTATTGATTAAGCTTTGCAGCATGAATCTTATCGCCAATAATTACTTGCTAGCATACCATTGGTGTGAATTGAATTTTTTATGCTTAACTTATCCAGATGACGTAAGACTGTAGACTTCTTTCTCATATATCCATTTGAGTTATTGGAATCTGTACGCAGGGGGTTTGACTTCTGGATGGTTTTGTCTTGAATCGTCAGTCCTGACCTTAGCGATTAGCGGTTCAGCATTTTCATTTTACCAGGAGCGGACAGTGCAAAAGGCAAGGCGGATGTTTTATGCTAGCCTTCTGTATCTTCCTGTATTTATGTCTGGGCTACTATTCCACCGCATCAAGGATGATGAGCAATTTGCTCTAGAAGACGGATCAAAATTGATTGACGATCTATCATTGCCCTTAGAAACTGAAGTTGGAGACAGCAGAACTGTTAAACAGAAGAACGAGGGCGGGTTGTTGAATGGTGGCATACAAGCACGTGCACCGGTGGCATACGCTTCTGTTGCACCATTTCCCTTTTTGCCTGCTCCTTCATACATGGCACAATAACTTACCCAGTTTGTACTTTGTATGAAAGTATAATTCAATAAAGTAGAAAGGCTTTCTTGTGACGCGTCTCTTCTTTCGTTCTTTGAGTTGCATTTTTGTCCCCATTCCCCAACTAAGAACTATTTTTGTTGGCAAAAAAAATACTGAAATTTTGGCGACCAATACCAAGGGAATCTCTTGTTATTGGACTTTGATAACATAGGCAGTCAGATGTGATGGCTTCTGAGTTTACTGGGAAGAGGACAGCTGCTTGGCATTGGGAATGTATTGTAATTGTATTGTTGTCTTTGTGAAATAAGCATACAGAAACGCTCAAATATTCGAAGTTGTGCTATATATTGATCTCTAAGCAATTGTAATGCCGGGCTTTTTCTTTTTTCTTTTTTTTTTTTTTTTTTTTCGTTTTTTTGTTTTTTTAAATCCTCTCCCTTGAGTCACGGGGACACGTGTATCATCAACCAAGTTGTGATTGTACTAAATCTTGTGTACATTACAGCTAATGGCTAAGAACTTGTTGATCCTTTTGATTTGCTTTGCATGAATAACAAAAATCGTCATTTAAATTGTAATTAATTTGTTTTTTTTTTTGGGAATAACTAGAGAGTTTTGTAAAAGCATAGGATTCTTCCAATTATGTTTGAAATGCATAATGGAATAGTCTATGATAATTGTTAAAATCGCGTCATTAATATTTTACGTAATACTCAGTAAAAACTCATACATACAATAATGATTCACTAAGATTCCTTTTCATATACAAGATTAATCTAAACAAAATAGTTTTGGTATTAATAACCTATTACTTCAAAGTTCCAAAATGGCTTACTGAGCGAATATAGTGTTCGTTTCGTTTAGTTCTTGTTATGAAAATAAAAGAGAGAGAAAATTTGTATGAGTTAACCTGATATAAAAATTGAGAAACCACCTCGGATTGTACTTGCCTCTGCCTTTGAGCATCTTACGAGGAATATGGCGGGTTTTCAGTTTCAACAAACTGGAGCACTAACCTTTTCGTTAAGAGAAATCGGTTTTTCTACGTTCTTGGATTCTTTACAGAGATAGAAGGATGCTCAATTCTGAAAGTAACTCAATGGAGAATAATGAAGTTACATCTAATGGGGACAACAGAGTTGAGGACGAGAAAATATACGTACAATCATTGGCCTGATGCAGTGTTGATATATATGGGGATGAGGAAGTTGAATCACCAAAGGCTGGCATGGTGTTTGCTTCAGAAGACAAAGTTCATGGTTATTCCGATAAGTGTCCACAACATAAAATTCTCAAGGACAATATCATATGTGCAATGTTGTTGATCGCAAACTTGAACTCCAGCAAAGTTGCACCATACCATATGCAAGAAAAAACAGGAGCTGCTGATTGAAAAAGAGACATCCAGGGAAAGGGCTTAGTGCAGCAGTCCCATCATGTAAATTTTTACAAAAACAACACATTCTGCAGATAAATTACCAACATGAGCAATATAGAATCCGTTTATGACGAAAAAACCTGTTCACTTTCTTTTTTTCCGGATCATCAAAAGACTCGTTATAACTTGTAAAGCATCCTTTACAATTGCAATTGGTTTCCAATGCAGGGTTCTAATCAGGACCTGTGTTCCAAATTACAACAGGTTTCTAATACAATGGAAGTAGAACCAACTAAAAGAAAACATGGAAATCATGCAGACAATTGCAACCGTTACATGCCAATATCTACTCATCACGGAGAATTCAACTTTTCTTGATATAGTTTCAACAGTTGAGAACCTTCCCCTTCATAAGGGACAATATACTTCTCGAGAAACAACTTCTCTGTGGTGCCGAAAAACCCAACCAGACCGAGGTCCTTCCTAAGAAAACCCTGACAGACCAAAGCTTGGGCAACTGAGGCCCTAGGAACAATTCTCTTTTCCAAGCTCAGCGAGATGAGAGCTGGATTTTTGGCAATAACTGCAGGCTTCAGACCTAGTGTATTCACATAAACATCCATTACAGCTGCAATTTTATCCTCTGAAACATTCATAAATGAGGGATGCTTGCAAAACGCAGTCAAAATTTCATCTTGGGACAAGCCCCATTTTCCGTAAGCTTCAATCTTCCTTCTCCATGTCGTTTCACTCAACGTCCCAATCACAGACACAGCAAAAACAAAAGTACACCTCAAAGGATTTAATCCCATATTCTTTATTTTCTGAACAATCCCACTAAAACGAGAAGTATTCAACGTTATGCAAGTAGGTCGGCTACAAATTAACACTGCAATATTCGACTTAGGAACTCCAATTTTGATCAAACTATCAACATTGCTTGACACCAATTTCCACAAATGAGTCCTGATCAAACCAGGATGGCGACTGATAGCCTTAATGACCTTTTCATCCGATTGAAGCAACCCGCGGAAGAGATCAAAAGAAGGAACTATCTGTTTCTCTAAGCTTCTATCCAGAAAACCATAATGTCCAGAACATATCCTGACCACATCAAGTTGAGAAGCCCCTTTAGAGTACAAAAACTCCAATTTAGGCAAAAGGGTCTTCTCAGGTTTCAACTCTAGCAATCTGGGTGAATTCTTGATAAGCTTAGAGATTTGCCTCTCTGTGAATCCATGGCTCTTGAGAAAAGCAAGGACAGCATCAGAATTATCCGGTGAAAACCCACATTTAGCAACAAATGAGGACTGATTTGCATTGCTTGAAAAGCATTTACGACCAAAAAGTGACGGACTTTGAAGATGAAACTCATAAAATTTTTGGGCTGCTGAAGTTCTGATTGAAATTTTCCCATGGAGAATACGAATACTTTTGAAGAGAAGATAAATCATGGGGTATTGCAATTTTCGGGCACTAGTTAGTGGAATAAAAGAGACTCTCACCTCTGCTCTGCCGTTGTTAAGTGTCAATCTCTTAGCTGCTTAACCCAATTGCACAAAGAACAGAAGATGAACCAGAATTTTTTTCCCGATCAAAGAAGACACGAAGTAAAACCCTTTTTCAGGGCTTTTGACACTTTCTGAGGTGGCTGTCTCATACTAAAACGTCACCGTTTCATACTGCTGTTGTTACTTTGGGACAGTTTCGTACTACTTTTTAAATTGATAAAATGTTTGGTCGGTGAGGGTTACCAAGAAAAGTTTGTAACTTAAAAAAAAGAGTTTACACTAAACATATATATTATTTGTTAAGAAAGATAATTAATAAATTTTAAATTTTAAATTTTTTAATAAAAGTGTCAAAGTGTAACCCGATCTGATGAATTAACTCAAACATAACCGCAAAATGATCGATCTGAACACAATCCGACAATTCATTTTAATATCTTTAGAGCGTATGTCTTACCAACTAAATTAATTTCATTAGCCATACTATTTGTAGAATGATAGGGCGAACTGCACCAAGCCAAAAATTTTGATCCAAGCCCATGAAAACATGGGTCCGATGGGTCAGACCCGATTTAGAACCCAAACACGCGACATTCGTTGGCAACGTTGTCCTCTCCGAGAGAGCGAAAAACAAACTAATTAAACAATACAGTTTTAGAGAGAGAGAGAGAGAGTTTTAGAGAGAGATAGGATTTCGTTTGGGAAATGGCTGGGAGGCAGAAGGCAGCAACAACGCTACCAAAGCTAATACAGAGTCTGCGCAAAGAGTGCCCAAAACCACACAACGCCTCCGCGACCCACCAATCGACACCGCATCCGCCGCCGCTTCTGCCTTCGCTTAGACGGGCATTCTCTCTTTACGACCAGATCAATCTCATCGACAACGTCCCCGACGACCAGCTCCGCTTCCAGGGGTACCCTCCTTTAAAAAAAAAAAAAAAAGCTTTCTTCTTTACCATATATTACTATAATAATAATAATAATAAACCCATCCCCATTTGTTCTTTTTCTCTTTTAATTCAATCAAATCAAATTAAAAAAAAAAATTGTTAATAGTGTGTATTTCTTTTTCCTTCTTTATATATATAATTTTTTGTTTTAAAAAAAGGTATACAGAGACAGGGTTTAGAGTAAATGGGGTGGAATATGAAGGTAGCTTGCTTTGCATTGGCAATTTGCTCTTGTCTTGGTCCCCCAAGTCCTTCTCTCAAGTCACTCCCCACAGGTCTTTTTTCTTCTTCTTTTTCTCTTTTTTTTCTTTTTCTTCTTCTTTTTTTTTCACTTTATTTTTAGTTTCTATATATATATATATATCTTTCTACTGTAATTTTAATCCAAATTGAATGCCGCTTTCTGGGTTTATAAAAAATCATCAGTTGATTGATTGCCTGATATTTTGGATTTACAGCTGATCGCGATACAACTCATTCTAACACCTTTTTTTTTTTTTTTTTTTTACTTTACATTGTGGTGATGGTATGAGGTGCTTGTATTTATGTTTTGCATTTTGAATGTTTGAAAAAAAAAAAAAAAAGAAGCTATTTAGTATGTGGGGTTCAATTTTATGTCTTTGTTGATTGTTAATATTCCGATGCAATTTCCATTATATGAGAACTCTAACCTTTTGCTCATTAAGATGCTTAGATTCTTGCAGCATCTGGCCTAATATTTTACTGATTTTCTTAGGCAGGAGATTGTAACAATGCATACAATTGATTGATTAATTGACTGCATGCGATTTTGGGGTCCCCTACTCGTCGCATTGCAATACTGACCTTATTACTTTACATTGCATTAGCATGACATGAGCGACTTGTTTTTTTATGTTTTTAATTCATATTTAGGGTTCAAGGGTTTTCTTTCCTGGTTGATCTTGAAATTCAGTGCCGTAGATGAATAGTCTGATCATTAAGTCATTAAGATGCTACGATATTGCATTACCTGGGCCAGATATTAACTTTGTCTTTGCTTCATCCGTAACTGTTTTTCCATTAATTTCTGCCCTTTGACAATGCAGTTTGTCAATCTTCCAAACTATGCGGCCCATACCAGGTGAGCACCTTTTATGCACTTTCCAAAAACTTTCTGTGCATCATTTTCATCGCGAACCTCGTGACCTGAATGATTCACTTAGATACTGGCTAAAATTACCTGTAACATAAGCTGACTCTATATTTGTACCATCTAGCATTTTCTATATGCACTCATGACATTGTGGTGATGTTATCGGCACTTTGACTTTTCTGGAGCAACAAATTCTTGTTAGACTTTGAAGTAATTACTTCTGTTGTTCCCGTCTCTTAATAATTTGGTTGTTAAGGCATTGACGAGTCAAAGAATATTTCACCTGAATTTAAGAATATTTCAATAGGATAAGATATATTGAGCTAAACACAAAAGAAAGGGAGTAAAAAGTTTTCTTTTAACTAATATTTTCTGGGGGAACGTTCTCTATTCTTGTGTGAGGTGATTTTTTTATTGGCTGCTCACTGGTCAAAATAATTCCTAATCTTGGTTCTCGACTCTGATAACGTGCTGGCATCCTTTTCAACTTTTTTTTTTTCTTTGGGGTGGGGGGGTTGGGGGGGGGGGAGACCTACAGTATAGTCTATGATGCTCTTTTTCTTCCTTTTTTTTTAAGGCAAATAAAAGGGCTTAGGAGGTTAGAAGAAGTCTTTAAAGTTTAGGTGCAACATGCTGTGGTCCTGTGGAACAACAGACTGTGCAATATTTTGTGTAATGTAAGTTCAGAACAAGTTTTTTATGAGCAGTCTCTGATAACTACTTGTGATACTACTAAGTTGGAAATGATCAATAACTGTATATCTAATTAGATACTTCAAAAAAAAAAAAAAAAGAGTGTTCAAAGGTTGTGCTTGTTCTGCTTTACTTAAGAATGACTGTTTTGCTGAGTTTCCAGGTTTCTCTTTATTTTCCTTTCACTTGTGACCACATATTGCAGAGATTTTGATCCTTGGATGTGGAAGGCATGTTCAACCAATAGATCCTGAACTCAGGAACTTCATTCGGTCTACTGGAATGAAGCTGGAAGCCGTCGATTCGGTATTGTTCTTACATTTTTTTATGGTGGTGATTTTTGTGCATTCTTATTAAGTATATGGCACAGTGCATAGAACTTCCAATAAAGTGATCATCAATTAAGCCAAAGTAGACTACTCATTGCAATGACTTCCAACACTAAGAGGATAATTTGCCATTTGTAAAGTATTGCGATGCCAGTATATTTTCGCCCAATGTCACACTTTAGATGACTTTGCAATGGCCTAGTGCAAGCTATTCAGTAGTTTTTCAGTAGAAGAACAGATGACACCAGCCAAATTATTTGAAACAAAGGAAAAAAAATGTTACCCTTGCATATCAAATTGCATCTTCCAATCATCCCCTAGTAGTTTTGATATAGTTGCCGACTATAACCCCCCCCCCCCCCCCTTTTTTTTATAATTTTGCTGCAGAGGAATGCTGCATCAACCTACAATATACTAAATGAGGAAGGAAGAATTGTGGCTGCTGCACTTCTTCCATACGGAGTCACGTCATGATGCCCAATTTCCATCATTCTCATTTGCCATATTCTCCAGTCAAGTCACCCCAACCATTTTGTAATGTTTTCTTTGGTTTTAATAGGAAGCCCTGAAAGGGATTTAATCCTGCATATTGGGCAGTTGTGAATAATATGTAAGATTGTTATGTTGAGGGTGTCCAGCAAGATGCTGTTTGGATGTGTATCTCTTACATTTACAGTTAGAAATAAGTAAGACACACCATTGACTAATAAAAGAACACTTTAGACTGAACTTTTGACTGATTTTTATTGGCCATTCACAAAGTTGCTTCATTCTCCATCAGTTTTTTTTTTTTCACCCCAAAAAAAGGCATTCAAAGAGAAGAGGTGCCTTGCAGGTTCCTTAGCTGATCGGTAGGGGTTCTATATTTGTTGTGTTTCAATGGATCACACAAATAGTTTATGGTTGGATTGAGAACTATATAACTTGCGGAACTTCTTATTTTTACTCTTTGTTTTTTTTTTTAAAGTATAACTAATTCATTATTTTACATTATATAAAAAATGAGTCAAATTAACAAGCTTTATGACTTGTATAGTATTCATATGTTTTTATTTTATTTTTTAGGATTATTTGTGAAGTGCTTAATTTTTATATTGTGGAGACAAATGTGTAAAATGTTCTTAAATAACATATTCATTTAATAAAAAAAGTTCTTTCAAGGAATTGGACGGCCATTTTATCTATCACAATAATATTTTCTTGAAATTCAAAGACAGGTTTTTCGTAATTTTGGCTTATTGATAAATGTGTCCTCAATTTTGAAAATAAAATGTTTATTTGACGCAATTCAACTTCCTAAAATATAATATCTTAAAATAATATTTAGAGTAATGATACGTATCATAAAATCTGTAATACGAAACTTCCTAACTCTTGCAATTATAAAAAAAAAAAACTAAAAAGAGAAAAAGTAAGTCAAACACTTATAATTTTTTTTTGAACTCTAAATTGAAGTAGAAGAGAGTTGAAACTGTCTCTCTGGATACCTCTGCCCTTATTTTCGGTAAAGTTTCAAGGTGATTAGGTTCCGCATGTTCGAATTACATGATATTGGCTCCATGAGGGTTGATGATCTGGGGCTAATTGTAAAGCTTCCAGGTGGATTAATTGCCCAACAACTTGATATATGATATTTTTGTTATCTATTTGATTGGTTTGGATATTATTGGTACTGAAATTATTTAGATACTATGCACCATGTATGCTTACTTCACACACCCTTAATCAATGCTTACTTCAAGTCTGCACCTGCACAATAAAGACTTAAAGAGGGTAAAATTTTTTCTTGAATAAATATTCATATCTATCTTTCATCGTAAAACTAACACAATTTCATTCAAAAAAAAAAAAAAAAGCAAAAGATAAAAAGATTACCTCTATCCAATCTCTCTCATGTCTCATGCTACATGGAAAACATAATTATGTTTATGCTAAGAACTAGGGTTAATATTAAAAAATAACATCATTTTTTAGTTTTTTAACAAATTTAGTACGACCTTTAAAAACTAATAAATATAATACAATTTAATTATTTTCTTACAAATTTAGCACAACAGTTAACAATTAATAAATTTAGTACAGTTCAATTATTTTTTAATAAATCTAGCATACTGTCAATTAAAAATAATCAAATTCTCAGTATGCACATATGCACATATGATATTTAGAGGTTTTAAACTATACTAGATTTAGACGTTCAATTATTTTTTAATAAATTTAACACACTGTCTGTTAAAAATAATCGAATTTCTAATATGTACATATACTGATACACAAATAAAATATTTAGGAGTTTTCAGTTATACTAGATTTATACGTAAATGTATCATATGTATATATTAAGAGATTCATTTATTTTTAATTAGTTATTTTTAACTGATAGCGTACTAAATTTATTAAAAAATAATTGAAATGTGCTAAATTTATTAATTGTTAAAAGTTGTGTTAAATTTATAAAAAAATTAATTAAACTGTATTATATTTGTTAATTTTTAAAAACTGTGCTCGATTTTGTAAACAAATAAAAAAGTAATGCTTTTTTTTTTTATCAACCCTAACAACTATTAGGCATAAAAGTGCGAATATCATGGATCTCAAAATTTCATGTTTTCCACATAATTAAAAAGCAAGACTGCCTTATTTAAACTGAATTTACTTTTCTAATAAAAAAGGATCAAGAGTAGCATTCATGTCGAAAAAAAAAAAAAAAAGAGTAGCATCTGTAACATGTATCTCAGATATCTTGTACTCTACTCGTCTCGTGCTCCTTCCATGCTATTAAATCCAGTCAAATCAATAAAAAAAAAGGAAACTGCTTTTTTTTTTTTTTTTTGGGGGCTTCTTGATCTTATGCATTATATCAAAAGACATATCTAAATAATTATAGAAAAGCGCTTATATATTATAGATTGAAATTAATATGAGAATTAACTACTTTGGGTAAGCCCTTGCAAAAAAAAAAAACGAAAAACATAAGTCCACACGGATTACTTGACTCCTAGTACTAACCTTAAAAGAAACAGATTACCATATAAAAATTAGTAGCACTGAAAATATAATATAACTATTATTATTAATCTATTCGAAATAGAATTCCATGAACGAAAGAAACATTGAGAAAAATATAAAATTTTTATTACTGATAGTCACTTTTTACCTTATTTTTTATAAATACTAATTAAAAATCAATATATCAACACTTTTTAATGATATTTCTGTAATACTTTTAATATTCAATTTTTTGTCAATCAATTAATATCTACCGCGTAAGTAATAACAATAAAAAAAAAATAAAAATGTTTATTACTAGCAAAATCTAAAAATATAACAAAATCTAAAAATATAACACCTTCCGAAGCCTGTTGACTTGATTGGATCAAATCAATTCGAGCCAAAAAAACGCGAAGGCAGGCTCAGGTCACAAGGTGCCCCATCAATTTTAGGAGAGTGAAAGAGCAAGGGGATATAAAGATTACAATAGAGATAAATTCCAACTCTCTATACATAAATAAGTTCTTATCGGTAATGGTGTGTGTTTTTTTTTTTTTTTTTGTGGGGAGAAACTTATAGGTAATAATTGAATGAAATTAAAATTAACAATTTATACTATTATTCTTTTCACCGGCAGGAGGATATTTCATTAAACTCAAAGAGAGTACAAGAAAGGTTTGTCCATGAAATCAAAAACACCCTCACAAGAGAAGAGACCAACCATCATGTTATATCCTCAGTCCACTTCAACAGGAAGCCAATTGTAGCAACAACCAAGCAAGCTTAAGGAAGTCTAGGCTCACGTCCATAATTCGAACAACAAAAAGGCCTGCAATCAATTAGGTAACTGGAAGCCAGAAGCTTTCAGCCCCACCATCGTCCAAGGAAGTCCAAGGAAGTGACTGCCCAAAACACCAAGGAAGCCGGAGAGACTAAAGAGGCCGACGGTGGCATGACCACCAAGATTGCCAAGGCACTATTTGAAAAGTGCGTAGGAACGACAAAGCTACAGAGTCGTGGCAAACCATCTCGAAGGGAGCGACAAAAACGGCGGCCACAGAAAGAATGAGGCTCCATTAGAATTGACTCCATTTTGTACACGGGCGCCCGTCCAGCAAAAACTCACCCCTCCCCCGCCTCCTCACCCATCGGCAATAAGAGAGCGAGACAGGGGAGGCAAAGTGTCAGCCCCAAACATGCACCAAGCAATACTGGCAAGGAAAACGATAGCACACAACAAAACAACGGAAGGCAGAGTTGATTGAGCCCACAACACCTGAAAAGCCATAGCCTACAAAGAGCACAAAGCCTACAAGAGGCACCCACATCACAGAGAGCAACAAACTCTGACGGCAAATCTCTTAGAGTGTATTTGGAGTGCGAGAAATAGAAGAAAAATGAGAGGAAATAAAGAGAAAAAGAACGAAAGTGGAGAGAAAATAAAATAATTTGTAGTAATAAAGATAGTTGAGAGAAAGAAAATAAGCGAAAGAAAATATGAATAGTAATTTGTGAGAAAAAAAGTTGAGAGAAAATAAATTTGTTTGGAGTGGTAGAAAAATGTAAAAAAAAGAAAATATGATAAAAGAAAAGGTAAATAGTAATTTGTAAGAGAAAAATTATAAAAAAATAAAATTATTTTAAATAATATAAAAAATGAAAAAAAAAAAAAAAAAGATAATTATACTTTTTTTTCTCTCTTATTTTTTTCTCACACACCAAACATAACAGAGCACGGTAGCCAAGTCAGGCATACGACAGAGGCCAACTATTGAGACCTTAATTTTTACTATTATCATAACAAAATAAATTGAAACTTTTATTAATTTTTTAAATGAATAAATGTCAGTGCTTCAAACTAAAGATTTTGTCGCATTAGTTCTTTTGGGCTATAAAATGAAAAGAAGACGAAACTTTGTTTATATAAATTATTACATTATATAATATGGACAGATATAGATAAATCTAGAATCTTACACTTTTTATTAAAATTTTTTTTAAAAAAAAAAACACTATCTTTTAGATCCATCCCATTTCTCACACTTACTCTTTTTCTATTTTTCTGCCATAATTACAGTTGTCAACTAAATATAAATAAACAGATAAAGCTCTCTAAGGCTGCCTAATAAGGTCTCTCTCTCTCTCTTGCTCTCTCAGAGTTGGCCTTGCTTTCTCTCTCTCCTGTGCTTTCTTTCTCAATTGCTTGGTAAGGCTTTTTCCCTTTTTTGGCGGGAAAAATTCACTTCACAAAGTTCACTTCCGCCCTTATTAATTATCCAAATTTTTTTTTTTTTAATTTTTTGCAAGATCCAAATTAGGGTTTTCCATTCCAGAGAACAGTGAGAGAGAGAGAGAGAAAAAGGGGGGGAATTAGGGGAATTATTTACTACTTAGGATTAGGGTTTTAAAATTGAGAGTGATTTGAAAGATTTGGGGATTAGGGTTTTGCAATTGAGAGAAAAAGAAAGGCTTTTTTTTTTTTTGTTTTTTTTTGGGTGTTGGGTGGTTGTGGGGAATGGGAAAAGACGAGGAGGAGATGAGAGGGGAAATAGAGGAGAGACTGATAAACGAAGAATACAAGATATGGAAGAAGAACACTCCTTTCCTGTACGATCTCGTCATTACTCACGCCCTCGAGTGGCCCTCCCTCACCGTCGAGTGGCTTCCCGACCGCGACGAGCCCCCCGGCAAGGACTTCTCCGTCCAGAAGATGATTCTCGGCACCCACACCTCCGAGAACGAGCCCAACTACCTCATGCTCGCTCAGGTCCAGCTTCCCCTCGATGACGCCGAGAACGATTCCCGCCACTACGACGACGATCGCTCCGATTTTGGTGGCTTCGGCGCCGCCAATGGCAAGGTCCGCTCCTCTTTTCCTTTTTTCTTTGGTAAAAAAAAAAAAAAAAACCTTTTTCCTTTCTTTGTGATTATTGTAACAACTATTAATCTGCTTAGCTAGAATAGTTGATTTTATTTTGAGTGTTTTTGTTGGCTTTTCTTTTGGACTGTTAAAAAAAAAAAAACAAGATTTGCAGTTACCCTTTTATTAATTTCCCTTTTATTAATTTTGCCTGTGTTATGATTATGTAGAGTATTTAACTGTGAAAATTATTGTTGATTTTGAAGTACTTTGTTTTTGGGGGGGTGTTTTAGAGTGTTTAAATGAAGAATTTTGGTTCTTTTTCAAAGGAAAGGATGGTTATTTTGTTGTGCAGGTTCAAATAATTCAGCAAATAAATCATGATGGGGAGGTGAATAGGGCTCGTTATATGCCCCAAAACTCTTTTATTATTGCCACCAAGACAGTTAGCGCAGAAGTTTATGTCTTTGATTACAGCAAGCACCCGTCTAAGCCCCCGCTTGATGGTGCTTGTACGCCGGATTTGAGGTTGAGGGGTCACAGCACCGAGGGATATGGTTTGTCCTGGAGTAAGTTCAAACAGGGCCATTTGCTTAGTGGGTCTGATGATGCCCAAATTTGCCTGTGGGATATTAATGCCACCCCTAAGAACAAGGCTCTTGATGCTATGCAAATTTTTAAGGTACTGTTCCTTTTAAGGTACTGTTCCTTTTGCATACTTAACAGGCCAGGCCATTGTCTTCACTCATTTGTTAGTTTTCATTTTTAAGTCTTTACCTGGGAGTAATTTTTCCTTTCCAGTTCAGGAATGAATATATTGTAATTTTTTTGGGTTAACAATGACTATTCAATATGCATTTTAATTTCTAGGTCCATGAAGGAGTGGTTGAAGATGTGGCATGGCATTTGAGGCATGAATATTTATTTGGTTCTGTTGGAGACGACCAATACCTGCTCATATGGGATCTACGAACTCCATCAGCCACCAAGCCTGTTCAATCTGTAGTTGCTCACCAGAGTGAGGTATGCACAAACGATTTAATGTATATTTGGCTTCTCATGGTACCAGCTCTCGATCCTCTGACCTCCAGTATGGTCAGTGCATTGCCATCAAGGCAATCAGAGGGTGGATTTAATAATTTATTTTCATGAACAGGAAAATGCCATGCCCAAATTGAATTTTAGGAAATAATTTTACTTCCTCTTGTCATCGTCTGGAGATTGCTGTCAGGTCCATTTACATTCTTTGCTACCCATCAGCATATTTTGTGGCCTTTTTTTTTTTTTTTTTTTTTGAAAAATCCATGAAGGATCCCTTTCTTCTATTGTCTTTGGGCTACTTAAGCAGAACCTAATTTACGGGAGTTGTAGAACTCTAGATTGAATTTTTTTTGTGGATGACTAATTTTGGAGTCTCTGCGGGTTAAAAGATTCTTCCATCACTGGCTGACATGGTCACGATCCAATGAGTTAGCACTCTCCTAATGTATTACTAGATCTGAGTGTCATATTGTTATCCTCCAAAATTTGTGATATGCAATATAACTGAGTATAGATGAGGAGGCTCGTGTTTGGCAAGTTGGTGATGAAATATTTTTCTTCTTGCTGTTATTTCTCCCTTATGTGTTGCTTAGAAAGCAAATGGGTATTTTGTATTCATTTTGAATATTCTGTCCTTTACCAATGTTGACATATCATCATGTTCATGTAATCCTTTCAACTTGATCTTTAGTTTACTTCTCCTTGACTATGCCCTAGGTTAACTGCTTAGCCTTTAATCCTTTTAATGAGTGGGTTGTGGCGACGGGGTCTACTGATAAGACTGTCAAGCTATTTGATCTCCGCAAGCTTAATACTGCACTTCATACTTTTGATTGCCACAAGTAAGTATCCTCTGCATCTGGGACATTGCATGTGCATCCATCTTTACTCATATTTTTATATTGAGCATCTATTCTGCGTTTCTCCATTGCTCTTAATCAACAAAATTGTTAATTTGTTTTTTGTTGCTTGATTTTTGCTGTGATGTACAAACTAGGGAGGAAGTTTTCCAAGTTGGGTGGAATCCAAAGAATGAGACTATCTTAGCCTCCTGTTGTCTTGGTAGAAGGCTCATGGTGTGGGATCTTAGCAGGTTTGTCCTTCAATTTGCCAACAGTTTGTTTAGTTAAGATTTCTGGTTAAGTGGAATCGCTCATTTACTGAGATGTCAGTATTCAAAACAAGAGGATGGCTGCCTCACTGTCTTCTCTCTCCCATGATTGCACGCTTTTAACTTTTTGCCTTTTTACTTCTCCAGTTATTTGCAAATAACGATATAAGTATACTGAATGTGCATGCATTCCAAGAATTTCTTACTTCATATGCGACATCATTATTGGTGTGGGGTTTCTTTTGCAGGATTGATGAAGAACAGACCCCAGAGGATGCGGAAGATGGCCCACCAGAGTTGCTTTTCATTCATGGTGGTCACACAAGTAAAATATCAGATTTTTCATGGAATCCTTGCGAGGACTGGGTCATTGCTAGTGTAGCTGAGGACAACATTCTTCAGATATGGCAGATGGCGGAAAATATCTATCATGATGAAGATGATATACCACCTGATGAATCCACCAAAGTTTCTTAATTATTCCTCTCATGCCGAAGGAGTCCAGTGCACTTATATGAGCAGTCGCTGACATGACCGGAATACATAGGAGCTTTTGGTTCTTTGCTTCCCGGGCTTCTGGACCCTAACATTTCCATAACTGCCCATTTAGCTCCATTTGTGGAGATTGTAATTTGATCCTTGTGCCAAACTGAAATCTTATGATCTGTTTGCAGTTTTTATTTTCAGAGAGTGCTGGCCAATGCTTGAGATATAGAAATATTGTAATCTTGGTGATTATGATTAACTTCATTGCACGATGAAAACAACTTGGCCATATTAGAGAGTGCCCTCTTTACATCGAGTCAATGACCAAACCGAATCCTCTTCATCTGTGCTCTCTACTGCCCTTGAAAAAAATAAAGGTTTTCCACTGGCAATATTTGCATACAGCATTTTATTGTGCAGAAAATATAGATGCCAACGAAATGGAAAGTACGAGGTGAGACGTAGTAATTTAAATTGTTAGATTGTAAATGATTGTATTAAATTTAAGGAAAAAAAAAAAAAAGAGACATTGTGTGGTCACTGGGTGTTTTACCAAGCATATTCATCCAATGAAATTCTTTGTATCTTGTAATGTGGCATCCAAAACGTAATCAAAGCTATTGCCACTAGATTTGTTGCTACAAAAATATATAACAAAACATTTACTGACCCAATTGTGTGATTGTTTACCTGCAAGTGGATAACAAAAACACACCTAGTATGTGCATAATGTATACTTCAACTGCACCGCAAAGTCGGTCATAGTTTTTTCTCTTTGGTTTTACGGACTCATGAAAGTCTGCACTAGGAAGGTTCCATAACCTCATACTAAGAGACACAATACTCGATCGCAATTAGGAAGAAAAGATTTTTTAAGAATTAAATATTTTTTTTTGAAATTTTTGTAATTTTAATTCTATAATTTATTTGAGCTGACGCTTGTGTCCCAAGAATTATTGTTTTTTTTTTAATTTTAATTCTTTTTCGTAACTTAATTTATCTTATTTAAAAATTTCTACAAAATATGAGGAAGGATTGAAAACAAAAGGAAGAGGACTTGTGCCTCTGTTCTGATTATCCAAGAGATGGCTTTGAAACAGACTAAGACAAGAGTGGAAGTGTCCGTCGTTTCTTTCCAAAATTCGAATCGTACGGTCATTAACAGAGAAGTCGTCGCCCTCACTGCCATTAGAGATGCTCTGTTAAATCTGTTACAATTCAAACAATAGGGATATGTGGGTTGGGATGGGATCCACAAAAGATTTTTATGGAATTGGGATAAGAGTCATAGCAGCGCCTCTCAAAGGGGTCCAAACCCACTATATGTTTTTTTGTGTGGTTACTGTGGTTATTATGGTTACACAAACTCGCGTAAAAGACTCCAACTTCTCGGGTGGTTCGAGTCAGTGACCTCTAATTAAGAGAATTCTGCGGTTCCAACACAGTCCTTCCATTATTGGCAGTTCAAAAGAACCTTTAAAAAGAACCCACACACACACTTCAATTTCTTTCTAGTTCTCTTGCTCTCTTGTTCCACATCAGGTGCAAACACAGCAAGCAAGACCCAGATCAGATGGAGCAACAGCTAAGCATAATAAGGTCTGGCTCTGGCTTATACTTTACTAATTTATTTTTTTTTGTAGGACTTATCATTGAAGTGGTTTTACTTCTGTGTGCTCAACTCTTGAGAAGTCAACTAGGCATGGAGTGGAAGCTATGGACTTTTTCCTAATGATTGTTTATTCTTTAGGTTGGTGTAAATTGTAGCGTTTTCTATGTCTTCTGCTTTGTGTTCCAAGAAATTGGTACCTTTTGAAGCCTCAAGTCAGTGAAGTATTCCATGTTGCTGCAGCATTACATACCAGCTTGTTGCTTATGGAGTTAGTTATTTCAGTTATTGCCAGCAGAAGGAAGATATGTTCAGCCTTGAATCAAGTGCCAACTTAGCTCATTTTGTCTCTTGTATGATTGTTTATGTACTTTAGAGCTAAGAAAAGATTGCAAGTCCAATCTAATTAGCTGTTAATCTTTTGTTATGATCAAGGGCTGAGATTAAAAGTTTTAAATTTAAATTTGAATTTGTATGCAAATTAATTTGAATGTGTAATGATGATCTGATGTAAGCATCCTTTTGTACACTTGATGTATAATGAAGTTAAGTGCTAATGGCAGAAGGGGGAACCCAATTTCTTCTAGCTGATCCTTCAATTATTCTCTCGGCTCTCTCTTTCTCTGCAATGTTTTTATTTCTCTGCAACTCATTAGTTCAGTGAGCTGCCTCTTTAACTTTTGCTTTCAGTGACCAACACCTTTAGCTAAAGGAGCATGCATAAAAATCCTGGTTCATGATAATCGAAACTCTTTTATTATTAGCCACTTAACTGAGAAATATAGGTCAGAATATTGCTTAAAAAGACCCTCACATTTCTCAACTCTTAAGTCTTGGCGGTATAGCATCTGGAGGATTATCATTCCTTCATTGATACATGCTAATAATTCCTGAATGTGGTAATATGGCGCTGCCAACCACTTGCTGTTGTGGAGTTCATGTTACTTCAATGACTACTCATTGTGATCATCAGGGACTTCGACTTTATTCGAGCTAATGACTGTCTGTCTGGCCAAGAGACGACTGAATGATTGTCTACAGGAATTCTTCTTGCATCCTTTTTATCCGCTAAGGCTACCAGATAGGATTTCTTCTTGTAGTCTACGAAATATTCTTCCAGACATCCTTGGGCATGTCCAAGTTATGCAGGCTTGCCAATTTCTTGAAAACCTTGTGATCTAACGGAATACTCTTTTATAAGTTTGGAGAAGAAAGAATCTGGTCTTTCTAGTAGCCTTGCTGGTGCGTCATACTCTGCAATCCTTCCTGTTCACAGAAAAGTAGAGATGTGTAGAGTCTTTCTATCAACCTCAGCCTTATACAAGCACAATTATTGATGCACATATTTTATATTGGATCCCTTCCCAAACCCCAGCATGTGGGCAGATTGTTCGATGGGTGTGCACATGTATGTCGCTGTATATTAGTAATGCATGTGTTTGTACTTACCATCACTAAGGACTAGAACAAGGTCACTGTCTATGACCGTGTGAATCCTGTGAGCTATTGTTAGCACTGTCCGATTTTTGAATTCTTGACTAATGATCTTCTGTATCACCCCATCAGTTGCCAAATCAACTGATGCTGTTGCTTCATCCAGCACAAGAATACCACTTTTCTTTAGCAATGCTCTTCCCAAGCAAAACAACTGCCTCTGGCCCACACTCCAATTCTCTCCATTTTCTACAACTGTCATAGTGAACATGTTAATAATATCTATAGACAAAGGTGTAGAATTAGCCATCTACAATGAGAAAGTACCTGCGGCATTCAACTTCTCTTCTTTTGCACGTATCAAATCACCTAACTGACTTTTATCTAGAGCCTGTAATATTCGTAAATGTTTTCCATGGTTAAAATAATTTGCCGTGTTGAACTTCAAATACAATTATCTTGACAAGAAATGGAAGACTTTTATTTGAGGTTTCTTGGTTCCTGCTACTTCAATATTACTTTTTGTTAGTGGCAGTATTTACCTCCCATATCTCATTATCAGAGTATTGTCCTAGAGGGTCGAGGTTTCCTCTAACTGTTCCCTCAAACATTGTTGGATCCTGCGGAATGATACTGAGCCGTGATCTCAAGTCATGAAGGCCTATCCTGGAAATGTCCACGTCATCAATCATAATGCTTCCTTCTCTTGGCTCAACAATCCTGAAAATGGCCTGTATAAGGGTTGACTTCCCACTTCCTGTCCTTCCTACAACACCAACTTTTCTTCTTCCTGGAATCGTGCAGTCAATGTTGTAGAGGACAGATGGCAGATGTTCTGCATATCGAATCTTCAAGAAATTCAAGCTCATGCGTTAGTAATATTGAAATCACTAAATGAAAGTAACAATTGATAGCAACTACGTGTATAAGTGATATTTTCTCTATCCATTCCCTTTTCAAAATGTTCGTTGGTGAAGCATTAACTGGAATTCCTTATGCTCTATAAAGGTTTTGAATGGCATGGCATTTCAAATGATAATCTGAAGCACTTTCCTTTCTCAGTACCATGCTAAATGAATTACCTGCAAATTTTTGAAGCATATTGTTCCAACGTCTGGCCAGTTGTTTGGAGGTCTGTGCTCTTCAATCACGAGGGGTGCTTCACTTGCTATATTTGAATATTGTAGTATTCTTTCCACTGAGATCATCTTATTTTCCGCATTGCACATGGTCCATATAACCTGAGCTTGCAAAACATTCAAATTTATTCCGTATGTCACAGCCAATCCTGCAATGCCTGCAGAAGGAGAAGGTTCGTTAGATGATTAGAACACATTTTTTTTTCCCAATGTATCACTGTTATAATCAGATCAGTCTCATATTGCCTACCAAATAAGTCTAAAGGGGCACATAATGTAATGAATAATGACATTTGATGTTGTTGGAGTCAATTTTTCTAAATTGTCTGTCATACTCACTTGGACTGATTATTCCTTCAGGAAGAGTCACCAACAAAACCAATGAGAAGGCAAATACAAAGTTGGACAACAAATTCAGTCTGAAAGAGAGCCATTCCATCGCTGAGACATTATGAAACCATGGCCTGGAGTGGTAGTCTATAAGACTTGTGTTTGCATCGATGAAGCGTTCTTCTTGGCCAAATGCACGAATTATTGCTGATCCAGCCAGTGACTCTGCAAAATGGTGGAGGATTGGGGCTCTTTGGATCCCTGCTAAGCGGGCTAGTTCTCTAGCAGTAGGTATGTAATATTGCTACAATGAACCCATTTATCAATACATCAGATTCTATCACAGGACGAAAACTCAGGAGTCCACATGATTGTAAAAGGATATTCTTTCTTTCATGACATATCTTTTCTCAGTTAAAGAACATGATGCTTCCCCTTTTTTTTTTATCAATTGTTTATTTCCTCTTTTATATGCCCCCTCTTTCCTTAAGAATTGTGATGATTCAAATCCCACAAGATTGGAAATTAATTTTTCCTTTTTGTGCCTTTTGCATAAACGAATAAGTATATTCGGATGAACAATATATTTGTGCACATATGACAATCATCCTTAGGCAGACGAAAAAATTTACTCGAAAGAAGGTGCTTACCTGGTACCATATGCAGACTCCAGTTACTGGAATGAAGATGACAAATACTTGCCATGCAACTTGTGACATCACTGCAATTGTCCCCAGAATTTGTACAATTGAGAAAGCACACCAACCTAGTCTTTGTGCCATCTCCAAGTCCAAAACACTCTGATCTATAGATGCCTGAAAAAATGAATATTCTTTGTTTAGATTATTGACAGCATACCCTGGAATCTTATATGATTGGTATAAATTGCTGCATGACTGATCATTCTTAGCATAAGGGTAGTACAAATTGATAGCGTTTTCCTTCCCATAAATGCCATATTCTCCCTAAAGTCTCACCCATGTGCTCTAAAATAGTTATCGAAGCTCTTAACCACCAGTTGTCATGGGGACATTAGTTAAATTTATTGATGTGCTAATTTTGTGTGCTTTATACAGGGATCCTTTTCTTACTTCTTGTTAGAGTTCCTAACTAATCATAGTGTATAAAGCTTCGGTGTTGTTTTATTTGGCATGTCGACCTAATTCATTAGCTCGTGTTTTTCCTGCCTGCTTAATTGGTGTAGTTACTTCACTCTGTCACTCGAAATTCTGCATGTTGTTTAGTTTCTATATTCCAGTGCATGATCCAAGCTTTTCGTTTCTGAATTTTGCAGTCTAAAAATAATTATGCTCACAAGTTGCATAATATTGTCCTAAATTATGCAATTTCAGGTTACAATCCTTAAGTTGATATTTTTGTTTTTGAGAAACTAGCAAACAATGTGCTGATCTATAGGTTGCTCACCCGGTTCAAGATTCTTCCAGTAGGGGTTGAATCGAAAAATGCCATCGGAGCCCAGAACACACTCTGCAACATGTTTCTAAAGAGCTTCTCTGCTGTTGCAAGTCCTGCTATTGATACGAGCATACCACGGACCAGCACACAAAGTGAACTGCTGACAGCAAGTAGGACATAAACAAGCAGAACGATATTCATCCCCAGTAAAGGCTCAGTCTGACTTGTAGGAGGAGATGCCCATGCCATCCAATAGTTACTAGCTATCTGTAAGACTTGGAATGATGACTGAGCCAAGATTATAATGGGAACTAACGCTCCACCTTTTACAATGGTCAAATAAGACCAATAAACCTCTTTACCAATACTTCCTGTTTCTCTCTCTTCATCTTGCACCAGCTTTCCTCCCTTTCCAGTAATCTCTACAGAGAGATTATGATTGGCATCATGCTGTGCATCTGATGTTTCTGCATCTGAACTAGAGTCTATATTGGTTTCACCATCTTCTTGTTCTTGAGATGTTCTTCTTGAATTTTCAACTCTGAGCACTGACTCAAGAGCTTGGCTATGGGCACCGACTAGAACTTCAAATCCTATGTTCTGTTCTATGAGATCATTAAATGTTCCAGCTTGAGCTATTCTTCCATTTTGCATCACCTGCTCAGAATATTTTTTTTTTTTTCAGTAAAAAGTTTCAATGGTTGCTAACAGCTAAATATACTGAAGTGAATTTATTTTGGAATCATCTGATGCTTATTTCAGTTTATCTATTCCTTTAAGTTGTTCAATTGAATGTGTGACATTAGTTCAGAAAGTTCTGTTTGCATCCTTCTTACCAGAATGAGATCTGCCGCAGGTAGAAACTCAACTTGGTGGGTGACGTAAAGAACTGTTTTATGCTTGAGAAGACCCATTAGACAGTCCTATAATGAATAAATAAAATCAGAATTCAGTGAAAATGTCCTTCAGAGACAAAGAATGGAGTAGAGCTGTCAAGGAATGCAGAAGGTACTTTGAACTGGTACATCATGTGAAGACCATTCTTATAAACAAAGTTTAGAAGGAAAGTACTAACCTGAAAGAGTTGGGTTCCTGTATGGGCATCAACAGCACTAAAAGGGTCATCAAGTAGATATATGTCTGCATCCTGGTAAACTGCTCGAGCAAGCTGTATCCTTTGCTTCTGCCCTCCACTCATATTTATTCCCCTTTCTCCAATCTCTGTCTGATCACCACAAGAGAACAGCTCAAAATCCTTTGTCAAAGCACAGGCTTTGACTGTCCTGTAGTACTTAGTGCTGTCATATGCATTCCCGAATAAAATATTCTCCCTTATATTTCCTGTAAGTATCCATGGGGACTGGGGAACATAAGCCTTCGTACCACTGATCTTGACTTGTCCTGCCAATTTATGTGTTTCTCCAATCATGCTGGAAAGCAAACTGGATTTTCCTGACCCCACCATACCACAAACTGCCACCTTCATCCCTCTTTTTACTTTCAATTTTATTCCAACAAGGGTTGAGCTACTTGATTCAGGGCTCCAGCTGAATTGTCCATCATCAATCTCCACATCAAATTCTGTTTGATCTTGTGGAATATACTCAATGGCACCATGCTGAACTTCACTTTCCTGAAGGTAAGATGCAATTCTATCTGCTGAAACCTTTCCTTGAGCAATTGCATTGAGCAGATCAGGTAGACTGAAAATGGGGTCCTGCAACATTCGGAATGTAGCCAATGCAGATAAGACTCTTCCAGCTGTCAGCTGAATTCCCATCAGCACGCATGCACCAAATGTCACTGAAGAAATGAAGGTAGGTGATCCCCAGAAAATGAAAGCTGAAATTCCTACGAGTCTAAGAGACTTCCACAGCCAATCATACTCTATTTTCCTCAAGCTTTCCAATTTGTGAAGGAATTGAGTGTCCCAGGCTTGAAGTTTAATTATCTTCATGTTTCTGAGAATTTCGGCTGTGGATTTCATTCTTTCATCCTTGGCTTCCATGATCCTGGACTGGTATTTTTTCTGTATTCTCGTTATGGGTATGTTGCACGCCATCACTGCTAAGGTTGCAGCTAATGCTGCAAGTGATCCCAAACCCAGAGTTGTCTTAAGAATGTAGATTGCCAAGGTTATTTGTATAGGCAGCATCCATATTACATTCAGGAACCAGATTAAATCTGTAATCCTTTGGATGTCTACACTCATGTAGTTGATGATCTCTCCACTGGTACGGTTTTGGCGGGATTGGCTTGACAGGAGCAGGCCTTTCTTATAAATTTGTGATATCAAAGCCGCTCTGAGGCGAAGGCCTAGCTGACGGGCCCCAAAAATCCACTGCCTCTGCGTTATTGTCTCTACCATCTTGGCAGCTAGAAATGCTAAAGCAAGAAGGTATCCGCTCTCCAGGCTTCTGTTTTCTTTCTCCGACAGAAAGTTCACAAAGTCGTCAATGAGGTATGGACCAACATACGATGCCATAGCGCTGATGACGGCAAATAATGCATTAATTGCAGCCTTTCTTCTGATGAATAAAAAGATTGCCTTGTACATTGAGGGGCTTGTGGTTCTATCTTTCTCCTTGACTTCATTTAGCCTCTGATCAAAGGACCTGGACAGAAATCCCGCAGAGTCTTTCGTATCAAGATCTGGTATGTCATCCTGCTCAAGAGGTTTTTTGAAACCAACAGCAAACAGCGCGTTAAGCCAGGAGAAGGTGATCAGCTGGAGAAGAGTAGCATTTCGGTATGGAGAATCCCTTTTTCCTTCAGTATGTTTGCCAATCTTTTCATGGAGGAGTGGTTGACTCATGCCATTAGACACTGTCAAGATTATTCCTGTTTTTCCCCGGATTGATACGCCTAACAGGACGGTGGACAAGAGGACATCAAGGAACTCTGCATAATCATTGACGGTAAGATGATCATTCTGGGTTATTTGGAAATAAACAACAAGGGTTGTATGGAAGACGGTCAAGAAGAAGCTGCAAAACCACCATGCTCTTAGAATCCAAGGAAACATGATGTTTTTATTACTCAGAGTTCTGTATACGGCAACTAGTGCCATTGCCCAAGAAAATACTTGCAAAATCTCTGACAAAATGGATCGAAACCTTGAGCTGCAATGCGTCCGGTGGCCATTAAGAAGCATAAGCATCATCAACAAGTGAACCCCAAGCAGCAAAGCAGAGCAAGCTATGGTGGCTTTGTGGGAAATATTGAATTTCACTGTCATAGGGTGCCTCTCCTGATCTTGCTCAGGGTCCTTTCTTCTCCATTTGCATATTGCAGTTAGAAATTTGAGCACCAAGACCCCAAGAAACACAAGTTGCACAACAATGCTTGCATGCTCCCATAGGCACGGTGAGTGCAGCTGCAGCCACGCCATTCGAAGTAGAAGTTTCAAATCTGCAAACATGGCAAAGCAAATAAAGTTAAAGCTTATTCTCATAGAATGGGGTTTTGTTTTCTTTTGCTAAAAACCATCAGTGAAGAGTTTGTGGTTTGCACTGAGACAGTTCAACTTTTGCTAACTTCATCGTCTTTATCTAATCAAAAACTGACTTGCTTACATTGGAGTGGCGGATTCAGAATCCTGACAGCCACCCGTTGCTAAGTACAAATTTCCTATGTAGGTCTGCTTAGCTTTTGTTGAGGTAGAAAGGATATTCCTGTGGGACTAGTCACTGAAATTGTTGAAGTTGGAAAGCAACTCTACATTCACGAAAAAACAGACAGAAAGACAAAGGGTAGGAAATGGTCATAAGAGATTTTCCATAGGCAGATTGCATACGGAAGTTCGAAGAAAGTGATAGAATTTTTTATAGAAACTCCTAGTGCTTATGATAAGCATCACTGTCATTTCGGCATTAACCCTGATTAAAGTACCGACTTTGCTCTGGAAAATTATTCTTTGATTTTCTTTCCTTTTGTCCCCCTGAGAAGGTTTTTTTTTTTAAAAACTATTGCATGCACAATTGAATGAATATAAATTTATAGTTACATTATGTTCATCAGAGTACGGCACAAAAAAATAACACTAATAATTAAGAATTTAACGTCTAATGTCAGTTTATGAAATTCGGTGATGCCCCACTAGTGTAGTGGGAAACAAATATACATGTTGTTTTCCTGATGTGAAATAGACATTCAATAAAAAATAAACCAGTAACGTCGGATGACAACAACAGGTAAAGGGATGTGACAATGCGGTAATTGGCTTTTCGGAGTACTGTTATTGAACTTAAGAGACATTCCGAAACTTGTCTCGTGACATTCACGTCGGAAAGGAGAGGGAGAAAATATAATTTATAAATTAGGTAGTGAAATAAATAAGATATTAATTAGATATCGTAATGGTACAAATCGATGTGAATGTTCTTTGTCTATCTCGCTTTTTTTTTTGTTTTTTTTTTGTTTTTGAGCAAGAATGTTCTTTGTTTATCTCACTATGACGCGATGATGCGCACCATGTAAAACTCAATCGGGCTAACTATCATTGCTCAAGTTATTATAAATATAACAAATCAATTTTTATTATTAAGGAAAAAAAGGACCTGGAAATGATCCAGTCAACCACATAATCACAATTAGAGGCCACTTATGTCATTAAAAGTCGCCATTCTTTGTTGCAAACAAGACAAATGTTGCCAAGAAATAATCCCATAAAACAACCAAAATTTTTACATTGTGCTTCT
Organism: Carallia pectinifolia; assembly: GCA_037832335.1. Lineage (NCBI taxonomy): Eukaryota > Viridiplantae > Streptophyta > Magnoliopsida > Malpighiales > Rhizophoraceae > Carallia > Carallia pectinifolia. The sequence goes on from CM075453.1 coordinate 35,325,543, forward strand.
TCTTCTCCCCCTCTCCTTCCCTCTTTCTCCCTCCCTCCTTCTCTTTCTCTGCACTCTTTTTTTCCTTTTCTTCTTTGGTTTGGAGGGAGACCCATGTGTGTGTATGTATGTATATATATATGGGTGGTGGAAAATCTCTAGCACAAAGCAATTAAGAATAGCATTCTCCACCCATTCATATGTATGAAAACATAAAAGCAGAACAAGAAGAAGAAGAAGAGATTAATTTCCACATGTAAATTTTCTCTGTATGAGTATGTACGTGGGTTGATGATAGCATTTTGACAACCCAAAAAAGGGTTAAAAAAGAAAAACAAATTCAAACGAAAAAAAAAAAAAAATGAAGGAGAAGAAATAAAGTGGAAGGGAATATGAAGGGGTTCTTACTTGCCATAGATTGTGCCTGTGAATCCAGGATGTTTTCCGTATATTGAGGAAGAAGCTACGTATCTCCCCACCTTCTCCACCACAAAGGCTACTTGTTGTTTTTAGTGCCTTTAGCACTCACCATGTAGTAATTGAGCACCATCAGATTTCTGTGCGTGCCAATGTATATATATAAATAGAGAGAGAGATCATTTTTTTTCTGTGTCTAGAATAAAAATCTAAGTTCGATGTACTGGGTGTTTTATTGAATAAAAAATGTATCAGCAAATCTAATATCTAATGATGAATATATAAGGAAGGAGACAGGTCATGAATAATTTTTATTATGACTTCTTTGGTGGTTTTGAGTGCTTCCGGACTCTAATATTTTTTGAGCACTAAGAACCTTTAATTTGAGGCCACCATATATATGGGGTGTCAAAATGCATGTAACGACTACAAATCTGACAGTAGAAAAAACATATAGAGAGACAAATAGACGAATGTGGTGTTTTTTTTTTTTTTTTATTTGTACTTTTAATGTCATGGTTATGATTACAAATAAGCTTTCGTGCACCGATTGAGTTGATTTTCCTGATCCAATTGAAAAGCGGGTCATCCACACTTAGATTCACAAAAATACATTAAAAAGAGTCTCAATCTTTGGTTTCATGTTTGAGTTTTAATTAATCTGCACTCTTCCCTTAACTTTTTCATTAAATTTTCGTCCTCCCTTATAAGAAAAAAAAATTACTTTTTTACTTCTTGGCCTAACATTGATCAACAAAACAAAGAGCACAATTACTTAACGAAATAGCAGTGTGTTCCTACATGGGAAATCAAGGCTAATGTGGCTCATACGTACGTCGGAAACATGGAAACTCACGGAATAGGATAAAAAGATTTGGGTTTGACTACACTCACAATTTCATGGAGCAATTTGGACACAATAAGGCTTCATATTATTTGTAAAACAAAAAATTATATTACACAGATAATATTTTATACAGCATAAAGAACTTTTACATTAACATCTTATCTAATACAAAATGTTTTGCATATATGATAAAACCTTATTGCATACAAATTAGGCATGACATCTGTGTCCAACAAAAGTTTCCCAAAAGGGTTTCCATGGTCTGCCTTTGTATTGTTACTATTTATATTACATACCTAATTTGATGTCACAATATATGGTAAGATATATAATATACCAATAAGAATATGCTTTAACCACCGCTACCTGATGATAGTGAGTTCGCGCAATTCTTTTTGACAAATTTATAGTGTATTATTTCTACTTACCTATTTTTCTTATCAAGCTACATATAAAAATATGCTTTACGAATCTTGAATGTCTTGCAACTCCATACTGGAAATTTGCTCAAAATAAAGAGATACTTAGCAATTTATTCTAGTCTCACTGCCCACCAACTCTTTGTAATTTTATTACAAATGAAATTCCCAGTTCAAAGGAAGAACCCCAAAATTCTTTCTTGGTTTTGCTATCGATATTCATGTCTGATGAACTTAAAATTATGTGATAAAAAGAGGACTGATGTATTCATCCTGAGATCAGACCAAGAAGAAAATAAGCATTTAAAAAAAAAATGAAACTGCTGAAGAAAATGACTAGGAGATTCAGAGAACGGGCAGGAATGCATTTATTCTGAATACAAGTATAATATATTGTTTGCTCCATTCCGTCACCATGTCCCACATAAATCCAAATAGTGGAGTTTATGGGGGATGACGAGGAGGTCACTTTTGGCTGCTTCTTTGAACTTTGAGCCCCATATTTATGTCCTCTTGCGTGCCTTTCCGAACCTAACAAAAATTCTTTTACTCTTGTCCTCACTCCTCATTTATCAACTAAATTTTATTATGAAACTTAATTTTATATAATAATAAAATAATTATATAATTTATTTAATTATATCTAACTGTTTATATATATATATATATTATTTAATAACTCGTATTATTTTGTTATAATCTAGTATTTCGTTTATTAATTATGTGATCTCCTGATCAATTATTTGTTTATAAATTATAGTAACACGATATACAATTTCCCATGGACAATGAGTAACAAACTTTCTTACAGGTTCATGTTTTCTTTGCAAGTGGCATGGATTTGAAGAATGGAGAATTCTTTTTATAAGCAAAGTGCTTTAATAAAGAATTGTTTAAAAGTTATTTTGTCTTTTATTATCCCCCCTTTTTTTGAGTTTGTAGGTGCCTGTTAATCATTATTTTTTTGATTGCTAATTAAGCAAATTGAGAAGGTAACTTTAGATGCCTATTAATTTTTCTTTTTGCATTATTTTCCAACTCTTACAGTAGAAGTCTCGCACAGATACCTTTTTTTCTTTCTTTCTTTTTTTTTTTGAAACTATTGACAAAGGTCTTAAGTCCTTGGTTCCAATATATATTCCTCTCTCTGGACTAGTCCAAACAGGTTAATTTGCTCTGGATTTGACGAATTTATAGTTTAATTCCTAAAAGCTTTTAAACTCATAACCACAAGGAATTGAAGGATAATATTAATTTGACCAAACATCCGGGATGTACACTTTACATGATTGTTAATTTAAGTTCACATGCAATGCATATAGCAATTAAAATTGGTTTAAAAAACAAATAAAAAAACAAATGGAGTAAAAAGGCAATATGCGAAGATTCTTGTCCATCATTACTGATGTGCCACATTAACAACAACACAAACCTAATGGTTGCATATATTAATTATTCATAACACCATCGCATGACCCTATTCTAAAATTGTCTTCAAAGTGGGGTCGGGGGCAGAGGGAGAGTTATTGTTAATATATAGACATACAAATATTATTGGGTTTTTTAGTGGAAGATATTCTAATAGTTAGTATTTAAATTTTTTTCATTTATAAGTTAAGTTATAATTCAGAAAAAATGTGTACGTTTTTTTTTTTTATGACTATAAACTTTAAACAAACAACTAAAAAGGATGCAATAAATACATAATCGTGCCTTCTCTTGGAACCGTTACACCAACTTAACATGCAAATAGTCCCAATACTTAGTAGAAGATCATCCCAAATCTAAAAGGAAGTAGAGGAGGACACCCCCACATTAATAATGAATTCTGCACAAAAATTTATTTTTTCAAAGTATGTCTCAAAAGACGTGTCTAAGAATTACTCATTAGTTTTGGACACTCAACAGTAATTGGACGAAAAAAATCTAGCTCCCAATCATCCTTGGTGAGAAAGAGGGAGGTGATCATGTGATATAACTACAAAGAATAGTTTTTACTACTAATAGAAGTGAAAATTATTGTTAACGTAGAGATATATTACGTGATTAGGGATAAACTTAATTTGGAGCCTTATTACGAGTGACGTGTGTTCTAGCTCGAATCGATAAAAAAAAAAAAAGGCTTGTGCTTTAAACATGAAGAACAAATGAATTCCCAGGCTGCATGGAGGACTAGTGGTAATGTAAAAGTGCTGTGCTTGTGACTTAAAGGAATGGTGGAGAATCTTTTTCAAGAAAGACACTAACTTAAAAAATGGATGCAACAGTATGTCAGTGGTTCTTCTGCTTTTGCAGTAGTACTAGCTGTCTAATTGTCTAATGTGTTTGATACGTGGAATGTTTCAATGCTTATTCTAGTTCCACATCACTTTTAGCTAGCCAGCGGCAAATTTTAATCCCAAATTCCGACCTAATTTTCTTTCAAATTTACTTACCCCAATATTAGTTCCATGACGTGCTATCTTTACCGCATATTAGATGTGTCAAACAGATGGCTCAGGTAGATTGAGTCCAGTTTTTACTTAAAGCTAAACTTTAATCTTCAATATCAGGTGATAAATAGTTAACTTACGGGTTAACCAGCTATTTTTTAAAATTAATTTTCTATTTTTATCTTTTTGGCTATTTTTTATTTCACATATATATTAATTAGAATATGTTAAAAACTATATTACTATCCATTATTTATTCTTTTTAGTATCTGTTTATTTATAATAAAATAAGGATATAAATATATTATGTATAAGACTAATTGATGAATGTTTTTTATAAAAAAATATTTAGTGAGATTCTTTTGATAGGATAAAACCGAAAAAAAATAGATTGTTAAGCTATTAAATGTCATTGTATGAATTACATGATTATTTTGATATTACTTAAAATTAAGCTGCAACTGGAGCTTATTGTATAAGTTTATATAACTATAGCAATATGTTAATCACAATGTTATAATCACGCTGTGAGGACCCATCTTCTTTTCCTGATTTCCACGAGAATAACAGCGACAAGAATTCAGACCAAATTGAAAATGGGATGAGTTTTCAAAATCCTGAGAGAATAATTTCATGTGCTGCCACAAGATTATGCCGAATCAGCATATTCTGCCGCTTGAATGTGACAAAAACATTAAAAAAAAAAGGTTAATCAAAGCAGGAAGAACAGGAATCCTGATGCTTCTATGTATTGCTGAAAAGCCAGAAACGTCAATTTCTACTTGCTATCTTCACTAAGACATTTGGAATTTTCACCATGCCAACATAATTGGAGTGTCTGCGGGCAACAAACTTGAACACATATGACACATGTTATTCAATTTGGTATACACATCAAACTCCAGATGTTAGATCATATGGCTGATGACGGGTCACGAGCTAATGGCCTGGACTCAAAAGCTACAAAACAAAGATAAGAGTTATTTCATAGTACTTTTTAGAGCTAGTAGCCCACTGGTTAGAAGATAAGGGAAGGTGAGAGAGAAATCTGTAATTCGAACTCTAGATCTCTTAGTTAGAAATTATTACCTTTAACTATTTCAACTATTATTAAGTATTATCTCGTGATTCAAAGTTAGGAGACTCTCTTACCACTTATTAATTTGTATAAGTTCTAATGACTGTATAGTTATTTCTTAACTCTTCAACTTCTCTTATAACAAAATAATAATAATAATAATAATAAGAGCTAAAGGAAACCGATTGGATAGTTCGATAATCAGTGCTCCGAAACTTTAAGTTAGAGAATATCAACAAAATAATTGAAAATGTTAAAGTATAATGACTTGAATCTTATTTAGTTTAGTTTGAAAAGTTTGTAGTAAAGTAAATATAAATCTTTTTTTGTGAGAATTTGTGGTGGAAATAGAGGGATCAGGCCGTAGGCTCAAGTCCATACTATATATATGCACTTTTCAATTAAGCTTTTGTTCTCTGATTGTCATCCTAAATTTTATGTTGTTCTTTTCTTCGAGTTGATGTATTTCTTCTACCAGAGATTCTTTTCCAATTCAAAATTTTTTACGTAAAATTTATATATTTTTATTCTTTTTAAAAGTCTATCACATTATTTTTCCTAACAGAAAGAGTGTAAATAATAACATGAGTACTCGGAAAACTTCTTTATTTGTAAGGTTACGAGGATCTTTCAATTAGTACGTAAATTTTAATAGTGATGTGACTGTTAAGGTGACCTAAAGTTATGCATGCCTTTAATCATGTAAAATTTTAAAAGTAAAATTATATAAATACATTTAATAAGATAAATAATTAATTTAATAATATTAATAATTTATTTTTTTTAAATTTAATATATTTTTCACAATTTAATAATCTAGATCACTATATGTTAATAGCGCTATTATTATTACTTGCTTAAAATTATTTAATTTTTAATTACCATATGGGCAAAATCTAGATCATCTTAAGTTCCTCCTTGCCATTACCCTTACACTAAACCATCTCAGGCACCCTCCTCTCCCACCTCCCATATTAGGGGCACCTTCAGAGCCAAGAGAATATCTGGCACTTTTACTGCTAAATGACTGAAATTCACCTGTTAAATTTGAATTAATGGCATATAGTAAAGAGGAGATTTTGGTCATAGATAATACTCCGATAAAATCTCACATGAAAGTGGTTAGGAATTTGCATGTGGAATTCTAGCACTTCTAAGATCACGCGAGCTGTGTTAAAAAAAAAAAAAAAAATTATAATAATAAAAAAAAGAAAAGATCACGCGAGCCCGTTTGGTTTCCGCTTTATTACTTTCTGCTTTCATTTTCTTACTTTTTTCGTTTCGTTTGTTTTACACGTAAGCGTGAGATGGAGAATCAATTGGTGCATGAATTGGCCCCAAAGCCTATCCATTTTCTATATAACTACTAACAAAAAAAAAAAAAAACAAAGATAGTTTATAAAAATGCAATTGTGAGCACGTAATACATACATAGTGATATAAACTGTTAAATTATAAAAAATATGTTAAATTAAAAAAAAAATAATTAGATTAATTATGTGCCTTACGTATATCTTCAAAAAAAACATTTACCCTTAAGTTAACCATGTACCGGTGCCTATGCGCCAGGGGACTGACCCCGCTAACTTCATTTGTCCCACTTAGTGGTATTTGACCCCTTTGGAATGTTGTGCACTTTTTACGGTATCTGCGAACCCAAATTTTTTTTCTTACTAATACTTAATTAATTATCTACTAATTATTTTGAATGTTGAAAGAAAAAAAAAAAAAAAAGTTAACCAGGTGCCCTATTCCAGTGAAATGGATGTACGTATTGTAAAGACTATAATTGGACATAATTTCTAGTTTTCTCCCCACGCGACATATTGTCATTTATTACGATTTAATCTTCTGATTATTTTACAGAAAGATAATTTTAGAAGGGAGAAGTTGTACAAATTAAGGTAGGGAGGAACCCTATAGGAATTTTAGGTTTCCTAAAAAACAAAAACAGAGAAAAATAAAATAAAATTGAATCGTAATAAATGTCATTATTGTTTTCAAGAGAGAGGAATTGGAGCTTGAGAGATGTCCAAAGAAATTGTTTAATCATCGATAGAACTGTTCATGTTATCGGCCCATCCATCCAATCCAGCCCACTCATAAAATAGGTGTTTTGGACAATGGTCTGAACGCCCGATTCATTTAGCCCAGCATACTATAAGCTCACTGGCCGCTTAAGTTTTGTCGTACCCTTAAGCCCGTTCCTTTAAGGCCTAACCAGCTGGAAGACTAGGCCCATCCTTGCATCTCCCCAATGTTCTAAGACCCAAAAAAAAAAAAAACTTTGGTAACCGCCAATCATGTGGTTGGACTGGCAAGAGCACAGGGCTTCCAACCTTATGATTGGAGATTTGACATTCTTTAGAATTAATCGGTAGAGTTAAACTTACATTTAAGTTGGTGTTAATTATATTATTTTTATTTGAATTATTTACACTTTTTTTAATTTATAGTCACAACATAATATTTTTTAGTAAGACTGTGGACATCACCTCTTACATTCCTATTTTATAACCAAAAAAAAGAAAAGAAAAACTTGAGATTTCCAAATTCTCTAGCATTTAGAAAATGATATATATAAATATAAAAATATCAATATGTCACAAGTTTTGAAACAAACTAAACACTTGTAAAGCTACTTGGCTATCAGTTAAGTAGCTACAAAGTGACTGCAAAAATGTGGCAGCCGCTTTCCCGTTAAATGGACTCCACCTTATGCAGCGGCGGAAAATTACCTAGTTAACACTCAAAAATTTTTTTCATCCTTAATAATGTATGAATCATTTCCATAGAAATAAATAATTAACATTGTGCAGTTAATTCTTCACATCCATGTCATCGCTAGGTCACACTCCTTAGTGGTACCTCATGATGGCTAGTTAAATGCCAATATGTAGAATGTAGATGAACTGCCAACGAGAAACATGGACTACTGCCTCACATTCATTTGCCGCCTAACTTGTTCGTCCTTACTTAATTTATAATTTGTTACCACCACACAGTTACGTAATGTGTGACTTGTGAAAGACATACAATTAATTCAACCATTTATTTTTTTTTAAATTCAATATGTTTTTCATTAACGGTGTAAATCTGTGCTAATTTTATTTCTACTTTTATGTACCTACGTAACTTTTCTCTTCATCATTTTCCTTTCTTTCCGGCAAAGACAGTTGTAATGAGGCATTTGATTTTCAAGATGCAAGTCATCTATGGTTACATGATGCCATGTGATCGGGCAACAAAAAGTGCATTTCTTGGACTAGCTTGTTTCCACAGTTAGGAGATGTTTTTATTCTAAGAAAATGACATGAAACTTTGCCAGTTTTGCCATGTGCACATTGAATGCCAATGCAGATAGACGGCAACCAGGCACAACTACTATGGTTAAAGGTCCACGATGATCAGGACGATTAATATTACTAGCGCACCTGTTGGATATTTTGCCCCTCACCCACCCAGGCATCCACACACTCACAAACAAAAAGGATAATGGTCAAATCAATGTTTCAAAACTGGAAAAATTATCGAATCAAAAAAATTACTTGTCAAAGATTTAAGCAATATTTGAATTAGTAGAATTCTTTTTTTTATTAAAAATACATATTTATAAAATTAATTGATAAAAATAATAATTATGTATGATATGTTGTTACAAAATAATTTTAAGCAGTTAAATTCCAACATTTTTAACAAAAAAAAAGAAAGATTTGATAAAATATTAATTTTTTTAAATTTTAATGACTAAATTGAAAGTTTAGATCAAGTTTAGCATTATATTAAAAACTTTAATCCAATTTAAAATTTAATTACAATTTAAATAAAAATTAAGGTCACGTAATATTTGTAGGTTGACGGTATATAATCTACAAACACACCTTTCAGCTTTCTCGCACTCAGTGTGCGAGACTGCGAGAAATTGAAGAAAATCTCTTTTTCTTGCTATCTGATTGCAATTGTCTCTTACTCCGATTTGCTAAACTAAAGAAAAAGAAATTGTTGTATATATACTTGTTTTCCAACAAAGCCATCGATATTCGTAAGAATAAATAGTGAACAAATATTGTTGGATCTAGGCCCAAAAGCCTTGGCCCATAAAACATCCTGAATAATCCCGAGTGTCATCTGAAAAGCCAGAAACCTTCCTCGGATCTCACTTTGTTGCCCAAGATAAGGGCGAACAATCGTGGGACTAAGCTTGCAACTGTCATTACGGTAGAGGAAACAAAATTTCCTACTTACTATTATTGGAGTGCGGTTTTAGAATCATATGTATAGATACGTCATACTCAAATCAATAAATATAACCTTTTATTAATAACATGTTATCACTTATCAATGTGAAGTAATAAAATTGAAATGAACAAAATTAAAATTTAAAATTACATAAGTGCTATTCTAAAATTTTAAAGTTTAAATTTTATATAATGAGTTAAAAAAGTTTTTTTGAAATTTTATTTTCTAAAAGAATTTTTTTATATAAAGTATTAGATATAATTATATTTTAATAATAAATAATTGTATTTGTCTATTTAAATATGGTTAATATATAAAAATATCACCAACTTTATTTAAAATAATAAATTTAGTATAAATTTTTTTTTTTGAAAAAAAAATCTATTATCAACTTTAAAAAGTAACAAATCTAACACCAATTTCTCCTAAAGTAACAAATCTAACTTGCTGTGAAATTTTTTGAACAGAATTTATCTGTTTTAATAATGTAGTAATAATTTATATGATTATTATGTCATCGAAATAGACATATTTTTATAAAATCTGTCATCGAAATTAATAGATTCTATTCATATAAAATCATTGTGTGTTAAATTTGTTATTTTAAGTAAAGTTGATAATAGATTTGTTACTTTTTAAAATTGATATTAGATTTATTACTTTAAATAAAGTTTGTAATATTGTTATATATTAACCCTAAATTAAACTATGCGAGAGTAGAATGTGCCCACTCCTATAAGATTCAGACAAGATTTGTAAAACTTTTATAAATATAAACCAAATAAGCGCAACTAACAAATGTTAAATGTAATAAAATAACTTTATTTAAAATAATAAGACATGAGAACAAGTTCGCTATTATTAAGTATTCACCAAAAAGTTATCCATCAAAGAAATTTTATTTCACAATATTTTTTAATATCAAAGTTTGTACATTATGGTATTTGCTTCACACCTAAAAAGGCGCTAAACATGATGTATAACATTCTCATTGGTAAACTCAGCAAAATTCAATCTTTTGAAATTTGTGGGAGAATGTTGAAAAATAAAGTGTATCTTGAAAAGTTTGAATCCCATATCGGAAAAAAAAATCATACTTATTTCTTTGTACTTCGTAAAAAAAAAAAACCAATAAATAGGATTGCACAACTTAAACCCATATTAGGCTTATGCAACCTCGCGCAGTGGTCCATTTTTTATTATTCTACCCATAAGCCCAATTTTTTGAGATATTTTAAAATTTTCAGTCGAACTAACTGTTTTTTGAGCAATTGTTTTTTTGACTATTAAAAAACTAGCTGTTTTAACATTTAACTTCTACTATTAACCTCATTATCCATTGTAACCATTACTTTTCTTCATGAGACTTGTAACTATAAGTAGTATATAATAACCCTTTATTCTCTTCCATAGATGCAATATACTATATACCATTCTCTTCTTATTCTCTTTAATATTTCTTTCCAAAATTATTAGATTAGTCAAATTAGAGTTATATCTCTAACTTCACTATTTGAAGTGTACATTAGTATGAATGTCAGTTATATCTTAGGAAGATTAACTGCTGCGACTTATTGTACTGCAGTAAATCGAACTGTAAGGATAATGTTCAACAAACCTCAGACATTCTATATCCTTTGTTATATTTCTACTTGCATCTATATTTAGATAGTTTTAATATATTATATCTAACATTTCTAATTAACTCAAGTGATAAGCTAGTGACATGTTTTATTTCTTGATTTAACTTTCAGTTTAACTGCATACTTTCATGTTAACGAGCTTCTTATACACCTTTTTTTTAAAAAAAAAAAAGATAATGTTTTTGATCCAACTTTTGGGAGAGAATTAGGTTTAATCATAGTTTATATGGTTCAGCTGGATAAAATAATTCAAAACCATGTAAAAGATCATAAGTTAGAATCTTGTCAAGGTTAAATAGTTTAACCAAACCTGATTCTTACCGTCTAGCGTAAGGAATGTCAGATGATTGCTTCACATCTCTAAATACAGTCACAATACTCTCTAGCTGGACCGCTGGCATGACCCCTATTTTCCTACTTTGTGGATAAAAAAAAAAGGGAATTAAGTTTTAAATATAGATAGAATGTGCAAAATGTTTCTAATATAACATAAAAAGAAAAGAATGTTTCGATATCGTGGAACAATTCGCAATACACAAGTCTTCACCTATATAATTGCCAATTCTTTTCAAAACTATATTGGCTGCCTTGTTGGTCAATTTTCGGTTGGGGATTGGCTGCCTTGTTGGTCTTTTTTTTTGAACAACAAGAAAATATTGCATTAGATTAAACTAAAAGGTAGATATAAAGAGGGTTAACCCAAAAAATAAAGCCCACACTCATACACTTGTAATACAATAAAAAATGCCCCTTAAGAGACAAACAGAACCATGTTCAAGCCCACCATCAACTAAAGCCTAGATTCGATAGCCAACCCAACAAGCCGACAAAGATTCCATGTCCAGATCCAAAGTTCGGAGAGAAAGAAGCCTGCTGTCAATAAAAGGAATGAGCCCAAAGCCCAACCTCCAACTAGCACTGTGAAGCTAGAATCTTCAAAAGCACCATCACTGGACAAGTGGCAAAACTCGACAGTCAGGGAGAACAGCGAAGCCCCAATGAGTCAAGCGGCGACAAACAACAGCAACGAGCTGGAAACCACCTGTAATCGCCAAACGCTGTGCAAAAGTGTTGAAATAGATCCAAGCTGCAGCAAAGCTTGGGAGTAGAGAGGCGGAGATCGACCATCAGGGATTGAGAATCAAAAGCAGATGTAGGTACAAGAACCATGTTGTACAAGTCTAACCCTGACACAAAAGGACCACCCTCCCCCACCTTCAACCATCAAAACGACGGGGAGAGGCGGGGGAGACTAGTGAAGCACCACTGATCTAAACCAGACTATTTGACTAGCAACACAATCGAGAAGAACTGAGATGAAATACCCCACCTAGAGGCAAACACAACACCCAACCCACAAAAAGAGTGCAAAGCCCTACCAAGGAAGTACTAACACCAGCAAAAATGCCAGCAAAAATAGTAGATGGGCCAAAAAAGGCAACAAGCGCATGATAGCACACTCTCTCACCACCGCGTTGACTGCCTTGTTAGTCATTATTGAAAGTTAGCAAAAGCAAAATAGAACACGAGATTTGAAAATTTGAGCATATATTGTCACCTGTGAATGCCGGGGGCTACCAATATATAGCTTTGCTGTCTTGTCCGCTTTTCAAGAAATTCAGAGGTACAATGATCCCCCTGTAGTTAGAACGATTGGAGGATTTGCCTCCAGCACATAGGCAGGTGTTTAAACTCGCGTCTTTATTCTCGTGTTCTCCCTCTTAATTGTTGTGCTCCTGATTTTAATAGAAAAAAAAAATGAAGTGTGTAGACAACTTTAAATGATCGAAAAAATAATTAGGAATTCAAAAACCTGTGTTGGTGTAGCAAAATTTACATATACATATAAAAATAATAATAATAAGAATAAAACGAGACGAACAAAAATATAATTGTTCGAATATGCATTTCTGAGCATGTATTTAAAAGGGCAAATAAGATTTTAATAAGTAATTTTTTTGATATTTACTAATATTATTCTTTTAGTGAATAAAATAAATTTATGATCTTACACTATCTAAAAATATTTTTTTTATTTTTTATTTTAAATTAATCACATTTATTATATAATAAAAATCATAAATAAATTATTTTCATAAAAAAATAAGAACAAAATTAAAAATTCTTAATCAATTAATTCTTCAAGATATTAAAGAAAGGCCACATGTTGAATTCTCAAACCTCTGCCCTGCCTTGTTTGTGGCCAGATACGTGGGGCAGCCTTTTTTTTCCCTAAAAATTCAGTCGTAAGGATTTTAATAATAAAAAAGGTCGTGGCAGCAATATAGGAGTTTATATCGGGAGTAGCGTAATAGCCATCCAAGACAAAAGTAATTAAAGTCTCCAAATTCAAGACATAAACCTGAATTTCTGCTTGGTGAGGCATCAACATTGATTAGGATATACGAATACAGACATAATAACACAGATATGATAGAAATAGACAATATAGATATGTACATGACAATATGTAAATTAAAAAAAATTAAAACACGAACATAATATGAATACGACTATATATATATATATATATATATATATATATATATATATATATATATATATATATATACATAAATCTAAATAAATATTATTGTCCAAATTATTTATTATTGTTTAATAATTGTTATTATGTATATTTACAAAAATATATACACAAAAAAACATTCATTGATAAGTGTAACAAAACAATAATGTCAACTTGAATTTAATTTTTATTATTAAAATTGAAAATAATAAATCACATAATAGACACAAATACACAAAAGTATAGCACTTGAATATAAAAATAAATAGTTTCTTGCTCTCTCATTTTATTAAATTTCTTTTTTTAAAAAAAAATTTATCATGTGTCCTAAACATATCTTTGATGTGTCCAAGTTGTATTTTATTTTTTTAAATTTCTTTTAACGGACGCATTTTTCACATATCAAACATGTATTCCTACCGTATTTAACAACGTATGTCTGACGTGAACACGACACTAAGTTTTCCATGTCCGTGCTTACTAGATAAGCTGTAAAGTTTGTGACCCTATTAATATGCACAAAATTACAGCACATGGCTTTCAGATAGAAAAAATTAATTTAAGTGCTAAATATGCAACGTGTCATTTGTGTATTAGTTTTTTTATTAAAATATTTATTAGATCATAAAGTATGTAATAAGAATAATTCTTTTATTTTATAAATTCTATTCATTCATTCTTAAAATTTAAACTCAACATTTTTAAAATAAAAATATAAATTTTAACTATTAAAATATTATTTTTATTTTGCATATACTAATTTCGAAATCAATTGGGAGGCAAAGGCACAAAGACATCAAGTAGAAAATGAAAGCGACCTTTTGCCCTCCTACGTACATCTATCGTCCTATTTTTTTTTAAAAATTATAACTGCTCTCTACGTCTATCTTTTTCAGTTTTCACATTTATTTTCCACCTGGAGATTTGAACTCCAGGATAGCTTTTCCCAAAGAGGGCGACTACGTAGTTGAACAAAAAAGAGCTACTGACGCCACATGGACAGGTGGCAAGCCATGATAGCGCAGGCATGTAGAGGGTATATGCGTCATTTACTACACTTAAGGGTATAATGGTCATTGACAGTAGAGGGTCAGAAGGGACATTGGACATAGACAATAGGGAACCGAAATTGAAAATTTTAAAGTGAAAATCCCAAAATCTGCGGTGTTTTGTCCCTCTGCTTTGTCTCTTCGTCTCTTCGTCTTCGAAGTCGCGATCGTCAACATTCCGCCTATGTGTGTTTTTTTTCTTTTGAAGGCAATTCGACATTGAGAATAGAAATTGAAATTGTAAAGTGAAAATCCCCAAATCTGCAGTGTTGTCGCCCTTCTCTTGGTCTTTGAAGCCTTTTTTTTTTTGTACTTCTCCTTATCTATGTAAAAATGCAATTTTTTGGAGGATTTTTCTTTTCTTTTTCATTTTGCATGTGTGTTTCACAGATGCTATGAAGATCAGCAAAAATGGCCACCGGGGGTAACTTCTTAATTAATTAAATTAAATTAAGCGTCTAAAAAAAATTCATTTATTTATTTATTTATTTATTTTATTTCCCACATTGTTTTGGGGGGACGGTGTCTCCGTGTTTTTCTTTTTTTATGTTCTTTGATTCCTACCTTTTGCTAATATCATAAACCTTCAATAATTTTTGGGTTTTTTTTTTTTTGAGGTTGTTTGTAGGTGTTAAGCGTCGAATTTCATCTCTTCAACTGGAGGTATGCTATGCTACTCTCTCTGTTTCTGACACATGGGTGGGTTTTTATAAAAGTCTACTTCTTGTCTGCTTTCTTGTTTAATAATAAGTCCAAATGGTTCAATTTTTGTAAATTTAAGGAAAAAAGATTGATGGCAGAGATTAAAAAAAAACTGTAAAAACCAGTAATGAGGCGAGTTTTCACCTTCTTTTTAATTTCCAACATTTTATTGTTTTATTCAGTTATTGTTGGCGATAGTTGGAAACATAGGAACATACGATATGCCTGTCATTGTCTATTGTTGCTGTTGTTGGGTTTATCCCATTTTTTTTTTGGTTAATTTAATGCCAAAAGAGAACTTTTTATTGAGGAGTTTCTCGAGAGGGTCTTAATTTTGTTTCAGCGCTGGTTTTTGTGTGTGTGTGTGTGTGTGTGTGTGTTTAAGTTATTTACCTAGCGGCAATTACTTTTACTCAGGCTGCTACTAGAATCTTAGCTCGTCAATTTGTCTGGCTTCGATAACAAATTACGAATTTGCAGGGAGTCGTGCCCAAATTAGAAGTGTGGCTACTCATACTCTGGTCAATTCCCTCATGCAAAGTATATTTGGAGTAAGCTGAAAACTGTTGTCCCCAGTGCCTAGCACTAATTGCTTTCTTGTCGTCATCACAGGCACTATATTGCCAGTACTTCAATTTCTACTGGGATGAAAGGGGCGACTAAGGCAATGGTGGCAATGAATGAGGTTTTTTACTTCAAAGCTTTATTTTACTTCTCTATTTGCAGTGTTTTTATCCATTTTTTTAAGCTGCTAATGTTTTGACAGACTGATAAGTTTCAGAAATTCTACAAAACATGGCAGTATAATGTAATTTAATGTTTAGCTGCTATCTTTTGTGCGTGGATGAGTAAATTGGAGATCTGTTAGATGCACTGTACTTATCTGATATGATTTCAATTCTTCATCCAAAATTTAGTGTTTATTTTGAAAGACTTCTTTTTGGATGCATGCTTGAGCATTATATAACATTAAATTGTAATTTTCAGCAAATGGCTCCCACAAAGCAAGCTAAAGTGATTAAAGAATTCCATAAGCAATTAGCACAAATGGATATGACATTAATATTTCTTTTTCAATAGTAGTTCTTTCTTCTAAAGTAACTCATTGTCCAATCCCACATCCAGCACTTTCCTGCTATTTGAAAGATGGTAGATGAAGTTTGGAGGTCATGATGCTAATTTAGCTGCCATTTGCTTACCAAGTCTTACCCAATGCGAGATGGCTGTTTGCTGTGATTGTTTAAATGGTTTTGCTTATTGGAACTTGGTGATTGAAGAATTCTATTTATAACATATTTATTCTACAATTTGTTCTATTTCCAGATGAGGGTGACTATGTAGCTGAAGTAATAAGCGCCACAAGAGCCACACGGACAGTTGGCAATCAGCTATTCTCCAAGCATGTGAAGGATATTTTCATCTATGCATGAGGTAAAGGTTGGAATGGTAGTTATGAAAAAAGGGTAAGAATGAATTTTTACAAAATAACTTAATTAGATTTTTTAAAACAAAAATACTCATCCTCTGCAGTTCTCTCTCTTCTCTCGGTCTCCTTCTTCAAATTCATTTGGCTTGAAACTTGATTTGTGTGTTGTTTGGAGAATCAAAAGGCCAACTGGGCTCCTTCAGACATCAATCGAGTGTAATCCTAATCCATCTTCTTCGTCGATACAATTTTTATTATTTTTTCGTGTATATTATGTTCTCCAATCTAATTGTTTTCGGTTGGTGGACTGTTATTTGGCAGAACGTGCATTGTAATTGCAGGAGTAGAGTAGATATTAATTGTAGTGGATACTCAAATGTGCACTTGTTGGAGCATTCTCACTTGCCATTACTCCAAAATCTGCAAACTGTTGGTCATTCTTTCCCTCCTCCCAAATTAATTCTTCCCTATCTTTTTTTGTTTTGGGTTATTTACTCACCTTGCCTGATTTAAGTAGGTTTGCTTGGTAGGTTGGTTTCCGGGCATTCCTTTTTATTATTTTTTTTGTCGTTGGGTATTCACGGCACTTGCGGGGAAATTGGGAATTTGTCCATTGACTTGATTAGTTATTCTTGGGCTTCAGTGATGGAAACAATAGCTATTTTGGGTGCGTGCATTCAGATGGATTGACGAATGGTATTTCAAAATTTGTCTAGATTTTTTTGTTAATTAATTTTCCTAATAAGATATAACGTCCTCTGAGGATAATGGGGATTTATTAATGAAGTATTTGTCCCCTTTAGGTAAGGTATCTTAACTATGATCTTCCATATTTTCTTAGACCAACTGTCTTTGCAATAATCTCCAGGATGCTTCGGGTAGGGAAGAAGCCTAGAACCAATAACTGATACATATTGTGCTTCTTTTAAAGTGCTTGTATGAAATAATAACATGTTGGGACCATTACTTGTTGTTATTTTCTGATTGCGAGACATTTACAGGCTAAGATTTCTAATTTCCACTTTATTGCCCTCGTCAATTGATCTCCTTTTTTCCCTGATGCTTGTCTTGATTATACAGTTATCCTTGTCAAATTTCAACTTAAGTCCATTATGAGCCTAGTTTGATAAAAATCAATTTCAAACCTCATATTTTGTGCATTTTACTTGATTGTCAATGTTCTCAATTTTGGATTGTTAGTGATCTCAATTTCGGCAACCAGTCACGGGTGCGTTAATTGCTGTAATAAACCATAATAGATTCAAATAGTTTTGATGCTGATCTAATATTTTCCCACGAGACGTGTGAATCCTTGCCCGATTACAAATGAAAGTCTGATATCTTACTTCACGAGCAGCACCCCGCCTAACACCTCTCTTAACAACTCCGAATCCTTTCGTTCGCGCATATTTCTGGTAATATTCTAAAATATCATCAACATTATCAAAAACCATTCCAACCATAGGAATGTGGGCTTCTGAATCTTGTATCTGAAGCTGGTGCTCAGAGTCGTGATCAGCGTCAACAGCCATTTTTTCATCTGGTGTCACTTCATTTGTGTTATTCCCAAGGGCATTCATTTTTGCAAGCTGTGGAACCAAGTCAACATGCATAAACCCGATGGTAACCATCATCTGCTACTACTGTTGACACAAAAAATGGTATTGTCACCAATCTACTGATAAGAGTTAACATTTAATGTACAAAACCTAACCTAACGTCATTGGAGATTTCTATGTCTTCCATACCATTTGTATGAAAATGCACAATTCAACTCAATTTCCAATTTGTTTCTAAAAAATGCAAGTACCTACTAATAGAATGAGTAAAGGATGTATACAGAATGCCACCATAATATAAAGAACAACAATGTTTCCCTTCCCATGTGCCAAACTTCATACTAATATAACCCAATGTTTGTGGGTCAAGTGAATGGAATTTTTTATTTTAATTGAAGTAAATTGAATGATTGCCTAACAATAATGTTGAAAATTAGGAGGGAATATGTCCTCATTGCAGAAGATGAGTATAATTATACCGTGGTTTCTAACAAACCCATTGAATGTACGCTTCATAGCTATGAGATTAAAGAAAAATTTTGATGGAAGCATTGGCATACCTGGATGAAAAAGGGTACAAGATGTTTGCCTTAACTTGTGTGTGAATAAAGAAGCCGAATCCCAACATAAACAAGGGAAGACAGTTGCAGAGACACATCAAATGACTGAACTTCGCCTATTTTCTCAATGCTTTGGGGTTACATGGCCACAATCCTCCTCCTCTGCACAAATCCTTCATCGGCTCTACTCTTTTTGGAATTCGTCGCTGGGTGGGCAAGAAGGGAAAGTGAGCTTTAAAAGCAATTAAGTTTGGGGTTTAGTAGTACAATAAATAGACACTTATACCTATTAGCTACTGTCACTAGTTAAATCTCTACCCTCGATAAACAAGTGGATCGATTATAAGGGCCAATGTTTGTTTTTTTAGCAATATAAGAGCCAATGTTGGCGCTGCACATTTTGAAGCAGGAAACCTTTTGTAAATTGAAATTGCTCTTTATTTCATTCAAATGTCACTGTACTCGTATACTATATGCTAAATTTGCATCTGTTTTGTATGATCAGTGGTAGATGTAAAGAACATTTTTAGAGGGAACAATTATCATATGTATAAATACATTAACAAAAATTAATATAAAAGCTGATATCATAAAATTTATTAATTATTGTAAATTATTAATATTGTTATTATCTCTTGTCAATTTTAATTTTTTAATTTTTTTTACTACTATTAAAACATATTTTAATATACTTTCGTATTTAATTATTCATAGCAACAAATTTTTAACTCCAATGATTATAGTGAGGGAAATTGAACTAAATTAAATAACAACATACATTTTTAGATATACACAAAGCTTTTAAAGATTGTTTTCTTGTTAATAAAAATCACGGGTAATACTTTGTATCATTAAAACAAGTATTTGCGCAAAATGCGTGTTCTTTTGAATTGAAAAATAACATTTTTAAAAATTTTGTTAACTAAATTAAATTAATTGTAGTCTATACATCACAAATAAGTTAGTAAGAAAATTAACCGAAAAAAAAACTAAACGAAACAAATTCAATAAAATATAATCAATTGGTGTCTTTCAAAATTCATAAAACAAATAACATTATATCACAATATGTATTGCAAGAGGAGAAGAGAAAGCTTGAACCTCGCATTTAGGTGGGCCAAGCCTTAGAGTTGAAGGTGGGTGAAGCAAAATTTCTACTTGGCTAAACTCCAAATTTTCCACAAATTAACTTAAAATATTATATTTCTTAAACATTGAGGATGAGCAATTGCCTATGCCAAATTGCTTACCCTTAGCTATCACTTATCAAAATATCTAACTATTTGTCCAAACGACCACTTCAAGAACAGACAGAAAGTGTGTCGTATTAAATATTTACTTACATCATGCTTTCAGCACCACCTTATCAAAATATGTAAACATTTATGAAATTACAATATTTATTATTTTAGTGTCTTACCAATAGTCACAACATTTACTTCAGATTTTTAAATAACTGTTTCGTGTCTGACACATACGATAAAAAATCAAAATATAGGATAAGATTGAGAAATTATATGACACATACGGAAAATTATGTGACAATTTTTACAAGCCATTAACAAAATTTTTATAATTCCTGGTAAATCTTGTCATATATATTACATGAGATGTCATATAATTTGTCCTTTATATCATCTATTTTTTAAATTATGTCATACATTACGTTCGCCAAATGACCACTTCAAGCGCAGTCAAAAAGTTTATCTCATTACATATTTACTTGCATCATGCTTTTAGCTTCTACGTATCACAATATGAACGGATTTATGAACTTACAATATTTATTATTTTGGTATCTTATCAATGGTCACAACATTTACGTCAAATTACTTCTTTTCTTTCTCCAGTACCACTACATGACTGTCTTTCAATGACTGTTTCGTGCCTGTCACATATGACAAAAAATCAAAATATAGGACAAGATTGAGATATTATATGACAAATACAGTAAATTATATGACACTTTCACAAGCCATTAACAAAATTTTATAATTCCCGGTAAATCTTGTCATATATTTTACATTAGATACCATATAATTTGTCCGTCATATCACAATTTTTTTTATTTATGTCATACATTACGTTCGCCAAATGGTCATTTCAAGCGCAGCCAAAAAGTATATCTCATTACATATTTACTTGCATCATACTTTCAGCTTCAACATATCACAATATGTATGCAGTTATGCGTTTACAATATTTATTATTTTGGTATCTTATCAATGGTCACAATATTTACATCAAATTACTTCTTTTCTGTCTCTAGTACCACTACATGGCTGTATTTTAAATGACTATTTCTTACCTGTCACATACGACAAATAGTCAAATTATATGACAAGATTGTGATATTATATGACACATACAGAAAATTATATGACACTTTTCACAAGCCATTAACAAAATTTTTATAATTCCCGGTAAATCTTGTCATATATTTTACATGAGATGTCATATAATTTGTCCATTATATCATCTATTTTTTTTTATTTATGCCATACATTACGTTCGCCAAATGACCACTTCATGTGCAGCCAAAAAGTTTATCTCATTACATATTTACTTGCATCATACTTTCAGCTTCTACGTATCACAATATAGACGCATTTATGTAATTACAATATTTATTATTTTGGTATCTTATCAATGGTCACAACATTTAGTTCAGATTAATTTTTTTTTTCTCCAGTACCACTACATAGCGGTCCTTTAAATGACTGTTTTGTGCCTACCACATATGACAAAAAGTCAAGATATAAGACATAATTGGGAAATTATATGACATATACGTAAATTATATGACACTTTTAACAAGCTATTAACAAAATTTTTTTAATAATTCCTGGTCAATCTTGTCGTATATTTGACTTTAGATGTTATATAATTTATCCGTATATATTTTATTTATGTCGTTTATGACATTCGCCAAATAGGCACTTCAAGTGCAGTAAAAAAGTTTATCTCATTATATATTTACTCACATCATGCTTTCAGCTACTACTTATCACAGTATGTACGCATTTATGCGACAACAATATTTATTATTTTGGTATCTTACCAATGGTCACAACATTTACTTTAGATTATTTCTTTTCTTTCTCTAGTACCACTACATGGTTGTCCTTTAAATGACTGTTTCGTGCCTGCCACATATGGCAACAAGTCAAAATATAGAACAAGATTGAAAAATTATATGACACATACAGAAAATTATATGACACTTTTTACAAGCCATTAACAAAACATTTTATACTTCTTGGTCAATCTTATCATATATTTTACGGCCATTATATCGTCTATTTTTCCAATTATGTCGTATATGACATTTGCCAAATGGACACTTCAAGCGCAGCCAAAAAGTTTACCTCCTTCTATATTTACTTGCATTATGTTTTCAACTACTACTTATCACACTATGTACGCATTTATACGATTACAATGTTTATTATTTTGGTATCTTATTAATTGTCACAACATTTATTTCACATTAATTATTTTCTTTTTCCAGGCCCACTATGACTATCCTTTAAATGGTTGTTTCGTTTCTAACACATATGACAAAAAGTGAAAATATAGGAAGAGATGAGAAATTATATGACAAATGAGGAAAATTATATGACACTTGTAACAGACCATTAACAAAAAATTTTTATTATTCTTCATCAATCTTATTGTATATTTTACTTTAGATGTCCTATAATTCCTCCATTATATCACACATTTTCATTTATGTCATATAATTTCCTTTTAGTATCTTATATTTTGCCCGTATATAACAACCACGAAACAGACATTTAAAGAACAATAAAAAAAATTTTCCCTTTCTTTCACAGGAAAAATCAATTACATTAATCTTTTGCATGCGTGACCATTATATAACGACGACTTCAACACAAACTTACATATTTATTGTCCATTAGGGGATAGTCTAGTGGTTAAAATTTAAAACTTTTATTTTAAAAGTCTTGAGTTCAAATGCTGGGAAGAGAGGGGAGGGATTTATAGAAGGGGAAAGTTACCCCCATCGTGTATTTTATAGTGCAACAGGCCTCCTAATAAAAAAAACACTTACATATTTATTCCTTCTCAATTTTCTCTTCATTTGCTTTTCTATTCTTACTATTTGGTTTTGTTGTGAGGGATTAAATATTAACTCGTCAAGTTATGTTATGCCTCTTGCTGTGCTTTATTTTGAGTTATAATACTACTGGATGCTATACAATTGAATTATAATAGAGTGTTCTCTGAATATGTGACACACAAATTTTACTACAAATATCAAATTATTTTAGTATTTTATAAATGTCTAATATGTAACTATTTTATTTAAGGGACATTTACTTGCTCAGATCTTTTAAATGAGATCAATATGAGATGATAGTTATATGTTTCAGCAGTACATTGCACTTAATAAACTCAACTATGCTATTATAGATCATTAGATGAATTTCTATGATATTGTCGTACTATCTACAGTTAATTCCTCTTATTGAGTCCAAAAAATCTAAATTTCATCAACAATTGCATTTCCCGCGCCTCAAACAAAAAGAAACGACATCTCTTTAGTGCAAAAAAAAATCAAACTTTATCTCAAGTTGTTTTACTATTTTGCCACTCTTCGTTTACCATTTATACCCTTCATAATTAAATAATCAAAAACCAAAAGAGAAATCTTCTCATTGGTTACATGCGTGTGTGGCAACCATATTGCTCCCATTGTATCAGCTACTTAGGATTTCCCTTTCCGAAATTTCCGTTTCGGCCAAAAAAAAAAAAAGGGAAAATTTGGGTGTACGGAATTTGGTGATGAAAAAAAGACGAAAAAATTATTTTGTATAACTAATTGTTTTATTTGTGTAATAAAATTTTGATTCTTTGCAATAAAATTTTAAAGATTTTTTTATTTATTTTTTATTGTAGAAATTAAGCGTTTTTGTTTCACAAATAAATCAACTGGTTACACAAAAATATTTTTCCGTCATTTTCACGTCCTTTCTTTCCGTACACGTAATAGTGCTAAAAAAAAATTACCAGTGGTCCCAAATTCGAAAAAAGAATAATAATATACATGGACATGGTCCTAGATTCAACAGAATTAAAACTTTATGACAACACTGACTCCTATTTCTCTCCAAAATTTTTCACTGTCAAGACAATATTTGAGGATAATTTCAAGTAATATAAATAAAATAAAATGTCATGCTTATTTCATTAGCAAGGTTGTCCATGGTCTGATTGATCAGGGTAAATATATAAACTCAATTAAGAGCTTTAGGATATCGGCACCCTTCGATTAAACATGAGTCAATTTGTTGGAAGCCATAACTAAGGACAGCACACTTCATAAGCCACAACGCCCACGGTAAAGCACAAACGGAGATAGGTAAACAAGCGTCTCGTAGGAAATAGAATGGAAGACTAGTAGCTTTTTCTCAAGCACAAAAGTTAAGAATTTGTTAGTTACAAGTTTGAGCTATGGAGCCTTGGCTCAAGCATTATAATTGCCTTCAGCTTCCATTATACTTTATATATATATATATATATATATATATATATATATATATAATGAAATATGTGCCCGGTTTCCATTTGCTGCTGATTACAGGAGATGAAAAAAGGAAATAGAAGTAATAAAATGAAATGAATGAGATAGGTCTATTAAGCTAAAAGAAGCCAAGAAAAGAAAATAATGATTTGAATGGACCAAGGGAAGTTGTTGAGATTGTTAATTAGAATCCGAAAGTATGCAAATTATAGCAAATATGTTGCTAATTAGGACTAGGCATGATCCCAGCTGGGGCGGATGCACGTAATTGCCCCCCTGACTGTTTTCCTTTTATTTTATAGTTTTATACCAAATTCTGGCAACCAAAAGTGTTTAGCCCAGTGGCAAAGGGCATTGTGTAATTATATATATATATATTGAATTGCTGTATTTTTGCTTTTTTTTTTCATCAAATGACTTGCCTCCATTCTTCTTCTTCTTCCTTTTTTTTTTTTTTTGGTGAAAAAACGTCCTTCCTTTTTTATTTTTTTGAGAATTATTTTTTTTCTTTCAAATACATCTTTTTCAGTTTTAAAATTTACAATTTCACCTTCGAAAATTAAATATTATTAAATTTGGAGCCTCATGCACGAAATTATCCTTTTAATTCATTATTTGAATGAATTTTTCTTGTTATTAAACAATATTTTGAGAAATATTTTATCTTTCGATGAAACAAATTATTACCAATCGACAGAAAAAAAAAAAGAAAAAAAATCTAAAACACTGTATATCTAAAAATATTTCTATTTATAAAATTAACTTTAATTTTATCGATTATAATAGTTATGAAAAAAATTTTTCAACACATCATAAAGAATATTTTTCATAATTACATGAGAGATAGTTTTGAAATTAATATTAAAATTCACAAGATATAATTATAGCATTTATTACTCAAACTAATTAATGATTTTTTTGTTTTCATTATATAAATTAATTTTATTATTGTAATTATACATATAAAATTTGTCCCCTTAAAATTTTGTTTGGGCATTATCTTGATTGAATTCGTGTCTGGTTCTGAACCATTGGTTCCAACTGTAATGTCTATGGTTATCATAACCAAACTGGAGGTTGCAGTTTGGTTCCATTCAAGCTCTGATTAGGTTCCAATTTTTGATTCAGCGAAAGTTACAGTTTTAGTTCGGTAACAGTTTAAAACCGTCTGTTTTGGTCTGGTTTCATCCAGTTCAGTCACTTTTTTGTTTAAAAAAAAAAAAAAGGACATACTTAAAATTTGATAAACAAGGTTATGTAGTTTGTTGAATTAACGGTAATTGTAACAGATAAATTTCGAGTCTAAAATAATTAAACTCGAAAATATAAAAACAAATTACAAATAAAAATTTAAAAATAAAAGAAAATTTACGTGGGGTCGATCTCCGTAAATCCTCCGATTAGTGTTGCTTTTTTGACTCCGTCAAGGGCTGCACGAGCTTGATCTTGACAGAAATAATTTCCACAGCTTTATCTTGAACTAGGTAGACTGAAACTGAATCTGTTTGGACGTTTTGACTACGGTTAAGAACCGCAGAGACCTGATCTGAGCTGATCTGACTTAATTTCACCGAGGGTCGAAGGGACTTGTTCTCGGATGAGCTGCCTGGATTTTGCTGAGCGCCGTATGAGACTTAATCCCAGCTGGATTTGTAATAATTTGATATTTTTATATCTATATTCTCATAAATTCAGATCTAGAGCGATCCGAGAAGATAAACCTAAAAATAATTTTAGAAATGAAAACAGCAAATTTTTTGGGGCTTACCCCTGAAATATCTCTCAAAAAAGAGTTAGGAGAGTATACTGCAGAGTAAAAGCACGTAAGAAAAGGAGAAATTTTCTTGAGAGATTTTCAAAATTTTCTTTTTCTCTCAAATTCTCTGAATTTTTCTGTTTACAGATTTGCTGAATCTATATTGAACTGAGGGGCATGGGCCTATTTATAGGGCTTTCTTTCCGTGTGAAAACGTCGTGTGAAAGGAGGAAAAAATAAGCCACCAACTGTGCAGTTGGTGGCTTGGTTGGCAAAACTGACCTTTAAAATTTCAAAGGTCAGCTTTGCCGACCTTTGAGCCCTTTTTTTTTTTTTCAAAAGAAACGTGTTTTCAAATGCCCCCACTTCAAGGATCGGTAAAGAAGAACTTTATGGTCGTGATCCGATCCGAGTCTTGAAGTCCAGGTTGAAGTTGAATGTTGAAATCTTCTATCTCTGACTAATGCCTGCTGTTGTTGGATCGCAATAGGAATCCGATACGATCTTGAAAAAGTTAGCACCCCAACCAATATAGAAATTGACATTCTGGCTTCAGGTGCGTTCGAGCTTCCATGGCTCGCAAAGGCTGGCAAAGGTTCTTTGAAGTTCCAAAGCTCTGGTGAGGATGATCCGGTAGGTAAAAAACTTAAACCTCCCCAAGAGGAAGACGCAGCACTTTGGAACTTCAAAACTGGCACACTGAGAGACTGACTGTAGTGATGATTCCCAAGTCTGCTTCGACGTAAGGAGAGTAGTTGAAACTTCCCTGTACGTCGCCGCATCCAGAGGAAGATTAGGATGATTGCAGCGTCTCATCCCTCTGTGGTAGATGTGAACTAAGGAGAGTAGTTGGAATTCCATGACACCGATGGCATTGGAGACTGAGTTTCGAGGGCTTTTAGGGATCCCTCGAGCAAGACTACTCCTTCTTTTCTTAAGAAAGGAGTTAGGAGAGTATACTGCAGAGTAAAAGCACGTAAGAAAATGAGAAATTTTCTTGAGAGATTTTCAAAATTTTCTTTTTCTCTCAAATTCTCTGAATTTTTCTATTTACAGATTTGCTGAATCTATATTGAACTAAGGGGCAGGGGCCTATTTATAGGGCTTTCTTTCCGTGTGAAAATGTCGTGTGAAAGGAGGAAAAAATAAGCCACCAACTGTGCAGTTGGTGGCTTGGTCAGCAAAGCTGACCTTTGAAATTTCAAAGGTCAGGTTTGCCGACCTTTGAGCCTTTTTTTTTTCTTCAAAAGAAACGTGTTTACAAATGCCCCCACTTCAAGGATCGGTAAAGAAGAACTTTATGCTCGTGATCCGATCCGAGTCTTGAAATCCAGGTTGAAGTTGAATGTTGAAGTCTTCTATCTCTGACTAATGCCTGCTGTTGTTGGATCGCAATAGGAATCCGATACGATCTTGAAAAAGTTAGCACCCCAACCAATATAGAAATTGACATTCTAACTTCAGGTGCGTTCGAGCTTCCATGGCTCGTAAAGGCTAGCAAAGGTTCTTTGAAGTTCCAAAGCTCTGGTGAGGATGATCCGGTAGGTAAAAAACTTAAACCTCCCCAAAAGGAAGAGGCAGCACTTTGGAACTTCAAAACCGGCACACTGAGAGACTGACTGTAGTGATGATTCCCAAGTCTGCTTTGACGTAAGGAGAGTAGTTGGAACTTCCCTGTACGTCGCCGCATCCAAAGGAAGATTAGGATGATTGCAGCGTCTGATCCCTCTGTGGTAGATGTGAACTAAGGAAAGTAGTTGGAACTCCATGACACCGATGGCGTTGGAGACTGAGTTTCGAGGGCTTTTAGGGATCCCTCGAGCAAGACTATTCCTTCTTTTCTTGAGAAAGGAGTTAGGAGAGTATACTGCAGAGTAAAAGCACGTAAGAAAAGGAGAAATTTTCTTGAGAGATTTTCAAAATTTTCTTTTTCTCTCAAATTCTCTGAATTTTTCTGTTTACAGATTTGCTGAATCTATATTGAACTGATGGGCAGAGGCCTATTTATAGGGCTTTCTTTTCGTGTGAAAACGTCGTGTGAAAGGAGGAAAAAATAAGCCACCAACTGTGCAGTTGGTGGCTTGGTCGGCAAAGCTGACCTTTGAGCCCTTTTTTTTTTTCAAAAGAAACGTGTTTACAAATGCCCCCACTTCAAGGATCGGTAAAGAAGAACTTTATGGTCGTGATCCGATCCAAGTCTTGAAGTCCAAGTTGAAGTTGAATGTTGAAATCTTCTATCTCTGACTAATGCCTACTGTTGTTGGATCACAATAGGAACACGAAACGATCTTGAAAAAGTTAGCACCCCAACCAATATAGAAATTGACATTCTGGCTTCAGGTGCGTTCGAGCTTCCATGGCCCGCAAAGGCTGACAAAGGTTCTTTGAAGTTCCAAAGCTCTGGTGAGGATGATCCGGTAGGTAAAGAACTTAAACCTCCCCAAGAGGAAGACCCAGCACTTTGGAACTTCAAAACTGGCACACTGAGAGACTGACTGTAGTGATGATTCCCAAGTCTACTTCGACGTAAGGAGAGTAGTTGGAACTTCCCTGTACGTCGCCGCATCCAAAGGAAGATTAGGATGATTGCAGCGTCTCATCCCTCTGTGGTAGATGTGAACTAAGGAGAGTAGTTGAAACTCCATGACACCGATGGAGTTGGAGACTGAGTTTCGAGGGCTTTTAGGGATCCCTCGAGCAAGACTACTCCTTCTTTTCTTAGCTCGTGCACCTCCAACTTCTTGATCAAAGAACTTCCTGGGACAAGTGCAGAGACTAGCCATTTTCTTTTGAGAAGAAGAAGAACTGAGGGGTGAGTATTATGACTCGGACATGCAGGATATATATACATAACATAAAGTTTTTTTTTTTTTTGAAAAGTAGAAAAAAAGAGGTACGCAGAATCGAGTATGGTCCTCCACGTCCCTTTCCCCCATAAGAGACAAAAGAGGCAGCGGCTGATGCAGGTTACGAAATTTGTTACCGTGTGTTGCAGAAGTCGTTGCCGTGTGCTACGGAAGTCGTTACTGTGTGCTGCCAAAGTCGTTGCACCTTATCTTGTCGGCCGTCCTAGCGGGACCCGAGGCGCAGTTCCAAGTCAAGCTTGACCTCGTCTGATGGGCCGATGATGTTGACGTCGCTTTCCGGCTGGTTGATGCTGCCGGAATATTCTGGAAAGAGAGGCAAAGTTTCGCCGGAATGACTCCTTTCTGCTAGAAAAAGTCCTCCTAGACTTAAGTACCTAGGAGGGATGAACCTTTGACTGACTCCATAAGACCAACAGGACCAGTACGCATGCTCCCATAGGCTACTGCTTTGATCGTTATAACCTGAAGAGACCATTGCAGTGGTAGAACTCGGACCTGCTTCATTTGAGGGCGAAGTTGTACCGGTGGGATCTACCATCGGAACGGCAGACTGTTCCTTGGAAAAAGCAGCTCTCAATCCTGGTTTCTTCCCGCTTCTCCGATTCTGGAACCAATAAAACACATTTTTTCTTTCGATTGCCCCGAGCGGACGCAATCGTGAGACAAGTTGATAAATCTGAGATGCATTAGGCATAATACCTCCATTGTTGTGGAAGACTTCCTCCAAAATTTGCAGTTGTGCCATGGTTGGTTGCTACCTTGTGCGGGGTAACTTTTCTTCTCCCCTGTCTTGAGGTTCTGCAACTTGTTCTATCTTTCTTGTGGCAGAGGAGCAAAGGTCTGGTGTGTGGTGAAGATCGGTTGAGACTGATGTTAGGTTTCAGACTCAAACCCCCCGTCGCTTTTATATTTTTGAGCCATTCACAGTTTATACTCATGCGGGTCAAGAGTTGGATTGAATTTTGAACTTGGGTTCTGGACTGTGTTTGGAATTTGGAATTTTTGGGTTTTGGGCTTTGGATTGGATTTGGGTCGAGTGCTTGGGTTTTGGATTTGGATTTTTGGATTTGGGTTGAGTGTTTGGGTTTTGAGTCTGGACTTAGTTTTTAGGCTTTTGAGTTGGATTTTGAGTTTTCTGAATTGGGCTCAAGTGTTTGGGCTTGGATTTTTGGGTTTGGATTTTCGCTTGGACTTTCAGATCGGGACTTCTGAATTTTTTTTTATTTTTTTTTCTATTTTTTTGATTTTTTTTCTATTTTTTTTAAAAAAAAAACATATTTACACATAATACTGTTTCAAAAATTTACCATTGATCGGGCCGATTCGGACGCTCTCTTGGTCTGACAGCATGTAAGTGTTGTGAGTGTAGGCCTCCTGCACTAAGTATGGCCCGTCCTATTTGGAAGTAAGCTTGTCACCAGGCCTATGCTTCATGTTGATGGGCCGTCGCACTGCAAGAACAAGGTCTCCAACTTAAAAAGATCGAGGGCGGACCCTACGGTTGAACGTGTTGGTAAGCCGGGCTTGGTAGCACTCAAGTTAGTGTTGTGCTTCAAGTCTCCTTTCATCAAGGGCTTCTAACTCATCCAGACGTAGGCGAGCATTTTCCTCCTGTGTGAGTTCTTCCAGAACAGCCATGCGCAGAGATGGAATCTATGTTTCCAACGGTAGTATTGCTTCGACACCGTAGACAAGTGAGTATGGCGTCGCCTATGTTGGAGTCCGGTAAGTTGTACGATACGCCCATAATACCTCCGGAATTCTGTCATGCTAATCTCTTTTGGATTTAGAGACTACTTTCCGCAATAGGTTGCATAAGGTCTTGTTGAATGCTTCGACCAAGCCGTTAGCTGGGGCATTGTACATGAATAACTTGTACTGCTTGAACTTGAATTTCTCGCAGAGCTTGTCGATCAAGCTGTTGTAGAACTGTTTACCATTATCAGTGATGATGAATCGAGGGACTCCATAGCGATAGATCAGCTGAGTCCGGATGAAATTGACAACATGCTCCTTTTTTACCTCTCTAAGTGGAATGGCTTCAGCCCATTTTGAGAAGTAGTCGGTTGCTGCCAGGATGTACAGGTGACCTAGGGATGACTTTGGTAAGGGCCCCACTAAGTCAAGACCCCAAGCTTCAAAGGGTTAGGATGAGACAGTTGGATGCAGTGGCTCTGGTGGTTGATGTATGGAATTCGCATGAAATTGACAAGCTTAACAAGTTTTAGCAAACTCAATGGAATCGTGTACCGTGGTTGGCCAGTAGTATCCCATCCTTCTGAGCTGAAAGTGCAACTTAGGTCCCAATTGATGTCCGCCACAAACACCTGAATGTGCTTCAGCGAGAGCTTGTTTTGCCTCTTCATTGTCTAGATAGCGAAGCAAAACTCCATCAAAAGATATTCGATACAGAGCATCCTTGAGATATATGAAGCGGGGAGCTCGTTGTTAAATTTCTGTCTTATGACGACGATCTTCGGGCAGCTTCCCGTGCTGTAGGTAGTCAATGATTGGTTGACGCCAATCCTCGTCCTCCGCGAGACGTACAGATACAACGTTGGCTGCTGTAGTTTCTTCATCATCTTTCTGTGGCACTATCCATTTCTGGCATACGGCAACAACTGTAGCCTGGATTTCTAACTTTGCAAGAGAAGTGGCAGGTTAGCCAACGCGTCTGCCTGAGTATTTTCTCGTCGGGGCACATGCTCCAAGGTGATGCTTTCAAATTCATCCATTAGCTGTCGAGCACATTGATGGTAAGGCGCAAGATCCTCTTTCTTCACGTCATACAACCCTATAAGTTGGTTGATAACGAGCTGGGAATCTCCATGGACTTCTATAGTTGGAATCTTCATATCGACAGCCATTTGAAGACCAATAATTAAAGCCTAGTATTCAGCAACATTATTTTAACATAACTCACCGAGAATGATAGTATATGGTAGTATTTGTAGTTGAGGAGTGACAAACACTATGCCGGCACCAGCACCATCACGCCTTGCTGCACCATCAAAGAAGATTGTTCATGGTGGTTGTGTCTCAATGTAAAAGACCTCTTCATCTGGAAGATCATCTGTGAACTCCCAATCGGACGGGATAGGGTGATCTGCAAGGAAGTCTGCTAAAGCTTGTCCTTTGACTGCTTTTTGAGGCACGTAGGTAATGTCGTAGCTTTGTAGGATTACTGCCCACTTGGCAAGTCGTCCTGACAAGATTGGTCTAGATAAGATATATTTGACAGGATCAGCTCTGGCAATGAGACGTACCGTGTGAGCTTGCATGTAGTGCCTCAGCTTGTCAATGGCAAAGAACAGTGCTAGACATGTCTTTTCAATGGGCGAATAACTCAGCTCCGGACCGTTTAGTGTTCTGCTCAAGTAATACAGGGCAACTTCCTTTCCCTGCTCGTTATCCTGTGCAAGCAAGGCTCCCAAAGATCTTTCATGCGCTACAATGTAGAGAATCAATGACTTTCCTTGAATTGGAGCTCCCAGGACCGGTGGATTGGAAAGGTACTTCTTTATGCTCTCAAAGGCTTTGCTGCAAGCTTCGTCCCACTCAAAGTTGACATATTTCTTCATCAACCGATGGAAAGGTTGACATCTCCCAGCTAAGTTGGAAATAAAAAGGCGAATGTAGGCCAACTTTCCTTGTAGACTTCGCAACTCGTGCAGGTTTTTAGGTTCAGGCATCTTTTGAATTACCTTAACCTTTGACTGATCAACTTCGATTCCACGATGGCGCACCACGAACCCAAGAAACTTTCCTGATGTGACACCGAATGCACACTTGAGAGGGTTCATTTTAAGCTGATGCCTGCGAAGTCTTTCAAACACTGTCTTGAGATCATCGAGGTGGTCTTTGTGCTTCTTAGTCTTTACAACTAAGTCATCAACATAACATTCCACAATCTTGTGTAGCATGTCAAAATTTTTTTGCATAGCACGTTGATAAGTGGCGCCAGCATTTTTTAATCCAAACGGCATAACTTTGTAGCAGTATATACCTTTTGGGGTGCGGAATGCTGTCAACTCCTCATCTTCTGGTGCCATTCTGATTTGGTTATAGCCTGAAGAACCATCCATAAAGGACAATGCTTCGTGACCCGTTGTTGCATCGACTGTGATCTCCATTATGGGAAATGAAAAGTCATCTTTCGGACAGGCCCTGTTAAGATCTCGAAAATCAACACATACTCTCAACTGTCCATTCTTCTTTCTTACCGGGACAATGTTGGCAATCCACGTTAGGTAGGTGACCTCTCGTATGAAGCCAGCATTGATCAGCTTGTTAACCTCCTCCTCGATTTGTGGAATGAGTTCCGAGCGGAACCGTCGTTGTGGCCGCTTGACCGAACGAACACCCTTCTTTACTGCTAGACGATGCACCGCAATTTTTGGGTCAAGTCCAGACATTTCTTTGTAACTTCATGCGAATATGTCCCTGTATTGACTTAATACCTGAACATATTCTTATTCTTCTTCTGCAGTAAGTAAAGCACTTACAAATGTAGGTCGAGGATCTTTCGAAGAGCCAAGATTGACCTCCTTGAGTTCATCAACAGTTGCTTGGCCACCATCTTCAAGTTCCGGGGGAGCCTCCTTTACTTCACCGTCTGATGAGTCGGAATCAGCCTCCTCGCTAATTATGACATGAAATGTAGAACTTCTGACTTCACCTTCTTTGTTTGACTGGATAAGCCTGTCTTGTTTGGTGGTGGTGGTGATGGCACGTGCATCAGCTGCTCGGCTTCGGCTCTTTAGCGTGATCCGCACAGGTGACTTCTCCTGATAGCCTAAGCCAGGTCGGGACTGTGATGATTGAGAAGCGGCGCCATGTGTGGATGGCAGCATATCCATTGTGCTCGGGTTTGAGAAGTCATACCCCGCCTTGGCCAAAAGCTTGTATGCATTAGGATCAAATCCTTCATGTGTTCTTCTTTCTAGAAGTGAGCTGCCTTCGACTGCCCCCGTGTGTGGTTTGACGAAGCTTTTTAATGGTTTTGAAGATAAAACCGGCTCAATCTTTGGTATCGGCAGAGTGTAAGTCTCCTTTAGGTTGTGCAGTTCCTTTGTTTTGGGTTGGCTATGTCCTTGCTCCTGTTTAGGATCAATACAATAAAAATAAAAAAAAAAGGGCTAACCTTTTGAACACATAGCGTAGGACTGGGATGGTGTTTGCAGATGGAGCCTCCTACAGGCGAAGTTCGGCTGGCTGTGGCTACTTCTCACCTGTTAGGGTCTGCATTGTTGTATTGTCACCTTTTAAACTCGTGCGAGGCAGGAGTGTTGAATTGTGGTGTCGCCTTTTATACTTGTACGAGACAGGAGTGTTGAATTGAGGTGTCGCCTTTTATACTCATGCGAGACAGGAATGTTGAATTGTGGTGTCGCCTTTTATACTCATGTGAGGCAGGAGTGCTGAATTGTGATGGATTGATTATCGCCTTTTATACTCGTGCGAGACAGGAGTGTTGAATTGTGGAGCTGTTCGCCTTTTATACTCGTGCGAGACAGGAGTATTGGACTGTGGAGCTGTTCGCCTTTTATACTCTTGTGAGACAGGAGTATTTTGTTGAACTGGTGAGCTGTGGAGCCGGAGAGTTGGTGAGCTGCTGAGCTGTTGAGCTGCTGAGCTGTTTGGTGAGCTGCTGAGCTATTGAGCTGCTGAACTGTTTGGTGAGCTATTGAGTTGCTGAGCTGGACTTTGATTCAGGGTTTAAATTTTACCCTCGAATTTGGATTTGGACTTGAAATTTAGATTTGGGCTTTGAGCCTGAGTTTAGCCAAGTTTATGTTTGGCTTTGAATTTGAGTCGGGATTTGAGATTTGCCCCCGAATCTAAATTTGAATTTTGATGAAGGGTTCTGACAATGCACAAGAGCTTTAGACGTCTTTTTTTTTTCCTTTTCTTTTTTTTTGGCTTTATTTCTTTTTTTTTTTTTTTTTTGCTTTTTTGAACTTTTTTCTTTGTTTATTTTTTGAATTTTTGGCTTTTCTTTTTGAATTTTTTGATATTGTTTTGCCTTTTTTTTTTCTTTTTTTTGTGTCTTTTTTTTTGAGAATTTTTTTTTTAACATAACAGTAGTTTCGAAATTTACCTGCTTTGTTGGGTCAAGTCGAAATACATTTCTGACCTGAAAATATGGGAGCATTTTTTTTTTTTGAACTAGACATGATCCATCCCACTTGGAAATGAGCTTGTGGCTGAGTTGGTACTCTCGTCCTTCTGTTGGTCCGGTTGGCTAAAAACTGTGCCCCCAAATCGAGATGATTGAGGACGATCTTCGCGGTTGACTGCATCAGCGAGTTGGGCTTGGTGAAGTCCTTTGTTGACGTCATCTATTTGCTGCCTTAATTCCTTCATATTTTCAATCAACTGTGCATATCCGCTAATCAACTGTGAATATCCGCGGTTTAAATCTGCAAACATTTTTTCTATTCTGGTGGTGTTGGTCAGCCTGACGTCGACATTGGTAAATGGTTCTCCGCGGAAGACTGTTGTAGAGGGCCTGTTTGATCTGTCCTGACTTGTTTCAGTAGAACGCGTCGGATTCTGTTATTGAGCAAAATTTGATGCTCTATAGAAGACTGAAGTAGAGGGATCTTCTTCTTCTTCTGTGTTTGTTTGTTCAGAATAGGTCGGATTCTGCTGTTAGGCAGAATTTGATGCTCTACCCTTAACTTCGGTGGGGGTAGATGATCGATTCCTCCGTTTGGTGGCAGAGTCACGTGAGAAATCTAACTGCTGTGTGAGCTGCAAGTCCTCAATTTTAACTTTGTTGGTGGCGAGGAACTTTGTTCTTGTGCGAGTCTGTGGACTCATTTGAGTAGCAAGGAACTGTATCCGTCCGCGTACCCAGGTAGGGTAGTTGATGCAGGTAGTGGAGCAGTTGCCTTCTTTTTTGTAACAGTGGTTGTACTCATTTTTTGTGCCATTTGATGTGCTAAACACCTGTTAAAAATTTTTTTTTCACTTTTTTTTTTACTTTTTTACTTTTTTCGTCTTTTTCTCTATTTTGTCTTTTTGTCTTTTTCTTTTTTCTTTTTTCTTTTTCTTTTTTTTTCTTTTTTTTTCTCTTTCTCGGTTCTTATTTTTTTCCTTTTTTTCTTTTTTTCTTTTTCGCTGCTTCTTTTTGCCTCTTTTTTTTCATTTTTTTTTTTTAAGGAACAAGAGATGGGAGGTGAAGAGGTCCAACCGAGCGTGTCAAAAATTTGTAACGGATAAATTTCGAGTTTAAAACAATTAAACTCGAAAATACAAAAACAAATTACAAATAAAAATTTAAAAATAAAAGAAAATTTACGTGGGGTCGATCTCCGTAGATCCTCCGATTAGTATTCCTTTTTTGACTCCGTTAAGGGCTGCACGAGCTTGATCTTGACAAAAATAATTTCCACAGCTTTATCTTGAACTGGGTAGACTGAAACTGGATCTGTTTGGACGTTTTGACTACGGTTAAGAACCGCAGAGACCTGATCTGAGCTGATCTGACTTAATTTCACCGATGGTCGAAGGGACTTATTCTCGGATGAGCTGCCTGGATTTTGCTGAGGGCCGTATGAGACTTAATCCCAGCCGGATTTGTAATAATTTGATATTTTTAAATTTATATTGTCATAAATTTAGATCTAGAGCGATCCGAGAATATAAACTAAAAATAATTTTAGAAATGGAAACAGCAAATTTTTTGGAGTTTACCACTGAAATATCTCTCAGAAAAGAGTTAGGAGAGTATACTGCAGAATAAAAGTACGTAAGAAAAAGAGAAATTTTCTTGAGAGATTTTCAAATTTTTTTTTTTCTTTCAAATTCTCTGAATTTTTCTATTTACAGATTTGCTGAATCTATATTAAACTGAGGGGCATGGGCCTATTTATAGGGCTTTCTTTCCGTGTGAAAACGTCGTGTGAAAGGAAAAAAAAATAAGCCACCAACTGTGCAGTTGGTGGCTTGGTCGACAAAGTTGACTTTTGAAATTTCAAAGGTTAGCTTTACCTATCTTTGAGCCCTTTTTTTTTTTTTATTTTTTTCAAAAGAAACGTGTTTACAGTTATCTTGGCCTTGATTCCAACTTTGTCCATAGCAGAAGCCGTGCAGTCCCTGCACTTGGCAGTTCGTGCAATTTCACTGTTACATTCGCTTCCCAGTGGGGATATTAAGCTGTTGTGTGCTGCTGTGGTGGAATGTGTGAGGGAGCTTACTGGGTATGATAGGGTAATGGTCTACAAGTTTCATGTGGACGAGCACGGTGAGGCTGTGGCTCAGAGTAAAAGGCCTAACTTGGAACCATATATTGGTTTGCATTATTCTGCTACTGATATACAAGGTTATGTAGGTCGTTGAATTAACAGTAATCATGGCCTTGATTCTACTCGTTTCATGGTAACGAACTTCTTAAACATCTTTTATTTATTTTTGTTTCCTTAACAATGGTATAGATAAGGTTTTTGATCCAACTAACTAGAGAGAATTAGACTTAAACATGGCTTGCTTGGTTCAACTGGATAAAAGAATTTGTATCCAAGTAAAAAATCATAAGTTGGAATCTTGTCAGGGTCAAATAATTTAACTAAATCTACGTCTTACCAACTGACGTGAAGAATGTCAGATGATCACCTCTTTTCTTCAAGTACCGAGTAACAATATTCTCTAGCGGGAGTATAGGCATCAATTATATTTTTCTGTTTTATGGATTTTAAAAAACAGAGAATTAAGCTTCAAATATAGATAGACTCTCGTATAACGTTAAAAAAAAAACAGAGAGAGAAAAAAGAAGGAAAGTTTCGATGTCGTGGAACAATCCGCAATAACACGTCTTCAACTACGTAATTGCCAGTCCTTTCGGTTGGTGATTGGCTGCCTTGTTGGTCATTATTGAAAGTTAGCACAAGCAAAATAGAACACGAGATTTGAAAATTTGTGCATATATTGTCACCTATTAATGCAAGCGGCCCCCAATGTTGTTTTGCAGTCATGGCCATGTTCCAAGAATTCGGAAGTACGAGGATCCAGCTGTAGTTAGAATGGTTGAAGTATTTGCGCCTAACACATAGGCGGAAGTTTGAATTCTTATTTCTATTTTTATCTTTTCTCTTGCAACTGCAAAACTATCAGTTTTAATATAAAAAAAAAAAAAAAAAGAAATATGAGGTATGCAAGGCAACTTTAAATGATCTAAAAAACAAACTGGGCATCCAAAAACCTTTGTTAGTGGAGCAAAATTTACATATACGTATAAAAAAGATAAAACTCGACGAACAAAAATACAATTGTTGGAATGCGCATTTCTGAGAATGTACATATTTAAAACGCAAATAAGATTCTGGTTGCCAATTTCTTAAACTAATACTTCAGGATATTAAAGCAAGACCACATGTTGAATTCTCAGACCACTGCCCACTCTCTTTTGTGGCCAGCTACAGTTTCTTTCTTTTTTTTTTTTTTTTTTCCTAATAACTCAGTAGTAAGGATTTCATTAACGAGTAGGAAAGGCAGTGACTGCAATCTATGAATTTATATCAGGAGTAGCATAATAGACATCCAAGACAAACGTAATTATAAGAAAATCTCGAATACAAGTTATAAAATCTGAATTTCTGCTTGGTGAGGGCATCAGCGGAGCTTTGTTACCCTATTAATATGCATAAGAAATAAATAAGAAATAAATTTAGTGATTTCACTTAAATAATTTTAAAATGATTATAAAATAATATAAATTCATAAAAATATAAAAATATAAAAACAATCAAATTTTATTAAATAAAATAATATATTTACTTATTATTATTTACATGAAACTATAAACAAAAGTACAGCACATGGCTTTCAGTGGAAATAATTAATTTAAGTGCTATATATGCAACTTGTCATTTGTCTACTAGTTTCAAAATACAATTGTGAGGCAAATAAAGGACATAGACCTTTCGACCTCCCACGTGTATTGTTTCTTTCAACATATAACTGCTCTCTGCGTCAATCCTTTTCAGTTTCACCATTCGTTGCCGCCTCGAGATTTGAATTCCACGATAGCTTTTCCCAAATTTATGCAAGTTATACCAGTGGTCCTAAATTCATTAAAAATAATGATAATATATTCATGGTCATGGTCAATCATGGATTCAACAGAGTTTAGGGTTTAGGATTTCACACATGCCCTTCCCACTCCCTCACTTCCCGGTATGGATTCAACAGAGTTTAAACCTTATGACAACATGGATTCTTATTTCTCTCTAATGTCTCACTCTCAACTCCCACTACATTAGTTGAGGATTATTTCATGGAATATAAATA
This sequence comes from Carallia pectinifolia, assembly GCA_037832335.1. NCBI lineage: Eukaryota > Viridiplantae > Streptophyta > Magnoliopsida > Malpighiales > Rhizophoraceae > Carallia > Carallia pectinifolia. Next base: position 35,364,884 of record CM075453.1, read on the forward strand.
AAGAGTCCAGTTCCGTGTAACGAGCAAAGTCTCAAATACATGCGCTGAAAGAAAATAATACTATTATATTTCTCAATACACGAATCGGGTTACCAACTTCGGTATCCCAATCTTTCCTGATAAATAAAATATGTCATGGTTTCATTAATAAGGTTGCCCATGGTCTGACGAATCAGGGTAAATATAAAAACTCAATTAAGAGCTTTAGGATATTGGCACCCTTCCATTAAACATGAGTCAATTTGTTGGAAGCCATAACAAGGGACAACACACTTAATAAGCCACAACACCCATGCTAAAGCACAAAAGGAGAAAGGTAAACATTTCTCTCGTACGAAATACAATGGGGACTTGGAGCTTTGTCCCAAGCGCAAAAGTTAGGCTTCTATCAGTTATAATGGTGCTTGCTGATTTTACTCTTCTATTTAGTTAGTAAAATTAACTCATGATCTAATACTATTTAAATATTATTTTTAATATTTTTATTCAAATAGATTCCACTACACAATTATAAATAAATTACACTCATTTAAAAAAGAGAATTAAAAAAAAAAATTTCTCAATTACAAGTTTGAGCTAGGAAGCCTTGTCTCAAGCATTATAATTGCCTTCAGCTGCCATTATATATATATATATATAATGAAATATGTTACCCGGTTTGCTGCTAACGACAGGACATCAAAAAAGGAAATCGAAGTAATAATGAGATGAATCCATTAAGCGAAAAGAAGCCAAGAAAAGAGAATAATGATTTTAATGGAGCAAGGGAAGTTGTTGAGGTTATTATTTAGAATCCGACATTATGCAAATTCAAGCAAATATGTTACTAAGTAAGACTAGGCATGATCCTGGTTAGGTTCGTTTCCAGTTCCGAACGGTAGGTTCCAATTGTAAGGTTAAGTGGTTCATAAGCAAACAGTAGGTTGGCAGTTCACTTAACTGTCGGTTCAAGCTTTAAATATAGATAGAATGTGCCAAATGTTTCTCATATAACATAAAAAAAAGAAAAAAAAAAGAGAGAAAAAAGAAGGAATATGTTTCGATGTCGCGGCACAATCCGCAATAAGACGTCTTCATCTACGTAATTGCCCATCCTTTCGGTTGGGGATTGGCTGCCTTGTTGGTCATTATTGAAAGTTAGCAAAAGCAAAATAGAACAGGATATTTGAAAATTTGACCATCTATTGTCATCTATTAATGCGAGGGGCCCCCAATAATGTTTTGCAGTCTCCATGTTTCAAGAACTCGGAAATACGAGGATTGGAGGATTTGCCTCTAACACGTAGGCAGATGTTGGAACTTTCATCTCTATTCTCATCTCTACCCTCACAACTGCAGAGTTATCACTTTCAATGAGAAAAAAAGAAAGAAATCTGAGGTATGCAGACAACTTTAAATGATCTAAAAAATAACTGGGCATCCAAAAACTTTGATTAGTGGAGTGAAATTTAATTACATCTACATATAAAAAAAATAAAACTAGACAAACAAAAATACAATTGTTCGAATACGCATCTCTGAGAATGTATATATTTAAAACGCAAATAAGATTCTAATTCTCGATTTCTTAAACTAATACTTCAGGATATATATATATATTTTTTTTTTTTTGATCCAATACTTCAGGATATTAAAGTAAGACCGCATGTTGAATTCTCAAACCTCTGCTCGCTCTGGTTTGTGGCCGGCTACAGTTTCTTTTTTGTTTTTTCCCCCTAATAATTGAGTACTAAGGACTTTATTAAAAAGTAGGAAAGGCAGTGATTGCAATATGTGAATTTATATCAGGAGTAGCATGATAAACATCCAAGACAAAGGTAATTACAAGAAAGCCTCGAATCCAAGTTATAAAATTTGAATTTCTGCTTGGTGAGGGCATCAGCAGTGGAGTTTTGTTACCCTATTAATATGTTTAAGGAAAAAATTTGATGGTTTCATATTTAAGTGGTTTCAAAATAACTACTAAATAATATAGATTCATGAAAAAAATAAAAATATAAAAACTATCAAATACCATTAAATAAGACAACATAATTATATGTGAATCTATCTAATACCACTCTATACACAAAAGTGCAGCACATAGCTTTCATATGGAAATAATTAATTTAAGGGAAAAATTTAGGAGATTCAGAAATTAGTAAGGGTGAAAAATTCAGATGATTAAATTTTCTTTCATATTTTAAGAGGACAATTTTGCCCTCTCTAATATAAGCATTTGCGTCTTTGACCATTGCTACTTTCCGCATCCTCCTAATTGGACCCTTAATTTAAGTGCTATATATGCAACTTGTCATTTGTCTACTACTTTCAAAATACAATTGTGAGGCAAATGAGCACAGACATAAAGTACCAACGGAAACCAAACTTTTGACCTCCCACATCTATAGTTTCTTTCAAAATATAACTGCTCTCTGCATCTATCGTTTTCACTTTCATTTTCACCATTAGTTGGCACCTAGAGATTTGAACTCCACGATAGCTTTTCCCAAATTTATGCAAGTTTTACCAGTGGTCCTAAATCCATTAAGAAGAATAATAATATATTCATGGCCATGCTCATCGATTCAACAGAGTTTAAACCTTATGACAACACGGACTCCTATTTCTCTCTAATGTCGCACTCTCAAGACAATAGTTGAGGATAATTACACGTAATATAAGTAAGGAATCCGGTTCCATGTAACGAGCAAAGTCTTAGAACAAGGACCGAGACTATTATTTTATTATTATTTTTTTTACAAAATTAAAATTTAAATATAAACGAGTGTTATCATAAAAATTAAAGAATAAATTTTAAATGACATGTATTAAAAGAAATAATATCATTATATTTTTCAGTACACAAGTCGAGGTACCTCGGTATCCCCCGATCTTTCTAACCAATAAAATGTATCATGTTTTCATTAAAGAGGTTAGCCGTGGTCTGATGAATCCAAGGTTGTAAGGACCGGACCGGTTACAGAATCGGAATGCTCAGAGGTTCAAGGTTCGACCGCTTTAACCGGGATTAAACCGGTAAAACCGGTATTTAATGTTAAATATATATAAAAAGATATGCATTATATAAAAATATTAATAAATAAAGTATAATAATATATAAAATATAAGTTTTATACATATTATAAAATTATATTCAAGAGATTTTTATACTTAATTTATAATTCAAAATATGATAAAATTAAAAATTAATTATTATATTAAAGAATAAAGATAGGTAGGTAATTAAAAAAAAGATAATTTTAACGTAATTTATTATATGTTAAAATTGATTAATATAATATATTGATAGAGATTCAATAATATGTTTTTGTTCCAAAAACATGTTTTGTAAATGTTAACATGATTTTTAATAGATATGATTATATGTTATTCATAATTTAATATAAAACAAAAAATATTAGTATATTACAATTTTTTAATGTTAGGTTCTCAAATAAAAGTAAAATAATAAATTACTTTTATATTCTTAATAACAAAATTATATTTTTAAAATTATAATATTATCAATAAATTAAGAAAATTTCAAAAAAAAAAAAGAAGAAGATACAAACTCATTGGCGTTTTCTTGATGAAGTAATAAATGAATTAATTGTACATATAAAGACAAGATAAGGCGTTGGCTTGGTGGTTGGACGATCATTTATCAAACATTGGGGCGTGAGTTCGAAGTGGAGGAAAACTAGAAATTATTGTAGCATTTTCTTTCTCCTTTCACGAGACACGTGGCAGCTTGATGACTTGCCACATCATTGTTGAGATGCTGACTGAACCGGGTAAACTGTGGTCGGTTCACCGGTTTTCGGTTGAACCGGTTCGGTTCGTCGGTTTCTGACCAGTTCTTAGATTATATGGTTCTAAAAGATGAACCGAACCAGATTAGAGACCGGTTTTCGGTTAATTCAGTCGAATCTGTCGGTCCAGTTCAATTTTAAAAACATTGGATGAATCAGGGTAGAATGGGGGCCTTGGGCTTTGTCTCAAGCACAAAAGTTAGTAATTTGTTAGTTTCAAGTTTGAGCTATGTAGCCTTGGCTCAAGCATTATAATTGCCTTCAGCTTCCATCATACTTAAATAATACTAATAATAATGAAATGGGTGATGTTATTTACACGTAAAAATGTTCTCATACACGCGAATGAAACGCATGAAGACAAAAAATAGTGGCTTGAGTTTACGTGTATGGAGTCATTTTCATCGTGTAAATAGCAACAACCTAATGAAATACGTACCCGGTTTCCATTTGCTGCTAACGACTGGAGATCAAAAAGGAAACAGAAGTGATAAAAAGAAATAAATGAGATGGATCCATTAAGCAAAAAGAAGCCAAGAAAAGAAAATAATAAATTGAATGCAGCAAGGGAAGTTGTTGAGGTTATTATTAAGAATCCGACATTATGCAAATTCAAGCAAATTTGTTACTAATTAGGACTAGGCATGATCCTGGCTAAGTTTGTTTCCAGTTCCGAACCGTTATAAGCAAACAATAGGTTGGCAGGTCGGTTTTGAATTGTCGGTTCCAGTTCTTATTAGGTTCGAGTTTTTGATTCGGTAAAAGTTACAGTATTAGTTCGATTTCAATTTAAGTTAGACCAGGTTTCATCCAGTTCAGTCACTTTCTTTTTTTTTTTTTTTAAAAAAGAAATATTTTAAATTTTGCTATACGAGGTTATGTAGGTTGTTGCATTAACGGTAATCTTGGCCTTGATTCTACTTTATATTCTTTTTTAATGAAATCACTGGTTTAACTACTAGTTTGAAGTTGCCGGTTAGGCTGGCCCTTCAAGGTTTTAGGAAAAGTGGAACCATAACTGGATGCTCCCGCTTCTCAGGTATCGATTCGAATTGCAATGACGAGATGCCTACCTAGGACTGAAGTAAAGCAATGGTACCAAGAAAAGTTTGATGCAAAATTATCGAAACATTAATTTTGTACATAAAACACAATAAGAGATTTTGTGACAACCCAAACCCCACGTATGAGAGGAAGTTTTCAATTTGGCTACACTTACGTGACAATAAAACTACATAATTATACTTAAGTAGAAATGAGTAGCAATGCAGTTTGATTGAATAACATAAAATAATATATTAATTTTTTAAAATAAATTTAACGACGTATATTAATTTATTATTATTTTAAAGTTGCTCTTATAAGGTTAGAAAGTTCTCTTTCAATTCTTCATTCTTCATTCAAAGTTGGGTTCCACTGCCAACCTCCTTGTCTATTTTCCGATGTAAGACATGGGGGTGGGTTCCATTATGTAGGTGAGGAGATGGATGTAATTATTTGCTTATTATCTTTCTCAATTCTCAAACACTAGTTATACGTGTCATTATCACTATTTTGATGATTATGTCTAAAGATATGTGTCCATTTTTTTTTTTTTTTGGCAATATTGTACCATCAGTTTTCTCAAGCTTAAAGTTGATGGTCAGAAATATGTAGTCTTTAGTGTTTAGAGAGAGTTGAGGGCCAGAATCCAGAAGCTCAAATCTCAACTATTTTATAAAAATATATATTCACCTTATGCAAAATGTCTTCAGAAGTTAAGAACTTAGGCTTTATCTTTAAAGTTACAGGTTCTGACTTAAAAAAGAAGTATAAAATTTATAAAAATAAGGAAAGTCATTTATGACTCAATAAGGCTTCTATTGGAGAATAATAATAATAATAGCAATAATAATAATAATAATAATTTTGTGCCAGTTTATGTTTCAACGACTAGAGATGATGAATGACAACCCACTATCCTTGGTGTTTAATTATAAATGAGAGGAGGTCATAAATGTTGATTTGAGAGCAACATTAAATTGTTACTTTCATTTATGGCCTGAAAAAAATGTTATTGTAAAATCTAAAATAGAAAATTAAGTTTTTAAACTTTTGACACAACACTAACGCACACTTTGCCCTATTAACCTTAAATTGTGCACTACATAAATGCTTGTTCGGGTTTTCCGCGTACCTCGTACCACTATTTATTTATTTGTTTTTTTCTTGTGGTTTGTTTTTGTAATAAACTTATCCAATTTCTCTTCATTGTTATTCGACCTAAGCTAGATGACGGAGAATTAATTTATTTAGTTAGCAGTTGTAATCATTTGAGCGAACAATGGACCAACATTTGGTCCATTCAGCATCAATAAGTACTTTCGTTTTCTGAAGACGCGTCCATGACTCAACATGCACTTGATGAGTTTTTTCCTTGTTTGAGCTACGCACTTGCAAATCAAGAAAACATTAGTGTTGTACACGAGTTAAGCGAAGTCAAATTTTAACATATTTAAACTTAATTTGGTTAGTTAATCAGTCGAACTTATCTTTTATTGGATCGGATATCGAGTTTTTCATAAACACTCATTAACTTTGTAGTATTAACATATATAATTGAGATCAAAAAATTTATTTTATAAGTAGAATTAAATTAATAAAAAAAATATTTATTTTGATTAAGCTAATCAAAAAATGAGTGTTTATTTTTTTTTGTGTATAATAGTAAATATAAAAAGGCGTCATTTACATAATATTCTCATATTTGTAGAGTTTAGAAATACATAATTTTACCATGGAAGGGGGTTGTTTTGTTGATTGAAACGGGACTCTACAAAATAAGTTTTAAATGATTTTTAAAAGAGCTATTCGTAAGTTTAAACGAATTAAACCTACTTTTACTTAAATTTAGCTCGCTTATTAAACAAGATTTGATATCAAGATTTAATCAAAAAATGAGTGTTTAATTTTTTGTGTGTATAATAATAAATATAAAAAGGCGTCATTTACATAATATTCTCATATTTGTAGAGTTTAGAAATACATAATTTTATCATGCAAGGGGTTGTTTTGTTGACTGAAACGAGCTTACCTATATTAATTGCATAGTAAATAAGTTCTTCGATGACTCTACAAAAACAAGTTTTAGATAATTTTTAAAAGAGTTATTCAAAAATTTAAACGAATTAAACCTACTTTTACTTAAATTTAATTCGCTTATTAAACAAGATTTGATATCAAAATTTAAACAAAACTCTCATCAAACTGAGTCACTGAACTCTTGACAAACTTGTCGGCCTTTCTACTTCATTTAAAGACTCTTGGGTGTCGGACTGGAACCTAGCGTCAATACTTTGATATAGAATAAGAGTTGATTCCACGAAGACAGAGAATTTTGAGAATGAGTTGTTTACCTTGGATTTGCTGTGGTCTCAGGTATTTTACACCGGAAGGCTCCTCTTGGCTGATGTGGAAGGTACGGATTAGGTTGGCATGCCAGTCAGATCCCTTCGGTAGATGGCGTGGGCGTGTCTCCCTGAAAAATTCTTAGTTTCGGCTCCTAACCATTGGCTCCGATTCCAAGGTTAAGGGCAACTGTAATCGAATTGTAAAGCGGTAGTTCGGTTCGAACTGCTGATTCCAGTTTTGATTTTAAACTAGGTTATGGTTTGATTAAGGTCACTTTCAAATCGGTCACTCTTTTCCTTAAAATTTGCAATTTGCAATTTTTTTAATTTTTTAATTAAAAAAATTCATGTATACGATCTTTACCGTGGATTCAACTTTTCATTTTAGTTTCTCTTATTTTCATTTTAAAGGAATTGTCAATTTAACTGACGGCTGGACGGTCAAAACCTTAAACGAACTGCCCTTCCTCAAACCACAATCAGCCGATTCAAGTTTTATTTTAATTCTAGATTGGTTCGGTTCCAGCAGATCATGAACCTTCGTATTTCCTTCATGGAATATGTCATGTTTGCAAATTTTGAAACATATTAACATAACCATTAGTTTTTAACAATTAGAACAGGAAAATGTTTCCAATTTTCAACAATGAATTAGAATTGCAGTAAACTCTTTACCAACAATGCGCATAATCAGTAGAAGTTGTTGATACCCATGTAAATTAGAAAACATTAATCATTCGTTGGAAAAGCTACCAGTAATTCTTCTTCACTTCGTCCAGGTGAGAGCTTAAATGTTAATACTAAAGAGTCAAGCAGTGAACCGGCAAGCTGAGCTGCTAATAGCAAACTGCTACTAGTCATTCAACAGTACGTGGTACCATTAAGTACCTTGCGAAGAATCAAGATTAATGCTATTGCACATAACGTCCTTAATTTGCTTAATAGAGATTTACGTTTCTTAATTAACAATATTTTATGCTGTAGTTATTTTTTTATTAATAAGAAAGTTCGTTAGGTATTGAGTTACAAAAAAAAAAAAAATTTTCCTTCTAATAATTCTTACACCCACCTTCTCAACGTTATAATTTATAATAAAAATCTAAATTTTAATTAATTAATGGATGTCACGTGAGGGAATATTATATTCCATAATAGGTATTCATTTGCTTAATTATGGCCTTGGCTTGATTGGTTTACCTGTTTTTTATTGTTATTATTGTTATTATTATTGATTGTTATTATTGATAATTAAAATAAAATTATAATATTTAATTAGATTAATATTCATTTGTTATTGTTTAAATAATAAAATGACAATTTAATATATACAGTTTTATGAGATTATTTTAGTCCAAAAAAATATGAAGTCTTCAATATAAAAAATACCTATTAGTAATTAATTTATCCAAAAAAGTGGTTCAAACTACTTTTTAAATTAGTTGCTTTTTGGGTAAATTTACAACAAACTGTAACCACTACAAAAAATTTACCAAATACTCTTTTCATACTTTTTTTATTCTGAATTACAAACTGAAGCCTTGAAAACTAAACTAAAGTATATACTGTTGGACAGTGCACAGTTCAATTTACCAACTTGCACCCATTTAATAAATTGGTTACACCGAAGAACATGAGGCAATCTTTCCTTTTGCCTTTTGCTACTGACAGCATTGTCTCCCACAAAAGCATCATAAATTTTAGGAGGGTCGACTACAAAATCCTGAGTGTCTGCAGCGAGTTGAATTTCAAAGGTATTATTTTATTAAAAAAATTTAAATTTAAATTTAAATAAATACTATCATAAAATAAAAATATAAACTAAAGTAATATACATTAAATAAATAAATAAACATATATATATATATATATATATATATGTGCTCGGTTTGGGACCTCGAGGCGCAAGCCTCGAGGTCCCAGACTTTTTCATTTCAAAGCTTGATGACCCACCTACTGCTAGGCATGTTCCAATTCTATCCCTAGAAAAACAAAACAATAAATAAAGAGAGGAGGTAGGGAAGGAGAGAATTGATGGCATCAAGCACTTGCATGTAAAACAGATGAAGTAACTTCTCACGAGAAAAGGAAATATAATATTATTGCAAACCCTAATTGCGTGAGCTTCTTGGTATTATATTTTCCTGAAACAGTTATGATTGAAATAGGGACACAAGAAGATGATGATAAGCTAAAAGAAGGGACCTGTCTACTATAACAGGGATGCCTCCATCCATGGATGACCAAAAGGCAGTTGAGAGTTTTAATTGAAGCAATTAATCATTTATTTTGAATCTCATAGTTGTACCCATATGATGAAAGAGACAGTAAGAAGTAAATCTCTTTAGTTTGCAACTTCCTTTAAAATCTCAGTACAAAATTATTTGGGTGCAATTCTTTTGTGTGACAAACTATGAGATATATGTTCATAAATACATATATATATATATATATATTTATATTCATTTTTTTATGTAATATCCGTGCAATGCGTAGTTTGTATCATAAAGATTTTTGTTCTGTAATATTTAACTTGTGTACAAATGTTGACTAGTAATGAAGAGTCTATGCAACTTCTCTGAACTATAGACTTACACAAGTAGCTAGATTGTACAAATGCATTATAAAATCAATAAAATTAATATCACGTAGAGGAAATGTATTCAGAGGATCATTTGCCTACATGAGTCCTGTTTCCATGTGACAGAATTATTCCCATTATTTAATATGTACTGGTTATTAAATGGCTTTGCCTTTTTGTTTTTTTTTTTCGCTTTTCTTTGTTAACGCAACAGACGGTCACGTGAAAGCGTAGTACTTTGCTGGTGCGTCCACCTTTTTCCTTTTTAAAAGTGTAGTAACCACTAATTTTATTTCCCATAAAATTTTAACATATTTTTAAACCAATCCCACTTTTTTTCTCCCTCACATCTACCATTCAAGTTCACTTCTATTACTTAATTTATCATTTATATAATAATTTAGTAATAATTTAACATACTTCTCTTACTTACGATTTAGATTCAAGTTTTAATGATAGCATCTAAAGATTTTGACTTTTAAATTTATTTAGTTTGATCGTTGATTATACATTGTTAATTAAAAATTCAATAATTATTGTACTAAGTTTAAAAAAAATTTAATTAAGTAATGAGTCCTTTCTATAAACTTATAAAAAAAATATTTTATTTTAAACTTATAAATTTAATAACTGAAACATTTAAAATAAATATATATATTTTTTTTGGTTAAAAAATCTACCATTCAGTTTACTTTACTCCAAATAGGATATTCAAATTAGAAAATTCCTACGGAAGGAAACTCGAAACGTGGAGCTTATTATTCATTTACAAGTGCGCTTTTTAATGAGGGAGTTTACAACGTGGCATCCTCTGACTAGTCGAATGCACGCACATATCTATCGTTTAGGTTTGTTAGTAGTTAGAGCTGTTGATTAGATGACAGTGGGGCTACATTTTCTACGGTACACGACTACCCGTTGAAATTGGTCTTGGCAGTACTAAACAGAGTAAAAAAATTTTCGGAAATGTTAGATTGGCAAATGGGTTAATGGACAAATTTTATTTATATTGTAATAAATATTATATTTTGTGTAATTGTGATGATAAAATGTATAATAAAAAAATATAATTATTTTTTTGATGTATATTTTTAATTGTAGTTAGACAAAATATAATTCTAATTGCAAAATGGACACAATTTGGCCACCAAATCATTTGGCTATAGTGCCCAAAAATTTTTGGGTTCATACGGAAGATTAAAATAATTTTTTTTTTTGTTAGGAACAAAAAAAATAATTGTTTTTTAAAATAATTTTGTTTGGAGATTTTTTTAATGTTTTGTGAATATAATTTAAGCCATAAATTAAAGTTTAAAGTAATAATTATTTAAATTAAAAAATTAAAAAATTAAAAATTAAAAAATAAAATATTTACAAGGACGCTGCAGGCACTTTGCTCACAGTGTCCAGTGCCAGTGTTGCCGTCGCGCCCCTATATATGTGCCCAGACCCTTATGACCATTTTATATTATTTGAGAGGTAGCAAGGAAAAGAGTACCAAAGAAAACACAAGTATGGCTTCTAAGCCTGGAATTCTCACTGATTGGCCATGGAAGCCTCTTGGAAGCTACAAGGTCTCTCTTCAAAACTCCCTTCTCTCTCTCTTCCTCTCTCTCTCTCTCTCTCTCTCTACGCCCACAAACGCTCACACATTTTCACAAATAGATTGACCATGGCATCAGCATACAATTAAATATCTTGCAAATTGGTTTGTATTTTTTTATTCTATAAATTAGCATATCCATATCCTATAAATATATCACATTCTTTAGGAGCGAGGGGGAAGTGGGACGACTTGATGCTTTTATAGAAAAAAGATTAGTATAAATTTTGAGGAATTATTCCAAATAAACCTCTTTCAGAATCATTGCATGATATTCGTGTCAATGAGTTTGCCCGATGATTTCATCAAGTAATTAATTAGTGTTGTAATTGACGTCACCATTGTCTCTACTATTAATTTCAAGCATGAAGAGGATGTTAGATATTTTTGCAGTATGTGTTGAAACTCATCTTAATGTATTAATATGGGATATGCCATGATATTTTTGAAGTATGTGTTGCTGGCACCTGGGTTCATCCACAACGTGCACAAATTTGTGGCCAAGGGAGACAAGGACATCTCAACCCTGCTGGTTCTGCCCTTTCTCGTATGGAGAATGGTTCACAACCAGGCATGGATCAGCCTGTCCCGTTACAAAACGGCCCAAGGCAAGAATAGGATTGTCGACAAGGGCATTGAATTCGACCAAGTTGACCGCGAAAGCAATTGGTACTCCTCTATAACTGTATGATAAATTAGTTGTCCACTTAAAGCTTAAAAAATAAAAAATTTTTTAGAGATTTTGAAGACCCTTTTATTGTTTTTAGTTGTGGGAAAAGTTTCAAGGCTCGAGTTGGTTCACGAGCGAGAGAACTGCTCCTCCTTTTAAGGGGCAACAAAACAAAAGAAGAGGACTTATGAATCTGCTCCCCTCCAATCAAGGGGCATCCGAGCCGAAAGTATTTGGTCTGGGTGCCCGTTCTTTTTGTTTGGAGTAAGTGGTAGGATGAGGAAAGGAAGAGAAAAGAAAAGAAAATAAAGAAAAAAAAATTGTTTAGAATAACAGAGAAAGTGAAGAGAATGAAAATATGGTAAAAGAAAAAATGAATAGTAATTTGTGAGAGAAAAGTGAAAAAAAATAAAATTATTTGAAATGATAGAAAAATGAAGAGAAAAAAAATATGATAAAAAAATAAATAATAATTTATGAGAAAAAAAATGAGAAAAAATAAAATATTTAGAATAATATAAAAAATAAAAAAATATATATAAAAAAATATAATAATAATTATATTTTTATTTCTCTCTTTTTCTTTTCATCGCACAACGAATACACTTTTAATACAGTATTTCTTTATTTTGAGCTTTGATTACAGGCCGTACGGAGCCTGATGCGGAGCCACCGTGCGGTCCTGTCATTGGTTTTTTTTTTTTTTTTTAACAGTTGGGTAGCTGCCCCCCTCAATATTGGGGGCCACAATTAAAGGAGGGGGCCGCGTGTCATTTTTTGGATGCGTGTTATATGGTTTTTTTTTTTATGTTTTGTTCGGGTAATGGAATGTTGATTGCTAGCTGTAATTTAATAATATTGTGGCATGCAGGGATGACCAGATATTGTTCAATGGAATCTTATTCTACGTTGGGACCATGGTGATTCCTGGAGCGACTCATTTGCCGATGTGGAGGGCAGATGGCATAGTTTTAACGATCCTGATTCATGTGGGTCCGGTGGAATTTATCTACTATTGGCTTCACAGAGCTTTGCACCATCATTATCTCTACTCTCGCTATCATTCCCACCATCACTCTTCCATTGTCACCGAGCCAATCACCTGTAAGTCCCAAGCCCCACTAAAAATTGGATATTCATAGTATTAGTTAGTAAATGATCAATGAGTCTGTCCGATTACAAATGATTAATTATTGAAGTAATAATTCAGTAATAAATAAATATATTTTAACATTAATTATTTAAATTTAAATTTTTGTAATTACGCCGTCCTCTAACAAATGTTGGGTGGCCTTTAAAAGGTGGTGAAAGGTTAAGGCATGGTGTAAATTTCACGCTCAATAATTATTGTGATTTCTAGTAACATATCTATGTTTGGTTTCATTAGTACTCGAATGAGAGATCATCTGCACTTATAAAAGTAGTTAAATAAAATATTGATAAACGAAAATTATTTTAATCTTAATTTTTAAATTTAACGTTTTATATATTCATAATAAATTTTTTTGATTAAAAAAAATCACAAACGAATATCTGTTGGCTCTAATTAATGGGTGCAATTTAAGGAGTACAGCCCACCACCCCAGCCTCCTGTCCCTTTCTCTCTATTTTATTGGGTAAGAGTACAAACCCTTCTTAATTACCCAATGAGCTATGATTAGTTAATGACGTTTTGTTGGTTGAAAAAGCGAAGACCCATTTGTTTTGCTTCAGTTTATGGGTGGCTATAAATGGTACGCATAGCTAAATCCCTCTTAAGTAACATTTGTAAATCACTTGGATTAATCCAAGTGACTACCATGACATTGTATTATAGGAGAAGTTAGAGATGGAATCCTCTCACTTCTCTACGCTCTTTTTTACGGTGTTTTAAATCTGCAACCCACCTCCCCGCTTCATAAAAAATTAAAAAAAAAATAGAAAAGAACAGCCTTTATAACATCAAGATCAATTGATTGATAATGTTGATTAAGGAATGTCTACTAATTAATAGATTGTTTGATGGTCAGAAAAAATTAATGGAGCGTTTTGAGCGTTCCTAACTTCCGAGCAGTAAGCAATTTAATGCATATGTCTAACGACCAAACCAAGATAGCGATGTGTCATAAAAATCACAAAACTTTACTTGTGCTGGGCTGGAGACTAAAGAGTACGAGCCTAAAGTTTGAGGTCCAGTCCAGTCCATTGAACAACCCAAAATGGAAAACTTGTATGCATGGTTCATAGTTATTAACTATGTCAGCAACTTTATCAAAATAAAGGTAGGACCCCAGTCCAAAGGAGCAGTACTTCAACAGGATACACATATAGCAATTTTGCCTTCTTTATGTTTGGTTAAAAATTATTTTTGCCGATGGAGGGAGGATGGGTTAGCTTCAGCTAGACCTAATTTACCAGTAAAAATTGTAATTCATACGAGATGGGAACAAATAAGTCCCCCAAAGACAGTACTATACTAAACAATTTATCTGTGAACATAAAAAAAAAAAAGAGTATTGTTGGGATGTAGTCATCGTTCACATGGACTTAGAATAAAGTGACTTGTAGACATCCTGATTCAACCTTTCCCAAGGGAGGAACCACCATGTCTAACCCATAAATTGGATGGAGGTCAAAGGAGTCTATCTAGGTTTTAATTCGTTTGGTCATAGATCCTATTTGTTAGATTTGCATACATATGTGTGTATATGATTGTGATTAACTATGTTTATATATGTGTGTGTGTGTGTGTGTGTGTGATTGTGAAAATTTTAATTAACTTTCTATGAATGCATATGGGTATGGCAGCTGTGATACATCCATTTGCGGAGCATATAGCATACTTCCTGCTATTTGCGATACCAATGTTGACGACAGTGCTGACCGGAACCGCGTCAGTGGCATCTTACGCTGGTTACATCACATACATTGACTTCATGAACAATATGGGCCATTGCAACTTTGAGCTCATCCCCAAGTGGTTTTTCTCCATTTTTCCACCTCTTAAGTATCTCATGTATACCCCATCGTAAGTGTATTCCTTAATTTTCAAACAATAATTTCTTACAATTTACATTTTCAATTAGTTCTTATAATTAACCCTAATTATATGATAGTCATCACACCACAAAAAAAACTAAGTTTAATTTGCTTCAATTAGTTGACAAGAAGAAAGGTCGTTATATAATCTCATGAAAATGGCAAGGAACCTGATATAGTTATATATATATATATTTTGGTCAATGTTAAATCTCATGAAATTAATCACCACAGTATATACGCTTTTAATGCTATTGGTTAGATCTGTGCAAAGGTAGGTAGACTTGACAGCTGGCCACATGCACTAAATTGCCTGTGTTGGTAAGTTGTGCTAGGATGCCAATTATAGTTCAGCACTGCAAAAGAGGGATACTAAATTAAAGTTGCTAGGCGTTTTATGCAAATGTATGCCGTATGAAGGGGAGCCGGCAGTTTACAACGTTAACTGCTTGGCAGCATATTTTAGTATTGCAGATGGCTTGTCAAAATCAAGCAATTAATTGGATTAAGAAAGACTCATTGCATGTCATAAAGCTCTGAACAACATCATTCATCAATTATATATATATATGTCGCAATTCAATTGAATTATAACCAAAATAGATGAGCAATTAACAATTAATTGATGAATTACTGCTCAATAATTTTTTTTGAAAAATAATTGATTTTGATTATGATTCGAAAAATGGTAAATAATATTGCAGGTTCCACTCGCTTCATCACACTCAATTCCGGACCAATTACTGTTTATTCATGCCATTCTACGACTATGTCTATGGCACAACGGATAAGTCCGCTGATTCCCTGTACGAGAACTCAGTGAAGAGACCAGAGGAGTCCCCAGATGTGGTGCATCTGACCCATCTAACCACCCTGGAGTCCGTCTACCATCTACGGCTGGGATTTGCCTACCTGGCCTCCAGGCCCCACATTTCTAAATGGTACCTTCGGTTGATGTGGCCCGTTACACTCTGGACCCTCATGCTAACTCGGATTTATGGTCGCACATTTGTTGTTGAAAGGAATCGCTTGAATGGCCTCAAATTACAGACCTGGGCCATACCCAAGTACACCATACAAGTAAGTCATCATTGATCTACATACCAAGCCAAGCCCACTTCAATTTTTTCTTTTGACTTGAAGCCCAAATTTCAGGCACTAGCACATACCTAGAGAAGTATGATGTATAGTCTTACCAAAAAAAAAAAAAGAAGTATGATGTATAGGAAGTTTAATTATCCCGTGAATGACTCGGTGGTCACTACGTTATATTTAATAGTTGTTTATTTAGCATTTTGAATTCACTATGTGCATGTTATTCTTCTTTGGCAGTACTTCCTCAAATGGCAGAATGAATCCATCAATAGCTTGATTGAGGAAGCAATACTTGATGCAGAGACAAAAGGGGCTAAAGTGTTGACTCTTGGCCTCCTGAATCAGGCAAGTTATAGTTGTTTGTGTTGTTTTCACTTCTATTATTATTACTTAATTAAGGTCAACAGGCAAATACAGTTAGTCAGAAAAGATTTATATAAACAAATCTCTCATTGAATAATTATAAATGACAAGCATAATTTTAATTCTATAGGGGAAGGAGATGAACATGTACGGTGAGTTTTACATCCGCAGGCATCCTGAGCTTAAAGTGAGAATAGTGGATGGAAGTAGTCTGGCAGTTGCTATTGTGCTCAATAACATGCCAAAGGGAACAACCCAAGTGCTCTTTACAGGCAGCCTATCTAAAGTTGCCTATGCGGTTGTCTTTGCTTCATGCCAGAAAGGAATCCAGGTACTTCAATTTTGCATGCATGCTAATTAACTTTATATCTTTCAAATGTTTCATTTTTCAATTTTCTAGCTAACTTTGAGTTGGTATTGTATTGATTTCAATTAGGTATCCATCCCACATAAGGATGATTATGAGAAGCTTAAGAACTCCTTGGGCACCAATTGTCATGGTAATTTGATACTTTCCAAAAGTTATTCTGTCAAGGTAATTAATTAAAATGCTTTCTCTCTCATTTTTTTCCCTTAATTAATCAATGAAATTATTAGATAGACCTAGTCTGTCATTGCATTTGTAACTCAAATCTATCACTTACCATTACCTAATAGATAAACCATTACCTTTCAAAATCAATTCCCATGTAGGTATGGTTAGTGGATGATGGATGCACTGAAGAGAACCAAAAGAAGGCAACAAAAGGAACATTGTTCATTCCACTGTCTCAATTCCCACCAAAGAAATTGCGCAAAGACTGCTATTACCACAGCACCCCAGCAATGGTAGCTCCCTCATCTCTGGAGAATGTGGACTCTTGTGAGGTATATATGCCATTTGCATTTTTATATTCACATTATACATTATTCTTTGCTAAGGTTGAACTTAATCTTATAAATACTATTCATAAACTCCAAAAAAATGGACCCATTTTTTATTGATCATCAACCCCATGGCAATATGTGCTAAATTAATTTATTTTTGAATGTGACTAATCAATTACAATATATGTGTGGCAGAATTGGCTGCCAAGAAGAGTGATGAGTGCATGGCGTGCAGCTGGAATAGTGCATGCCTTAGAAGGACTGAATGAGCACGAATGCGGCTACTCCATGTCCAACATTGAGAAGATTTGGCAAGCAAGTCTTCAACATGGATTCAAGCCTCTGATGACTCCAACTCTATGAAATTTCTGATTTAAAAGCCCACGCTGTTTCGTGTCTTGGATGCTTCTATTCCTGTATGCTATAATGCTATATATGACATTCCAGTAGAACTATCCTACGGTGCCCATACATTGGGTTCACATATGTTATTAGGGGCTATGATATTCGGCATTCTCTGAGTGTGGGAAGCTACTATAATTTAATAGAGGGTGCCCTGTTTTAGATTTTTCTGCATTGCTACAGATATTATATAGCCGTGAAGGCATTGAAATAGTGACTAAAAAATATGTTAAAGCAAGCCATAGCATAATATGGCCACCACAAGCATGACGACAAGATATGAGGTAAATATATGCACTGGTTGTGGCGTATGAAATAAAATTGCGAACGCTAAGCTTAACCAAACCGTGTGTATGCGAACGGAGTGTACAAACAACTAAACTTAATCGATTCAACAACATCGGGCGGAGATAATATTAATATCAAGAACAACGAACAATGACAAAAAAAAAAGAGAAAAGTAGACGATGTGCCGTGCGTGCAAATCATGAATAAAGAGAACGATCACAAAACATGGAATAAATGTATATAAAACTTGCTGCCCCATCTGTGTCATCCCAATAGAAACCTATTTGTGATTCTGTACTCTTTGCAACTGAAAAAAATAATGGAAAAGGGGATGGATCATAGTTGCTCTAGTTGTGTTTTGACTTCTTGTCTTTTGTAGATGCAGGGAAAGACATTTTGGTTGTTATTTCTGATTCTGGGAACCTCTCCTTTCTTTCATTTTGCAATGAAATGCCTAGATTTCTTATCTTTTTTTTTTTTTTTGAAAATTAGTTAAATTTTTACTTCTCGTGGATTAAGACGGGTTGGCATTATTGCTGTTAAATTAATTTTATAGTGTGCACTTTGCATTGACCTTATTTTGATCATATTGCTAATCCATTGCATTGATCAGTACCATGTCTAATTTTTGAAGCACTCGTGTTTATTACCTATTGTCAAATCAACGAGTTTAATGTACGAATAGCGAACGAGGTTGTCGCTGATCCTTGATCATTGTTGACGTGGCGAAAATTTGGTGATTTGCCGAGTCAATATCAATTTGTCGTCCATTGACGTTGTACAACATGCTTGGGCACCGTGATAGGTCAGTGTATTTTTAAGTGTATTTTTATATTGGTGATTTAAATCAAATTTTTACAATTTATATCTCTTTGGATAAATGTTGGACGACACTAAAAAAATGACAAAAATTTGTGGAGCAGTATCAAATTTTAGATTTAATAATTATTATATATTTTAATGACAGAATCACGTTAGACTTTATTAGTATTTGAGTGATGAATCTATTTTTATGAAAATAGTTGACTAAGATAATGATAAAAAAAAGTTACTCTGATTTCAACTTATAAATCAAATGACTAACATATTTGCGATACTTTTTTTTTTGTGTTAAAAAAAAAACATGCTTACGCCTTTTGTTCTAGTGATTGGACTTATTTAGTATCAACGAATGTTCGGCTTACTTAGTTAAACATGGCTTGTTTTATTTTATCCCTTTTTTCAGTAAACCACCATTTCCACGAAGACCCAATTCCCTTTGTCCAAATAAGGTTGTTCGGCAGATCTATTAGTTTTAATGGCCATGTCATGTTCTGCAGTTGTCATTGAGAGCTGGTAACTTGCTGAGATTCGCTTTGCGGGGACTTTAACAGCAGTAGTTACAAAATAGTAAATTAATTCTGTTATTTTCCAGTCCTAATAGAATTATGAGTCTTCATAATATGTAGCAATATGAACTTTGCAAGCTTCATCGCTTTTTAACCCATTATTTTCACATAATCTATTGCAAGTCGCGTTAGCTTTTCCAGTTTCTTTTTCTCATTTTCATACCATTAAATTCAGAACATATCTTTTGGCGCCATTTCTGCGGTGATTGCAGTTGTGTTAGTGTACATTCGTTGGGAGTCAAGCAGCTTTATGCAATTTTCTCATAGTATGCTTCTTAATCAATAGCAGTTTTGGCTTGAAATATCTTTACAACAATACTGCTCACAATTCTTTCTGATCTTAATTCCCTTTCCCACGTCTTCCTCTGTATTGTTTTTCTTTTTTCTTTTTTTTTCTCTAGTATATTATGGCATCTTAGTCAACATTTTCAAGATTCAGTCAAAAAATCATGATTTTGCTTTGTCATGTTCATAAGACTATATATAATTAAATTTAGTGAAATCCCTAGTCCCAAATTAAAAAGACAAAACTGTTTAGGCCACATGCTAAACTGCAATAGTTTTATTGATTGCAAATTTTCAAATGCTTACACGTGAACTTGTTTCTCATTTCAGGATACATATATCTTAAGCGGTCACCTTTGGTGAACATATTGGATCCAAAAACTTGACTTGTTAATTGCATCTAGCCGTGATATTTCAGAGGCTCACAGGACCAGCCATTTTAGTGGAGTTTTTTCTCTCCAGGATTTAAACGTCAGCCATGACAGCTAAGAAAGCTTGTTGAAGATATTTTGTAATAGCTTGATTAGCTTGTTTTGTTTGGTTTTACATGGTTAGATTTGGAACTCTTTGAATTAGAGAGACACTTATTTAATTTTGTGATCATTTCAAGTATCTAAGGTTATAAAATGTTCAAAATTGAAATTTGTATTTTGAATTTAGTTTTTACAAAGCTCTCAAATATTGAGAAGCAAGGATCTAATCAAAGTTAGAAGTCATTTTACAATCCAATGACAAATTAAAGCAGCAAATACTGCTATAGTTGTGCTAATGAGAGCTGATATGTTGTGTCCACAATTTATTTTAGTGTGTTATAGATGTGCTAATGAGAGCTGATATGTTGTGTCCACAATTTACTTTAGTGTGTTTATGGCATTAACAAAAAGAGGATTAAATGCTGATAATGCTGTAGATGTAGTAGTGAATGTGAAAGTTGCTTTCAGATCAATTGGAGCCGGTAGCGTAATCCTCCCTAACAGATCTATAAGATACTATCCGAACTTTTTCATTTTTATAAAAAAAAAAAAAAAGAGTATCTCACTGGTTTAAAAATAAAACAGCAGTTATATTTCTATTAAATTTCAAAACTAACTTACTAGTTATAAGACATTTGGTATAAAACTTTCTATTAGATCTTGTTTGCTGAGCCAACAAAGCGAATGAACATCAGGTGCGCATCAATTCGGTCAGTTTGTGGGTGATGATTTTCTTATGGAGTTTGGCAACTGACTGTTAAGCATACAATATTATTGCTTGCCGTGAGACACAGGTGCATATTTGTTGTCTGGTTGTTTGTTTGATAGTCCATGTCATTTCTTTTTTTTTTTTTTTTTCTTGAAATAACAAATTTCGCATGAGTAGTTGATTGAATAATTGCCTAGATATTTAATGTGTAAAGTAAATTTTTTGAATTTCCTACAAGGATTTCATAGCAAATTCCTATCCCTTTTTTCACATGTAGTTGCTCCCCATTGTCTCTCTTTCCTTTTTTTTTGTTTGGTCCAATTTGACTAAGAAGAGAGATTTAACTATAAGTAAAGTTTAAAATATGAATTTCAAACCACAAATCTCACATCAAATTGTAAATTTGTTGGTCATTAAGCTATACTTAGTGGTTATTGTCTCTTATTCTATATATTGGTAAGAGTTTGAATCAATTTAATTCCATAATGATCTGCCTTGTACAACCACATCGTATACTGATTTTTGCTAAGTTGTACAGAATTTTGTTTGCGTAACAGGCACCCAGCTACAATTAAAATTGGCTTGGAACAAAAAGGACTAGTCACTGCTGTAGCAACACTGAGTGGAGACTAGGGAAGTGTTTCATGCTGTGAAAAATCTTTACCATGCTTTAGAGTTGTTCATATGGGAACTTGTTTTACCATTGGTATTCCCAAGATTGTTTTGAAACTTGGCCAACATATTATCCAACAACTCTTAAGCCATCAACACAATATTCCCCTCAAATCTTCAACTGGTTGGCAAGGAAGACATACTTAAATCTTTGAAATGACGTATCCAAGTAATTTAAGCGGACTTGGGAGCTCAGATCTTCCCATTCTTGGTCATCCAATTTTTTGAAATAATGTTCAACCATAGAGTTAGTGACCAGCTCCAATTTGGAAGGTTCCCACTGATTAAAGAGACAAAAAGACAAAACTCACAAAATTTGGAAATGAAGGGGTTAAGGTTGCATGTAGAATGTCAAATGATATTCATTTAGACTATATACGATGCTAAGATGAAGGGAAAGTGCATACCTTTAGATTCTTATCCTTGTCTAACAACATAGCTCTACAACCCTGAATTAAAAGAATAGGCTTAAGAGTTATTCACAAGAAACAAAATATTAATGGAGAAAAAGACCCTAGTTTCAGATTAAAGCCTCGAAAATATCATTGCTAGGTTTTCCTTGCAATAACATGACAAACCATTCTATACTCTCATACGAGGCATTGACCAATACCTTGGAGCCTTCCTTCTGTAATCTGCAATTAGAACAACAAAATCACGATGCTGGACCCCACAATCACATCATTCTCAAATTCAACATTCACCATAAATGTAAAAAAACATTGAGGACTTTAGAACCTTGCGGTTTCACAAAATTTTTTCATCACAATCCTCAACTATCAACAAAAAATGACTTAACCCTTTAGCTCTTTTTGCCTCTCGCTTTTATGCATATTATTAATCTATTGTTGACATAATTTTGATGGCAAACAGAATCGTGCAAGTAAATATATGTCTAGATCAGCTATACAATTAATAGTTCCAGTATTCACAAAGAAAGAAGCACATCAAAAACTGAAAGAAAGAATTTATTTATTTATTTTTTCGTCAGTGCTGACTATTATAGTGAGTTGCTACTTTGGTGGAGTTCCTATAAGAATTTGACAACAATTCTTATTCTTTAGAATCTCTGATGTGCTTAGTATCTTCTGATTGTCAACTTATTATGCTTAGAAAGGGTCAAAAATCAATTCAAACCCCAATTTCAACAAACAAACTTGTTGTGGAAGTTATTAAAGGTGGTGAAATGCATGGAAAAAGATTTGAAGGTCCAAACTTGAGTTATGATGGAGAGGTCTTAAATAAGGATAAATGTAATGGTATTGGAATAGTACTTGGAGTTGTTACTAGGATTGCAGTTGTTGGAAGGATGAGTGAAGGCAATTATCCTTGAGGATTTTAAAGTTCTTCATGGTAATGAATGATTTGCAGGTGACATGAACACTACTACTACTTATGGCAAGTCGGATCGTGTCTGAATTGAGCAAATCAACAATAGCACATGAGCTTTCCTGTCAGTTGACTTCATACAAGTGAATAAATTATAAATTTGCACCATTTATGATGTTTAAATTTCCAGATTGAAAATTGAAAGTTTTGTTACAACTATAATTGCACTTCAGATTCCGAAAAATTATTTTCTCCCAAAAAGATTGATGGAGTTCAGTTCCTTATTGGTATGAATTGAAATGCCAGTCTTACATTTTGTCAAAATATGAGAAATGAGAGTTGTATTGTATCCTATCTAGATTTTTGTTCAGAAATATTCTTTGTCCTCACCTTTTGTATGTACATGAAGATATAACGACCTTACAGAAGTTTGTTCTCGTGTTCTTCAACTAACTACACACCAGCTACTATTGATAAGTTACACCTCTTTTAAATATTTTTCAGATGTAAAGAGTACAGAGTAAACAAAAGTTTTGACCCTCTAAAACAAAGACTCCCATAAGCAGCACTTTGGGGGCTTAAAATTAACTAAGCACAAACATCACTGCCTGAAGAAACTTTTACATCGTATACATGCTATTGCAATAGTATATTAAGTAGAGTCATGTGTCATTCTAATGTTTTTTCGCAATAACATAAGTTTCGTCACTCTAATGTGATCATAATATACTTAAAGAGGAACCAACTAGTAGTTTTAGGCAACGATTTAACCAAGCAGGCCCAACATCTTGTACTGATGCGTGTGAGACGTCCACTTATAGTTACTCTATTAGAATTCAATTATGGAAAAAAAGTTACAGTTTCGGATGATAAAAGGAGATCCGAAAATACGTTTAAATATAATTGATTAGATTTAATATGTAATTGACTGGATTTCAAATATAACTAAAATTAAGAAAAAAAAATTTCTTATATTTAATTACACTTACAATTCATTCAGTTGTACATTAAATCTAATTAACTGAATTCAGACGCTTTTTCAAGCATCTTTCTCTCTACAAATATAAGAGTACTCTTCAATTCTAATTGTTCAAAGTTATAAGTATGTTATGTGCCAAGTGTTGATATATATTGAGAAGAATTGGTAGAAGTTACGTGTAAAGTATGTTGGACTCTTGCCGATCTAAGATAAATCTTTAGAGTTGTTGGAGAGGTCTTTCGCATCGACTGAATGGTTATAGTGATCCAATCATTCGACGGGATAAGTTTATTATTAGGTCACTAAATCTTCAATTTGACACGAATAGGTCACTAACTCGAAAAAAGTTCAATTAAGGTTAATACCGTTACTAATAGTACGCAATCGAGTCAGAAATATTAATCTGTTAGAATTAGACGTTATCTGCTAAGTAGGAGGCTGATGTGGCATACACCATTAATCCTAGTGAGCTTTTTTTTTTATCCATATGTACTTGTTCTCCTCTCTATTTCTTTTACCTTACCCTCTCTCTATCTCTCTCTCTTTTCTATGTATTCTCTCTTTCTTCGATCTCTCTTTGGCAGCAAAGGAAAAAGTAAATCTCACCTTTAAAATTTTGCATTATAAAAGAACCCTAAAAGAGAAAGATAAGTGCAGGTAGACCAACTTTCAAGTGGAGCAGAAATAGAAGAAAAAAAATTGTCTTGCTGCTACTGTAACCAACCTTCAAGTGTGAAGACATCATGGACAGACATCAACCCAGGTCGACGTTTCAGGACTTGCGCTTCATTTCCGGTAAGCTAAAAGTTATACATTTACCTTTAAAAGTATTTTCGTGTCAATCTTTTGCTAATTAACAGTGGCCCTTAAGCATGTCTTTGTGTGCATCAGGTGAAATTAGCTTCAATTCCATCATGTTCTTCTCAAAATCAGCAATGTTGTTTGACTTTGCACATGCCCAAAATTGCTTGTGCAACTCATTTCCCCTGTGCCTCTTTCTCCACTTAGCAAAGATGTGGCGTGCACAAAACCTGTATTCAGCCTTTGGAAAACATTCTTGAACTGCCTTCTTAATACCCTGTGAATGCCACAATTACATATCACAAATCCAAGTCAGTAAGTTACATAAGCTATCCAATTCAAAGTTAATATATGTCTAAAAAGTGAATTGAATCCTCACCCAATGTTTGTCTAAGATAATACCCCATCCAAAGCCATCATGTATACCTAAAGGGAAGTTATATTTGCACGCATTGATTTACTTCTTACACGCACTATTGGGCTATAAAATTTTTGTCTTCTTATGTTAATTGGGCGTGTAAGAAGCATTTTGTGCGTGCAAATATCACCTCCCATACCTAAATCATCACCCAGGATTGGCCCTTAAAAGTTCTTGTTGATAGTCCCATAACATGGCATACTCATCATCAACATCACCAGTGTGCATCTCCATTACCAACTTTTTCACCCTCTTTAGCTTTGGAAGACTTACATCCAAACGAAGTTGGTTTTTGCATATTTGTTGCATGTCAGTGAATTTCATGGTTTCTATTCCAATGTAAGTCTTGAAGACATTCTCAGCTAACCATGGAGCAGTGGCCCTCTTATTTGAGAAGACCTTTGGGCAAGTATGACCTTCTGTTGTAATCCTTGTCACCCTAAAAACAGCTTTGCTAGAAAGGGCAACAGTGATTTTCCAAGGGCAATTTGGTGCCATACAATAAGCCCTTATCAAATTCTAGCTGTTTCTAGAATAACCAACTTCAACTCTATTAGCAATGGAATATTTAACTATGGCATCCTTGAACTGTTATGCGTCTAAAAACCTCATTCCAAGCACAAAATCTGGATTCTTAGAGTATGGATCATACGTAGGGGCCCTGCTTTTCCTCCTCACAGCTTCATCTCTATCACTTTCTTCATTCAAATCTGATTCATAACTTCCTTCTTCATCAGACTCAAAGTATTTTGTTTCATATCCTTCATCTTTATCATTCACCCCACCTATAGCATTTCTTGACCCACTTGCTGTAAATTTTGGCCCTTGAACCCCATCAGTAACTGTCTCACCATTACTAGACCCCTTTGATTTCACTTGGTCTTGGTTTTGTGTGGAGACTTTGTCTTTAGCGCCTGCATTGGTTTTTTTTATAGATTCATAAAAATTAACAACTTGCACTCTAGCTTCGATTAACTCTTCATCGTCATCTGACTGCCCATCTTCAGGTACTTGAGCAAATTCCAACTCATCTGCCTCAAAATATTCAATTTCATCATCATCCCCCATTTCTAAAGGCCTTTTACCCTTGGTTTTCCATATTGTTTCAATAGGAACATTAACAAAACATCCCTCTTCCTCTGGCCTAGCAAAATCCGAATTAGCATGCTCAAATGAAGTGTTCTTGTGTTCTTTGCTCTTTCCAATTTCGTCTATCACTGATTTGCCAACATCAACAAACTCTTCATTAACCTCCTCTTTTATGTATCTGACTTTGTCTGCATTTTTGGAGTTTACTACCACAATTTCAATGTCTTCCATTTCATAATCTTCTGATAATAAACTCCTTGCTTGCAACTGGTTCATGTCTATGCTACCATGGTGTTCTATATAGCACTCTATCTTCTTATCTTCACTTACAATCAGATGGTTTACCAAGTCCAAAAAATCAATATCACTTATCAAATCCCTTAGCCCTTCACTCAAAGATTGCCCTGGAATCTTATAAAACATCTTCTTTACTACATCTAGGTTTTTCTTTTCTCCCGTTAGCAACCAGTTTGCAGTATATTTTATATCAAATATGCAAAAAAAATCCACATCATCAACAACAATTTCATGGCATATCCCCCCTTCATAAACGACAACAGGGTCACCAACCAAAGACCCACCACAATAAATAACAAATATCATATCCATGGATACCATCCTGAAAAAAAAATGAAAATGACAAAAAAGACATTTTCTACACGTATACATACCATTATATACTAAAGTATAGCTTCACAGTAAAAAAAATTACCACTTGCAAGTACAAAACCACAAAAAAAAAACCTCCACTTGTAGGTTTCCCTAAAAGGTCGAGGAACCTCAATTATTTAATGAGTTCCTTTCATTGTTTTTAAAGAAAAGGACAGATATTATAAAAAAAAGCATGCAACAAATTCAAAAAATTTTCATTTCAAAGAATTAGAAGAGTGGAATGGAGAGAACGTACACTGATATTATCGACGAAGATCCCCCAATCGACAATGGTGAGCATGCCTCAAGTGTTGATCCGTGTACCCATCTTAATTTTGTGAATGCCAAGGGTTTTTTCTAAGAGATTTTTTTTTTTTTTAGAGTTATTGATTGGCTAAGTTTGTCTTTTGGGTGGATAAGGGTTTACACCTTTTTTTTGACAGATGGGGTTTACATCTTGTGGCTATGGTTTATTGTTAACAAAATTCATGAATCTCGAGGTGTGGGAGTCTGATTGAAGATAGAGAGAGAGGGAGTGAGAGAAAGAGAAAAAGGAACAATTCCACATGTATAAAAAAGATTGGTTAGGATTAATGGTGTATACCACATCAACCTCCATCTTAGCAGATAACGTCTAATTTTAGCGTACTAACGTTTTTGACTCGATTATATACTATTAGTAACGATACTGACTTTAATTAAATTTTTTTTAAGTTAGTGACCTATTCGTATCAAATCAAAGAGTTAATGACTCAATGGTAAACTTATCTCATCATTCGACCCACTCACGAGCCCTCTTTCCTACACAATAGCTCGATGAGTTGTCAATTCCAACAGTCAAAGTAAATTAAAAGACCTTGGAGAACCTGCCAGAAGTTGAAAACAACAGCACTTGGGTAGATCTGCAAGAAATACTCATTATAAGTAAACCAAAGAAGCATTTTGAGATCTTTCTTCAACTTACGAGGGCAGATAAAATCTCCTCAATTGTTCTGTGAGAGAAGCATCTGTCTATGACATCCAATCTACATCCAAACGACAACAAAAAATGACACAGTAGAAAATAGTGATGGCCCATTGGAAATTCTACGTCATAATTCTACTAAAGTGGCATTCTTCCAAACAAAATATTTTGATCAAATTTCTTTTTGTACTATGCACACAACGCACTAAATGGAGATGCTTCTTGAAAACAACAATAAAAAGTCCAAACAAGAAAAAAACTAACTAACACGCAAGCACTTTGATCTTTCAAATTTGTTAGCTGAGCTTATTGATCAATAACTGCTGAAATGGTCGCTGGATCACTGGAATTTAGCTTGTAAAATGCTTGTTCTGATGATGGTATCCTCTGTCAATCACGTAAAGGCACATTTTAGACATCAGAAGTAAATTCCTAGTGACTAAGTAGGCAAAGGGTAACCAAATAAAGAACAGAATTGCAGTGGTTAGGAGAACCACTGTGTGCATACTGTCACTTAATATTGCAGGATAGATAGATATTTAAAATAACCATCATCATACATTATAAGCTGCGAAAAAATTCCAGAGCTGATAATGCAGCTTCCCACTTTCAGCTAACCATCATCATACGTCTTGAGCTAGGAAAAAATTCCAAAACTGATAGTGCAAAATTTTATCAAAAAGCAGTAGGAACTTCAAGATCCAACTGTCTTTTCGTTAAGTTTTCATAGACCAAAACCGCATGGTGTATAATTGTATTTTGAGAGGCACGCGCGTAATTAGTATAACTAGTTTATTACAAATAATTATTTTTATCTTTTTTTATAATCATTAATAAAAACTCAATACATTAATAATTTTTAATAATAAATTTATAATATATTTAACTTTTAATTTTTTAATAATCAATCAATAAATATCATGTATGAACTATTATAAGAAAAATTTTAAAAAAATGACTGTTGCTAATAAAATTTTTAGTACAATTATATGTCACCAATAATTAATGCATGTAATAGCAAAAGATAGTTTGTTATCATGTTATAAATCATAAATTTAAATCTCAACCAAAACATTTGGTAGGATAAAATTGATAATCACGAAATTACCATTCTGTGTTCAATGTTGCTTCACGGAATTGAAATTGTGGTTAGCACTTTTGTTTTTTTGGGTTAACAAGGAGCACAAAACCCAATTAATAATTATATTTTTAAGGAGATAGACTCCAATTAAGTTTTCCAAAAGAAGGTGAAAGGTATGTCTGATGTGTAAGTGAAAAGAAGGAGAGGGAAGGAAATTGTGATTATTTTTTTTTAATTTTTTATTTTTATCTAAATAATTTATTTTTTTATCATTTTTTTCATAAATTATTATTTATTTTTTTATTAATTTTATCTATCACCTCAAATAATTTTATTTTCTCTTTATTTTTTAAATTTTCCACCTTTCTCCACCTTCTCTTTCACTCAAAACCAATGTTGTAAAAACCGGCTCGGACCAGCCGGTCCGACCGGTTCAACCGGTGACCGGCCAAAGGTCCGGGCCTGTTTATGGCTACAGTTACCCCTTAACTCGGACCGGTCAAAACCTGTTTGAACCGGTCAAAAATCGGACCCGATTCAACCGGTTCAAACCGGGTATAAAAATTTTATAAATTATAATTTGATCCCAATGTTTATTTAAATTATAATTTGAGTTTTAAATTTAATTAAAATTTTCAAATTTAGTCCTAAATTTATCAAAACTTTCAATTTAGTCCTAAATTTATCAAAATTTTCAATTTAATCCTTAAAAATTAAAAAAGTAATATTTAATAATCATGTATAAGTATTATTTTTTAAAATTATTTTTATAAATATATATATTAATAAATACCGGTTCAAATACCGGTTCGACCGGTTGAACCAGTTGAACGTTGACCCACTAATATTTCCGGTTCGATGACCGGTCCGATTCTGACAACCTTGCTCAAAACACAAAAAAAAAAAAAAAAAAAAAAAGGCTCCATGGAAGGCGCTCTGAGCACGGACAAAGCAGGCTGAGAAGTAAATACATAAATTAAAAAAAAAAAAAATCAATCCACAACTTTATTCCTTAAGAAAAAAGTAAAGGTAAAGGTCCAGCCATATGACACCTTTTTTTTCTCCTTTCTTCATCCGCCACAGAAATTCTCCCTCACTGGCACCCAAGTTTCCTTGTAGAGAACTCTCATTTCAATTGCCTTGTTGTTGTTGTTGTTGTTGGTGGCCGTGCTGTTTACAATCACTACTACTAAATATATCAAAATCTTAAAGTTAAGGTCTGTGATCAATCGAGGTGGATGCTTATTCTTCAATCATCAGACATCAATCTTCTTCAGTGACTCAAATCTACTTCATCAGTAATATTTGTTTTCCTCCTCTTTTGGTTGTTTTATTGTGAGTTTTCCCCTTTTATATTTTTATGTGAATTAACTTTGATTTCCTCTTTACCCTCCAATTTGGTTTTCCCTATTTTACCAATTATAATATCATTTTTTTATTTTCCCACACCTTTAATTTTCAGCAGAAAATCATAAGTTTTTTTAATTTTAAAATTTCACTTATATAGAGATCAATTACAGGGATTCTCTTTTTTCTTGCAATCTGAATTCCTTCAGTTGCCGCTGCCGCTACTTTAATTACTCATCAATCAATCATACATCCTTCAAGTTGTCCGTGAGTTTGATTTTTTTTCTTACAAGTTATTTATTAATAATTTTTGCTACATATTCCTAACTTAGACTAATCATATTTTTCAAGTTCATCTAAGTTCAATTGCAAAATTACAATTAGGAGATATCACTTATTTAAATTTCGCTGCTAACGTATTTTCACCGCAACATAAGATTAATTACAAAAGAGGAATCTCAGTAGTTTTTTTTTAAATTACTTACTTAAAAACACATGAAAACTCCGAGATTTATTATTGTCAATAATAATAATAATAATAATAACAACAACAACAATAACAAAAATAATAATAATAGTAATTTCGATTTGGTCAGACTGTTATGATTAACAATTGTTTTATCTTCTTCTTCTTCTTTCTTCCATTACAGAAATTGTCTCTTGTAATTTGAAGTTGGTTTAGTAGTCTCTTCCCAACACTGCTAAACTAGCATCTTACGTTGGTCCAAGTTAAGGCGTCGTATCGCCGGCGGTTAAAATCAGATCCGCCTGTCTAGGACTAGATCTTGGTACTAGCCCATAACGACCAAAGTCGAATCGTGAACCTATTAATGAAGTAAATTCAATGAAACAACAACCGGTACCATAGAGAAGCGGCCATAAACTGGAGAGTCTTGACCAATTTGAAAGATACTCTGACAACTTTACATAAGGCAGAGTTTGATTTTTTTGAGGTGATAATGGAAAAGTTGACAGATAAGTCACCCTTACTGCCCTTCCAAGTTCTTGTAAGTTCTTCCTGAACTCGGTATTACTGTTTCTATTTGTCTTATTTAACCAATTTTATATTCCCACTTGTTCATTTGCACAGCTTGAATCCAACGCAATCCTTCCAATCAAAGATTTCAACATATTAATAGATATACATAATTTGTGTCATATAAATTAAGTTCAAAGTGAATTTTAATTTATAGATTTTTTGTTTTAAAAGTAATATATTTGTTTTCTTTTCTCAAAGAAGATAACATTTAAATAAAGAGTCTGAATTGAAAATTTTGAGTATGAGATATAATGCTTTATATCGTTGTATATGCTTTTCTTTAAAGTGTAAATAAATATTTGGAACAATTTTCTTTTCAATTATATGTTAAGGGTTTTTGAAAAATAAAAAGAAAAAGATATGTAAAGCGTTGAAATTTCAAGTGTTAGTTATACAATTGAGAAATTTCATAGAAAAAATGGGGATAAATAAATACACATATTTAAGAAAAATTTATAAATTAAATATTTTAAAATTTTAGATTAAAATGTGATGTGAAGTTTAATTGTTTGTTATTTATTGAGGTTTTATTCGGTTTTCTCCTCAGTTAAAAGACAAATATTCCTGCACAATGACTACACTTGGTCAGTTAATAATAGAATAATAATGATTATGTTTGTTTTTCTTTTCTTAACTTTTTCGAGGATATCCAAACAAGCCATTAAAACGATTAACTGACAATTCATGTACTGGTTGGATCCCAACAGCACATATTATGATGAACTCTGCCGGATAAATAATGAACAAAAAAAACAAATGAATTTCTTAATTAATGCGTTGAATAGTAAAAGACGACTTCTCATGTAATAATAAAATTATTTTATTAAACATTAAAGATTATAAATTCGAATAATATATTCTCTATGAAAAACCAAAAAGACTAAAGTTTGATATATCTAAGGTGTGTTTGTTTGTAGTAAAATATTTTATAGAACATTTTTTTTTATTTTTTGATATTTATTTTATGTAAAATATTTTACAGTAAAAAATTTTAAAAAAATTTAGGAAAAATTTGAGATTTTTAAAAAAAATAACTTACCATTTTTTTGAATTGAAGTTATTTTCAAAAAAATGTATATAATATATTTTAAGTGAGTAATAAGAAAAAATTATTACTTTAACTAAAAATATTTTTTTATAAATATTTTATAAAAATAAGTTATTTTCTAACAAAAAAAAAATGGACTCTTAACTTATTCATATTTCAGTGGGATGTTCGCGCATTTAGACATTTTTTATTCACATATCAAACAATGCTGCACGTACGTGTGAAAAAAAAAAAAAAGTCCCCCCTAATTTAAGAAGTTTGTCACGTGATCAAAAATAATCTTTAGAATGAGAATAAACCTAACACTTTACTCTCAAATACTATATATGCTATATAATATATATATAGATGTTCAAAAAAATAAAATCATGTTTTTGTATCCGAATTGGACTTCACGTTACTTTTGAACTCAGGCCAATTGGATCAAGTTACTCTGATATCGCGCTGCATTGGGAATCCATCAGAATTTGACAGTTCTACGTACGATTGTAGGTATGGTACATTTAAAAGTCCACTTCCTTTTGCTATATCAAGATCTTAAGCTAAGGTCAGACTGTCGTCTATTTTTACTTTTCAATTTACCGATTATGATGTCTTTTATATATCCCGCACTCGTTCAGTAGAAATCATAAGGTTTTATTTTATTTTATTTTATTTGTTTGCTTTACATTGGATTCTTTTTGCTTCTTCTCTCTGACAGGAATTCTCTTTCTCTTGCAATCCCAATTTCTTCACCATTTGCCGCTACCACTTAGTTCTCGTAAGTTTGATTCTTTTTTCTTCTTTTTCTCTTCTTTCCTTTTTTTTTTTTAAAAATGGTTTACTTTTGCTTTCTTCAATTCTTAGAGCTAATCATAATTTTCAAGCTCACGTAAGTTCACAAGAGTAATTTTAGGTTTGCCTCGCAAAGAAATGTTAAGTTTTTTTTTTTTCTTTTTCCACAATTTTTTTATAGGATAAGCATATTATTAGTCCTATACGTTTATTCTTTTTTTACGCAGCTCTATAACATTAGAGCCGTTTTATTTAAGTCCTACACGTTAGCAAGTCATTTTAATCAAGTCCAATTTTGGACGGAGGGTTATTTGACCGTTAAAATCAGCGTGATTTCAATTAAAATATTATAAAAAAAATAAAAATAGGTGATTTTAACGTATTAAAGTGAATAAAAAAATAAAAATACATTATTTTCAATAGATATACATAAATATAATTTTAAAAAAATTCAATAAATTTAAAAATAAAAAATAAAAAATTAAAGAAATTTAGTTGAAAACCTAGTTACCGTTAAATACTGTTTTAACTACGTTAAAATATTATGAAAAAATAGAAATACGTTATTTTAATGTATTAAAGTGAAATAAATATAAATATGTCATTTTCACTAAATATACGTAAATATAATTATAAAAAAATTAAAATTTTAATAAACTTAAAAACAAAAAAGAAAAAAATTAAAGAAATTTAGATAAAGACCTGATTGACTGTTAAATACTGCTTTAACTACTTTAAAATATTATAAAAAATAAAAATATGTCATTTTAACTTATTAAAATGAATGACGAAATAGAAATATGTCATTTTGATTAAATATACGTAAAAACAATTGTAAAAAAATTAAAAAATTAAAATTTCAATAAATTTAAAAACAAAAAAAATTAAAAAAAAACTCCAAAAGTAATAAAAGAAAATTATTAATTTTTTAGAAAATATTTTTAAAATTATTAAAAATTAAAAAAATTAAACAAAATGTAAAAAAATTAGTTTCTCTCAATTCTTTCCTCCTTTCTCTCTCCTCCCTCCTCTCTTTCTCTCTCATCACCTCTCTCTGCTCTCTCCTCGCCTCTCTCTCCTCCATCTCTGTCTTCTCCCTCCTCCCCCTCTTTTCCTTCCTCCCTTTCTCTCCCCTTGTCATATAAGATCCAATTTTGTGTTCATATAATTCAACAATTTTTTTTTTACAAAAATGTGAAAGTAGGTAGGAAGAGGACGATGATAAGGAAAGAAAAAGGGATGAAGGAAAAGAGAGGGGGAGGAGGGAGGAGAGAGAGAAGAAGGGGAGAGAGGCGAGGAGAGAGAAAGAGAGGAGGGAGGAGGGAGAGAGGAATGAGAGAGAGGAACGAGAGAGAGGCGAGGAGAGAGAAAGAGAGGAGGGAGGAGAGAGAAAGGAATGGAGAAGAGAGAATGATTTTTTTTATTTTTTTTATTTTTTTAATTGTTGATAATTTTAAAAATATTTTAAAAAATTGATATTTTGTATAAACCAAAATTTATAATTTTCTTTTCTTTTTTTTTTAAATTTAGTGAAATTTTAATTTTTTTTACAATTGTATTTATGATATTTAATCAAAATGACATATTTTTATTTTTTTATTCACTTTAATAAGTTAAAATGATATATTTTTATTTTTTATTCACTTTAATACATTAAAATGACGTATTTCTATTTTTTCATAATATTTTCACGTAGTCAAAGCAGTATTTAACAGTCAACCAGGTCTCCAACTAATTTTTTTTTTATTTTTTCTTTTTGTTTTTAAATTTATTGAAATTTTTTTATTTTTTATAATTATATTTACGTATATTTATTCGAAATAACGTATTTTTATTTTTTATTCACTTTAATACGTTAAAATCAAGTATTTCTATTTTTTGTAATATTTTAATGCGGTCAATGTTGTATTTAACGGTCAACCAAACATCCGTCCAAAACTGAACTCGATTAAAATGACTCATTAACGTGTAGGACTTAAATAAAACGGTTATAACGTTATGGAACTGCGTAAAAAAAGGATAAATGTATAGAATTAAAAATATGCTTATCCCATTCTTTTATATGTTCATCAAGTTTATGTTTATTGTTTTGGTACGGAGCAATCTCAATGCTTTGCTTAGTTTAAATTGTTTTATAAGAGTTAAATTATGAAGATTTAGAAAATGATGAAAGAAACAAAAAATAAAAGACCTCAATTCTTTCTTCTCATTGGGCTTCCTTTCTCTTTATTATTTATTTATTTATTTATTTGATATATATTTCTGTTGCTTCCATTTTCACTTACGCACTTTAACTTGCATTTCGCTGAAGGGAAGGAGAAAGATATATCATGGCTGAAGCGCTAGTTGGAGGAGCATTTCTCTCAGCGGCCTTAAACGTCTTATTCGAGAGGATGGCGTCTCGCCAAGTTTTGGACTTCTTCAAGGGCCAAAAACTCAATGCTCAACTTCTGAAGAAACTGAAGATCAAAATGATCACTGTCAACAAAGTTCTTGATGATGCAGAGGACAAGCAACACACTAATCCTTATGTGAAGCAATGGCTTGATGAGCTTAAAGATGTTGTCTATGAAGCTGAAGATTTCTTGGATGAGATTGCTTCACAAGTTCAACGATCGAAGATAGAAGCTGAATCTCAGACCCCTCTCGAGAACGTGCAAGATTTTGCCTCCTCTAGCAGTCATTTTGGATCAGGAAAAAAGGAAAAGCTGGAAGAGATCCTTGAAACACTTGAATATCTAATCGACCAAAAGGATGCCCTTGGTCTGATAGATGGTGCTGGAGAAAAATCATCATTCCAAAGAACACCAACGACCTCGATTCCTGATGAATCTGTTACTTATGGTAGGGATGCTGACAAGAAAGCCATAATGGAATGGTTGCTATCGGATGATGAGAACAATACTAACCTGGATGTTCTTGCTATAGTGGGTATGGGCGGCTTGGGTAAGACCACCCTTGCTCAAGTTGTCTATCGTGACAGCAGGGCAGATGATTATTTTGATCAGAAAGCGTGGGTCTACGTCTCAGAAGAATTCAATGTTTCCAAGGTTACAAAAGATAGTCTTCAAGGATTCTCCAAGAGATCCTCACATGTGGACAATCTTGATCTACTTCAAAATCAATTAGAGGACGATTTGACGGGAAAGAAATTTTTGCTCATCTTGGATGATGTTTGGAACAAACAATACTCTGAGTGGGACCATTTGCTGAAACCATTGAGGTTTGGCAAAAAAGGAAGTAAGATCCTTGTCACAACAAGGGATGAAGAAGTTGCACAAATTATGTAGACGTCTCCAGCTTATCAACTAGAAAAATTAAGTGAAAAGGATTGCTGGTTATTGTTCCAAAAGCATGCCTTCATTGGGAGAGATTCTTCTCCTGCTCTTACAGACCTTGAATGGATTGGGAGACAAATAATAAAAAAATGCGATGGCTTACCTCTGGCTACAAAAGTACTTGGGGGTGCCTTACGCTCCAAAAGGGATCCTGGAGAATGGATGAAAATATTGAAGAGTGACGTGTGGAATGTGCGGAATGATAGCATACTTCCAATTCTTAGATTGAGTTATCGATTTCTTCCATCTCACCTGAAACGATGCTTTACCTATTGTGCAGTATTCCCTAAGGGTTACGAATTTGAGAAAGAGCAATTAATCCATTTATGGATGGCAGAAGGCCTATTGAGCCTACCCAAAGTGAACATAGAGATTGAAGAAGTGGAAGAAGCAGGTGAAGCCTGCTTTGATGATCTTGTGTCAAGGTCCTTTTTGAAACAATCAACAAAAAATGAACGTTTTATTATGCATGATCTTATCAATGACCTGGCTAAATTTATTGCTGGAGAATTTTACTTCAGACTTGGTGTTGATAAATCATGTGAGGCGGTCGAAAGGGTTCGGCACCTGTGGTTTGACAACATTATGGAGCATAAAGGAGTCAATAACCGGATGTTCACAACCCAACATCTGCGCACCTTCTTGTATATGGGAAGGGGCTGGCCTAAATATGTTGATGACCAGATGTTCACAACCCAACATCCGAGGAGCTTGTTATGTATGGAAAGGGGCTGGTCTAAATATGTTGATGACGTGGAGGTGCAGAATTCCTTGTCAACATTCACACATCTAAGAGTATTGTGTTTTCTGGGACAGAGGATGACTAAGTTGCCTGATTCAATCAGCGACTTGATACTTTTGCGCTATTT
The DNA here is from genome assembly GCA_037832335.1 of Carallia pectinifolia. Classification (NCBI taxonomy): domain Eukaryota; kingdom Viridiplantae; phylum Streptophyta; class Magnoliopsida; order Malpighiales; family Rhizophoraceae; genus Carallia; species Carallia pectinifolia. The sequence continues at coordinate 35,402,205 of CM075453.1, forward strand.
GGATCTTTCTCACTCATCGATTGTGGGGCTACCTGACTCTGCTGGCCGTTTGTGCAATTTGGAAACCTTAATCCTGTATCAGTGCAAGTATCTTGTGGAGCTGCCAGCCACAACTTTTAAATTAATCAACTTGTGTCAGCTTGATATCAGAGGAACAAAACTGAGAAATATGCCACCTCGAATGGGTAAACTGAGGAAACTTGGAGAGTTAGCTTATTTCATTGTAGGAAAGGAATGTCATTGCAGCATCAAAGAGTTGGGGGAACTTAAGCGCCTACGAGGATGCCTTTGCATTGAGAAACTTGAAAATATTTTGCAAGTTGAAGAGTCAATGGCAGCAAACTTGAAGTGTAAGGAGAAGCTCAAGATATTAGAGTTGAAATGGAGTGATGAAGGCAGTGAAGGCTCAGTTCATGTAAGAAACGTGCTTGAGCAGTTACAGCCACATACCAACATCGAACAACTTTCAATTTCTGGTTATGCAGGAACAACATTTCCAGATTGGGTTGGAGAATCTTCTTTCTCAAACATGGTGGAATTAAAGCTCGAAAGGTGCAGATATTGCTGGTCTTTGCCACCCCTTGGGCAGTTGGGATCCCTGAAGAGCCTTTCAATCATAGAGTTTGATGTCATCACAGTGTTGGGACCTGAGTTTTACGGAAATAGCAATATGAGACCATTTAGATGTCTGGAATATTTAAGATTTGAAAGAATGCAGGAATGGCAAGAATGGGTTCCTTATTCGAATATGGACGAGGGTTGTGATGACAGAGCTACTGCTGCTTTCCCTCTCCTCCAAGAGCTTACAATTAAAGAATGTCCCAAACTAAAGAAGGCCCTGCCTGCTCATCTGCCCTCCTTAACAAAACTTGAAATTAAGGGATGCGATCAACTAGCTTCACTTCCGAGGGCTCCAGCAATCCAACTTCTAATTAAGGATCTCTCTTTCATGTCGATAAAGAAGTCGTCTAATTCTGGGCTACAAAGACTTGAAGTTTCAAGATGGAAATGGCCTGATTCCTCGCCACAGATGGCGGAGCAACTGATCCTGATGGCTCCTAATATCCCTACTACAGTACATGATATCACGATTCGTGGGTGTGATTCACTCACGAGCTTCCCATTGGATGTGTTCCCATTGTTAAAGAATCTTATAATTTCTAATTGTCGAAACTTGGAAACTCTCTCTGCTGCAACAACTGAGGCAGATGCCGAGAATTTGAAATCTCTGATAATCGAAGACTGTCCCAACCTAAAGCGGATTCAACCCACTCGGCTGACTTCTTTAACAAAACTTGTAATTAGAGGAAGTGATCAACTATCTTCTCTTTCCCGGGCTCCAAAGATCCAAACATTTGAGGTTGAGGACAATTCTCGTTCCGTGAGATTTGGAAAAATGCGTTCTTCTTCTGAGTTAACATTCCTCCGTATAAACCGTTGGTACATGGCTACAGATTCACCACTAGAGTTAGTGAAGCAGTTAATGGCTCCTAATTCCCTCTCCGCAGCTGCATCTGAGGCACAACCTCTCCAGCATTGCAAATCACTCCGACTCTCAGGATGTCCAGAGCTAGGGCCAGTTGTCGCGGATTTGCATAGGCAAATCCCAAATCTTTCAGATCTTGCTCTTCTCGGTGGTGGCGGTGAAGAAGGTAGCTGGTGTCGAAAGTTGGAATCTTTCCCGCCTGAGGGCATGTTGTTACCCTCCTTTCTCACCTTTCTTAAAATCTGGAATTTTCCAAACCTCAAGTCATTCCACAATCTGGGTCTTCAATCACTCTCTTCTCTCAAAGGTTTAGAAATTGGAGGGTGCCCCAATCTGGAATCTTTAGGAAAGACAACCCTTCAATCCCTCCCTTCTCTTAGACATTTGCAGATTTTTTTCTGCCCCAGACTCCGAACCCTGCCAGAATTGCCTTCCACCCTCACTTCTCTTACGCTCTTTAGACTCGAAAAAATGGAATTTTTGGCAAATAAGAGCCTTAAATCCCTCACTTCTCTTAGGGCTCTATGGATTGCGTATTGCCCCAAACTCCAATCTCTGCAACTGTCCTCGACTCTCACTTCTCTTGAGTATGTAGGATTTGAAGATGTGGAGTCATTGGATCATTTGGAACTTAACCGCCTTACCTCTCTTACCAAATTCTATATCTTTGACTGCCCGAAGCTCCAATCCATAGCAAAAGAAGGGCTCCCCTCCTCTCTTCAGAAGGTAGATATCATTAAATGTCCTTTGCTGAAGGTGGGCCAAGATTGGCCTTTCAAACCACCCCCCCGGTGATGGTGATTGACCATGTGCACTGAACGTGTGTATTTTTTATTCCCCTTGATGTGTTGCAATCATTTCACAAAGCATTTCTCTGTTCAGGTATTTTACTACCATATTGTTTCTTTTAAGTTCCTTTTCTTTAGGTTTTCTATTCTATTTTCCACCATTTCTTTTTTTTTTTTAACCATTTTATCATAAAGGAGTTTTCATTTCATATGAATATGAATGTGGTTGTGTTTGTGCGCGATCATAGGGGCTTGATCAGTTTTATGTTCATTTCTTTCTTCAGGAAGATAGCACGTACACATGAACGCATACGCTCAACTTAGTCAGTTGCAGTTTGGCTAAAAATTTTTTTACGGGAATATTTGAATCAGTATATTTGATGTGCCGGCTAAATGTTTGCTGAAATGTCTCAGAGGCTTGAAAACTTATTTTCTTTGGAAAAAGTTTTGGGAAATTTTTGCAGCACAAAAATCACTTGCATTTCTCATTCAATTGATTATTTAGACATCGTTTCTGTTTTTTGTCCTTAAGCCAAGATGCAAACCATTAAATGTACTAGAACATCTTGATCCAAATTTCCTGGCTTCTAATTGGCTGTATGTGGTGACTGCTGTCCACCTTCTTCTTCCTCTTGCTTTGCTCAAGTGGCCGCAGCTACTGCAACATTCCCTGAAATGTTATTGGTTCTATGTTGTTGTAGGGAGTTGGTTGATTGGAGCAAGTTGCAGCCACCATCTTTGACTTGAAGAAGCTTCCTGGAAGTTGCGGTCTGAATTTTGATTGTTAATGTTCCCTTTGCTGGAGCTGGATTCTTGTCATTGGTGAATGCTTTGCTGCAGTTGACGCTTGTAGCATCCATTCCTCTGCTACCAACACATTCAAATTGCTGGAAATTCTTCAGGTTAGCTTTAGGAGCTGCTTTTGGAACTTTTCTTTCTTGCAAATGTTGCTGCCGTTGAATTTGGTTTGCTGTTGTTTCTGAAACTGATTCCTCAATCTCAACTCCACTGATTCTGTAACAATATTTCCCTACATGTTAAACTGCAAGTGTTTCGTCTGTTGAAAATTTCCAAATGTTAATGCATGAACTTGTAACTTATCCCAAGATATATTTATTTTGATTGTCTAACATTTAATGAACATATTGGAACCAAAAACTTGATCTAGTAATCTGATTTGCCCAATCTGATAATTTACTTGTCAAGATTGTATTGGCTAAAAGCGGATTTAACTGTTTCGCACCACAGACAAGTCCGCCGATTCTCTCTACGAGAACTCAGTGAAGTGACCAGAAGAGTCCCTGGATGTGGTGCATCTGACCCATCTAACCAACCCAGAGTCCATCTACCATCTACGGCTGGGATTTGCCTACCTGGCCTCGAGGCCCCACATTTCTAAACGGTACCTCCGGTTAATGTGGCCCGTTACTCTGTGGACCCTCATGCTAACTTGGATTTACGGTCGTACATATGTTGTCGAAAGGAATCGCTTGAATAGCCTCAAATTACAGACCTGGGCCGTACCCAAGTACACCATACAAGTAAGTAATTATCGATCCACATACCAAGCCAAGCCCACTTCAATTTCTTCTTTTGCCTTGAAGCCCAAATTTCAGGTACTAACATATTCCTGGAGAAGTATGATGTATGGGAAGTTTAATTACCCCGTAAATGACTCGGTGGTAACTACGTTATACCTAATAGTAGTTTATTTAGTATTTTTAATTTACTATGTGCATGTTATTCTACTTTGGCAGTACTTCCTCGAATGGCAGAATGAATCGATCAAAAGCTTGATTGAGGAAGCAATACTTGATGCAGAGACAAAAGGGGCTAAAGTGTTGACTCTTGGCCTCCTGAATCAGGCAAGTTGTAGTTGTTTATGTTGTTTTCACTTTCTATTATTATTACTTAATTAAGGTCAAAAGGCAAATACAATTAGTCATAAAAGATTTATATAAACTAATATCTCATTGAATAATTATAAAAGACAAGCATGATTTTAATTTTGTAGGGGAGGAGATGAATAAGGACGGTGAATCTTACATCTGCACACATCCTAAGCTCAAAGTGAAGAATAGTGGATGGAAGTAGTCTGACAATTACTGTTGTGGTCAATAGTATACCGAAGGAAGCAACTCCAGTGCTCTTTACAGGCAACCTATCTAAAGTTGCCTATACGATTGTCTTTGCTTCATGCCAGAAAGGAATCCAAGTACTTCAATTTTATATACATGCTAATTAATTTTATATCTTTCAAATGTTTCATTTTCCAATTTCCTAGCCAACTTTGAGTCGTGTTGTATTGATTTCAATTAGGTATCTATCCCACATAAGAATGATTATGAGAAGCTTCTTGGGCACTAATTGTCGTCGTAATTCGATACTTTCCAAAGGTTATTCTATCAAGATAATTAATTAAAATGCTTTCCCCTTCGATTTTTTCCTCTTAATTAATCAATGAAATTATTTAGTAGACTGAGTCCATCACGGCATCTATAAATCATATCTATCACTTACCATTACCTAATAGATAAACCATTACCTTGCAAATAGTGAACGACGAATGCACTGAAGAGAATCAAAAAAAGGCAACAAAAGGAACATTGTTCGTTCCAGCATATCAATTCCCACCAAAGAAATTGCGCGAAGACGGCTATTACCACAGCACCCAGCAATGGTAGCTTCTTCGTCTCTGGAGAATGTGGACTCTTGTGAGGTATATATGTGTCATTTGCATTTTGATCTTCACATTATATATGTTTCTTTCCTTGAACTTAATTTCATAAAGATTATTTATAAACCAAAAAAAAAAAGGACCCATTTTTATTGGTCATCATCCCCGTAACACTATGTGCTCAATTGACTTATTTTAAATTGTGATTAATCAATTGCAATGAATCTGGGGCAGAATTTTTTTTTTACTGAAACGAAATAGTTGCATTAATATTCAGCGCATTTGTCCATAAGACAGACGCTAAAACGTTAAAAAAACTTACTTGGAGCAGGAAAGTGAAGCGATACAAAAGGTGTACATAGCATATGGTCAAAGTGGCCATTAATTATATGGGAACAGAATTCGAAACAATCTACCGAATTAAATTCGGCCGGAGAAAGCTCCCTAAAGCAGCACATACGGCACTTTGGCTATGGCAGAATTGGTTGCAAAGAAGAGCGACGAGTGCATGGCGTGCAGCTGGGATAGTGCATGCCTTAGAAGGACTGAATGAGCAAGAATGCGGCTACTCCATGTCCAACATTGACAAAATCTGGCAAGCACGTCTTGAACTTGGATTCAAGCCTCTGAACATGACCTCAACTCTATCAAGTTTCTGATTTAAAAGCCCACGTGGTTTCATGTCTTGGAAGCTTCTATTCCTGTGTGGTACAATGCTATACATGACATTCCAGTAGAATCATCCTTCTGTGCCCATTTATTGGGTTCACTATATGTTATTATGAGCTATGATATTCGCCATTCTCTGAATGTGGGATGCAATTATAATTTAGTTTAATAGAGGTGCTCTGTTTTAGATTTTTCTGCACTGCTGCACATATTATAACGGCGAAGGCCTTGAAATAGTGAATAAACGGCTCTAGCTCTCTCTCCCCTCATTCTTTCTTCTCCGGGTGAGCCTAGCGCATGATTTTTTGACAGAAATCTAGACTTTCTAATTAACCAACGGATTGAGCTGAACTACAAAAGAAAATTTGCAGGCAATTGATATAAAGGAAAAAAACCAACCATAAAAAAACCAAGGCATGGATTTATTATTATTATTATTTTGATGATTGATGAACAAGAAGATAAAAATTTTAAAAAAAAAAAATCAAGGAGATTGAAGGAAAAGGATCAATCACCTTTGCTTCGCAGGAATCACAGAGCCGCTATCAAGAGGGCATCGAAGAACAAAAGAGTCGGACAATGAGCAGCACCATAATTCATTAGACCCCAACAAAATGTCCTGATCCTAGTTATGCTGGTAATGTCCTTTAATTTGGGATTCTCTCCTCGGTCGCATCATCTCTCATCTCGGCTTCAACGAATTGCCATGGCCGCTCTCCTCCGACGACTCCTCCGCCACATGGTCTGGCCCCTTCACTCTCTTCGCTCCGCTCACCACCATCCCTCCTCCTGTCTCCAATCCCTACATTATTATTTAGAGATGAAACAAAAGAAGAACCAGAGAAGAAGAAGAATGAGGAGAGACAGAGGGCTTTTAGAGAGAGAGAGAGAGGAATTTTTTTAATCAATTTTGTTTTTTTCTTCTTGTTAAACAGATTTTAAAAAAATAAAATTTCTTAACCTTTTTACTAAAAGAAAAGGTGTGTAGCCATACATCTTACACATATTACATCCATACTGTATTAATAATTTTTTTTAAATTATAATTTATTTAAAATAATATTAAATATATTTAAATAATACTAGATATATTCATAATTTAATTTTTAATTAAAACAATAAAAAAATATAATTAAAATTAAATATAATTAAATTATATGATTATATAATAGTTCTCTTTTCTAAAATATTGTTTATTTTTTGAAAATACCAAGTCAACCTAAGATGCTGACATGCCAAGATTACATATTAAAAAAATTGATAACATGTTGTGCATCATCGCGCCACATTAGCACATTTAATGCTATTATAGATGGAATGATCAATTTAGACTAACGGATATAACGTTATAGATAAATTTAAAATATATATATATATTATAGATGAAATATAAGAAATACTGAAATCTTGTATGTGAAATTATCTTTTATGACTATAAATTAGAAGGAGCTTACAATTCAATTATAAAATTCTATATAGGTTTAAGCATATTTTTTTTTTACTTATTATGTCTAAATGTTATATTTTTTTTTTCAACCTTAATTACTGAAATTAAGAATTTAGTTATTTTATCACTATCACTAGATTAGAAGATTATGAGATTAATATCTACCATTTGTTTTTAACTAGCTAAAAATTTTATTTAAAGCACCCGTTATGGTTTGTTTGAATTGCAAGATTTTGGTAAAAAAAAAATATGAAAAAGAAAATTAGGAGAAAAAAAATTGTAAAAAAATAATAAAAAAATAAATTTTGTATTTAAATTATATAAAAAAATAGTGAAAAAGATACATAAATAAAATTATAAAATTACCATTACAAATAATTTAAGAATAAATTGAAATTACAAAAGTACTTTTACATGTTAGAATTATTATAGTTATTATGCTTCTATTTTTTTTTTTTTTTTGCTTGATTTGACAATACAATCATTATTTTCTAACTATTTTCTGATGCCGGCCAAACACCTTAAAATCTCAATTTTCTTTTCAATTCTTTTTTAATACCAAAATCAATCACAGCATTAAGGAAAGGGATGCCCAAAATAAGTACAATGACCAAGAAAAAAAAAATAGCCAGACAATGTTCCAGAAACGTTGATAGAATACACCTGGAAGCCCATTTGCCTACATGAGTGTTTGTTTCCATGTAAAAGAAATATCCCCATTATTTCATACATACTGGTCGTTAGCTAGATACGCTATGTTTTTTTTTTTTTTTTTGATTTTTGTTTTGGGTAAATGCAGGTCGTGTAAAAGTGTTATTCCTGTTATTTTATATATACTAGCTAATAGTTGGCTTGTGCGTTTACCTGCCTTAAAAAAAAATGAAGTAAACACTGATTTTATTTTTCATAAAATTATGACATTTTTTTAAAAATCGATTCTACGTTTTTTTTTCCCCACTCACATCTACTATTCAATCAACTTAACTCAAATGTAGGATATTCGAATTAGTAAGTAATCAGTCTAAAGTGAAGAATGCTTTGAAGATGATCTAGTATGAGACATTGCATATAAGCATAAAGCATTACTAGTAAGGCGAGGCGAGGATACACCTCAGGGTCCATGGGCCTGCCACCTTGAGCGGGACAGTAACTCAAGAAAAGTGCATGTGGGGTTATAGCATCAGGATCGTTGGGCTCCAAAACTATGCTATGGGCCTTAAGCCCATAAACCCTAAACAACGAAGCCAGCATCTCGAACTTCCCAGACCAAGGACCAAGCGCCTAAACCGTCGCGTCCGACTTAATCGCTCGGCCGCCCTCCAGAACCACCGAGTTCATTCGGCCGCTCTCCATCCCGATTCTCTCCACTTTCCCTGTCGCTACCTCCACGCCGTGACTCTCAATCGCTTTCCTCAAAAGCGCACTCGTGAACAGCTGAGGATGCACTTGCGCCGTCGTCTCCGTCGTCCCAATCACTCTCGGGCTCCGGGCCGGCCGGTGGACCCAACAGGGGATGTTATTAGAAGTGGAGGGACCTTGATGGAGAACCCATCACCATAGAACTGAAACCAAGATTTGGTGTTGGAAATTCCCGAAAGAACTGATCTTGGAGGGGGTGAAGATTCAGCCAGGGATTGTGCAAGTGGGTTTTGAGTGGCTAATGAAATAGCAATAGCCGAAGCGGCCTTGAAGATGAACTGTCTCTTGGAGATGGTTTTGACAATGGAGGTGGTGAGGGGAGTGAATGTGGAAGTATTGGAGATGATGGGTTTGGGATTTTGAGAAGGGTTTGGAGGGTGGTGGGGAGCAAGTGAGAGGAGAATGGCCATGAGAGAGTGGAGGGTTGCATTTCATCCTGGCAGTTGGAAAAACTGAAGAGACGGATAATGCGGGGTAGGATCAGATTTTCTATTTAGTAAATTTATGACTTTTGTTTACAAATTTTTAATCTTTAAATCTGTTTAAATAATGCAGTAGTGGAGTCTGAGGTAGACTCATTTGCGCACATTCTTGTGCATGGAAGGACGGCGGCTTGTCAATATTGATCCCAAGAAGATGCAGAATCTTTTGTCGTCATTCACACGTCTCAGAGTTTTGTCTTTGTTAACTTACAAGATGATTGGGTTGCCTGATTCAGTCGGCAGCTTAATACATTTGCGCTATTTGGATCTTTCTTACTCATCAATTTATAGTTTGCCTGATTCTGTTGTCAGTTTGAGTAACTTAGAAATCTTAACCTTGTATCAGTGTCTAAACCTCGTTGATCTGCCAGCCACAAGTTCCAAATTAATCAACTTGTGTCATCTGGACATCAGAAGAACAAGACTAAGTAAAATGCCACCAAAAATGGGCAAGCTGAAAAGCCTTGGAGAGTTACCTTGTTTCATTGTGGGAAAGGAAAGGGATTGCAGCAGCATCAAGGAGTTGGGGGAGCTTAACCGCCTAAGAGGAAGACTTTGTATTGAAGGACTTAGAAATGTTTTGCATGTTGAAGAGTGTGTAGAGGCAAGTTGAACTGTAAGGAGAAGCTTAAGTGGTTGGAGTTGATATGGGGTGATGAAGGTAGTGAAGACTCATTGCATGAAAGGAATGTGCTTGAGAAGTTGCAGCCACATACAAACATCGAAAAACTTTACATTTATAGGTATGCAGGGATGAGGTTTCCAGACTGGGTTGGAAATTCTTCTTTCTCGTAAGATGTAGATATTGCTCGTCCTTGCCACCCCTTGGGCAGTTGGGATCACTGAAGCGCCTCTCAATAGTAGGGCTAGATGGAATCACAGTTGTGGGCCTGAGTTCTATGGGAATGGGAATAAGCCGCCATGTGGAAGTCTGAAATATTTAGAATTTGAAAGCATGGCACAATGGCAAGAATGGGTTCCTTATACAAACATGGACAGGGGTGGTGATTCACTCACAAGCTTCCCGTTGTTAGAATCTCTTGTGATCAAAGAATGCCCCAACTTAAAGGAAATTCAGTCCACTCGCCTGCTTTCTTTAACTGAACTTGAAATCTGGGGATACGATCAGCTAGCTTCACTTGCCAGGGCTCCAGCAATTCTAGAGTTTCGGATTAAGGATAGATCTCGTAACATGGAATTATGCAAATTGCCCTCATCTTCTGGGTTACCAAGTCTCCTAGTATATCGTTGTTACTTCACTGATTGGCCGCTAGGGATTTTGGAGCAATGTTAGAGTCTCCTAATTCCATTAATTTAGAAGAATTCAACGTTCAAGATTGTGATTCATTCACAAGCATCCCGTTGGATTTGTTCCCAATGACAGAGTCTCTCAAAATCTCTCATTGTCCAAAACTGGAATGCCTCTCCACTGCATCTCATGCACAACCTCTCCAGCATTGCAGGTCCCTGGTTCCCAAATCCGCGAGAACTATAGCTGCCCCCACTCTCACTTCTCTTACACTGGACAGACTTGAAAATCTGGAGTCATTGGATAATTTGGGACTTCACCGCCTCACCTCTCTTACTAAATTGTACATCTATGGCTGCCCCAGTCTCCAATCTGTTCCAAAAGAAGGGTTACCCTCCTCTCTTCTGCGTGTAGATATTGTTTATTGTCCTTTACTGGAAGTTGGCCAAGATTGGCCTTTCAACCCACCCAGAAGATGATGATTGAAACTGTATATTTTTGATCCACTTTCATCTAGCAGTCACTCCACAAAGCATTGCTCTGCTGAGGTAGTTTGTTATATATTGTTTCCTTGACTTTCTTCTCTTCATGTGGATGTAACATTACTACTCATTGGCTTTACAGTCCATAGCTATAGATTCCAGAAATTTTGTCAGATACTGCTGCAACTTTTTCGGTTTCCGCCTTTCTGTATGATGCTGCGTGTTTAGTATCTGTGATGGAGCACCAGTTCCATGAAGTTTCAATTCCATCTGTTGAAAGAAAGTTGCTCCACAGTGATATACCAAGGTTTAATGGCCATGCCATGTTCTGCACTTGTCATTGAGAGCAAATAATTTGCTGGGACTCGCTTGTTGGGGCTCTCCAGCATTGACAACAGGAGATACGGAAGGGTAATTAAGTTGTGTGATTTTCCAGTCCAAATGGAATTATGTGTCTCTATAATACTTAGCAATATGAACTTTGAAAGCTTTATTTCTTTAATACGTTATTTTCTCACTTCAAAGGTGCAAGATTCCTTGGGTTTTCTGTTTCTTTTTCTTCTCTCTGTTGTTTTTTTTTTTAGCCATTTTATCTTAAAAGAGTTTCCATTGCATATGTAGCTCATTCTTATATTCATAGCATTTAATTCGGATCAATTTTTCCATTGGTGCTACGAATGTGGTTGTGTTTGTGTGCAATCACAGGGCCTCAGGTAATTTTATGCACATTTCTTACAGCACAGTTCTTAATCAATTGCAGTTTGACTAGAAATTTCTCTGCAAGGGCATTCTTGATTATTCTTTCTGATCTTATATCCCTTTCCCACTTCTTCCTCTGTCTTGTTTCTCCCTTGTAAATCAGTCAGAAAATAATCTGTTACAAGTTTAACCTTTAGTATTTGAGGAATTGCTTATGTGAATTTTGGTTACAGGGGAGAGGAAGAACTCAAGGACTGAAAATTTTGCGGCAATGGGTACATATTTTTTCACAAATACTTGACTCATGTGTCAAGTTTCTACAGGAATATTTAGCATTACAAAGCATTCCAACTTCGAACACAAATGTCATAGATTGCTGCTCCATATTGGTCCTCTTGGGAGGCGCCTGCCATTGGTTTGCTCCCGCCGTCTCTTAAAGAATTGCTGCTGGTTTCTTAGTGTTGAAGGAGCTGTACACACTGAAGTAAAGCTCCTACAATTTGTAGCAGTCATTGTTGACTTTCCTGCTGCTTCTATCTGCTGCTGGAGGGATTCATCTGCTGCTGGCTGTTGCTTGTTGTTCTGCTGCTGTTGCTGGTATTTCTGCAGCTTCTGGAGCTGCTTCCCTGCTGCTGCACACCTGGAATTTGCCTCAATGAAGCTGCTACAGATCAATGCAGCTGCTGGTTGCATCTTCAAGCTATTGTCGCATTCCTTTGTAAGTTGCTGCACCCTCTTTTGCTTAGTTGAACAAGCTGCAGGAGTCTCAAGCACAACCTCACATACACTGCTACAAAATCATAAGTTTTCCTTGCCCTTTGAATATTAATTTTCCCTTTTCAAAGAGACGTCATCTGGGAACCAAAATTTGATTTACAAATGTACCACCAAAAAAAAGAGAGAGAGAGAGAGAGAAAAAGATTTACACGCTCAAACGGTCACATGCATGAGATACTCTAATAAGACATTAACACAAATCAAAGTAGCAAGCATTGCTACAAATGCTGCTCGTGAGAGTTGATACCTGTTAGTGTCCATAATACAGGTAGTGTGTTTATTGGATGAACAAAACGAGGATTGCATGCGTTTGTTTGCTTGCATATCCATGCTTATAGTGCTTGAGACATAGCAGTGAACGTGAATGTGCAATGGGACAGATTGTAGTTGCTTTCAGATCAATTGTGAGCAAGTCTGGATTACCAAGCCTTATTTTTTCATTATTTCTGCAAAGTTTTATTTTGTCTAGTTGATTTACATATCATTGGCAAAAATACCAGACTCAAATTTGGATAAAAAAAGCTTTACAGTACTTTCGTGTCATTTGAAGCTTTATTTACTGCAGATTTGTGCACTAACCTTTCAGGATGTGATTCCATAAACGAAGTGTTGGAAAAGGAGGATATATGCCCCAAGTTGCCTGTTAATGCATGAAGGAAAATTGAATCATACCTAGAGCTCTATATTGATTTGTATCATGCTAGCGGTGTTCATACTGACGTAGCTGCAGATTTCAGAATTGTTATCCCATCAGTATCAACGAAACATGCACACCATTTGGTTAAATTTGCCACGCCAGGAGCATTGACCACGGTATAGATTAAAGAGAGGGTAACACGCTGAAACCGCAAAATGCGGTTGTTTGTCATACTGACAGAACAATTTTATCACAAATAGCTTGTGTTACCACTAGAGTGAGCTGTCTGCAAGAAAAACATGTGCCTTGTAATGCTCAGTAGAGGGCATTGTTAAAAAGGTTCAGCATGGTTCCTTCAAAACCCCCTAATCTGTATAAGCACCGAGATATTCCGAATATCAGAGCTGTCACCTTCTTTTGCATCTTTCTAGTGGTATTCTCTCTAATTGTTCTTGGGAGGGTGCCCATGTGATCCTTACAAAGAGAACCACAACAAATCTGAGACTCTCAATTACAAAATCGGGGCAATAGCTAGCCTCGGTTATTGTTGCTAGTGCAATTGGGGTTCGCATACTGATTCTTGTAAAGATTGTTCCGCCTTTGAGTCCTAAAAAGAAATGTATTTTTCAAGGTTTATACTGATAAATACCATTTATCCTGACAATCAAACTACTCAATAGGTTCATAAAAAAAAAAATCCTATTCTTGGGCTCCAAGGTGTTGAGGGGCGAGCATGTAAAATTGCTTGGACGCCGTTGAAGGTAAAAAGATGTTAATATATAAAATTATTACAAATTTTATTTAAAATAATAAATCTATCATAACTTTAAAAAGTAAAAAATTTAATATCAATTTTGTATAAAATAATAAATTTAACACGCTGTTAAATCTTTTGAATAAAATTTATTGTTTCAATGATGTGACGTTAATTTATATGATTATCATATTATCGAAAAAGATATATTTTTATAAATTTATATCAAAATTAATAGATTATATTCATATAAAATTATTATGTAATAAATTTATTATCTTAGACAATATTTTTGTGTATTAACTATTCTTAAATTATTGAAGTAGAAGGATAAGGAGCAATGTGGTTGAGTTGTTTCGGCATTCATGAAAGTAAATAATTAAGAAAACTAAAAACATGGAATATATATATATATATATATATATATATATATATACCCGGGATCTACAGAGGGAAAGTAGATGGGAAATAAAAATATGAAGAACTTATAAACAGGAAGAAACTAGGCAGCAAGCAAGAATATAAACAAGTTAAGATGGGCGGTTTAACAAATGTCATAGATTGCTGCTCCATGGTGAAAAAGCCCCGAGAAGGGCTCTTTGAACACAGATAAATCAGACTGCCCAATTAAGGGTGTGTTTGTTTTCAAGAAAAAATTTTACAGGAAAAAATTTTACAGGTTTTCCAGCGTTTGTTTCACGGAAAATATTTTATATAGGTAAAATTTGGGGAAAATTTTTAGATTTTCAGGTAAAATAACTTCTCTTTTTACAGAGCTGAAGTTATTTTCAGGGAAAACACAAACTGTGCTATAAGTAAGTGATAAAGAAAAATCATTATTTTTACTGTAAATATTTTTTCCTGCAAATATTTTACAAATATAAATTATTTTACAGTAAACAAACGGACCCTAAGTGGATAAAAAACAAGTAAATCCATAAAAGCATGACTCTATTCCCTCAGTAAAAAAGAGTAAAGGTAAAGGTCCTACCAGAAAAAAGGGGTAAGATTGAGGTCTTGGTCGTCTAAGTCAATGATGACGCCTTTTTTTCTACCTTCTTCATCCACCACAGAAATTCTCCCTCACTCGCACTCCAAATTTCCTTGTAGAGAACTCTCATTTCAATTGCCTTAGTGTTGTTGTTGTTGGTGGCCGTGCTGTTCGCAATCACTACTACTAATATGTCAAAATCTTAAAGTTAAGGTCTGTGATCAATCAAGGTGGAAGCTTATTCTTCAATCATCAGACATCAATCTTCTTCAGTGACTCAAATCTACTTCATCAGTAATATTTGTTTTCCTCCTCTTTTGGTTGTTTTACTGTGAGTTTTCCACTTTTATTTTTTATGTGAATTAACTTTGATTTCCTCTTTACCCTTCTATTTGGTTTTCCCTATTTTACCAATTATAATATCATTTTTTTATTCCCCACACCTTTAATTTTCAGCAGAAAATCATAATTTTTTTTTAATTTTAAAATTTCGCTTACATAGGGATCAATTACAGGGATTCTCTTTTTTTTCCCCTCCAAGTTGTCGGTGAGTTTGATTTTTTTTTTCTCACAAGTTATTTATTAATAATTTTTACTACATATTCGTAACTTAGACTAATCATATTTCTCAAGTTCATCTAAGTTCAATTGCAAAATTATAATATCATTTATTTAAGTTTCGCTGCTAACTAATTTCCACCGCAGCATAAGATTAATTACAAAAGAGAAATCTCAGCAGGTGTCTTTTATATTACTTATTTAAAAACACATGAAAATTTCAAGATTTATTGTTGTCAATAATAATAATAATAATAATAATAATAATAACAACGACAACAACAATAACAATAATAGTAGTAATTTTGATTTGGTCAAATTATTATGATTAACAACTGTTTTATCTTCTTCTTCTTCTTCTTCTTTCTTCCATTACAGAAATTGTCTCTTGTAATTTGAAGTTGTTTTAGTAGTCGCTTCCCAACACTGCTACATTAGCATCTTACGTTGCTTCAAGTTAAGATACCTTATCTCCATCAGCAATACTATCCCTTGCTTTCAAGTTCTGGTAAGTTCTTCCTGAACTCAGTTTTATTGTTTCTATTTGTCTTATTTAACCAATTATATATTCCCTCTTGTTCATTTGCACAGTGTGAATCCGACGCAATCCTTCCAATCAAAATTTCATTCAATATAACTTAAATTTTAAAGAAAGGTATATTTAAAAACTAATTAATTAACATATTAATAGATATAAATAATTTATGTCAAATAAATTAAGTTCAAAGTGAATTTTAATTTATAGATTTTTTTTATTTTTATATTTATTTTCTTTCCTCAAAGAAGATAACATTTAAATCAAGAGTCTGAATTGAAAATTTTGAGTATGAGATATAATGCTTTATATCGTTGCATATGTTTTTCTTTAAAGTGTAAATAAATATATGGAACAATTTTTTTTCAATTATATGCTAAGGATTTTGGCAAAATAAAAAGACAAAATATGTAAAGTGTTGAAATTTTAATTGTAAGTTATAAGATTAAGAAATTTTGTATTAAAAATGAGAGATAAATAAGTACACATATATAGGAAGAATTCATAAATTAAATATTTTAAAATTTTAAATTAAAAAATAGTGTGAAGTTTAATTGTTTGTTATTTACTAAGATTTTATTCAGTTTTCTCCTCAGATAAAAAACAAATATTGCTACACAATGGCTACACTAGGTCAGTTAATAATAGAATAATAATGATTAAATTTGTTTTTTTCTTAACTTTTTTTGGGATATCCAAACAAGCCATTAAAATGATTAATTTGGCAAAATGCCAAATATAGCCGTCTGCCAATTCAAAGGGCCATTGTGGCCTTGTCGGCCACCAAGTCCAAAAGTTGGACTTTTTTTTTTGTTTTTCTTTTATTTTCTGCTTTTTTTCACCGACAATTCAAATACAAGTTCGATCCCAACAACACTAATAATTAAATTTCATTCAAATATCATTAAATTTATATAATAAAATAAATATTTTCTATAATTATAATTAAAAAATATATAAAAAATAATAATATTATTTTTTATATTATTTTTTATTATTTTAATTACACAAAAAATAATATTAATTATATAAATTTTGAATCTGGAAAGTACACGGCGAGCATGTAATGTGGCTATACACCTTTTTCGAAAACAAAAAAGGACAGGGCGCGTTTTTGTTAAACCACCTGCCGAAGTGTAAACCAGCTAGAAAGTTATTCATGTTAGTGATCAAAAACACACTATTTGCAAGTTTCGGTGAACTTTTTCCTCATTTTAATTGTTGCATTTCTTTATCAGTGTTTAACAGACATGGCATTTATTATTTTTTTTTTAAATTATAATTCGTCCACAAACACCTATTTATAAGACTGTAATGTAATCCGTTCAATTAAAAAAAAAAAATTTTAGTCCCTTAAATAAAGAAAAAACCAAATCCGTCGGAAGCTTGTCCATATAGTCTCTCCGTGTCGCGTACTCCAACCCAAAATCGAGTTTTCAATTTTTATATTTTTTAATATATATTTATTCTTTTTTTTTTGTTTTGTCAGATTTATCGTATAGACATAGGACAATCTATATACAACATAAAAAAAAAAAGAGCAAACTAATATTTTGTAATTTAATCATAATATTTTTAATTATGAAATAACCTTGAAGTATATCTATATCTTTTACATTAAAATTTGAGTATAAATATTATAGGTATAATGCCATTTTCAACTTATAATTTAATATAAGTCTGGTTTGAATATATCTGTCTTTCTTTTTTTTTCACACGTACGTGCAGCATTGTTTGATATGTTAATAAAAAATGTCTACATGCGCGAACATCCCACTGAAATCTGAAGAAAATTAAGATGCATGAAACTTTTATACTTTATTTGAATAAAAAGAAAGTGAATAAAAAAAATAGTATAGTAATAATAACGTTATAATTAATAAAAAATAATAATTAAAAAATTGTGAAGAAAAAATAAATAATAATTTATAAAAAAAATAAAAATTAATTATTTAAATTAAAAAAAAATAAACAAAAAATAACTTCTTTTCTTTTTTTTTCTTTTTCTTTCTTATGGTCTGCCAAACAAAGCGTTAGCCTTTTTGGTTTTTCACAGAGAATATATTATTCTGACTAATCTTTAATTCTTAATAAAATAATTTTACTATTACATGACAAGTCTATCTTTTCCTATTCAACGCATCAATTAAGAACAGGCTTGATTACGTGGGCGCGGAGAAATAGACATAGAAATTAATGTGTGAGATGGTTTGTATAACTAGTTAGTTTATTTATATAATAAAATATTAAATTTTTATAATAAAAAATATTTTTAAATTTTATTACAATAATTAAATATCTTATCATACAAATAAATTAACTAATTACACAAATAATCTCATACATTACTTCTCACATCTATTCTCACGCGTCCAAGTAATTTTTTCGATTGATAACGAAAAAAGTGTATGACCGATTGTGTCTTTCGCCTGCGATGATGACACCTATTAAAAGTCAGCCTAAAACTATTGAATGTCTGGGTCGCGTTAGGCTGTTGTTTTACGGTCCAAATAAATTGGTCAGAAAATTTTTTATAATATAATTTATTAAATTTATTATATAATTATATTTATTATAAATATAATTAAAAAATTAAAATTATTATTTTTATTACACAATAAATTCATGTAATTATAAATATTTTTTAATTAATTTTATTTTAAAAATTCTTCTAAATACTTTTTTTTTAACCAAACAACTTTTCTCATAATATTATGCACAAAAAATCTCTCTCTCTCCCCTAAATTTCTTTTGCTTTCTTCTGTTTATAGAACAAATCATAATCTTCAAATTCTTGTAAGTTCCATTATAAAATTAAAATTTCAATTAGAAATGATGAGACGTACTTAAAATTTTCAATTTTTGATATTACCGAATTGTAGATGGATTATAAGAGGAATTAAACAGGAATTATAGCTTGCAAAAGATACTCCAAGGGACGTCATAGTATTCTTTGCTGTTCATCATTTCTGCAAAGTTGCTTTCAGATCTACAATTTATTTGAATAATTGCTGGTATAAACGTTTCATAGTCACGTCATGTTTTGCATTCATTTTTTATTGAAACAAAAAAAAAATCCTGGCATTTCCTCTTGTCATTTTAAGAAAATGCTTCTTATTTACTTCATTATTTTTGTCCTCTTTGTCCCTTTAGTCAGGAGCAGACTGAGAAGAAACCTTTTGTTTTTTTGCCCGAAAAAAAAAAGTCCCCCATAATTTAAGAAGTTTGTCACGCGACCAAAAATAATCTTTAAAATGAGAACAAACCTAACACTTTGCACTCTCTTTTTTTTTTTTTTTTTTACCGAAAGAAAATCGTTGCATTTAATTAAGTGAATCCTTACATATGTCCAACACAAAGGTGTTAGAAGACCCTGCATAGGATAGGAATAGAAAACGGCAACAATGGCCTACAACAAACCTAGCACTTTGCTCTCAAATACTATATACCCTGTATAGTATATATATAGATATTCAAATTTAAAAAATAAAATGATATTTTCCTATTCGAATTTGAATTCACATTGCTTTTGAACTCAGGTCAATTGGATCAAGTTACCGTGAGATCGCGCTGCATTGCGAATCCATCAGAATTTGACAGTTCTACATACGATTGTAGGTATGGTACATTTAATAGTCCACTTCCTTTCCTTTTGCTATATGAAGATCTTAAGCTAAGGTCAGACTGTCGTCTATTTTTACTTTTCAATTTACCGATTATGATGTCTTTTATATGTTCCGCACTCGTTCAGTAGAAATCATAAGGTTTTATTTTATTTAATTTTATTTGTTTACTTTACATTGGATTCTTTTTGCTTCTTCTCTCTGACAGGAATTCTCTTTCTCTTGCAATCCCAATTTCTTCACCAGTTGCCGCTACTACTTAGTTCTCGTAAGTTTGATTCTTTTTCCTTCCTTTTCTTTTCTTTCCTTTTTTTTTTTTAAAAAAAAAATGGTTTCCTTTTGCTTTCTTCAATTTTTAGTAATAATCATAATTTTCAAGTTCATGTAAGTTCACAAGAGTAATTTTAGGTTTGCATCGCAAAGAAATGTTAAGTTCTTTTTCTTTTTCCACAATTCTTTTATAAGTTCACCAAGTTGATGTTTATCTTTTTGGTACGGAGCAATCTCAATGCTTTGCTTTGTTTTAGCTTGTTTTATAAGAGGTAAATTATAAAGACTTAGAAAATGATGAAAGAAACAAAAAACAAAAGACCTCTCAATTCTTTCTTCTCATTGGGCTTCCTTTCTCTTTATTTATTTATATTTCTGTTGCTTCTATTTTCACTTACACAGTTTAATTTGCATTTCACCAAAGAGGGGAAGGAGAAAGATATATCATGGCTGAAGCGCTAGTTGGAGGAGCATTTCTCTCAGCGGCCTTAAACGTTTTATTCGAGAGGATAGCGTCTCGCCAAGTTTTGGACTTCTTCAAGGGCCAAAAACCCAATGCTCAACTTCTGAGGGAACTGAAGACCAAAATGATGACTATCAACCAAGTTCTTGATGATGCAGAGGACAAGCAACACACTAAGCCTAATGTGAAGCAATGGCTTGATGAGCTTAAAGATGTTGTCTATGAAGCTGAAGACTTCTTGGATGAGATTGCTTCACAAGTTCAACGATCGAAGATAGAAGCTGAATCTCAGACCCCCTTCGAGAAGGTGCAAGATTTTGCCTCCTCTAGCAGTCATTTTGGATCAGGGAAAAAGGAAAAGCTGGAAGAGATCCTTAAAAGACTTGAAGATTTAATCAACCAAAAGAATGACCTTGGTCTGAAAGATGGTGCTGGAGAAAAATCATCATTCCAAAGACCACCAACGACCTCGCTTCCTGATGAATCTGTTATTGGTAGGGATGCTGACAAGAAAGCCATAATGGAATGGTTGCTATCGGATGGTGCAAACAACACTAACCCGGATGTTCTTGCCATAGTGGGTATGGGCGGCTTGGGTAAGACCACCCTTGCTCAAGTTGTCTATAGTGACAGCAGGGCAGATGATTATTTTGATCAGAAAGCGTGGGTCTACGTCTCAGAAGAATTCAATGTTTCCAAGATTACTAAAGATATTCTTCAAGGATTCTCCAAGAAATCCTTACCTGAGGACAATCTTGATCGACTTCAAAATGAATTAAAGAAAGATTTGACGGAAAAGAAATTTTTGCTCATCTTGGACGATGTTTGGAACAAACAATACTCTGAGTGGGACCAGTTGCTGAAACCATTGAGGTATGGAGAAAAAGGAAGTAAGATCTTTGTCACAACAAGGGATGAAGAAGTTGCACAAATTATCCAGACTCGTCGAGCTTATCAACTAGAAAAATTAAGTGAAAATGATTGCTGGTTATTGTTCCAAAAGCATGCCTTCATTGGGAGAGATTCTTCTCCTGCTCTTCCAGACCTGGAACGGATTGGGAGACAAATAATAAAAAAATGCGATGGCTTACCTCTGGCTACAAAAGCACTTGGGGGTACCTTACGCTCCAAAGAGGATCCTCGAAAATGGATGAAAATATTGAAGAGTGACATGTGGAACGTGCAGAACGACAGTATAATTCCAGTTCTTAGATTGAGTTACCGATTTCTTCCTTCTCCACTGAAACGGTGCTTTGCCTATTGTGCAGTATTCCCTAAGGGTTATAAATTTAAGAAAGAGCAACTCATCCATTTATGGATGGCGGAAGGCCTCCTGAGCCTGCCCATAGAAGAAGTGGAAGAAGCAGCTGAAGACTGCTTTAATGATCTTGTGTCAAGGTCCTTTTTAAAACAATCAACAAAAAAAGGAGTATTTTCTTATGCATGATCTTATTAATGACTTGGCTAAATCTATTTCTGGAGAATTTTGCTTCAGATTTGGTGTTGATAAATCACGTGAGGTGGTCGAAAGAGTTCATCACCTATGGTTTGACGACAAGATAGAGCATGAAGAAGTCAACAACTGGATGCTCCCAACCCAACGTCTGCGCACCTTCTTATATGAGGGATGGCGGTGGCCTAAAAATGTTGATGCCGTGGAGGTGCAGAATTCCTTGTTAACATCCACAAATCTGAGAGTATTGTGTTTTCATGGAAAACAAATGATTAAGTTGCCTGATTCAATTGGCAACTTAATACTTTTGCGCTATTTGGATCTTTCTTACTCACTGATCGAGAGGCTACCTGATTCCGTTAGCAGTTTGTGCAATTTGGAAACCTTAATCCTGTATAGGTGTGCGCGTCTTGTGGAGCTGCCAGCCACAACTTTTAAATTAATCAACTTGTGTCAGCTTGATGTCAGAGGAACAAAACTGAGAAATATGCCACCTCGAATGGGTAAACTGAGGAAACTTGGAGAGTTAGCTTATTTCATTGTGGGAACGGAATGCGATTATAGCATCAAACAGGTGGGGGAACTTAAGCGCCTACAAGGATGCCTTTGCATTGAGAAACTTGAAAATATTTTGCAAGCTGAAGAGTCAACGGCGGCAAATTTGAAGTGTAAGGAGAAGCTCAAGATATTGGAGTTGAAATGGAGTGATGAAGGCAGTGAAGGCTCAGTTCATGTAAGAAACGTGCTTGAGCAGTTACAGCCACATAGCAACATCGAACAACTGTCAATTTATGGTTATGCAGGAACAAGATTTCCAGATTGGGTTGGAGAATCCTCTTTCTCAAGCATGGTGGAATTAAAGCTCGAAAGATGCAGATATTGCTGGTCTTTGCCACCCCTTGGGCAGTTGGGATCCCTGAAGCGCCTCTCAATCATAGAGTTTGATGTCATCACAGTGTTGGGACCTGAGTTTTACGGAAATAGCAATATGAGACCATTTGGATGTCTGGAATATTTAAGATTTGAAAGAATGCAGGAATGGCAAGAATGGGTTCCTTATTCAAATATGGACAAGGGTGGCGATGTCGGAGCTACTGCTGCTTTCCCTCTCCTCCAAGTGCTTACAATTGAAGAATGTCCCAAACTAAAGAAGGCCCTGCCTGCTCATCTGCCCTCCTTAACAAAACTTGAAATTAAGGGATGTGAGCAACTAGCTTCAATTCCGAGGGCTCCAGCAATCCAACTTCTAATTAAGGATCTCTCTCCTTTCATGTCGATAAAAAAGTCGTCTAATTCTGGGCTACAAAGACTTGAAGTTTCAAGATGGGAATGGCCTGATTCCTTGCCGCAGATGGCGGAGCAACTGATCCTGATGGCTCCTAATATCCTTACTACAGTACATGATATCACAATTAGTGGGTGTGATTCACTCACGAGCTTCCCATTGGATAAGTTCCCATTGTTAGAGAATATTAAAATTTCTGATTGTCCAAACTTGGAAACTCTCTCTGCTGCAACAACTGAGGCAGATGCCGAGAATTTGAAATCTCTGACAATCGAAGACTGTCCCAACCTAAAGCGGATTCAACCCACTCGGCTGACTTCTTTAACAAAACTTGTAATTAGAGGAAGTGATCAACTATCTTCTCTTCCCGGGGCTCCAACGATCCAAAAATTTGAGATTAAGGACAATTCTCGTGACGTGATATTTGGAAAAATGGATTCTTCTTCTGAGTTACCAAGTCTCCATATAAACCGTTGGAGCTTGGCTAGTGATTCACCACTAGAGGTAGTGAAGCAGTTAATGGCTCCTAATTCCATAACTTTAGAAAATCTTGTTGTCAGTTGTTGGGATTCGGTCACAAGCTTCCCAGTGGATTTGTTCCCAATTTCAGAGGCTCTTATGATCTCTGACTGTCCAAGACTGGAATCCCTCTCCGCAGCTGCATCTGAGGCACAACCTCTCCAGCATTGCAAGTCACTCCGACTCTCAAGGTGCCCCTATCTGAAGAGGCTTCCAGAAAGTAAGGCCTCCCTCTTCCCTTCTCTCGTGGATCTGAGCATATCTTATTGTCCAGAGGTAGGGCCAGTTGTTGCGGAGTTGCATAGACAAATCCCAAATCTTTCAGATCTTGCGCTTGATGGAAGTGGTGGTGAAGATGGTAGCTGGTGTCAACAGTTGGGATCTTTCCCGCCTGAGGGCATGTTGTTACCCTTCTTTCTCACCTTTCTTAAAATCTGGAATTTTCCAAACCTCAAGTCATTCCACAATCTGGGCCTTCAATCGCTCTCTTCTCTCAAAGGTTTGGAAATTGGACAGTGCCCCAATCTGGAATCTTTAGGAAAGACGACCCTTCAATCCCTCCCTTCTCTTAGAGATTTGCGGATTTTTTGGTGCCCCACGCTCCAAACCCTGCCAGAATTGCCTCCCACCCTCACTTCTCTTACGCTCGTAAGACTTCAAAATATGGAATTTTTGGCAAATATAAGCCTTAAATCCCTCACTTCTCTTAGGGCTCTATGGATTGCGTATTGCCCCAAACTCCAATCCCTGCAAATGCCTTCCACTCTCACTTCTCTTAAGTGCGTAGGATTTGAAGATGTGGAGTCATTGGATCATTTGGAACTTAACCGCCTCACCTCTCTTTCCAAGTTCTATATCTTTGACTGCCCGAAGCTCCAATCCATAGCAAAAGAAGGGCTCCCCTCCTCTCTTCAGAAGGTAGATATCATTAAATGTCCTTTGCTGAAGGTGGACCAAGATTGGCCTTTCGAACCACCCCGGTGATGGTGATTGACCATGTGTACTGGACGTGCATATCTTTGATTTCACAAAGCATTGCTCTGTTCAGGTATTTTACTACCATATTGTTTCTTTTAAGTTCCTTTTCTTTAGGTTTTCTATTCTCTTTTCCACCTGTTTTTTTTAACCATTTTATCATAAAGGAGTTTTCATTTCGCATGAATATGAATGTGGTTGTGTTTGTGCGCGATCATAGGGGCTCGATCAGTTTTATGTTCATTTCTTTCTTCAGGAAGATAGCACGTACGCATGAACGCATACGCTCAACTTAGTCGGTTGCAGTTTGGCTAAAAATTTTTTTACGGGAATTTTTGAATCGGTATATTTGATGTGCCGGCTAAATGTTTGCTGAAATGTCTCAGAGGCTTGAAAACGTATTTTCTTTGGAAAAAAGTTTTGGGAAATTTTTGCAGCACAAAAATCACTTGCATTTCTCATTCAATTGGTTATTTATACATCGTTTCTGTTTTTGGTCCTTAAGCCAAGATGCAAACCATTAAATGTACTAGAACATCTTGATCCAAATTTCCTGGCTTCTAATTGGCTGTATGTGGTGACTGCTGTCCACCTTCTTCTTCCTCTTGCTTTGCTCAAGTGGCCGCAGCTACTGCAACATTCCCTGAAATGTTATTGGTTCTATGTTGTTGTAGGGAGTTGGTTGATTGGAGCAAGTTGCAGCCACCATCTTTGACTTGAAGAAGCTTCCTGGAAGTTGAGGTTGCTGAAGTTCAATTGTTAATGTTCCCTTTGCTGGAGCTCGCTTATTGTCATTGATGAATGCTTTGCTGCAGTTGATGCTTGTAGCTTCCATTCCTCTGCTATCAACACATTCAAATTGCTGGAAATTCTTCAGGTTAGCTTTAGGAGCTGCTTTTGGAAAATTTCTTTCTTGCAAATGTTGCTGCCGCTGAATTTGGTTTGCTGTTCTTTCTGGAACTGATTCCTCAAGCTCAACTCCACTGATTCTGTAACAATATTTCCCTACATGTTAAACTGCAAGTGTTTCATCTGTTGAAAATTTTCAAATGTTAATGCATGAACTTGCAACTTATCCCAAGATACATTTATTTTGATTGTCTAACATTCAATGAACATATTGGGACCCAAAACTTGATCTAGTAAATCCGATTTGCCCAACCTGATAATTTACTTATCACAATTTTACTGGCTAACAGTGAATTTAATTGATAAGGCCTTTTGATATAGTGCTCTTGGGAGTGGAAAAGACTTGTTAACCTCTCACGTGCAAAGTCATTCTCGTTATTCTGCTGAGGACATTTTGTTTTAGAGGCAATTTGGAGACAGGAATTGCGACTTAGAAAGTCTTGGAGGAGAGCTATTGCTATGATTTTAATATCAATTAACATCTAGAATGAAATTTTGATTTACATGCGTTCCAAGATAATAAATTCTCATGTACATAATCAGGAGAACTCTTTTATGATAATGAGAAAAATGAAAGCAACAAGCACTTATGTTTGCTTGTGGACCAGTAAGATAGAGGTAGTGTTCTAGGATTAGCTGCAATTTGTTTGCTTTGCATTCCCCTGCAGATAGCGCTTGAGATTAGCTTGTGGTAGGACATGTTAGAGTTGCTTTCGGATAAATTGGGCAAGGGAGTCTGGATTATCAATCTTTGTTGTTCATGATTTATGCTAAGTTAAATTTTATCCAGTTTTGTTACATGGCTTTGGCAAAAATACAAGAAGCAAATTTCAGATACAATGGCTTTATGGTACTTTATGGCCTGTGAGCTTATAGTTACTATAGAGGTATGCTCGGAGCCTTCAGAATATGAATAGGGAAAAGATTCTTGGACAAAGGAATATTAGACATAGAAGAGCCAAAACTGATGTGGCATGTGGGCTCCGTGTGTTAGGTTTTGTTTTCTTTTTTTAATTTAGAATTTTCCCCCAAACATATATGTTTTTGCAATAGAGATAATATAAATTGCAACAATAATAACATTTTGCAGCGAGCTTGTAAAAAAAGCGAATTTTAGTATAATTGCAATTTGTAAACATATTCCTGTAGATAAAAAAATTCAAAATTCAACATATATATATGTGTGTGTGTGTGTGTGTGTGGCCCAACCTCTATGACCTTGTTATGTCCAATTAGCTCTATCTACGTATTAGAGCTCACCCATAATGAAGGGTCATAGGGACCCTCTTTCCTCTTATCCTCTTTTTCATCCGTGAAATGCAGACATGTTAGCAATATTCATATTAACGTACACGTAAAATTGGGAGTCATTCTCTTATCAGCAAATCATGCTCACCATTTGTTAGAACATGCCACACCAACATTGGCCCTGAAAGAGCAGAACGCATTCTTTGTTGTAATTAGGGAACTAATAACTCACTACGTTAACACAAATAGCTACTGGTGCTGAGGCAATCCTGAAACTAGAGTAAGCTGCCTGGAGGAAAATTGTTTGCAATGAGTCAACATCACATAATTTTTTTTAAATGATTACATTGGCACTTAGTTGAGCAAGTGCAGCAATATTGTTCCTTCAGAAATCATATTTTTTTAAAGCTCACAGCTGGTAAAGCAAAATAAGACCTCTCACAAATTTAATGCTACAAATATTTAAACTTATGGGGTTTATGTCACATGAAAATTTAGGTACCTTCTCAAGCGAGAACTTAAACAAAGCAGCGCAGCACTTAAGAAGGAAACATGAGCTTGAAAAAATGTCGGTTGCAAATTTTTCTATTTTTGATGTCTGTTTCTGAAAATTCTAATTGTGGAGACCTATTTTAGTACCTCTTATACCTAATTTTGCATATTTCATTTCCGTTTGATATCATATTTGCTACTCATACGAAGAAATTTGAAGTTTCTATGCCTATAAGTTGAGTTGACAAAAGATGAATCGATCTGAATCACCCAATTTAACTCATCCAAACTAGACTCATATTAACTAAAAACGTCAATGACTTGTAACCAAAAAAAACCTGAAAATGAAATAATCTGAAATCTGAACGACATACATTTGAAATGACCCCAAAATAGAAAGACCTGAAGCCGAAAAACTCAATATCTCACCTTAGTCTCTTGGTGTTGTGAACATCTTATGGAATTGCCAACCGCAATTTTCAAATTGATCAACTTGTGTCATTTTGATATAAGAGGAACTAGACTGATAAAGATGCCACCACAAATGGGTAAACTGAAGAGACTTAGAGAGTTGGATTGTTTCATTGTGGGAAAGCAAAGTGATTGCAGCATCAAAGAGTTGAGGGAACTTAAGCACCTGCGAGGACTCCTTCGTATTACGAAACTGAGAAATGTTTTGCAAGTTGAACGGTCAGTGGAGGCGAGTTTGAAACGTAAGGAGAAAGCCAGATTTGAAATGGCTTCCAGAATGTATGGCCTCCCTCTTCCTTTCTTTCTTGAAGTTGTGTATATAAAATTGTTCATCAATTGTTGTGGATTTGGTTAACCTAATCCCAACCTTGAACACCTTGATCTTGGTAGTTGGTATGAAGAGGTGAAATCTTTCCCATCAGAGAGCATGCTGCCGCTCTCTACTCTCACCTCTCTTGAAATCTGTGATTTCCCAAATCTGAAGTTGTTCGACACTAAAGGCCTTCAACCACTTTCTTCTCTTAGAGAATTGGTAATTCAAGACTGCCCTAAGCTCCAGTTCTTGCCAGAAATGTTGCTGCCCTCAACACTCTCTTCTTTTAAAATCTCAGGACTTGGAAATCTGGAATCCTTCGGAAACTTTAGACTTCAATCCCTCAATTCTCTTATAAAATTGGAGATCCGGGACTGCCCCAAGCTCCAGTTCCCGCAAGAAGTATGGCTGCCCTCCAATCTCGCTTCTCTTGCAATCTCAAAACTTGAAAATCTGGAGTTATTGGATGACTGGGAACTTCACCACCTGACCTCTCTTACTGAATTGGTGATCTATGACAGCCCAAAACTCCAATCCATCCAAAAAGAAGGGCCACCCCCCTCTCTTCAGCTTGTATATATCGGAAAATGTCCTTTACTGCAAGTTGGCGAAGATTGGCTCTCAACCTACCCGAAGTCAGTTATCGATCATGTATATTGAACCAGTATACTTTTTATTCGCTTTCATATTACAGACATTCTACAAAGTATGCCTCTGTTCGGTTGATTCACCACATCTTTTATCTTTAACTTTCTTTTCTTCATGTGTATACTTCTAATTTTTCGGAAGCACCATAACATATGAATCTTAAAATGTTGAATATATCTTCTATGGATATTTTTGTTCCAGTAATGGAGCTGAACATAACAATACTAGCCACAAGATTTACAGTTCTGAACAATAGATTCCTGGAATTCGGTCAGATACTGCTACTTTCTCAGTTTCTACCAGATTGTAATATTCTGCATGTTCAGTATCAGTAGAGAAGCACCATTTCAATGAAGAGTCAATGACACAAGTTGAGAGAAGCTTGCTCCGTTGATCTATTTGATGGTAATAATTACGCATCTATTAATGTTCTTCTTAATCAGTTGCAGTTTGATTAGAAATTTTTTACAATAAGATTCCTGATTAGTCTTTCCGATCTTATTTCCCCTTTACCACTTGTTTCTCAATCTTGTTTTCTATGGCATATTCTGAAATCTTGGTGAAAACTCCAAGATGAAATTAGAAATCGGTTTCCAAAAAAAGCATGATTTTTCATTGCCCTGTTCATAAGGCTATCTATTATTGTAATTTGAACCAAAGTTTAAACTCGTGAACTGCTTCGGCCCAAAAAGGAAACTGTTAAGGCCACATACTGAAGTGCAAAAGTTCCAATATTGATCGAAAATTTTTAAATGCTTCTGCATGAAATTGTAAGGCCGTATTGGATAAAACCTCATTTGATTACTAAGGCCTGATATAATGCTCTCATGGGTTGAGACTGTCAAATGCAAATTCATTCTCATTATTTGGCTGAGGAAAAGCTGCTGTAAAGACACTTTTGCAACATGAATTGTGAACATGAATGGAAGGTCTTGGCAGAGAGCTATTTCTTTTATTATTATATCAATTGGCTCATTTCGAGAAGGAATGGAAAGCAAAAATTGGTTTACATGTGTACCAAAATCAATAAATTTACATGTACGCAGGCATGATATACTTTGATAAAACATATAGACAAATTGAAGTAGCGAGCACTGCTATAGTAGCTTCTAACTGGAGTTGATATCTCTTGGTGTGCGCGATCAAATGGAGCGAGGGACGCCATAGTATTCTTTGCTGTTCATCATTTCTGCAAAGTTTTACTCCTACATAATGGATTCCCAAATTAGGATCCAAGACTGCTTTCTACTGTATCAGATTTCCCCCTCTGAAGTATGCAGCATATTTCTGTGAAGGCTCAATGCCACATGCCAAAAGAACCTCGTTGCCCCGCAGATCTACAATTTGTTTGAATAGTTGCCGGCATAAACGTTTGATATTCAGATCAAGTTTTGCATTCATCATTGAGTGAAAAAAAAAAAATGCCCGGCATTTCTCATACTTGTTATTCTCCAATCCATCCTTTCCTCTTGTAAGTCGAAGAAAATGCTTCTAATTTACTTCATTATTTTTCTCCTCCTTGTCCCTTTAGTTAGAAGCAGACTGAAAGAAAAAAAAAATTTCCACCCAAATTTAAGAAGTTTGTCACGGCACCTTCCACTTTGCTCTCGAATGCCATATATACTATATAGAATATATATATATTATTTAAATTTAAAAAATAAAATCATATTTTTCAGATTAAATTTGAATTCAATTTATTTTGAACTCGGGTCAATTAGATCAAGTTACCCTGAGATCGCGCGAATCCTTCAGAATTTGACAGTTGTACATACGATTGCAGGAATTGTACATTTATAAAAGTCTTGGTCCAATTGCACCAGTAAAAGGTCTTGGTCGTCGTCAACGATAACACTTTTTGTTTTTTTTTTTTTTACTTCGTTTATATGGATAAATACATGTTCCTATATTTGTTAATGTGCATTAATTTTATATAATTGTGATTATTATTTGTGTAATTATAATTAAAAAATATAAAATAAAAAAATAATAATATTTTTTATATTATTTTTTATCGTTACAATTAAATAAAAAATATTTATAATTACACAAAATAAATACATATAAATAAAATAAAAAAATTTTATATGATTACTAATTTTTTTTTTTTTTTTTATGTTGGCCTTTTTTTCTTCTGCCATCGCATAAGCTTTTGCGTAGTCCGATGCTGCCCAATGTCCACTTCCATGCCAAAATCTTAAGCTAAGGTCACTCTGTCGTCTGTGATCAAGCTGCTGTCTCTTCTTCTTCTTCTTCTTCTTCTTCTTCTTCTTCTTATTCTGTTATCAGTTTTTTTGTTTTTTTTTAACTCTCAAATATCTTGTCCATCAGGAGATTTCTTTCCTGATGACAAGTTCTTGTAAGTTTGATTTCCTCCTCCTTCTTCTTCATTTCTTGTTCTTCTATTTTTATGTTTCAATTTACCAATTATGATGTCTTTTATATATATCCCGCACTTGTTCTTCAATTATGATGTCTTTTATTTTTATTTTATTTTTTTTGTTTACTTTGCATTTGATTCTTTTTGCTTCTTCTCTCTGACAGGAATTCTCTTTCTCTTGCAATCCCAATTTCTTCACCAGTTGCCGCTACTACGTAGTTCTCGTAAGTTTGATTCTTTTTCCTTCTTTTTCTTTTCTTTTTTTTTTTTCAACAAAAAAAAAAGGTTTCCTTTTGCTTTCTTCAATTGTTAGTTCTAATCATAATTTTCAAGTTCATGCAAGTTCACAAGAGTAATTTTAGGTTTGCATCGCAAAGAAATGTTAACTTTGTTTTCTTTTTCCACAATTCTTTTATATGTTCATCGAGTTGATGTTCATCTTTTTGGTATGGAGCAATCTCAATGCTTTGCTTTGTTTTAACTTGTTTTATAAGAGTTAAATTATAAAGATTTAGAAAATTATGAAAGAAACAAAAAAAGAAAAGACCTCTCAACTCAATTCTTGCTTCTTATTGGGCTTCCTTTCTCTTTTTCTACTTTTTGTTTATTTATTTGATATATATTTCTGTTGCTTCTATTGTCACTTATACACTTTAATTTGCATTTCACTGAAGAGGGGAAGGAGAAAGATATATCATGGCTGGAGCGCTAGTTGGAGGAGCATTTCTCTCAGCGGCCTTAAACGTTTTATTCGAGAGGGTGGCATCTCGCCAAGTTTTGGACTTCTTCAAGGGCCAAAAACTCAGTGCTCAACTGCTGAAGAAACTGAAGATCAAAATGATCACTATCAACAAAGTTCTTGATGATGCAGAGGACGAGGAACACAGCAATCTTTACGTGAAGCAATGGCTTGATGAGCTTAAAGATGTTGTCTATGAAGTTGAAGACTTCTTGGATGAGATTGCTTCTCAAGTTCAACTATCGAAGATAGAAGCTGAATCTCAGACCCCCTTCGAGAAGGTGCAAGATTTTGCCTCCACTAGCAGTCATTTTGGATCTGGAAAAAAGGAAAAGCTGGAAGAGATCCTTGAAACACTTGAATATCTAATCGACCAAAAGGATGCCCTTGGTCTGATAGATGGTGCTGGAGAAAAATCATCATTCCAAAGAACACCAACGACCTCAATTCCCGATGAATCTGTTACTTATGGTAGGGATGCTGACAAGAAAGCCATAATGGAATGGTTGCTATCGGATGATGCAAACAACACTAGCCCAGATGTTCTTGCTATAGTGGGTATGGGCGGCTTGGGTAAGACCACCCTTGCTCAAGTTGTCTATCGTGACAGCAGGGCAGATGATTATTTTGATCAGAAAGCGTGGGTCTACGTCTCAGAAGAATTCAATGTTTCCAAGGTTACAAAAGATATTCTTCAAGGATTCTCCAAGAGATCCTCACGTGTGGACAATCTTGATCTACTTCAAAATCAGTTAGAGGAAGATTTGACAGGAAAGAAATTTTTGCTCATCTTGGACGATGTTTGGAACAAACAATACTCTGAGTGGAACCATTTGCTGAAACCATTGAGGTTTGGACAAAAAGGAAGTAAGATCCTTGTCACAACAAGGGATGAAGAAGTTGCACAAATTATCCAGACTTGTCCAGCTTATCAACTAGAAAAATTAAGTGAAAAGGATTGCTGGTTATTGTTCCAAAAGCATGCCTTCATTGGGAGAGATTCTTCTCCTACTCTTCCAGACCTGGAACGGATTGGGAGACAAATAGCAAAAAAATGCGATGGCTTACCTCTGGCTACAAAAGTACTTGGGGGTGCCTTACGCTCCAAAAGGGATCTTGGGGAATGGATGAAAATATTGGAGAGTGACATGTGGAATGTGCGGAATGATAGCATACTTCCAGTTCTTAGATTGAGTTACCGATTTCCTCCATCTCACCTGAAACGGTGCTTTGTCTATTGTGCAGTATTTCCCAAGGGTTATGAATTTAAGAAAGAGCAACTCATCCATTTATGGATGGCAGAAGGCCTCCTGAGTCTGCCTAAAGTTAACATGGAGATAGAAGAAGTGGAAGAAGCAGCTGAAGATTGCTTTAATGATCTTGTGTCAAGGTCCTTTTTAAAACAATCAACAAAAAAGAAATGTTTTCTTATGCATGATCTTATTAATGACTTGGCCAAATCTATTTCTGGAGAATTTTGCTTTAGATTTGGTGTTGATAAATCATGTGAGCTGGGCGAAAGAGTTCGTCACCTATGGTTTGACGACAAGATGGAGCATGAAGATGTCAATAACTGGATGCTCCCAACCCAACATCTGCGGACCCTCTTATGGTTGTGGCCTAAAAATGTTGGTGCCGTGGAGGTGCAGAATTCCTTGTCAACATTCACAAATCTGAGAGTATTGTGTTTTCCTGAAAATCTAATGATTAAGTTGCATGATTCAATTGGCAACTTAATACTTTTGCGCTATTTGGATCTTTCTCGGTCATTCATTAAAAGGTTACCTAATTCTGTTGGCAGTTTGTGCAATTTAGAAAACTTACTCCTGTATCACTGTTGGCGTCTTGTGGAGCTGCCAGCCACAACTTTTAAATTAATCAACTTGTGTCAGCTTGATATCAAAGGAACAAATCTGCAAAATATGCCACCTCGAATGGGTAAACTGAGGAAACTTGGAGAGTTAGATTATTTCATTGTAGGAAAGGAATGTGATTATAGCATCAAAGAGTTGGGGGAACTTAAGCGCCTACGAGGATGCCTTCGCATTGAGAAACTCGAAAATATTTTGCAAGTTGAAGAGTCAATGGCCGCCAATTTGAAGTGCAAGGAGAAGCTCAAGATATTAGAGTTGAAATGGAGTGACGAAGGTAGTGAAGATTCAGTTCATGAAAGAAACGTGCTTGAGCAGTTACAGCCGCATGCCAACATCGAACAACTTTCAATTTCTGGGTATGCAGGAACAAGGTTTCCAGATTGGGTTGGAGAATCTTCTTTCTCAAACATGGTGGAATTAAAGCTTGAAAGATGCAGATATTGCTGGTCCTTGCCACCTCTTGGGCAGTTGGGATCCCTGAAGCGCCTCTCAATCATAGAGTTTGATGTCATCAAAGTGTTGGGACCTGAGTTTTACGGAAATAGCAATATGAGACCATTTGAATGTCTGGAATATTTAAGATTTGAAAGAATGCGGGAATGGCAAGAATGGTTTCCTTGTTCGAATATGGACGAGGGTGGTGATGACGGAGCTACCGCTGCTTTCCCTCTCCTCCAAGTGCTTACAATTGAAAAATGTCCCAAACTAAAGAAGGCCCGGCCTGCTCATCTGCCCTCCTTAACAAAACTTGAAATTAAGGGATGTGATCAACTAGCTTCACTTCCGAGGGCTCCAGCAATCCAACAACTTCTAATTGACGATCTCTCTCGTTTCATGTCCATAAAGCAATCGTCTAATTCAGGGCCACAAAGCCTTGAAGTTCGCAGATGGAAATGGCCTGACTCGTCCCCACAGATGGTGGAGCAACTGAACCTGATGGCTCCTAATTCCCTTAGTACAATACATGATATCAAAATTCGTGGGTATGATTGCCTCACGAGCTTCCCATTGGATATGTTCCCATTGTTAGAGAATCTTAAAATTTATGATTGTCCAAACTTGGAATCTCTCTCTGTTGCAACAGCTGAGGCAGCTCCCGAGCATTTGAAGTTTCTGACAATCAAATACTGTCCCAACCTAAAGCGGATTCAGCCCACTCAGCTGACTTCTTTAACAACACTTGTAATTAGCGGAAGTGATCAACTATCTTCACTTTCCCGGGCTCCAACGATCCAAGCATTTCAGATTGAGGACAATTCTCGTTCCGTGATATTTGGAAAAATGCATTCTTCTTCTGAGTTACCAATCCTCGATATAAACCGTTGGTACTTGGCTACAGATTCACCACTAGAGGTAGTGAAGCAGTTAATGGCTCCTAATTCCATAACTTTAAGAAGTCTTGCAGTCCGTTATTGGAATTCGGTCACAAGCTTCCCAATGGATTTGTTCCCAATTTCGGAGGCTCTTATGATCTCTGATTGTCCACAACTGGAATCCCTCTTGGCCGCGAAATCTGAGGCACAATGTCTCCAGCATTGCAAATTACTCGAACTCTCGAGATGCCCCTATCTGAAAAGGCTTCCAGAAAGCATGGCCTCGATCTTCCCTTCTCTCGTGGATCTGAGCATATCTGATTGTCCAGAGCTAGGGCCAGTTGTTGCGGATTTGCTTAGACAATTCCCAAGTCTTTCAGATCTTGCCCTTGGCGGAGGTGGTGGTGGTGGTGAAGAAGGTAGCTGGTCTCAAAAGTTGGAATCTTTCCCTCCTGAGGACATTTCGTTACCCTCCTCTCTCACCTTTCTTAAAATCTGGAAATTTCCAAACCTCAAGACATTCCACAATCAGGGCCTTCAATCATTGCCTTCCCTCAAAGGTTTGGAAATTGGAGGGTGCCCCAATCTGGAATCTTTAGGAAAGACGACCCTTCAATCCCTCCCTTCTCTTAGAGACTTGCGGATTTTGAACTGCCCCAGACTCCAAACCCTGCCAGAATTGCCTTCCACTCTAACTTCTCTTACGCTTGAAAGTCTTGAAAATATGGAATCTTTTGGAAATATGAGCCTTCAATCCCTCACTTCTCTTAAAGATTTAAATATTGAGGACTGCCCCAAACTCCTATGCCCGCAGCTGCCCTCCAATCTCACTTCTCTTGGTTTAAGAAGATTTGAAGGTCTGGAGTCATTGGATCATTTGGAACTTCACCGCCTCACCTCTCTTGCTGAATTGTTTATCAGTGACTGCCCGAAGCTCCAATCCTTAACAAAAGAAGGGCTACCCTCCTCTCTTGAGAACGTATATATCAGTAAATGTCCTTTGCTGCAGGTGGGCCAAGATTGGCCTTTCAAACCACCCCGGTAATGGTGATTGACCGTGTGTATTGAACGTGCAAATCTATGATATGTTGCAATCATATCACTAAGCATTGCTCTGTTCAGGTATTTTAATGCCATATTGTTTATTGAAGTTCCTTTTCTTTAGGTTTTTCTACTCTATTTTCCGCCAATTCTTTTTTTGAACCATTTTATCATAACGGAGTTTACATTTAATATGAATATGAAACCCGTTCTTGGGTTTATTTATATCATTAAATTCAGGGCGCTATTTCCCACCAGTTGCATGAATGTGGTTGTGTTTGTGCTCGATCATAGGGGCTCGATCAGTTTTATGTGCATTTCTTACTTCATCAAGATAACTCGTACACCAGTACTCATGCGCTCAAAT
Organism: Carallia pectinifolia; assembly: GCA_037832335.1. NCBI lineage: Eukaryota > Viridiplantae > Streptophyta > Magnoliopsida > Malpighiales > Rhizophoraceae > Carallia > Carallia pectinifolia. Next base: position 35,438,238 of record CM075453.1, read on the forward strand.
TAATCAGTTGCAGTTTGGCTAAAAATTTATTTACAGGAATTTTTGAATCAGTATATTTGATGTGCCGGGTAAATGTTTGCTGAAATGTCTCAGAGGCTTGAAAACGTATTTTCTTTGGAAAAAGTTCTGGGAAATTTTTGCAGCGCAAAAATCGCTTTCATTTCTCATTCAATTGGTTATTTATATATCATTTCTTTTTTGGTCCTTAAGCCAAGACACAAATCATTAAATGTACTAGAACAGCTTGATCCAAATTTCCTAGCTTCTAATTGGCTGTATGAGGTTGCTGCTCTCCACCTCCTTCTTCCTCTTGCTTTGCTCAAGTGGCTGCTACTCCAACATTCCCTGAAATGTTATTGGTTCTATGTTGTTGTAGGGAGTTAGTTGATTGGAGAAAGTTGCAGCCACCATCTTTGACTTGAAGAAGCTTCCTGGAAGTTGTGGTTGTTGAAGCTTGATTGTCAATGTTCCCTTTGCTGGAGCTGGCTTCTTGTCATTGGCGAATGCTTTGCTGCAGTTGATGCTTGTTGCTTCCATTCCTCTGCTACCAACACATTCAAATTGCTGGAAATTCTTCGGGTTAGCATTAGGAGCTGCTTTTGGAACTTTTCTTTCTTGCAAATGTTGCTGCCACTGAATTTGGTTTGCAGTTGTTTCTGGAACTGATTCCTCAAGCTCAACTCCACTGATTCTGTAACAATATTTCCCTGTATGTTAAACTCCAAGTGTTTCGTCTGTTGAAAATTTTCAAATGTTCATTCATAAACTTGTAACTTATCCCAAGACACATTTATTTTGATTGTCTAACATTCAATGAACATATTGGAACCAAAAACTTGATCTAGTAATCTGATTTGCCCAACCTGATAATTTGCTCACCAAGATCGTATTGGCTAAAAGTGGATTTAACTGATAGGGCCTTTTGATATAGTGCTCTCAGGAGCAGAAAAAACATGTTAACCTCTCACGTGCAATTCATTCTCGTCTGCTGAGGATATTCTATTTTAAAGGCAATTTGGAGATAGGAATTGCGACATAAGAAAGTCTTGGAGGAGAGCTATTGCTATGATTTTAATATCAATTAACATCTAGGAATGAAATTTTGATTTACATGCGTTCCAAGATAATAAATTCTCATGTACAAAGCCACAAGAACTGTATTATGATAATGAGAAAAATGAAAGCAACAATCACTTATGTTTGCTAATGGGCCAGCTGCATAGCTAACCATTGTTCTATTGATTTGATGCTTGCTACAAAGATATAGGTAGTGTTCTAGGATTAGCTGCATTTTGTATGCTTCGCATTCTCATGCAGATAGCGCTTGAGATTAGCTTGTAGTAGGACATGTTAGAGTTGCTTTCCGATAAATTGGAGCACGGGAGTCTGGATTATCAACCTTTGCTGTTCATGATTTCTGCTAAGTTACATTTTATCTAGTTTTGTTACATGGCTTTGGCAAAAATAAAAGAAACAAATGTCAGATACAATAGCTTTATGGTACTTTATGTCCTGCGAGCTTATAGTTACTGTAGAGGTATGCATGGAGCCTTCAGAACATTGAATAGGGAAAGATTCTCGGACAGAGGAATATTGGACATAGAAGAGCCGAAAATGATGTGGCATGTGGGCTCCATTTGTTATTATTATTTTTTTTTAATTTTTGCAATGGTGATTATGTAAATTGCAACAAATGTGATAACATTTTAGAAGGAGCTTGTAAAAAAAAGTGAATTTTAGTTTAATTACAATTTGTAAGCATATTCGTTGTAGATTGAAAAATTCAAAATTCAAAGAAAAATAGATTTTATTATTTTCAGCATGTGGGCCCAACCTATATGGCCTTGTTATGTCCAATTAGCTCTATCTACGTATTGGAAGGATCATTGGGACCCTGTTTCCTCTTATCCTCTTTTTCATCCGTGAAATGCAGACATGCTAGCAAGATTCATATTAACGTACATGTAAAATTCGGAGTCATTCTCTTATCCGCAAATGCTCATCATGTGTTAGAATATGCCACTCCAGCACTGGCCCTGAAACAGCAGAACGCAATCTTTGTTGTAATTAGGGAACTAATAACTCACAGCGTTAACACAAATAGCTACTGGTGCTGAGACATTCCCGAAATTAGAGTAAGCTGCCTAGAAGAAAATTGTTTGCAATGAATCAACATCATATAATTTTTTTAATGATTAGATTAGTACTAATTAGTTAAGCAACTGCAGCAATATTGTTCCTTCAGAAATCATATTTTTTTAAAAGCTCACATCCGATAAAGCAAAATAAGACCTCTAACAAATTTGATGCCACAAATATTTGAACTTATGTGGTTTATGCCACATGAAAATTTAGGTACCTTCTCAAGTGAGAACTTAAACAAAGCAACGCTGCACTTAAGAAGGAAACATGAGATTGAAAAAATGTCGCTGTCGTTTGCAAATTTTGCAAATTTCAACTGGGAATATGTTCGCCAGTAATCAAATGCACTTGACATTGGGCTAAACGGCATTTGTTTCTGTACTCATTACTAACACTCGGTAACTCAGATACGGTATTAAAAGGATCATTTAAACGATTATGTTATAGTCATGCATGAAATTTTTCCATTTTTTATGTCTGTTTCTGAAAATTTTGATTGTGAAGACTTGTTTTGGTACGTCTTATGCCCAATTTTGCATATTTCATTTCTATTTGATATCATATTTTCTGCTGATATAGAGAAATTTGCAGTTTCCATACTTGTAAGTAAAGGTGACAAAAGATGACTATTTAAATCACCAAATTCAACTCGTACTCGTATTAATTGAAAAAATTAATAACTTATAACTCAAAAACCCAAGAATAAAACAATCTGAAATCTGAACAACTTACAACTGAATTGACCCCAAAATCGAAAGAATTGAAACTGAAAAACTCAAAACATAAGCAACCCAAAACTCGAATAACCCGAACCAAATAACCCAAACTCGTAAAATCCAAAACCCACGAAAAATCTAAACAAATCTCCACTGAATTCAACATCAAAACACTCGGAAAATTTTAAATTGAATAATTGATATTTAAACAAACAATTCATATGATTATATAATTCAAACTATTTAGCGAATAATTCAAAAGATAATAATTATTCAAATAAAAGTAAATCAAATAAGTAAACTAATATATATATATATATATGTTCAACTTACGGGAAAATTTTATATCAATTAAATTGAATGAAAAGGAGAAAAAAACAAGAAAATTGTAATTTCAATGCATATTGTTGGAATAGGAAAAGGAAAAATTAAGAAAAGAAAAAAGAGAAAAATAAACTTTCACAGCACAAAAACCTAAAAAACTGGAAGGAAAAGCTTCTTAGTAGAGAAAAAAAAAACCCAAACAATTATATAATCTTTTATTCTACACAAGTAAGATCATAAAGTGTGTAAAACAAAGCTATAACAATAAGTTTCATAAATATACAATGCAATTCAAACTTATATTATATTTTATATCATGAGATTTAACACATTGATATTTTATGCATGATATATAAACATTAATGTTTTATAAATTTATTATTAAATGTAGATTTAACCGGATCAGATTCAAATTAAACTAATTGAATTTTAACCTTTTCAATTTAACAATTGGTTCGATTTCCAAAATTGTGCTCTTAACGTCATCAAGCGTTAAAAATTTGTCCATGGGCTCGTCGAAGGACTCATGGACCTCAAATCAAAGGAAAAAGAAAAAAAAAAGGAAAAAAAACTACCAAAAAAAATGAACTACATTTTAATTGATATTGAAATTGTTTCTAATATTAAAATGTCACCATTGAGTGTGAGTCGAGACGAATTAAAAAAAATATATAAAGAGAAAACAAAGGGCAGCTCTCATATCTATCCACAATTCTTGGCGTCTTCTGTGGGTATGAATCAGCAGTGGCAAAATGAAAAAGAGAGCTTAGGAGAGAGCTTAGGAAAATCTTAGGTGCCCTGAATAAATGAATAAAAAATTAATAAAAATTGTAATTAAAAAAATATAGTGTTAAGAGGCATATACACGTAATAAAATATTTTTTTTGTACTGCTTTAAAAAATTTCAAAAGAAAAATTTTTTTTAAATGAATCTTATATAAGATATTCACTTTACGTTCAATGGTAACAATCATTTAGATTTTAATTTTCATTTTGTATAGCAAATATTTTTGTTATTTTCAATAATATTATTAAGAAAAAAAAAAAACTCGGTACCTGTAATTGCACCAAACCCAATATCCTTCTCTCATGACTGAATATACAAGTGGTAAGTCTCTCTCTCTATTGTCGTTTCTCTCTCTAAATCCTCTACACTCCTCACTAAATCCCCTAATTTTGGCCGGCGGTGGAGGCTCTCCGGCCACCACCGCCGGCCACCCCTTCCCCCCCCTCACATCCTCTCTCGATTTTCTCTTCTTCTTTTTCCTTCCTTTGTTCTTCTTCTTTCTCTTTTCTCATCTCTCTTCTCTTTCCATGTCTATCTTTTCAGATCCTTCTTTTTCCTCCTTTTTATTTAGATCCTGCTTTCTTAAATCCACCCATGGTCCTTCCGGCTTTAGATCTGGGCTCCTCTCCGACCGTACCTCTTTTTGGCCGTTCCAGATGCTGTTAACGTTGCTGGTTCCGTCACCGGCGCCGTCGTACCGGCCGCTGGCTACGGCGCCCACCATGTGTTATCCTTTGCCGGCTTCGTTCTTCCCGGACACCGGCGCCTCCTCTCCTGTGTTTGTCGCAGAAGCCGCCTACCGGCTGCTGGCGCATACATCGGAGTTGGCTGGGTTGCTGTTGCTTTGGACGCCGGAGGTGCTGCTCCTACCACCGCACTACCTGATGGCTCTGCTACACTCATCGTCACTGTCCCTGCTGCAGGCAGCCTCATCTCAACCGCCGTCAGCTTTTTCCGACGAGCTGCCGCCGTGGTCACTGCCCAAGATCTCTTTTGGCTCCACTGAAGTTGTTTGGATAGGGTTCTGCTATGTTTTGATCTAATGGGGGATTTGTTGTGTTTTCTCTATGTTCACTTGTTCTATTGCTGCTATGTTTTTGTTGTTGCTGTTGCGGTTAGGGTTTGATATGTGCATATGTGTTCTATATCAGTTGGAAATCGTTGCTGGTCACTCTTGGTCGATTACCGGCATAGGTTTGCCGAAGTGCGGTATTTGCTGCTCTGTGCAGCTCAGTCCGGCTAGTCCAGTTTATACCTTCTGTGTAGGGTGTTGTGCAATTGGATTTCAAGTCCAATTGTTGTGTGGTCTTTTGACCACTTTTATTGTAGGTCTTTGTGGTCGTTCCTTTCTGTTGCTGTATGCAACTTGTTTCGGCCATGGAATTGAAAACCGGACCGGACCGGCCGGTTCAACCGGAAAAACCGGGAACCGGTCCTAGGTCCGGTCCGGTTCAAGTCTAAAAATAGAATTCGGACCGAACCGGAAAAAACCGGTCAAGAACCGGAAAAACCGGTCAAGAACCGGGAAAACCGGAAAAACCGGGACCAGTTGAACCGGGTGAACCGGTTCAATTTAAATTAAAAAATTTTAAATTATAATTTAACCCAAAACTTTATCTAAATTATAATTAAAACTCTAATTTTAACTAAAAATTCTAATTTAGTCCTCAATTGATTAAAATTTTCAATTTAATCTTTAAATTTTAAAAATTAATATTTAATCACTATTTATAAATATTATTTTTTAAATTAATTTTTATAAATTATATTTTGTTAAATATACTAATTGTAATATCTTTAATGTATGTAAATATTAGTATAATTCTTAAAATACACTTTATTTTAAATATTTATTATCATTCTTATATAATATAACATTTTATATAATTATATAAGCTATATAAAAATTTAATTTTTATATATTTAATATTAAATACCGGTTTTACCGGTTTAACCGCGGTTTTACCGGTTGAACCTTGAACCTCTCAGTTTTCCGGCACTTTCATGTTGACCTATGTACGATTCGCTTAATTAATGCAATAGCTCCTTCTGGTAAAAAAAAAAAAAAAAAATCCTCCTCCCACGTCGGGATTACAATTCCATATATTATGTACTTTTGGGACCATATTTTTGTCTTAGTTCCAAATGTATATATTCCAGAAGTTTCTTCTATTTATTGTGAAGACCAAACCCCACGCATCGATTTCCTTTTCTTAATGCAATGCATGCCCATAATTCAATAATTGAGATTCTTTTTCGGTGGTTCAACCTATCACTATATCTAAATTTTATAAAGGAATAAATTAGATATGACAAACATAAAAGTTGCTAGTCGGCTTCCAATTAAGATAGGTGAGTTTAACCATCAGGTCTCTTTCTTATTGTTTTGAAATACGTGACTGGATCCCTCCTATAATTGAGAAATTTTTAATGACGATAACCTTTTTCTTAATACTATTTCCTTTCCTGTATAAGAATAAAAAAATAAAGATCGTACTCTATAATCTCATTAAAGAGAACAAGTTATACCAGAAGAACAAAATCTGAAAGTGTACAGTTATCCTATTGAACATGTGGATAGATCTCGAACTAGAAGCTTTCCTATCCTACTAAATCACAGAAATTTGGTGGTTTTTTGAAGTCTTGTCATTCATCAGAAAGTGCACAAGAACATATTATATAGTCAGTAGCCTATTAATTCTCTCATTCGTAATTTAGATTTGAGTTTTAGAAATTATATTTGGAGAAAATACTTTCTTTTGATTGTCATGTTGACTATGTTTACATAGTACTGATTTTAAATATAGTAATCATTGCAGTCGACTTGAAAAAAATCTGCTCTGACTTATTAGTATTGACTGGAAGATCATTTCCAATAAATTAGACTAAATAAAACATACTCCGACCTTAACTTAAAATTTAGATGACCGACATATTTATAATAAATTTTTTTATGTTCAAACAAAAAAAATCTTGAAAACAAAAAAAAAAATCCTGCTGGTTGGGATGTCCAGTGAACCCAAAATTAAACCAAAAAAATAATACGTATGCTTGATGGAGAGGGTATGTTGAGTTTTGCTTTTTTTTTTTTTTTGAGTGAGTCAAAATAATCTATGAAGTTTTTTCCAACCTTCTCAAATATACTAATTACATAGACGTTGACAAAAGCATAATTTTTTAGAGTGTAAAATGTGAGACTAAGTTATATAGAAATGAGATTGTAATAGTTTTTGTTATTATTATCCATTGATGGTAGTAACATTAATTTTGTTTTATGTCAAAAATGTAAATTAATGAATAATAATATTAATTAATGATCGATAATGTTTGGTCAAGGACAAGAAACACTCACTGTGTGTTTGGTTAAGGAATTGAATCTTAATTTATAAAGGGAAAAGTAAAATTTTGATAACTAATTGATTGGATATATTAGTGGAAACTTCTATTTTCTCGCCACTTCTTTCCCGTCCCTTTCTCACAAACCAAACAATCTCTTCATAAAAATATCAACCACACCAAAATAAGCTGTTCAAATGTACTTTGTTGAAACAGGAGAGCAACAGGCACACCAAACTTCTAAATTTGTCAATGCTTCCTTCACTGAAAAAAGCTCACCCCACACATGTTAAAATTCAATGAGTTGTTGCATGCATGACAAGACACTACAGTCACAGTCAATCATGTCATATTATCCTCGCCACTCTCTTTTCCTTTTTTTTTTTTTTTTTACAATAAAAAAAATTTATTATAAATATATTAATTATCACGTTAATAAATTAAAATTATAAATCATTTATTGTGATTCTCATTTAACCATATCTTATATAATAGATTCATCATTCAAATATTATTAAATCAAAATAAATCATGACATGTCTAATTATAATATTAACGAATAATGTACTCACTAATCTTTTTTAGTGGAACTTTTATATGCTCTTCAACAAATTCCTTTTTACTTGTGGATATAAGCATCCGGACGATGACTCGAATTCCAATCAATGTGAAAAAAGAATCACTAAATCACCAATTAGGTTACCACATTTAGTAATTATCCTCGCCACATTTAGTAATTATCCTCTACGCAATTTAGCAAAGGATATATACATTTTTTTTGGTTGGGGTTGGGGACCATGGATGTTTTGGTTAAATGTTAACATCTCCCTGACTGGATAACTAACCTACCAATGCCAATAAAAGTTTAGTTTTTAGAAGATGACTCAATTCAAATCACCTGATTCAACTCGCCTAAACTGACTTGTACTGATTGAAAAAATCAACAACTCTTAACTCCAAAAATTTGAAAATGAAGCAATTTAAAATTCAAACAACCTACATCTGATATGACCCCAAAATCGAAAGACCTGAAACTGAAAACTCAAAATCTTAACAACCCAAAATTAAATAATCCAAACTAGTAAAATCTGAAACCCGAGAAAAATTCAAACAAATCTCAATTGAATTCAACATGAAATTTTAATTAATTTACGTATTTGATTTACTTTTATTTGAATAATTAGTATCTTTTTACTCGCTAAATAATTTGAACTATATATCATATGAATTGTTTGTTCAAATATACCACATATCAATTATTTAATTTAAAATTTTTGGAGTGATAAAATTTAATATATATTATACATTTTCCATATGTTCAACTTACTGGAAAATTTTATATCGAATAGATTGAATGAAAAGAAGAAAGCAAAAAAAAACAAGAAAATTGTAATTTCAATGCATATTGTTGGATTAGCAAAAGAAAAAAAATTTTAAAAAAGGGAAAAATAAACTTTCACTGTAGAAAAACCTAAAAAAAAAAGTGGAAGGAAAAGTTTCTTAGTAAAAAAAAAAACAACTGTACAATTTTTTATTCTACACAATAAGATTATAAAGTGTGTAAAATAAAGTTATAATAATCAGTTTCATAAGTGTACAATGCAATTAAAACTTATACTATATTTTATATCATTACATTTAACACTTTGATAGTTTATGCATAATATATAAACATTAATGTTTTATATATTTATTGTTAAATGTAGATCTAATCTGATCGAATTCACATTAAACTAATTGAATTTAACCTTTTCAATTTAATAATTAGTTTAGTCTTAACGTCATCAAGCGTAAAAAATTTGTCCATGGGCTCGTCGAAGGACTCATGGACCTCAAATCAAAGGAAAAAGGACAAAAAAAAAAAAGAAAAAAAAAAGAACATGAACTACATTTTAATTGGTATTAAAATTATTTTTAAGATTAAAATGTTTGAGTGCAAGTCGAGACGAATTAAAAAATATATAAATAGAAAACAAAGGGCAACTCTCTCATATCCATCCACAATTCTTGGCGTCTTCTGTGGGTATGAATCAGCAGTGGCAAAATGAAAAAGACAGCTTAGGAAGAGAATCGATGGAAAACTTTAATGCTGTGTTTGGGAAGGGGGAAAGTGGGGAGAGGGAGAGGAAAGTGAGAGAATTAAGGTAAATTGTTGTATTTGAAAAATGTTTGAAAAGTAGGGGAGAGGAAAGTTTCTAATTCCTCTAATCCTCCCTACCCCACCAAAACCAATCCTCCCAAAAATGGGAGGAAAGTTGTTAGTTCTCATACTAAATTTATTAAATGAATCAATTACCCTTACATAATTTAAAAATTACAATTTTACCTAAACAAAATATCTTGATAGAATTTATTATGAAGGATAAAATTGTTATTTTAACATATTTTATATTCTTCTCCCTCACTTTTCACCATTTCCCAAACAAAAGAATTTATAATTTTCCTTCCTCTCATCACCTCTTTCCAAACACAAGAGAGGATAGAAAATATTCTTTTTTTCTAATGATCCTCTCCTCCACTTTCCTCTCCTTCACTTTCCTCTCCCTCAAAAATTTTATCCAAATACAGTGTAAGTGTCGGCACTCATGGTCCTAAACACAATAGGGAAATCTTAGGTGCACTAATTTTTAGCACACTGATATACTTAATGAATAAAAATTAATAAAAATTTTGATGGAAAAAAATTTTATATTAAAAAATATATTCACTAATTAAAATATTATTTTTGTACTGCTTTAGAAAAAAAATTTCAAAGAAAAATATTTTTTTTAATGAATTTTATATAATTTCTATACTTTACGTTTTAAGTTAACAACTATCTAAATTTTAATTTTAATTTTATAAAAAGTATTTTTTATTATTTTTGGTACAGTTACCGATCTAAAAAAAAAAGGCTCAGTACCTGTAGTTGCAACCAACGCAACATGCTTCTCCCACATCGGAATTTATTATTATTATTTTTTTTTAACGAACGAACCCGCATCGGAAGTATAATTCCATATATTGTGTGTGTATACAATGTTCTTATGTACTTTTGGGACCATATTTTTGCCTTAGTTCGGAACGTACATATTCCAGAAGTTTCTTTTATTTATTGTGAAGACCAAACCCATTTTCAAAAACAACCCCACGCATCGATTCCCTTCTCTAAATGCAATGCAAGCCCATAATTCAATAATTGAGATTCCTTTTTGGTGGTTCAACTTATCACTATATCTAAATTTTATAAAGGGGTAGGTTAGATATAACAAATATAAAAGTTTCTAGTCGGCTTCTAATTAAGATAGGTGAGCTTAAATATCAAGGTCTCTTGCCGATTGTTTTGAAATAAGTGATTGGATCTCTCCTCTAATTGAGAAATTTTATGACAATAACCTTTTTTTTAGTTATTTTTCCTTTTTAGTGTAAGAATGAAAAAGTAGAAATAATAGTCTATAATCTCGCTAAAGAAATTGGATCCTACTATAAGAACAAAATTTGAGAGCAATACATTTGTCCCATTGAACATGTCGATGGAGTATATATCGAACTAGAAACTTTCGGTTTGACGAGGAACAAATTCCTATACCACTAAATCACAGCAATTTGGTGGCTTTTTTGAATTCTTGTCATTCATCAGAAAGTGTACAAGAACATATCATATAGTCATTAGCCTGCTGGTTGGGATGTCCAAGTGAGCCCAAAAATAAACCAAAAAATGATACTTATACTTGATGGAGAGGGTTTGTTGATTTTAACTTTTTTTTTTTTTTTTTTGAGTGAGTCAAAATAATCCATGGAGAAAACTGCCAATCGCATGGTACTCGGTATACTAGCTCTAACTTCTCATAAACCAAAAAAAAAAAAAAAAATGCAAAGAAAGTTGGGTAATAGCTTGAACCGCGCATATCAATTGGAAATCATGACGTAATTAATGAAACTGTAGTTATGTTGAGAAAAATAGTAGGCCGATTAATCTATTAATTTTACCTTCTTTATCTTCAAAAGAACAATTGCACAATAAATAAAAAGAAAGTGAATTTTCCATCTCTTGTTTTACCCTTCCTAAGCTTTTGTAAACTGGGGCAATCTTTTGGCGCATCAGGTTTGTTATTGAATGTGCTTCAAGATTGTTTTCCAAAACTAAATTAAGCAAGTTTATCTTTTTAAAAGTGTAAAGGGAAAGCCAAGACGTAATTTTTTTTGATACCTTAGAAGAAATAGCAGAAGAGAAGTGGAGAAGGTAAAAAGAATGAATTAGACCAGCCCACTCCTCATTACTGACAAATTGGTCCTGCAAAACGTACCTCGGACTTCCGATCAAAAAGACCCAGAAATCTCAGCAGAATAATTTAGAGAATCAGACAACTTCCTAAACACAAATTTCAAAAAAGCAAGAAAATAAAAGCCCAGCCCGCGTTCCTGATCTTCACACTTTCGAATCAGAAACACTTGGTTTCGGCAAAGAGGGCAGGTGGAATGGGCTTGGAACCATCGGTCAATGCACGCAGCATGGAAGCAATGGTTGCATTTGGGCAGCTTCCGAAGCCTCTCGCCGTCCGCGGCCTCATAAAGGCACACAACACAGTAAGGAATGGCCTGATTATCATCATCACCATTCTTCTTCTTCTTGCCGGGGTTTCGCCGGCGAAAGGTGAACGACCGGAGGCGAGTGGTCTTGGTGGGCCACAGCAACTTGGTGCAGATGCGAAAGAGGAAGACGATAACGGTGACAATAATGGTGTTCTTGCAGCTGCTTGTGGCGGCGATGGATTTGGCTATTTTGGTTGCCAACTCCATTAGATGTGGGCGTCCAAGAAAGTCAGAAAGAAGCATCCACTCCAACTCTATGTCTAGAAAATGTTAAAGCCACAGCTAGTAGCCTCGAATATATATAAAATATGAATAAATGTTGGTATGTCAGTGATTTTTATATCGTTTTGAATAAAATTAAAATTATTATTTTTAAAATTAGAACTGATATTTTTGAACCAGTTGTTATTTTTACATTTCAAAAATATCAATCGCAGTTTTAAAAATAACAGCTGCAGTTTTGTTTGGTACAAAATCATGAAACAAAAATTCTGAAACACACTCATAAAATATACTAAGAAAAGAGAAGGGCAAAAATATATTGGCTTTGACTGCCTTAAGCGTACGTTTATACAATTCGTAGCTTCCAAAATTCCACAAGCGTCTAATGTTGTTAAAAATTTGACGTTACTTTCAATAAACCGTCCACTCATTGCCTGGCTTACGCCGGGGGTATGGGTAGGGGCATAAACGAGTGGAGGAAAGTCAGAGTTTTGGTTTATGCAAGTTTAGTTTGTTTAAACAAACCGAGTGTAATCGAGCTGAATTTTGAGGGTTTTTTTTATGAAGAAATCATTTAACTTCATAGTAATAACAAAAATAATTAAAATTATAAAATTTATTGTAATAAAGAGAATTAAATTGATAAAAAAAATTATTTTAATAAAATTAATTAATTAATAAGAAGCAATTACCTTTAGTGTATAATTATAAATATAAAGAGTGTGTCAATACACAAAATACTTACATGTAAGAAATTTGTGAATAATCAGATATACACAACTTTGTTCTCATTTCCGTAAAATAAAAAAAAAACTAATTCATGACTCGAAATAAGCCTATCGAATATATGCTAACAAAAATTATTTGACCTGGCGTGTTGCTCATGTTATAAATATTTATTTAAAAACATTGACATAAATTTAATTAGATTAACATGAGATAGGTTCTAAGAAATTAATAATAATCGAAAAATCATAAATTGCAATTATTGGCTTCCGATTATAACCATCGAGCGTTCAACAATTTATTTCATATTTGAGTCATATGTAGATCATATTAAGTTATAATTAGTAACATAATTAGAGGGTTTGTCTATCAGTACAGTCATCAATGGCACTCAACAATAATTAAAAAATCACGAATTGCAATTATTGGTAGCCAATTATAACTAATGAGCGTTCAAGAGTTTATTTCACATTTATGTCATTTGTAGATCATATTAATTAATAATTAGTAAAATGATTAGAGAGAATGCCTATAATTGCAGTCATCAATAGTGCTCAATAGTAATTAAAAAATTATAAATTGTAATTATTGATACTTAATTATAACCGTAGACATTAAAAAATTTAAGTTATATTTATGTTATATTTATATTATATTGTAATTTAAAATACTTTAGAAAATATTAAAGAATTAAAGGAGAAATTACTGGTTTCACCACGTGGCAATTGCAAAATGTTAGAAGTTTTGTCCAACCTTCTCAAATATACTAATTACATTACATAGACGATGACAAAAGCATAATTTTGTAGAGTATAAAATGTGAGACTAAGTTATATAGAAATGAGATGGTAACAGTTTTTGTTATTATTATTCATTGATGGTAGTAACATTTATTTTAGATTTTAATAAATTTTTAATTTTGTTTCATGTCAAAAATGTAAATTAATGAGTAATAATATAAATTATTGATCGATAATGTTTGGTCAAGGACAAGAAACACTCGCCGTGTGTTTGGTCAAGGAATTGAATCTTAATTTATAAAGGGAAAAGTAAAATTTTATAACTAATTGATTAGATATATTAGTGGAAACGTCTATTTTTTCACTACTTCTTTCCTGTCACTCTCTCACAAACCAAACAATCTCTTAATAAAAATATCAACCACACCAAAATAAGCTATTTAAATATATTTAGTATGTCTCCTTAGAATAGGTAAGAGTTCGACTCTACCTACTGTCCTTAGCCACCTAGTGGTCTTAAGGGCAGTTACTTTCTTGAGATGCAGTGCATCCTTATGTGATATTTATGAATTTACTTTTTCTGTCTTTTTTAACAAATCAATTGGCTAATTACTAATTAATATAAAAAAATAAATGTACTTTGTTGCTTGTAAAAAAAAAAAAAAAACAGTAATTTGTTGAAACAGGAGAGCAACAGGTATACCAAACTTTTAAATTTGTCAATGCTTCCTTCTCTGAAAAAAGCTCACCCCACACATGTTAAAATTCAATGAGTTGTTGCATGCATGACGCCAAAAGAGACTACTGCCACAGTCAATCAAGCCTTATTATCCTCGCCACTCTCTCTTCTTTTTTTTTTTTAAACAGTAAAAAAAATTATTATAAATATATTAATCATCACATATATAAATTGAGATTATAGATCATTTATTGTGATTCTTATTTAATCATATCATATATGACAGACCTGCTATCCAAATATTATTAGATCCGAATAGATTTTATTACATCTGATCATAATATTAATGAGTAATACACTAACTAATCTTTTTGTGGAACATTTATCTCCTCCTCAACAAATATCTTTTTAATTGTGGGTATAAGTGTGCGTGTGATGACTCAAACTTTAACTAATGTAAAAAAAGAATCACTAAATCACTAATCAAATTACCACATCTAGTAATTATCCTCGCCACTCTACGCAATTTTGCAAATTATACATTTTTTTAGATGGGTTTTGGGGGGGGGGGGAGGGGGGGAAGGGGCGGGGGTAAGAATCACTAAATCACTAATCAAATTACCACATCTAGTAATTATCCTCGCCACTCTACGCAATTTTGCAAATTATACATTTTTTTAGATGGGTTTTGGGGGGGGGGGGGGGGGGGGGGGGGAAGGGGCGGGGGTGGAAGCGGGGTTTTGGTTAAATGTTAGCATCTCCCTAATTGGATAACCAACCTACCAATGCCAATAAAAGTTTAGTTTTTAGGATCGACTCTGCAGACTAAAGTCATTTGCTGTGTGGGTTAGGTTGTCCTGTACCTAGATAGTTGGATTTTAGTATTTCAGCTTTTGACTTAAGGTTGAATTTCAAAGCATTTATTAGTTGGGTTTGGTTACCATGCGATGGAAGGCCTTTTTTTTTTTTTTTTTTTTTTCCAACATGTCACAAATTTGTACCGTCATACGTGTTGCACTTGGGTAAGAACAACTAATAATATATCCTTAATGTTTCTCTCTCTCGCTTTATCTTACAAGAATAAAAAACTCTGGATTTGTGGACCTTAAAAAAGAAAAAAATAATAATGTAAAGAGGAAGGCCAAATATTTTATATTTTGATACAAAAGACTGAGTCGAGCTGCATCTTGAAATCATCCCTCGCGAGCCCATTGCGAACGCGCTTCTAACAATAACTTGCAGGACTACCGACCTATGATACATGAACATAGATACGAAGATACTAATCGGCACGAGATAGAAATAGAGAGAGATATGGACACATCATGAAACAAACATGAGATAGTAAAACTCTTAGAAAATTAAGACATTACGAGACGATGTAGACACAGATTTATATGTAAAGTATTTTTTTAATATAAAATTTATAATTTATTATTATTATAGTATTTTATGTTGTAATTAATATTTCATTAAGAATTTTAAATAAATATATTATACATACATGTAGCTTTATATTTAAAAAATTATGAATTTAAGTAATTATCATAATTGATAAAATAAAAAATATTTATTAATTATTACTTATTTTACTATCAAATAATTCATTACTATGTTTATCAGAACAAATATTATGTGTATGATTTTCAAAAGATCTAAAATTAATTTATAAGAGTATTATCTGATACATTAATTAAAAATGTCGAACACATGTTTTAAAAATATATGACATGTATATAAAATGTATCTGAAAAGTGAAGTGTATGAGACACATGTTCAAATTTTTTATATTTTTGATATTTTTATTAAATATATTTTAATATGTTTGATACGTGTCTAAAAAATGTTAGAGGAGTATAATGTTTGATATGGACGAGCAGCGTCTTAGAAGTGTCCATGCTTGATAGCTGCTGACCTCTTGGACTCGGCATGAAGGTCGAAGACCAACAACAAATTATTGTTAGCACGCAAATATTTAGGACTGAACCTATGGTGGCAGCCGCCCAAGTCCTCTCAGTTATTCCAGTATCGCTATAGTCAACTGTCAAGGGTACCTCCATAAGCTTATAAAAAACAAGAGATATATTATATATTATAATGTGAGATCATATTACAAATAAAGAAAAATATATTGCATAATTAACGGTACTATAATTTGGGAGAAGATCTTGCAGCTGGCATGTCTTAGGGACAAAGTCGAGGCATAACTTCGGAACAATGTTAGGCATGTATAGCTGTAGCCTTATTATTTTTTTAACCATAATTTAAAACATTTTGATAGAAATAAAAACAAAAAAGCTTCTAATGAAATAGAAAAATAAATCGCAAAATAAGCTCTTTAATAGTTAAATGTAATTGTCTTATGCACTAACGGGTTAATGGGCATCTTTGTCTTTAGAAATTATTGAAATGTGGTCTAATTTTTGCAAGGCAGAAGCCATCAGTGACATTTTGAGGTGATCTAAGACCCAGTCTAGTTGTGATGTATGTTCTGCAATTTTCAGATTTTACGAAAAACTGATTACATTTCATTCAATACGCATGTTTCCAAACCACAACCACAATTCTAAACACACTGTTAGTAATTTGCTCATTTAACAGGCCTTAATTCAAGACTCCTCAAACTCGTTAATATTGAAATAAAATGTTACATAAACGCAAGAATTAGATAAAGAAATTGGATGTAGGCCCATATTCTTGAATCTTAATTGTTAATTACAATTGACATGTTTATTTATGAATTGTAGGTTAACTACAACTTAAAATTAAGATTGAATGATGTAAGTGTGCGTCCAATCCGTACTTAATTTGTATAATAGAATTCATATTAAAAACATTCTCTAAATTCAAACCCCTCTCAGTCTTTCTTTTATTTTACTCCGTTGCCTCTCTCCCTTTCTTGTGTCCCAATAAAGAAAATAATAACTATAAATTTAGGCGTAGCAATGGCAAGTGAAAAGTCAATTTGTCTAATTGAGAGTTAATTATGTCAAGTGAAAAATTCTAATAAAATACCGAGAGTATTTCTTACATTAGAAAAAAGCTACATAGGTGAAAGGAAAACTCCTTATCTCGAGCTGGCAAAGAAGTTCTAATCAAAGCCGTACTCCCAGCCACCTCAACTTGTATCATGAGTTGCTTCATTCAATCAAAGACATTTTGTGATGAGGTTGCTCGTCTAGCTAACCAGTTTTGGTGAGGAAGTTCTAATACCCAACAAAAAATTCATTGGCTTGCATGGAAAATTTTAACTATTGCCAAGTATGCTAGCAAGTTGGATTCCGTGAATTTTATGAGTAGTTTTTTTTTTCTTTTCTGAATTTATTGTAAAATCTTGAGTAAACCCGTTAGAGAAGATTACATCAAAGACCACATGAGGTAGGCTGGATCATTTACATTGGATTTGTGAAAAAGCAAACCCCACAAACTCAGCAAGACACCACAAATGTATTGTTTTTTTTTTTTTTTTTCCTATCTTTGTATTTCTAAATTCAATTGGAATAAATATGTTCTGTTTTTTAATCGTTTATCAACCCATTTCCTTGTATGGCTATCCTTAGGAGTCTATTATATTGAGCTGAGTTTTTTTTTTTTTTCCCAAATTTTTTAATAGGATTTTTACGAAAGATTGACCTAAAGGTACATAATTAGCTGTCATGGAATTAACGGCCACATTATAATCAATCACCTACAAGGAAGGTTCTTTAGACATATTTGACCATTGTTAAATCAAGTTTCTAATCTTTTCCCAATAATTTACTAAACCATACCCCTTTTGTTGCTAAAAGGAACTTGTATTTTGCATTTTTGTTGGAAACAAGCATAACTGAGCCATTGCTCATTGATGAGTTTCAACAGTAAAGTCCGTTTAGTAAAATTCATTTGGTTCGGGAGAAAATCACATTTACAGGATCAAGTGGAAAGTGTAAGCCATTGCAATTACTGTACATTCGTAAATTAGTTAGTTGTCAATATTTCTATTCGTCCAAATTAATCAATATTGGTATTATTGGCATACGCCATTTATAGGATTTTTTTTTTGTCAAAATTTGTTGGGATGGCTTGGTATGAAAATTGAAGAAGTTTAGCCTGAATGGTCTGAAACTTTATGCTTAAGGGAGGTGGCAGGAGTTCGAGTCCCTACCCCCAAACTGCTTCCTCTTAGAGGCCTTCCTGCTTCTGTGGTTGCTTAGGTGAATTGGAGTACTGTGTACATTTTTGCAGTACCTTTAGACCTCATTCCTCCTCTCCTCCACCAATATATATATATATATATTTTTGAGAGAGGAAGAGAGAATGTGTGTAGAGACCAATCAGTTGGGTGATTTACTGGGATGTCCGCTGACCTTTTTTTCCTCATTTAAGTCGTTTGTGGGCCCCCAGGATAATTTTCCTTGGAAGTTTCTTCTCCATCTCAATTGCCCTTTGAAGAAGTAAGAAGAAAAGCATGGATGACCGAGCTGGTCAATAGCTTAGAGTTCAGTTTGTATTCTTGCTCTTTCTTCTCTCTGTTTCTGGGTCACAAAGCCATACAATCCATTTTTCAACTTCAGAATTTCAAGGTACTTAATTTGTTATTTGTGTTCCTGTCTGATATGCAAACTCACTGGATCGATTTTCTCAGTTCCAATGTGTTCTCACTTTTTCACAGTTGCTAGCATATTGATTTTAGATTTCCTAATCTAATTAATTCACCTCATAGCCCAATCCGCTTGGAGAAAATCTGTTTTATAGTCATAGAAATTGAGATGGAAATTTATTTTGAGGAGACGAATGACTTTTGGTTCTATGATACTGAAATTGTCTTAGGAAATGAAAGTTTCACGAACTCTCATTAGAGTCTATACTAGAAGAAAATATATTATTTGTTTTGAACACATTGCAATTAGTTCTAGATTATTCATACCATTTTGTAAATTGATTTTGCTTAAATTTGTATTTGGTATTTTGCATTTTTCATTAGCAAAATCGTTGCTTTGGGTGCCATGACTTTTTTTTTGGTGGATAGGATGCTAATCAATTTTGAGAAAAAGGTTCCTCAAAAAAAAAAAAAAAAAAGAGAAAAAGGGCTAATCCTTTTTGTCATATGTATATTATTCCGTATTTATGATGCTCCAATAAAATGTATATTATTCTGTAGAACTAAAGCCAATGGACTGCACATGAGCTTTCCAGGAACAAATTGCCAATATATGCACTAGGCAAATATATTACAACTCTGAACGCTGCAGCACAATGACATAGACCTGGTTTAGTTGACAGGCAAAGATGAAATCATGTTTCAATGTGAGAAAACAAAAACAGACCAAAAAAGCAGAGAGGAACAGGCTATTCATGGAGAATGGCAGATTGTTATTAGTGGAACTTGTTGCCTCCTGTGATGGCAAATGCAATCCTATTCGTTCTTTCTCTGCTGAAGAGATTAAGCAAGCAACAAACAACTACGACAGTCAACAAGTAATAGCAGAAACATATCAGTATGTATTGTATAATGGTGTTTTGCAAGATCGCCAGGTTTCCATTAAGAGATATAAAGGTTATTAGGAAGCCATTAATGACATTGAAATTGGTTCACAAATAAGTGCACACAATAATGTGTTAAAGCTCTTGGGATGCTGTCTCGATACCATATATTCAACAATAGTTTATGAATTTGTGGGCAACAAGACTCTCTACAACTCTGTAGTTGATACGAATGAGAAGCACAGTCCATTGCCGTCATGGAAACATAGAATAAAGATCGCGATGGGCATCGCTAATGGAGTTTACTATCTACACACTGGACTTTGAAGGCCAGTTATCCATCGGAATATTATGCCTGCGACTGTTTTAATGGATCGGGAATTTAACGCAAAACTGTTTGATTTTTCAGTCTCAAAAGCTATTCCTGAAGGCCAGTCACATGTAGTAGATCATGTGCGCTGTAGCATGGGGTATCTGGCACCTGAATTCTTTTACTCAGGTAATGCAAGTCAGAAAGTTGATGTTTATGCTTTCGGTGTAGTCCTAATTCAGCTTTTGACTGGAAGAGAAGTTACTGAGCTTGGCCATCTTCCCGAGGAAACATTATATGTTAAAGATATTTTCGTGCACTATATGGAGAATGGGGAACTAATTAAAATGGTAGATGCCTCAATTTTGGATGAAGGAAGATCTGCTACCCTTTGCAAAACTTGCACTGAGTTGCGTTTGCAGGGAAGCAAAAGATAGGCCGACGATGATCCGCATGGCAAAGGAAATAAAGCAAATCTATCAGTCTGTTCCAGTTTCTTTTCAAAGGTCATAATTTTTCATTGCGTATCCTGACGAGTCGTGGAATATATAGCCAATCTTTGGAAGGCCAATGCCAATGCCAATGTTTCACATTTGTAATGTGAGTCATTTGACAAATGAGCACAGGGGAAAGGAAGAAACCAGTTTCAAAGTTTTGGACTATTGAAAGGCATATTGTGGTACTCTGGAAGTGTCTTATCTTCGTACATTTACATCTGGACTCTAGAATGCTTCATAAATCATGGAAGGCATAGGTTCGGCTTCCCACTCTCTACTCTCTCTTTGAGTCTGTTTGGTTTACCTGTTTTGATATTGCCATTGTCGATTGCTTTTATTTCTTTCCCTTACTATTAGATTTCTTGTTCTGCCGGATAATGTGAAGAAAAAAAATGAAAGTAAACCAGAAATGTGTTGCTCTGTATCCTTTAGTTGTACTTTTAAGTTCAATCTATACATATATTTCTTTTTCCAATTTCTTCAATAGAGTCCTCACAAAAGAATGACCGAGTGGTAGATAGCAGTCCATGGGATTAATGACCGCATTCTAATCAATCACTGCAAAGTGAGTAGGTTCTTGAGACATAATTTTTTTGTTAGGGAGTGGCTTTGGAGCCGCATAGGATGGCCATACTCTACTTAAAAAAAGTACAATTAGACAGTAATTTTGCGCAATTTTATACATAAATATGTGGAAGACCAAAATTAAAGCTTAAAATATGAAGAATAGGGAAGTGAAATCTATAGGAGGGGACCGCTATTTTTATTATATAATTTATGACCTAATAGATCTTAAAAAGAAAAAAAACTTAAGTGTAAAATTAGAGGAGTGTTATATTAAAGTTAAAAATGTAAATCTGATATAATATGCATTAAAAAAATAAATATTTTTCAACTTTGAGAAAAAAATTTGTCTTAAAAGAGTATACTTATAGTAATTATCAACGCACTTGTATTTTGTTAGTAATGGTTTGCATTTCCTTCCATGCGTGTGACCACACTATGAAGTCCGCACAATACAGGTCGGAACTTTTATCCATAGTTATAAAACTTCGCTCGAATATTGACCCGGAAAGAAGACTGGGTCAATAAATTATTGGTTCAACTAATAAGTTGTTGGTTCAATTGGTCAGGTCAATGTCTACAATAATGTTTATTTTTATATAGTAAAAACTATATCATTAATTGTATCTTAAGAAGAAAAATATATCAAATAGATATACAAGTTTATCGTATAATTTAACACAATAACTGTACTTTTAAAAATTAAAAAAAAAATTAAAAAATAATTTATACTAAACAAAATTTTGATAAAAATTCTTAAAAAACTCTTTTTTGGGCTTTAGTTGTAACTTGTTGCTTAGTATATGAACAACGGTAAGTTGTTGTAGACGAGAAAATAGAAAAGAATAGTATGACAAAATATTGTGCAATACTATTCAGTATTATAAAAATATTATTTTTACTATTTATATAGTAAAAATGAAAAAATATATATATATAATTTTTTTTTACTATTTGAACAATCCGGTCATTATTTGCAGAACCCGGCTCGGCCTATTGCCCGAATCACCGGGCCACCAGTTTAACCGGTCAGTCGGGCCGAGTTTTGTAACTATATTTTTATCCTTTTTGTAATTATTTTTTAAATTATCATAACCATTAAATGTTTAATAATTTCACAACAATAAAGTTAGAATAAAAATTGAATAATGTTATATCAAAGTTATCACTTATACAGAAAGGAACAAAAATATTTAAAAAATCGTTATGAAATTTTCGTATTTTTAAAATTAGAAAAAGAAAATTATTCGGTAAATCAAACTCGGAAAAAACAGTTTCAAAAACACAAAATTTTTGAAGAAATTTTATTTTTAAATAATTCAATAGGTGACAATATGTAGCAACAGGTTCCATGAATGCATTTAATATGACATGATTGTTTGAGGTCCTAAAGAAGATCATTGGCAATTAGTTGCCTTGCCTTCCAATTACAGTCATAATTGAACATCTCTTGTACACTAATTATGCTCGCAGAAGGCATTCTAACCCAAAGTAATCCATGCCTCATAGTCTTTTTATTCTTCATCACCCATCAGCACCCCCACAGGATTGCACATGTACAGAAATTTGAGTTGGCATCCTTCAGGATCAGAAAAGGGTCTTACTGCTTGCACAACCTCTTGTTTTGGCTTCCTCCCACTAATCTGTCAGGCCAAAGCAAAGAGTTGCTCAATTCAACATGTAACAAGAGACGATAATTCTGCTTGAGATTTCTGTGCATGTACATAGAATCCAGATTCAGTTCTTGGTCCAGCTTGCTGCTTATTCTTGCTATTGTTGTGCCTAAGCATTTCCTTGATCTCTGCCTCTTTCCTGTCTACAAAATGAATCAAATCAGGGAAGGCAGCAGTTGAGTGGAGTGATCGACGAGGCCTTCTCGATCCAATTTCTCTTGTTGATTCAACTTCTGGAAATGATTTTAAACGAAGAATTGTGGAAATGGAAAAAATTGTTGGCACCAAAAGCCTTCTTATTTTGTGCCCCACATTTCCAGGAGGAGAAGAGGGAGGAGGAGGAGGAGGCATAATGGGAGAGGGATCAGCCGCAAGCTCTAAATTCAGGCTGATGTTAGTTTCAGGTTCTTCTGCAGAAGGCCACACAAAAGGTGGCTTGAATGTTGGGACACTCACTGCCACTTCTCCTGATATTATGCGCACAATGTCAAGCGTTTTAGGCCTCTCAGTTGCAACAGGATGAGAACATGCCAGACCAAGCAGCAGCAATCTCTCTGCTTCTTCAGTTTCGTAATCATTGCTCGGCACTAGCCTCTCATCCACAGCCTCCAGCATGCGCCCTTGGCGATGCAGCCACCATACCCAGTCCACCAAGTTATGGAAGCCTGCAATATTTGTCTGAATATGTTTACCACATACCGTCTCCAAAACCACCGCACCAAAGCTATAGACATCAGAATCACAAGTGGCCTTGAAAGTGAAAAAGCTTTCGGGGGCAATGTAGCCAAAGGTTCCTCCCATTCCTACATCGGCAAAGGAGGCACCCCTGCTTTCCACTGCACATGCCAGGCCAAAGTCTCCAAGCCGAGCATTTAAGTTGGAATCAAGCATGATGTTGCTGGGCTTAAGATCCCGATGAATCACCATGGGTTCACGACAATGGAGGTAGCTCAGCGCTAATGCTACCTGCTCTATGATCTTGTACCTTATTTTCCATCCTAAAGTGACCTTTGCTTCTGGTCCGGTAAATAGGTGTTTGTCCAAGCTCCCATTTGGCATGTACTCATACACCAGAAGCCATCTGCCATTCTTATGACACCAACCTAATTTATTGAGGCAATATAAATGATCACATTTTGCGCATATGCACATGAAAAAAATTTAAACAAACAAATCATTGAAAATTGAGACGTGGATTCAGTTTACATGCACAAAAACTAAATACTTCTTTTTTATGATCTAATGGAGACAATAGGTTGATTCTGATAACAGTTGGCATATTTGCATGAGCATGAAGTCATAACAACTTTAACGTCCTAATCTGAAAACAAGTTTTCTTGAGGAAACGAAAAGAAAAGGGAAAAGAATGCAAACTACAGACCAGCAGTACCGAGTCATCAATCATAGACATGCATCCTAGTGTTGCTTATAATTTAGTTTCATCAGAGAAGCTGGCAAGGACTGCAGTTCTGCTATGATGATGCAATTCTTTATGGATCCAATTTACAAAATGCTAGAGTGAGTTCCCCCGTAAAGAAAGCTATCTGTAGGATTCTTCACATATATAACCAGCCCAACTCATTCTGCATCCTAGCAGATGCCTCAGACAAGGTAATTTTGTTTCAGACAAGTTAAGAAACATTCTTGGGTCTAGTTTTTTTGACACAATTTCTCGCTAAAGTTGTGCTAGCAACCATCCTCCTAGAAATAGGTAACAGCACTATCCATACACAAGGATTAAAGTTTTGTCATCATTTCCCCTAGACAATATCCTCAAGTTTACAAAGTAATTGAGCCTTCTTCTTCCCAAATTTGTGGACCAATTGAATTTCTTAGGAAAATAATCAAATGAACAACAATCCTTTTAGCATTACACCAATTACCGAAAATGCCTGTTACTATCTTCTTTTTTCTTTTTCTTTGTTTTTTTTTTTTTTTTATTTGTTGTTATGGAAGGAGTTTGTCTAAGCAAAGTTCATTAAATATATACGGCAACATGTACCAAAAAACAAGTTATGTTGCTCACCGAGAAATGAGACGATGTTAGGGTGACGGATGCAACGAATGATAGCAAGCTCGTTGAGGAAGTTCTCTTCACGGTTAAGGTTTTCACCAGAGAACATCTTGATAGCAACTTTGAGATTATCATCAGGCAGCACTCCTTGGTAAACCACACCAAAACTGCCTTCGCCAAGCTTGTTCTTCGAATCGAAATTCTTGGTAGCTCTTTGAAGATCTTTAAAGATGAACTCTCTTGTGAAGTTGTCCTCTAGTCCCGGTGCAAGGAAAATTGGCTTGTCATCTCCAGCCATTATGGCCAACACCTTCTCCTCAACATCCACCATCCTATCATCTATTTTCTTCTTCTGCAGCCTTTCTCTTTTTAGGGACAAGGCCCTGGAAACAAGCAGCAGAGCAGCCCCTTTCTTTTGCCAAAAGAAATACAAGCATAGTATCCCAATCAGCAGCAGGATCAATGCAGGGACCCCAACTGCAAATATTTTCATCAGGTTTGCACTACTTGTGTTCTTACCATCGGTGGAAGCAGGGAGCTCGTCCCAGTCCACCGTTAGGTTCCAATCGAGCACAGAGTTGAGTTCCCAAGCACTACTCCCCGTGGAACCCGCAAAGCCAAAGTAAGAGTTCTGATTAACAAGTCCCCTGAGATCAAGATTTGCGCTCAGCACAGGCAAGGGAGGCTTGCTCTCCCCTTGCTCTGCCATGTACACCTCCAATGCCTTATTGCCACCATCATAATGCACCCAGATCATGTAAAACATAGAACTGGCGAAACTTTGAGGCACAAAACTGCGCGAAGCTGCAAGTTGAATGCCAAACTTGGAAAGGGACACAGTCATCTTAGACCGCACGCTGTGGATGTCGAGACCGACGTGGTTATCATCAGGGTCGAAATCCTGCTTGAAGGTGTCAAACTCAATGGCCACGATACCGTTGGAGAACTCACCATCAGTTGTCGAGTTGGTCAATCCCAAGTACTGTCCATGGCTCCTGAGAGGGATGCTGATATCGGGTGCTATGAGAAAAGCAAAGCCTTCTCCTGCAGAGACGGAGGAAACCCTGATCCTGAAGATTTTAACAAGGAAAGATGCATTAAAAGAAGCCAGCCTGCTAGTTGTTTTAGAAGTAGTCCCATGTTCATATTCTTCTTCCCAGAGCTTGAAAGTATGATTGAAGAATATGCGGCTGGAACTGTTAGCAATGAGCTTGGAAGTGAGCTGCAATTCTTCTTTGCTAATGTTTGCATTACCTAGGAAAACAAAGTTGCCATTGTAGGAGCTGTTGAATGGTGCCCTGAACTGGAACTCCAACTTCTCAGCTTGAGAAATGGTAAGTTTGCTATTGACAATTACTGCCAGCAGAATCAGATGCAGACCCATGTTAGTTATTTTCTGCTTTCTTCTTCTTCTCGTTCATCCAAATGGCTTCAATCTCAAGCTAAATTGCAATCAATATCGTTTTTTTAGCGATAGAGGGAGAAAGCTTGGTGATGTCCACGATTATGTAAGAAATACCGTGATTTGTGTTTAGAAGAAATCATATGTGGTGAGATAATATATTATAAATTTAAATTTATTATTTAATTAATAAAATTTAAATTTGTATTCTTTTAAGCAAATTTAAATGGTTAAATCAATTCATTTACACGAGCGGTGATTTCAGTATCTTGCCAACATGAGTTGACCGCTCCCGCTTTTTCTTCTTGGCACTTTTTATTTGACCCCACCACCAACTCAGGCATTTCCGGGAAGGGAAGGTCCCCATCAGTCTTTAACTTCGATGTGAACTGCAGCCAATTTTTTGCAACTACGCGTTGGTCATTCCTTCTTTTTCTTTTGGCACTTTTTATTCGCTTCTTCCGACCCCACCAACTCAATCATTTCACGGAAATCCGACCAGTCTGATTGTTTGTCTTTCTCTCTCACTTCAGAATTCAGAAGGAAATCTGTCTGGATTTTAAATTCTTTAAGGTCCACGAAAGTCAAAAATTGTTGGGTCCAATAGAGGTTGAAAATGATTAAGGACTTGTTTGTTTTGTGAAAAAAAAAAAAATAAAAGAAAAATATAATTATTATTATTTATTTTTTTTATTATATTTTTCTCTTAACTTTTTATATCACTTCAAATAATTTTATTTTGTCTTCACTTTTTCTCTCATAAATTACTATTCACTTTTTATTTCATTATACTTCCTTTTTCTTAATTTTTTACAGTATTCTAAATAACTTTATTTTTTTCACCATTTTTTCTCTCACAAATTACTATTTTTTTTTTACCATACTTTCTTTCTCTTTTTTTTTCTATCACTCTAAGTAACTTTATTTTCTCTTTATTTTCATTCTCTTTTCCTTCATTTCCCAACCCTTCTCCTCACTCCCAACATACCATAAATTCTTTTTACTCAGTTTGAATTGAATGATTGGTAAGAAAAGAATTAATGGGAAAAGAATAAGATTTTTTTTGTTTGAATTGAACAAAGTATATGAAATCAGATTCTAATGACAAAAAAAATATTTTGAATGGATCCTTAAATTCATTCTCTTTCTTTTTGTTTAGTTTATAATTTTAAATTTAGACAGAATTACTGTAATATATGTTTTTTGAGCAGTTTAATAAAATTACCAAAAAAATTCATTAATCTCATAACTTTACTAGAAAAACAATTAAAGGCATTTTAATTATTTAGTATAATTAATATTTTTTTCCACTAATTTATCTCTTTATTCAAACAAAAAATTTATTTTCTTATACTTTTTTTCTTATATAATTCTAATATATCTAAATAATTATTAACAAAATTTTTTCTTTTCCTATTCATTTCTTTTTTACTATTTTCTTTCTCAGTAATTTCTTTCTCTCTTCTAACAATATCCAAACACACCATTACTGTTGTTATCTTTACAGTATAATTTTTTAAAAAAAGTCTAACTAAGAAGTCATAAATTATAGTTATAAAGTGACTATAGAAATATATTTAGTTTTTAAAAAATAATAAAATTAATTTTGAAAAATAAAAATTTAAATATATTTAATATTACTATAAATATATTTAATATTACTTTAAATCTTAATTTAAAAAATTTTAAATTTTTTTGCTAAGAAAATTTTCAACTACTTATAGCCACTTTATAATTATTTATATATATTTTTAGATTTTTCCTTTATTAAATGCTGTATGAAGTGGGGACAAAGTATACCTAGAGTGTGGACAAAGCAAACTTAGGGGGTGTTTGGATAACCTTTTAGAAAGGTGCATTTGCATTTTATTGAAAAAAAGTAAGAAGATGAGTGTTTGATAAATTTTTTTTATTCTACTGTTTGATTCTACTCATTTTTTTATATGACTCCCTAATAGCAGCTGATTAAAAAATAATTTAAAATTACTTTTTACTGCCTTTTGGATTACTTTTCACTTTTTAATATTAATAATAATCTACATGAACTAAATTACCCTTACAAAATATTTATATAATTTTCTTGTTACTTTTTTGTACTTATTGTTACTATTGAATAATGAAATATTTAATTTAAATATCTAATTTATGTAGATATATCATATTTAAAAATTTATTTTTATACTTTATAATTTTTTATTTTTAGAATAATATTTTATAAATAATATTGAGAACTTTTCAGCTTAATTTTTAACGTTTTCTTAAAAAAACAATTGTTTACTAGATGGTAAAAAATATAATGTTTAAGATTTTTTTATAAGTGTCAATATTAAATGAAATTGAAGTAAAAAATGTTATTTAAGAATAATTAAAAAAAAGACAATATTGCTTTTATAATAGAAAATAAGAATCAGCAATCAGCAATGAATAACAGTAATATTCAACAGGTAACCCGAACAGACCCTTAAAGTGGAGAGAAAGAAATTACTAAAAAAAAAAATTATTTATGGTGATCTATCTATATATTAATTTGTCTTCATTTTAATCTAGTTTCCCCACATAGAAATATGGGTTTTGTTGGCAGGAATAGCAATACCACTTTGTCGTACCAAGAGGTACCAATGCTATTTAAGTTTGGTGTCAAATTTGCAAATGAGTTTGTGAGAGATGTACCGAAATGGTGAGAGATTTTTGTGATCAATATCAAATCTCATACTTTTGAATATTTGGTGTACTATGAGGTTTGTACAAATAAAGTGTCTATTTGGGCGTATTAGACTTTTGAGTATAGTAAGCCTTTTGTGAGATATTGTAATTTTTTATTTGTTGAATAACAAAATTGTTATCTGATTTTGCCTGTAAACGTATGTTTTAAGTTGAACTACGTTATATCAATATATTCATTTTCTTTTCCTCATATTTTTATTTTTGGGGTGTCTGTTTTCACGCTTCTGCAACGCAATAGTGGTATTAAAACTTAGTTCAACAAATAAGTTAGAGCTGAGGTTCTATTTTTGGGGAGTTAAGGTATGATATCAACAAATTTTGTTATCAAGAAATTTAATCCAAAATCAGATGTTGTTGCAGTTAAGATCTTCTTGACTAAACTAGTTTACTTTGTTTAAAAAAAAAAATATTAGTTCGTGACTTTGAATAAAGAAAAAAAATATAATGGCTTTAAAATTTTGAAAAATTTATTCCTCACTAAAGTGTATAATATCTTATCTCACTTTGAAAAAGACAATTTCACAAGAATTTTGTATTCTGCTATTACTTCACTTGGCTCTTACAGGAATGATAGGAAAATTTCCCCATTTGATTTTGAGGGAGAGAATTATTGGGGTTAAACTCAAATTGAGTCATGAAATAAATGTTATATGGAGTGGACTCAAAACAAGTTTAGAGTAGTGAGAAAGAAATTGATAAAAAAGAAAAATTATTTATGGTGATCTGTCTATATATTAATTTATCTCTATTTTTATCTAGTTTCTCCAAGTAAAAATATGGGTTTAGTTGGTAAGAAGAGTTGTGGTACTGAGAGGTACTTGTACTATTTGAATTTGGTATCAGATTTACAGATGAGTTTATGAAAAATGTATGAAGAGGATAAGAGATTTTTGTCACCAATATCAAGTTTCATACTCTTGAGTATCTGATGTGTTGTAAGGTTTGTGTAAATATAGTGAGTGTATATTTGGATGTATCAGGTTTTTTGGTATAATGCACTTTTTGTGAGATATTGTAATTCTTTATTTGTTTGATTTATAAAATTTTTGTCCATCTTCATTCGTATACGTAGATTTTAAATTGAACTACGTTATATCAGTATATTTTTTTTCTTTTCCTTATATTTTTATTTTTGTTGGTGTCTATTTTCGAACTTCCGCAACGCAATAGAATCAAAAGCAGACCCATGTTAGTTATTTTCTGCTTTCTTCTTCTTCTTGTTCATCCAAATGGCTTCAGTTTCAAGCTAAATTGCAATCAATATCGTGTGTTTAGCGATCAAGTGTGAAAGCATTGTGATGTTTACGGCTCTATCAGGAGTTTTGTGGTTCCGTACTTAAGACAGATTTGGCTATAATATTTCTCACATCAATCTATGAACAATAAACTTAATTTTATTATTTAATTGTGACAAAATTAAAATTTATAAACTTTAACACAAATTTAATGATCTGTTTAATCTATTAACGAAAAAAGAATGTGAAAGAAATCATCAACTCTAAGAAATTTTCATTCGTTTTGGTGGACGTGGGAAAAGAAATTGAGTAGAATCTGAAATGGAAAAAGGCAATGTCAGAAGGCTTAGAACAATGAGTCAAAACCCATATGAAAGGGTAACCGAGAGCAGCATAATGATAAAAATATCCCCAAATTTATGAAAATGCACATAATTTTTAAGGATAATTTTGTAATTTTATTAATTTTATTAATTTTATTAACTTTTTATATAACTAAATCATAAATTTTACTCTCATCATTTTGTTTTTCATATATTCTAATATATTTAAACAATAAAATTCTCATAATTTTTTAATATTTTTTTAATAACCTTTTTTCCAATAATTCCTCACAATTCAAACACACAAATCTCTGAATCAATTCATTCCCACAAGCCAGGCGGTGGTTTCAATATCTTGCCAATAGGAGTTGGCCGCTCCCGCTTTTTATTTGACCCCACCACCAACTCAGGCATTTCCTGGAAGGAAGGAAAGCCCCCATCAGTCTATAATTTTGATGTGAAGTGCAGCCAATATTTTGCAGCTACGAGTGTTGGTCAAACCTTCGTTTTCTTTTGGTCCTTTTTATTCACATCTCCAAAGTCCCCGCCCCGTCAACTCAATAATATCCCGCAAATTCTGACCAGCCTTCTTGTTTGTCTTTCTTCTGACTTCAGATGGAAATTTGTCAGGATTATTAATTCTTTATGCTCCACAAAAGTCAAAAGTTGTTGGGTTCAAGTGAGATTGAAAAAAGAAAAAAAATTAATTTTTAGTGTTTGTTTTATTTACTAATTTTCATTCTAATATAGCCCACTGATTTTATATCTATAAAATCAAATTTTATTTTTTTTTCCTTCACATTTTGGGTTCGTTTATTTATTATAAAATAATTTATTTTTTTATAAAATATTTATAATAAAAATAATAATTTTTTCTTGCCATTTATCTAAATTACACTCTGTATTTTTTTAAAAAAATAACATCAATTCAGAAAAAATAGAAGTTATTTTCTCTAAAAAATCTCAAATTTTTCGTTATAAAATATTTTACGTGAAACAAATGCCAAAAAATGAGAAAAAAATTTTCTGTAAAATATTTTCATACAAATAAACACACTCTTTGTATTGAGTTAACTTAATTTTATTAAAAAAAATCCAATAAGAAAATCTCCAAACATTTTACTTTGGTTCTCGTTTTTTTTAGACTCTTTAGGTAGTCTCCAAATCAAATTTTACCTTCGTTTTCTTTTGTTAAACTCTCATGAGGTTAATAAACAAAATTTGTTGACATTCAGCTATATTTAGTTAGTTTTAGTCCCTGCGAGTCTGTGTTGGAAAGGGCTGAGATGAGACTTTTAATGTTAAAGATGGTAAACTAAGTGGATTAAAAAGTTTATTTACTGGGTTAAGTTTAATCTAACTTTAGTTAAACATTGTAATGTATTTTATATTTTCAGAAGTGCAAACAACGTCTCGGACTGAGTTATGCGACAGTGCAAGAAAATTCTTTATTTTCAAGATTGGGTGAACAATCCTCCTCAGACTTTAACCTCCTTATTATTTTTTGATTTGACTTATTACTGAAATTCCACACTTTTAACGTAAACAAAAAAAAAAAAAAAACAAAAAAAGGTTATTGACTTACATACTTTTATACTTCAAACATTTCTCTCTATCTTGTTTTTTTTTTTTTGTCTTATTTGTCGGCCTAATAACAAGGTTGTCAGAACTGGACCGGTCATCGAACCGAAAATATTAGTGGGTCAAGGTTCAACCGGTCGAACCAGCATTTAAACCGGTATTTATTAATATATATATTTATAAAAATAATTTAAAAAAATAATACTTATACATGATTATTAAATATTACTTTTTTAATTTTTAAGGATTAAATTGAAAATTTTGATAAATTTAGGATTAAATTGAAAGTTTTGATAAATGTAGGACTAAATTGAAAATTTTAATTAAATTTAAAACTCAAATTATAATTTAAATAAGCATTGGGATTAAATTATAATTTATAAAACTTTTATACCCGGTTTGAACCGGTTGAACCAGGTTCGATTTTTGACCGATTTTCATCGGTTTTGACCGGTTTTTGATCTGTTCAAACCGGTTTTGACCGGTCTAAATTAAGGGGTAACTGTAGCCATAAACCGGCCCAGACCTTTGACCGGTCACCGGTTGAACCGGTCGGACCGACCGGTTCGAGCCGATTTTTACAACATTGCCTAATAATAGTGAATGTACTAGTTTTTTTATTATTTAGCTCCCACCGAGACTCAAGTTCTGAACAGCTCTAAAAACAACTCTTCCATTAATTGTGCAAGAAAAAGTTTAAGTACTGAATAGCCAAAGAAATGTTTCGGAATAATGATGTTCCACACCAGAGAAACCGCACAAAACGTCTCAAGATGTGGATTTTTTTTTTTTAAAAAAAAAAAAGTCGAAAGCCAAAACATGGTTTTTCTTTTTCTTTTGAATTTTTTAAAAAAATATAATATAGAGTACTTTTTTTAAAAAAATAATGATATTAAAACTTTTAAAATAATACTAAATACTATTTAAAATTTATTTTTTATTATAAAAATTAAATTTAAAATAACACTAAATACTACTCAAGCTAGGACTAAATACAATTTAAGATTTTTTTATAAAAATTTAATTTTTATAAAGAAAAGTTAAGATTCAAATCAAAACATAACAAACATTGGAGTCCACATTGGCAGACGGAAAGAATTCGTGACGAGTGTTTTCTGCATTCTATCATTACCCAATGTTTAGCTCTTCTCTTGGTGATGTTTGTA
The DNA here is from genome assembly GCA_037832335.1 of Carallia pectinifolia. NCBI lineage: Eukaryota > Viridiplantae > Streptophyta > Magnoliopsida > Malpighiales > Rhizophoraceae > Carallia > Carallia pectinifolia. Next base: position 35,471,434 of record CM075453.1, read on the forward strand.
AAATTAAGTCTAAACATTATTAACCAAACAATCACTAATTGCATAATTTGCACGTGCACTTTTAACATAAACAAGCCATAATGAAAATAGATTTTTTTATTATAGATAGATCTAAACATAAGCCTTGGCATTAAGTTACTCAAACAGAGTATTACTTGCCTTCCATGAAGTACACAGCGTTCATAATTAAGCATTCCCATACACTAGCTAGTCATATTAGCAAAATGCATGCTAACGCAAAACAAGGCATGCCTCAATTTCCATATCATTCTGCATCAGCACCCTACATGATTGAACAACAACAAGAGTTCTCATCTGTGAGGATGAAAAAGGGCCTCACTGCCTCAAAAACCTCTTCTTTTGGCTTCCTTGCATCAATCTGTAAGCACAAAGCAGCAAAAAGAATTGGTCATGTCAACATTTGAAATGGAAAACTGTCATAGCAAACAATGCAAAAAACCACAGTGTATAGAGTTATTATCTTAAACCTTCCAAACTTTCTGCTGAGAGTCATAGTGCTGAATCACCGGCAAAGTTTCCTCTCGAAAAACTCTGATCCGCTTCCTAATTGTATTAATAACATCATCTTCCCTTCCCTTCATTGCCCAGAAAATTATAAAATAAATAAAAACAGAAGAATGCAACATTAGGACAGAACACGTAAAATGTGTCCAAGACAAGACAATGAACATGGAGTAAAAGAACAAATCTACCAACCTCATTTCTGCTAAGGGAACGCCTCTCCATCTCATCTTCAGGACAGTCAAAAAACAACACCAAGTTTGGCTCAATCATGGTCTGCAGAATCACCAAATGTCTCAGCAGTTCGTTCAAGAAGTAGTTTCAGGAATCTTATCATCTATTTTAACAAAATGGTTGAAGTTGGAACACTATCCCAAATTCCCAATTCTACCCTTGAACTAATTTATTACTAGTACATAGAAAAGGTAAAATGTGCTGGTCAGTAGTATCAACACATTTCTGCAGCAATAATCGAATGAGATTAAATCTTGTGTAGGAATCTCTGATTAAATTAATCTGTTAATTGGATTGGGAAAAAAACAAAAAAAGAAAGGCATTCCAAGGTTGTTGACTTTCACAGGTAGAAAGATTAGATGTACATAGCTTTGTTATATATTTTTACACAAAAATTATTTTTGCGACTCGACTTAAAACCTCCATATCACGCATTACAGCAAGATTCGCCCATCAAAGAACACAAAGGAGAAACAGTACTGACTCAGCAAGGAAAGGAGCCCACGAAGGTATCTATGGCAATATCGTAACTGATGATTGAACATCGATTTATTAAAAGTAGTAGAACCCATATATATATTGGGGGCTTTGCATAATTAGTATAAAAAAAAAAACCTACTCGAGTTTCAAAAAATGCACGCGTTGGCTCGTCACGGGGGAAGCCATCAAAGACAAACTTGTCATTACCACTTTCTTTCATTTCCTTAAGAACGAGAGGCACAGTAATTTCTGGTGGCACAAGTTTTCCCTCCTTAAGCATGTTCCCAATCATAGCCCTGTGGATCACAAAATATAAAAATCTTTACATTTAATTAAGTAATTAAGAGAGATAACATGAATTAGTTTGTAGGAAGAAATTAGGATCTGTAAGTGGAGACCCATAAAAGCCAGTTCTCATTCAAATCTCACAAACAACATATAGCGAATGAGGCATTCATCCAATTAGGCTAGCTTGGCTGGTATAAGGCCTTTGTGGCATTGGGGGAAGTTGGGGGTTCAAATTCCAACTTCCTCAAAATATCCACATTAAGTGGGAATTATATATGGGTTTGCACCTCTCCAGCGTTTTTGGATTCGTCTGTGGTGTCTTCACACCCGCGACCCCTCTCCCGCTACCTGGAAAGACTAACTACGCACTAACAATTTCAGTGTTAAAATAAATGGTAAAGAACAATGAGGCATCCCTTGACAAACAACAGGTGGACTAAACCCGCACCCCAAAGAATAGGAAACTTCTAATGAATACAATATATGTTACTTACGCATTCTCAGAGTCACTTCTGCTTGCCTTTCGAAGAATTTCCCCACTGCTGAGATGAGTGTAACCAAATTGCTGTGCGATTCTCGCACATTGGGTGCCTTTTCCACTGCCTGGACCACCTGATCCATCGTAACTCCATAGGTCATTTTCCCATTAAATGGGAAGTGGAAAATTAAGCGGATGTATTGAGTGACTTTGTGGTAAAAATTCATGAAACACATTAACAATTATTAAGGGTTTTGCATTGAGAATTTGGACAAATAAAACTTCGCAAGCATTCTATTATTACTAGATGTTATGTATTATCTTGACATTTGACTAACCACACACACATACCCACGCGCACACATAAGAAGCAATACCAAATGTATGAAAATGAGAAAATGCTCACCCAAAATAACAACGACCCTAGGCTTCTTGTCAACATCATTCCCATTTACTTCCTCCTGAATCCAAAGCAATAAGTAATTTGTTAACATTCAGAAAAATAAAAATGATAAAATGGTCATCTTTTTCACACAACGTAGAACAATCAATACAAGTCAAATATACCATATATATACAACAGCAAAAATTACCTTGTTTAGAGCAACAACAGCAGTTCCCATTAGTGCCTATCGCCTTGTGTTTTCAACTATTTTCTGGAAATTTGACACACAATGAAAAGTTATGACCTTTTGCTTTACTTAATAATGGTAAAGAAGGTAGAAGATTAACATGACTGGGATTAATGATCTAGCAATTCTGAACCGTAAAACAATTCATTACAAGCTTTTAAATATGGACCTGAAGTCTTCTCCCCAGTTTTCTCAAAGAACAAACAATGGCAATCAATTTCAAGCCTTGGTCAATGGAGAAGCAATGATCCGGTAAAAGTATAAACAAGGATAGGGCGATAGGCACAAATGTTTGGGGGGAAAAAAAAAAAAAAGCAAAATCACTTGTGATGAAGAAAAACCTAGAAACACAAGAAAGTTTCGAAAAGAAACCAAAGAAAAATAGAATTATATGCAACTAACCAAACAGAAACTTTAGGAAGACTGATCGATATTGCTTGACCAGCTGACAAATATACACACATATACAGACTACATGGAACAAAACACTTACTGAATGGCTATTTAATAATACCATTTCTTGAAAGACTCCCACTAATTAAGCAGGCATTAATTCATAGAATACACAGAGACTTATGTTTATATGGAGGGCATGGAAATACGGAAAAGGGGGCTTGACTGTATGAAAACAGGCAACTGTTGAGTTTCCCATTAAGAAAACAAAACAATTATTGAACCAACCAATTACAGCACCCCAGTTACTCAACAGCAAAGGCAAACAAAGCAAATGCATCAAAGAGGTGATCAGGATCAATGAAAGGTCAACGGAGGACCGAGAGACGGATGCGATGAACCCCATCAAGAGAAGGTCCAAAAAATCAAGTCAAACTTATGTTTACATATAGAAAGATAGGTCCAAGAATGGTTAGGAGGAAGATGAACATGAACAGTAAAGAGTCTTTTACCTTTGATGGAAGCAAAGGTCACAGACAGCCGAGAAATGATCGGACAGAAGGAAAGGGTACAACATATGACCATTTTAAAAAGAGCCTACGAATCTTTTTTTCTTTTTGGGTCTATTTCCGTACATGTCGAAAGAGAGAGGAAACGAGAAGGAAAGGAGAAGGAGAATGACCAACGGACAGAGACACAGAACACACGGACATTTTTCTTTCGGATTTGGTTCGAGAGTCCGAGGGATTTTGTCCCCGAATTTGTTCTGATATATTTATAAAATTTAATTAATTATTAAATTATTATAATTTTATTTATAAAAAATAATAAAAAATTTAAATATAGACTATCACTTCATTTTTTTTTATTTTTTTTTATTATGACAGTTATAAAAATCGAGACATTTTTTAGAACTCCCGAACTTTTTTGTTTTCTTACAACTTAGAAGAAAAAAAAAAGAGAGAGATCAACTAAAAATGAAACAAGAAAGTTTCATAATTGTCATTATCAAAAAATAATCATAATTTTAAAGATAAATTATTTAATAAAACTTTACTATTAATAGTATAGATATTCTTCTTAACAAAGTAATCTGCATAAAAAATTACTTTCATGCAATATGTAAAGCAATTGAATCTATTAAAACCGCACATAAATTGTCATTATTAAAAAATTATCTTAGTTTTAAAGATAAATTATTTAATAAAACTTTACGATTAATAGCATAGATATTCATCTTAACAAAGTAATCTGTATAAAAAATTACTTTCATGCAATATGTAAAGCAATTAAATCTATTAAAACCGCACATAAATTGTCATTATCAAAAAATTATCATAATTTTAAAGATAGATTATTTAATAGAGCTTTGATATTAATAGTATAAATATTCATTTTAACAAAGCGATCTGTATAAAAAATTACTTTCATGAAATATATAAAGCAATTGAATCTATTAAAACCGCACATAAAAATGTTGAATATCTGTCACAGAGGTCAATGGGCCATGAAAGGATGAGAATAAATACCACACAGATTTTAAGAAAAGTAAATTCTTGAAAAATTAAGAAATTTATACAGCATAAGTACAGTAATAAAATAAATATTAAATATTTTATATATGCATATACGTGTAACTTTTTTGTCCATTAGAATCGAAATCCAAATTATAAATACTGAAGCGTTGTTTGATTTTTGTTATATTTATAATTTACTCTGCTTGTGTCTTTTGTGTATATAATTTAATTTTCCTTAAAATTTTATCACACATTTCAAGCATTAGCCTACGTTCTACCATTATGACAACTATTATATTTATATTTGTGATTCTCACTAATAATACGTACACATTAAAAAATTAAAAATATATGATTAATGATCATAATTGTATATTATGTTGACTCACATCTTCAATTTGTCTAAATCACAACATTTATGTAACTTTGTTTATTTTTCTTATACACTATTGCCACACTCTAAAATTTCGAAACTGCTACTGATGCAGTCAGTTAGATAAGGCTAGATGAGATTATTCTAAGAAGCAAACCCAAGTTATTTATTTTCTTCTTTCTTCTTCTTCTTCTTCTTCTCTTCTTGTTGTTCATCCAAATGGCTTCAATTTCAAGCTAAATAGCAATCAATTTGTTTTTTTTTTAGCTAAAAAGTGAGAGAGGCAGAAATTGCAGATATTATCAAGAGTATTTTGATTGTATATTAAAGAGAGTTACATAATTAATATTTTTTTACATAAAATGATAACTTATAAATTTAATTTTATCATTTAATTTTAAAAAAATTTAAATTTATAATTTTTCACACTAATTTAAAATCTTTGAATCAATTCCTCCACACAAGCCAAGCGGTGGTTTCAATATCTTGCCAATAAAAGTTGGCCGTTCCCGCTTTTTCTTTTTGGCACTTTTTATTTTGACCCCACCACCTACTCAGGCATTTCCAGGAAGGGAAGCCCGAATCAGTCTTTAATTTCGATGTGAAGTGCAGCCAATATTTTGCAGCTACGTGTTGATCATACATTTCTTTTGCTACTTTCTATTCGTTTCTCCCAGTCTCAGCCCCATCAAGTCAGTAAAAATATCCCAGAAATCCTAGCAATCTTCTGTAACATTTTCCTTTTCGAGCACCGTTATATTACTAGATAATTTTATATTTAAAAGGAATAAAAGTTAATTTGAACCACCACATTTTATTTTATTTTAAATTTTATTCATAATAATTTTTTAGTTAAATTTGGTCCACAACGTTACGTCCGTTAGTCTAATTTGGTCCTTTCGTCCATAACGCTGTTAACTCTGCTGAAGTGGTATGACGAAATTTGACACGTCAACATGTTAACTCTGCTGACGTGGCATGACAGAATTTGACACGTCAGCATGTCACGTCAACATATGTTGCTGACGTAACATATGTATAAAGGCTAATTTGACCCACAATGTTTCAACGTATTTTAAATTTCACTCATAACGTTTTTTTATGGTTAAAATTGGCCCATAACGTTATATCTTTTAGTCTAATTTGATTTTTTCGTACCTAACGTCGTTAATTTCGCTGATGTAACATAACAGAATTTGACACGTTATTAATTTTTTTCCAAAAAGATGGCTCCGTACTAGCAATGCTAATGGTGGTTGGAGGCGGTGACAATAATTTGATGAGAAAATAGTGACAACAGCATAAAAAAAAAATTTAAAAATAAAGATAATAATGACTTTTGTTGAATTTTATTAACTAATTTTTTTTTTGTTAAAAAAACGAAAGTATTCAAGTGGATATATGTTTATGAATTTTACGTCAATATCTATTACTGACGTGGCATATGTATAAAGGCTAATTTGACCCACAATGTTTCAGCGTATTTTAAATTTCACCCATAACGTTTTTTTAGGGTTAAAATTGGCTTATAACGTTATATCTTTTAGTCTAATTTGATTTTTTCGTACCTAACGTCGTTAACTTCGCTGATGTAGCGTAACAAAATTTGACACGTTATTAATTTTTTTCCAAAGAGATGGCTCCGTACTGGCAATGCTAATGGTGGTTGGAGGCGGCGACAATAATTTGATGAGGAAATAGTGACAACAGCAGAAAAGAAAAAATTTAAAAATAAAGATAACAATGAATTTTGTTGAATTTTATTAATTTATTTTTTTTGCTAAAAAAATAAAAGTATTCAAGTGGATATGTATTTATGAATTTTAGTTTTTTATTTTGTTTAAATTTGTAGAGTGTGATTTTCAGTATAAATGCTTAGTTTGGATTTTAAAATTTTACTGCAAATGTGACATGTTGATATAGACGAAAATTATTGATGTGTTATACTCCGTCACATCATATTTGCTGAGTTAACGACGTTATGTACGAAAAGATCAAATTAGACTAAAAGATATAACGTTATAAGCCAATTTTAACCATAAAAAAACGTTATGGGTCAAATTTAAAATAAGCTGAAACATTTTGGGTCAAATTAGCCTTTATACCTATGTCACGTCAGTAACAGATGTTGACGTGGTATGCTGACGTGAAAAAATTGCTGACGTGTCAAACTCCTTCATGCCACGTCAGCAGAGTTAATGGCGTTATAGACGGAAGGACCAAATTAGACTAACGGACGTAACGTTATGGATCAAATTTAACCAAAAAAACGTTATGGGTGAAATTTAAAATAAAGTAAAACGTGGTGGGTCAAATTGACTTTTATTCCTATTTAAAAATAATGTTTAATGTAATAATTGTTTAAATTTTTATAATAAAATTTAAATTTTTTACAACGAAAATTAAGAATAAATAAAGGCATTTTTAATTGTAAAGAACAGAAGCGTTATTTCAAAAACTTAGACAACTATTACATCAGACGCTATCCTTAAATACAAAATTATCCGGTACTGCGACATTTTCATTATCCTGTACTGCGACATTTTCTTTGTCTTTCTCTCCGACTTCAGATGGAAATTTGTCTGGATTATTAGTTCTTTTATGTGTTTAGTTTGCATAATTTTAATTAAAAAATAATTTAAAATTTTAGTTAAATAATGATATTATTAAATTTTATTTTTTTATAATTTTATATTTTTCTTAATTTTTTAATTAATCTAAATAACCTTATTTTTTATAATTTTTCTCTCATAAATTATTATTTATTTTTTTAATTAATATTTTTTTCATAATTTTTTTATCAGTTTAAATAATTTTTTTATACAATTTTTTCTTCCATAAATTACTATTTATTTTTTTTAGTTATTTTTTCACAACTTTCTTATAACTCTAAATAATTTTACATTTTCATAATTTTTAACTTTTTTTTCACAATTTTTTAATAATCTAAATAATCCATGGTGTCCACAAAAGTCAAAAGTTCGTAGGTCCAACTGAGGTTGAAAAGATTAATGTTAGTGTCTTTCTGTTTACTAATTTTTTTCTCCAATATAGCATACCAATTTTATATCTATAAAAGAAAAGGTTCGGATCCGAATTTGACAGCCGAACGAGGGAGCCAAATGCATGTCTTAAAATGTAACCGTCTATTAAGAAAGTATTAATATTTTATTTAAGAATTATTTTTTTTAAAAAAAAAATTTTAACACATATTATATGAGATTTATAAATTAAGTTAGAATGCAATATTTATCTAATTTTAAATTTTAAATTTATATTTTAAATTTTTATAATTTATATAATTTATATTTTATCAATATAATTATATTTTATTAAAAAATAGTTACAGTTATTATTTGTCTTGGACTGCAAAATTTAACTCTCGCTTTCGAAGTCTGTACCAGCGCTTGTCTATAAAATCAAATTCTTTTTTTTTTTTCTTTCTCTCCATGTTTGGTATTGAATTAACTTGACTTTACTCAAATGAAAGTCAAATAAGAAAATCTCCAATATTTTGCTTTGGTTCTTCCTATATTTAAACTCTTTAGATAGTCTTGAAATTTTTATGATTTTTAAACCAAGTGATTATTGAGAAAAAGAAAAACAAAGAAAAACATTACACTTAAATTGTTAACATTTAGCTATAATTTAATAGGTTTAGTCCCTGCTAGTCTGTGTTGGAAAGGGCTGGGGTGAGAGTTTTGATGTTAAAGATAGTAACTAAGTGGATGAAAAAGTTTATTGACTTACATACTTTTATGAAAAAACTTACATTTTTAGAATTTTTTTTTCAATTTTGTTTCTAAATATAATGAGTATTTAATTTTTTTACAACTGCAATTATACTTTTTACAATAAAAAATACAATCCAATATTTTTTTGTAAAGAATATTATTGTAAAATTCTAAAAATATAATATAACCCCCTTATTTTACATGTCAAACAATATAAACTATACCCAGACCGGAACGAAATTTCTGGGGCTCATGAGTTCGACTTCTGAACATCTCTCTCTCCATCTGTTTCTTTTCCTCGTTCGTCGGTCAAACAATAGTAAATGTACTAGTTTTTTTATTATTTAACTCTCACTGATAGTCAAGTTTTGAACAGCTCCAAAAACGACTCTTCTATTAATTGTGTAAAAAAAAGTTAAAACTACTGAATAGCCAAGGAAATGTTTAGGAATAATGATACTCCACACAAAGAAACTACACAAAACGTCCAAGATGTGAATCTAAAAGAAAAAAGTTCAAAACCCAAAACATGGTTTTTCTTTTATTTCCAATTTTTTTAGAAAATATAGTCTTTTTTTTAAATAATTATATTAAGTACATTTAAAATAATATTAAATATTACTTAAGATTTATTCTTTCCTTACAAAAATTATATTTAAAATAAAATTAAATACTACCTAAACTAACATTAAATACTACTTAAATTTTTTTTGTAAAAATTTAGTTTTCATAAAAAAAATTAAGACAAAAAAAAAACATAACAAATATTAAGAGTCCACGTCACCAGACAGAAAGAATTTGTAACGAGTGTTTTGTGCATTCTATCATTACCCAATGTTTAGCTCTTCTCTTGGTGATGTTTGTAAAATTAAGTCTAAACATTATTAACCAAACAATCACCAATTCCATAACTTGTATGTGCACTTTTAACATAAACAAGCCATAATGCAAATAGATAGATCTAAACATAAACCTTGGCATCAAGTTACTAAAACAGAGGATTACTTGCCTTCCATTAAATACACAAGGTTCATAATTAAGTATTCCCAGGTACACTAGCTAGTTATATTAGCAAAATGCATGCAAAAACGAAGTTAAGGCATGCCTCAATTTCCATATCATTCTGCATCAGCACCCTACATCATTGAACAAAAACAAGAGTTCACATCACTGGGGATGAAAAAGGGCCTCACTGCCTCAAAGACCTCTTCTTTTGGCTTCATTGCATCAATCTGTGAGCACAAGGCAGCGAAAGGAATTGGTCATGTTAACATTTGACATGGAAAAATGTGGTAGTAAACAATGCAAAAACCACCAAGTGGACAGAGATATTATCTATACCTTCCGAACTTTCAGTTGAGAGTCATAGTGCTGAATCACTGGAATAGTTTCCTCTCGAAAAACTCTAATCCGCTTCCTAATTGTATCAATAACATCATCTTCCCTTCCCTTCATTACCCACAAAATTTTTTTTAAAAAACAGAAGAATGCACCATCAGGAGACAGAAGACATAAAATGAGCCCAGAGAAGACAATGAACATGGGGTCAAAGAAAGAATCATCCAACCTCATTTCTGCTGACAGAACGCCTCTCCAACTCTTCTTCAGGACAATCAAAGAACAACACCAAGTCTGGCTCAATCTTGGTCTGCAGAACAACCAAATTTTTCGGCAGTTTATTCAAGTACAAGTACAAGAATCTTATCATCTATTTTAACGACATGTTTGAGCTTGGAACACTATCCCAAGTTCCCAAGTCTACCTTAAACAAATTTAGTACTTGAAAATAAAAAAAGGGTAACATTAACTAGTCAGCAGTAATCGCCACATTTCTGCAGCATTAATTGAATGACATTAAATCTTGTATAGTAATCTCTGATTAAATCAATCTGTTACTTGAATTAGGGAACCAAAAAAAAAAAAAAAAAAAGAAAAAAAAAGGCATTCCAAGGCTGTTGGCTTCCACATTGTGGGGTGTGTAGAAAGATTAGATGTCGTTCAGTTTTTCTGTCTGTTTTCACATAGCAAATATTTATGTGACTCGATCTAAGACCTCCAAATCATGCCTTACACCAAGCCTCCCCATATAAGAACACAAACAAGAAACAGTGCTGACGTAGCGAGGACACAGAGCCCACAAAAAGTATAGAGCTTGATTATTTTGGACACATCATAATTGAAAACATATTGGGCGAGTATATTTAATTAGTGAATGTAGCAATATCATAATTGATGGTTGCACATCTATTCAATGAATGAAATAGAACCCAAAAAAACGGGGGCCTTTGCATAATTTGCAAAAAAAAAAAAAAAAAAACTTACACTAGTTTCAAAAAATTCACGTGTTGGCTCATCACGGGGAAAGCCATCAAAGACAAACTTGTTGTTACCACTTTCTTGCATTTCTTTACGAACAAGAGGCACTGTAATTTCTCGCGGCACAAGTTTTCCATTGTTGAGCATGTCCCCAATTATAGCCCTGTGGATCACAAAAGATAAAAGTCTTAAAATCTAATTAAGCGATGTTACATTACATGAATTAGTTTGTGAGGAAGAGAGACCCATAAAAGCAAATTTTCATTCAGATACCGCAAAGAACTTATTGCAAATGCATGCATTGATGAACAATGAGCCATTCACCCAGCCAGGCTACCTTGGCTCGCACAAGGTCTTTGTGGCCTTGGGAAGTGGGGTTTCAAACTCCAATTTCTTCAAAATACCCACATTAAGTGGAAATTGTAGTGGAGCTTGCATTTCTACAGAATTTTCGAATCCGGCTGCAGTGTCTATAAATTTGTGACCCCCTCCGCACAAACTACTGAGAGACTACTTACTAACAATTTCAGTGTTCAAAAAAAAAAAAACAAAGAAAGAAAGAAAGAGAAAACAAGTAACCGGCGGACTAAACCCGCACCCCAGACGATAGTAAATTTATAAGATATGATACTTACGAATTCTCAGAGCCACTTCTGCTTGCTTTTCTTAGAATCTCTCCACTGCTGAGATGCGTGTAACCGAATTCCTGTGCAATTCTTGCACATTGGGTGCCTTTTCCACTGCCTGGACCACCTGATTCATCATAACTCCATAGGTTGTATCATGTTCCCATTAAATAGGAAGTGGAAAACTAAGTGGGTGAATTTTTTGGTAAAAATTCACGACATACATTAACAAATATTAAGGGTTTTGCTCTGAGAATTTGGACAAATAAAACTTCGCAAGCATTCTATTATTGCTAGATGTTATGTATTTAATCTTGGCATTTGACTAACCACCCACGCATAAGGAACAATACTAAATGTAAAACAAACAGATGAAAATGAGCAAGTGCTCACCCAAAATAACAACGACCCTAGGCTCCTTGTCAACATCCTTCCCGTTTACTTCCTCCTGAATCCAAAGCAATAAGTAATATGTTAAACGTTCAGAAAAAATAAAAATGCTAAATTGGTCGTCTTAATTCACACAATGTAGAACAATCTATGCAAGTTAGATATACCAGATATAGACAACAGCAAAAATTACCTTGTTTAGAGCAACAACAGCGTTTCCCATTAGTGCCTATTGCCTTGTGTTTTCAACTATTTTCTGGAAATTTAACACACAATGGAAAGTTAGGACCTTTTGCTTTAAATAAAGATGCTAGAAAATTAACATGACCGGGATTAATGATCTAGCAAATATAGATAACACAGAGAGCAAATAATTAGTCACTCGTTTCTCCGGGCCTAAATCTTTTCCCCTGTTTTCGCAGAGATCAAACAATGGCAATCAAAGTCAAGCCTTAGTCAATGGAGAGGCAATGATCCAGTAAAAGTGTAAACAAGGATAGGCACAAATGTTTGGGAAAAAAACAGCCAAATCAATTATGAAGAAGCAAAAACCGAGAGACACAAGAAACATTAGAAAATAAGAAAGGAAAAATAAAATTATATGCAGCTAACAGAACCTTTAGAAAGACTGATGGTGCTTGACCTGCTTGACCAAACACATTACATGGAAGAAAAAACTTACTGGATGGCTATTTAATAACACCATTTCTTAAAAGACTTCCACTAATTAAGGAGGGATTAATTCATAGAATACAGAGAGACTTATGTTTATATCGAGGTCATGGAAATACGGAAAAGGCGGCCTGACTATAAAGAAAAAACAGGCAACAATTGAGTTTCCCATACAGAAAACAAAACGATTAATGAACCAACCAATTACAGCACCCCAATTACTCAACAACAAAAGCCAAAAAACAAAAAAAAGCAAATGCCCCAAAGAAGTGATCAGGATCAATGAAACCAAGGGAAACAGGACAGAGAGACTGAAGCGATGAACCCCATCAAGAGAAGGTCCAAAAAAATGAAGTAAAATTTACGTTTTCAGATAGAAAGATAGGCACAAGAATGGTTAGGAGGAAGATGAACACGAACAGTAAAGTGTCTTTACCTTTGATGGAAGCAAAGGTGACAGACAGCAGAGAAATGATCGGACAGAAGGAAAAGGGTACATATGAGCATTTAAAAAGAGCCTGCGAATCCGTTTTTTCTATTTTTTCGGTCCATTTCCGTACATGTCGAAGGAGAGAGGAAGCGAGAAGGAAAGGACAGGGAGAATGATCAAAGGACAGAGACACAGGACACACGAATACCACAAGCATAACTTTTTTCTTTTTCGTACAATTGAGAATAAAAACAAATAAAATCAACCAAAAATAAAGAAGAGAATCTTATGATTGTCAGTATTAGAAAAACAATTATAATCCTGAAGGTAGATAGTTTAATAAAATTTTCCTCTTAATAATACGAATTCCCATTTTAATAAAGTAGCCTGAATAAAAATTACTTTCATGTAATACATGAAGCAACTGAACTTATTTAACCCGCACGCAAAGATGTTGAAAATCTGTCACAGATACGAAAAAAAGGATGAGAATAAATACCACACGGATATTGAGATAAGCCCAATGAGGATTTCTTTTTTTTTTTTATTTTTTTTTTTAAGTAAATATAATTTATTTAAGATCTTATATTATATAATAAGTTAAATTTATTTAAATAAAAAAATTAAAAATAATCTTTAAATTGTATTAGATCATGAGTTAATTTTATTAATAAAAAAAATAAAATTAGCTAGTATAAGTACAATTATAAAATAAACATTAAATATCTTATATGTACATATATACGTAACTTTTTTCTCTAGTAGAATCTCTTTTTCTTTTAAAATTAAATTTAAGATTTTTAAAATAAAAATTTAAATCATAAATTCTAAGTGTTGTTTGATTTTTGTTATATTTATATTTTACTATGTTTGTGTCTTTTGTGTATATTATTTAATTTTCCTTAAAATTTTATTACACATTTCAGGCATTGGCCTACGCTCTACCATTATGACAACTATTATATTTATATTTGTGATCCTCATTAATAGTAAATACACATTAAAATATTAAAAATATATAATTAATGATCATGATTATACAATATATTTGACTAACATTTTGAATTTGTCTAAATCACCATATCTTTTATTTTTCTCATACTTTATTGCCACACTGTCTAAATTTCGGAACTGCTACTGATGCAGTTAATCATTTTAGGCTAAATGAGATTATTCTAACTTGTTTTTTGTTTTTTTAAAATTTCAATTTCTTTCTCTGCACTTTCTCAACTATGGACTTGTCTTTGGGCAAACAGTATTGCCTTATGCATTAGGGGTGTTTATTTTACTGTTGTTAATTACTATTGAAAATTGTTGTTTGTTAATTACCGTTATTGATTACTGATTATAGTTATTAATTGTTATTATTGATGAGTTGAGTGTTTAATCAAATTAATAATAATTTTTACTGATTAAATAATAAAATAATTATTTTAGACATTCTTTTTTTAATTAAAAATTCATTAAATGTCTGGTTTAAGGTCAACCAAAATTTATAAAATTATAAAAAATTATAATAAAAAGTTATAAAAAAATATGTCAAAAAAATTTATAAAAAAATTAAATGCAATATGATTATAATAAAAAAGTTTAATTTAAAGTATTGTTGAATTTAACTTTTAAAAAAATATATTTTTCTCACAAAATTGCCTAAAAATTCAAATTATTCAATTTATTTTTAATTTTTTATGTTAGAAAAGGGAATGTCAATAACTATGACAACAAAAAATCTGCAAAAAAGAAAAGAAATATATGTGTATGTACCATATGGGTATCAAACAAAAAAAAGATATTGCAAACAAAAAAATAATATTATTATAGATAAAAATAAACTTCAAATATATTTTTTTGTTATTTTCTATATAAAAGTTTGCCTCTATGCATTGTACTCAAAGTTAATTGTGCACAGCTTTTATTATTTGCATAAACCAGTGAACACTTTGTTTGTAAGTCTTTTAGAGGAAAAATTTGGATAATAAATGCGTGGACCAATAGACACTATTTTTGTAAACACTATTTTTGTATAATGGGATGTGTCTTATTAAGGGATAATTTTGTAATTATATTATTATTAGTTTTTGATCAAAAGAAAATAATTTTATCTAGCTTTTTTCATCAACAACCTTTTGGAGAGAACATCTACAACAACAGATTTAAAAAAAAAATAAACTAGATACCATTTACCTTACTTTTTGATTTCTAACCACAGTTAACGGTTTCCACTAACAAAAGCAAACCCCCCCTTAGTGGCCAAATAGACAGCTACAATTACAGTTGATGTTTTTTTCATTTTGGAACGGATCAATTAAGTGTCCCTCCAGGTAACGCCAGGCAGCTCCTGAAGCACAAGAGTAAATCTCTTCAGTCTCTTGTTGATAGGCGTTGCTTTTAAAAAGTAAGAGTTGAGATTTTTGGTAAAATTTTTTGGATTTCATTTGAAGAAGTTTTTTCTTCTAACTAATCCTGCTTTAGTCAACAGTTTTTTTTTTTTTTTTGAGCCTGCTTTTTATCAACAGCTTCTTTTAAAAAAACAAAAAAACCGTGACCCATCGATTTTTTTTTTAAAAATTGTTCTCATACAAACATGAAAGAATTATTATTTTTTTTCAAAAAAAAAAAAAAGATAGACAAGAGAATGGGACGGGAAACTACCCATCTAATTTTTTAAATTTTAATTAGGCCGCAACTGTAAGAATTGAATAAAAACTCAGAATGGTTCCATTATATTAGCAGATGAAATTTTTTTATTATGTTCACACGTATTTTTTTGTATAATTACGAGTATTTTTTATACAATTATAAGAAAAAAATATGAAATAAAAAAAATAGTAATATTTTTTGTATAATTTTTTATCATTATAATTACATAAAAAATATTCATAATTAAACAAAAATAATACATATAAACACAATTAAAAATTTTATTTACCTACCAAATTTTTCTCAGCTCAGAAATTCTTTGCTCGAGTAGCTAGACATTCGCAGTTAGATCAGGCGTTCAAGAGCTAGTAAGAAAGAGGAAGATAAAATCACAGTGGCATGGGAAAGAGACAAAAACGTGGCCCCTACCATTATAAAATAACTTTTTATTATTTTATTAAAAATAATAATAGTATTATTTTAATAATAAAAAAATGATAAAAAGTATTAATTTTAAATCATGTTAGGAGCGCATCGATTTCTTGCGTTCCTGTAGCAAGGTTTTTTTGTTTTTTATTGTATAAATAGTAACTTGTATTATAGATATAATTTTGTTTTGGAACAATACTTTAAATAGTGAAAATAATATTTTTTACTCCGTAAATAATAAATTACATAATAAAAATAATATTATTTATTAAAACATAATAATAATATTTACTTACCTCACACAATTAGTTTACACTAATTAGAGTTAAAAAGATTATAATAAAATAGAAATAGTATATCGAAAATAACTATTTTATTATATAATCAGCAATAAGTAGTATAAATTTACTGAAACAGTAATTTCTTTTATTAATAAGCAACAATAATAAGCAATAATAATTAGTAATAGCAAAATAGAAAATAGAAACAAGTTTTAAGTTTTAAGTTCAATCCAAATTTTGGGGTTTAATTATGACCAAATTTAAAGAAAATAGAAACATGTAGAAGCCTCTAATTGTGAGTAATAAGTAGTTTTCTATGCAGGAAAACAAAACTAATAAAAAACAACAGAAAAAATAAGTGAACACAAATAAACGAGAACATGGTCGATACAAAATAATTCAACTTTTAGATCATAAAAAATATATTTAATTTAAAAAATAAAAAATAAATAAATTATTAAATATTAACAATATAGTTTTTATATATTTCATTAAATATGTCTATATAATTAAATTAAACAAATGAAAACAATAAACCCAAGAAAACCAGAGAAGACCTATAATTTCTTTAGATGTGCCGCCCCATCTGGTATAGGCAAGCCATGCAAGTCCAGTAGTCATTATGTTCTTGAGTGAGAATGATCGGGTTCGTTAGAAAATCTGCATTGGTATCCCCTTGTCACAAAGTATACATTAGGCGACAATCTCGAAAAAACTTAAGTAGGTGAATACACTTTAATGAAATCAGATTGTAAAAATCAAATCCTCGAACAATCAAATGTGATAATTTAGCTATAAGTTAATATGTTTCTCTTTACATTAAATCAAGTTAGAATTTATTCGTTGTTGCTCATTTTTAAATAAAGAGAATTTATGTTAAGGTGAGATATTAGACTCTAAACTCATTAATATTGTAATCAAATGTGAGAGAGTTAAAATAGGAGATTTAACAATATTTCAGTAATGGATCATCTCCTATGAGAAAGATTGAATTCAAAGTTATTAAACCTGTCCTGAAGGACAATTAAATTAATAGGTTGATGGTTGGTCATGTCAATATCTAAAATTGTTTTAAATTTTTTTTCTTTTATAGAATAGACTCTTATTCTTATAATATTTTTTTTTTAGATCCAAATAAAGAAAATGATCTTTTTTTGCTTTTAAGATGTTAAATGTATTAAAAATTTTTGTTTTTTTAATTTTTTACTTAAAAAAGTGACCTAGTTCTATTCAGCCGATTCATTGGGTCAATTAGATTTTAAAAATTCAACTGGATCGATCGGATTTTTCTAGGCCAAATATCCAAATGATTTTTTAACTAACTCATCTCAATCCGATAGTCAAGTTACTGATCCGACCGATAAGACCAAATTGAATTTTATAACCATGATTATATAAAGACACCCACAGATAATCCTAATTTCAATCTACAAACAAACATATCTTTGATCTAACGTTTTTTATTATTTTTTTTAAAGAGCTAATATTCCCGCAGAGTGCATTGAGTTATTTTTTGGGTGGTAAAAGTCAGGTAGAGGCTACATTTAAAAGGGACTATGGTCGTACTCCACGCCTTATGCTTTGGGTTCAAATACATCTCTAGACGGAGGTGACTAAAAAAAAATATCAATAATACAATAAACTTAATTTTTTAAATTAAATTAACAAAATATAATACAATAAATAATATGTTATTTTTTAACAAAAAAAAATAATGTAATTATAAAATTTTTTTGAATTATTGCATTTTGTATATTCTTTTTAGCCACCATTCTCTGACCACCAATTTTTTACGTTATACTTTGGTCGTTTTTTTTTTTTTTTGGTTTTTTTTGTTCGTCCGTCCGGTCCTTGCTTTTGAAATCCTCAGACTCCTTCGTTGCTAAGCTGCTTGCCTCGTACGTTGGTCATCCACCGACTCAAGTTAGTCCCTTAAGGCGTGTTTGTTGTGCGATAAAAAGGAAAGAAGAGGAAAAAGAAAAGAAGAGGAAAAAAATATAATTATTATTATGTATTTTTTTATAATTTTTTCTTCTCACTTTCTACACCATTCCAAACAATTTTATTTTCTTTTCACTTTTTCTCTCACAAATTATTAATTATTTTTTCTTTTACTATACTTTTTTTCTCTTCATTTTTTCTATCACTTCAAATAATTTTATTTTCTCTTCACTTTTTCTCTCATAAATTATTATTCTTTTTTTTTCATCGTACTTTTGTTCTCCTCACTTTCTCTATCACTCCAAATTATTTTATTTTTTTTTTCCTTTTCTCTTTTTTTGTCTCACCCTTCCCCTCACTCTAAATACACATTAAGTACAATGACAACATGTCCATGTCTATATGTAAAGTTGTGCCAACCTTACGTCATGAGAAAACTTCTTAGAGACGTCACCTAGGAATCGTCATCACTCCCAAGTTCCACCTCATGAATGTGTGCGTTCCTTTTTCTCTCCGAAAATTTTTCTCTCCCCAAATCTAATTATCTGGTTTATTTAGGATTTTCCATGGTTGTCTTGCTAAAGAAAACTAAAATAACAGATGACAAGCAACATAAAATTTTTTAAAAAGAAAACATTGGAATTTATAAAGTCAATCTAATAGTTGTAAAAGAAAAAGAGAAAATAGACTGACCCTTGCCTCTTCGCTTTTACAGTCCCAATATCACAAACGCATGAGAAATTTTGAGAATTGCCCAAGCGGCGGCCAAGCCATTATTTGACAATGTGTTTGATTTATTAAAATGAGTTGAGAGAGAAAATAATTAGAAAGAAAATTGGGTTAGAACATTTATACGATTGGTTAATTATATGAAAGAAACTGATAAAAAAATTATAAGATGATTAACTGTGGGGACCATGTAAAAAAATTTTACCAAAATTGTGAGAAAACAAAGAAAAGTTACCGCATCGGAATCATTTGAAGTAGTTTACTTTTTAAACCTTTTCTTTGTGAGACACACTAACCACCTATTCATCTGTTAAAAGCATAAATGCTATTTTATAAACACTTTTTTTTCAACAATTAATTATTTCTTTTTTTTTTTTGTTACAACTTTCTTTTACAACTAACTTTCTTTCACACTCTTTTTCCAATTCAAACCCAAAATTAAGTAGTTTCAAGTAAGAAGAAAAGGAGAAAGCACTTACAATCTGTTTGTTTTGACTGTGAGAAAATTAAGCGAAAGAAAACACACTAACCAAAGCATTTCTCGTTGTTTGGCAATCTTGAGAAAGGAAACCTATGAGAAAATGTTGGCATCGGATCAAAAAAAAAAAAAAAAAGAAAATGTTGGCAATCATTGTGTCATAAATTGTCTTACGTAATAAAAAAAACCAATTAATAAGGAAAAAGAAGGCATATATAATTAAAATTACCAAATTAACCCCAACCTTACAAAAAAAAAACAACTATACAAATAACTAAACAATTATTTGTAGGAGCATTTTTTTAATTTCAATTATACATTTTTTTTGCTTCACCATTTTCTCACACAACCTAAACGTATAATTTTATTTTCTTATTATTTTTTTACGTATATTTTTCATCTATTCAAACAATATATTTTTACAATTTTTTTTAGAATTTTCTTTTCTCACTTTTTTTTTTTACAATTTCTTTTCTCATCAAAATTTCACAATCTATAAAGATGGTTCTCATTCTAAACTGACATTTATTTCAAAAAACCTATATAATTTGAATTTGAAATTGATTGCCGAGTTCTAAATTGCTTTGTAATTGCCCTGTTTTGTATATTCCACCAGCTAACAATAACAATATGTGTCCTTGTAAAAATAAAAAATTGCTCAAGCCTTTTCAAAAAAAGACAAGTATATCAAATGCAAGGCTTCCTGGCCTATCCAATAGATATACTAATTTATAAAATTGTGATATGCGTGGATGGATAACAAATAATTTTGATTTTTATTAAAAAAACTAAAATTATTTTCATTTAAAATTAAGAATAAATAAAAACATTACCCAAAAATTAGTGTGTTAAATCTCACAATCCAATAATTAAGTACATTTCAGGAGCTGACGGCTTCAAAAATAACAGTGACATATAATATAATCAAGATTGTGTTCTTCTTGTCATTTTTCTTGCCTTTTTTTTCCCTTGTCAATCCCTCTGCGTCTTAAAATTGGGATGCATGCTCTGACAAAAAAAAAAAAAAAAGTGGGATGCATGCTACAGCAGCTCTCTTGCTAAAATTTCAATGAAATTGGTTTATAACGCGCAAATATGTATTCTTTAATTTTATACAGCTGATGACCTTCAAATCACGCACTTCTAAGCAGGCATATATATTTTTTTGGTCTTAAATTTTTATATATTTTATATAAATCTTAAATCTTTTTGATATTTTATTTGAGTTATAAACATTTTAATTTCTTATCAGATCAGTCTTTTTATTTACAAAAAATAGTTAATCTATTAATAAGTGAGTTTAACTTAATAAAAATTATTAAAAAAAGTTAAATAAATAAATTAAATATTTTTTTCATTAATAAATATGCACATGAAATTTTTTTTAATCAACAAATACACGAATCAAATATGTAAAACACATACTTTTTGATAGAAAAAAATTTTTAATTTGTATATTTAACCTTTTTTAAAATAATTTTTGTAAGGTCAAAATCATTTTTTTAATTAATTGATCACTTTTTGTTAATAAATATACTAATTTAGTAAAAAATTAAAAAATTTAGAATTTAAATAAAATTTTAAAAAAATTCAAAACTCATATATAAAAAAATATAAAGATTTAATACTTCAAAATTACATATCCCGCCTTCTAAGCCTATCCAAGCGATGATGCTCATTTAATTTGACTAACATGATGGTTCTGGTGGCTAAATACTAGTCAAATTTGTGGTGGATTGGGTTAGTTTTTGACAGTTTTCAAACTTTTAATCCGCCACCAATCTGCCTCAATGGATTTGGAAAATCCCGAATTTTTTGTTTCCTCCCGATTTTGGCAACTACAGGTTCACATGTTTCAGATTGAACAGTTTTTTTGCGAATTGAATGGTTTGTAAACATTTCGCATTAATCCCCAGCAGCTATCAGAGGAGACTTTCCTCTTTACTAGTTTACTTAGAAGTAGGTTCAAATCATAAATTTTACTTTTTTATTATTTTTTCTCATATATTTATAATTTATCTAAATATTTTCACAATTTTTTTCATAAATTTTTTCATATATATTTTTTTTTTTTTAATTGATCAATTCATGCGACACTAGCCAAGCGGTGGTTTCAATATCTTGCCATGAGGTGTTGGCCGCTCCCGCTGTTTCTTTCGGTAGTTTCTATTTGACCCCACCACTAACTTCCTGGAAGGAAAGCCCCCAACAGTCTTTAATTTTGATGTGAAGTGCAACCAATATTTTGCAGCTACGTGTTGGCCAAACCTTCGTTTTCTTTTGGTACTTTTTATTCACATCTCCGAAGTCCCCGGGCCATCAACTCAATAATATCCCGGAAATTTGACCAGCTCCTTGTTTGTCTTTCTTTCTGACTTCAGATAGAAATTTGTCAGGATTAGTAATCCTTTATTAAGGTCCACAAAAGACAAAGTTGTTGTGTCCAAGTGAGGTTAAAAAAGATTAATTTTTAATGTTTGTTTTGTTTACTAATTTTCTTTCCAATATAGCACACTGATTTTATATTTATAATATCAAATTTTACTCTTTTTTTTTCTTTACATTTTGTGTTAAGTTAACTTGACTTTATCAAAAAAAAAAAGTCAAATAAGAAAATCTCCAAATATTTTTCTTTGGTTCTTTTTTTTTTAAGACTCTTTAGGTAGGCTCCAAATCAAATTTTACCTTCGTTTTCTTTTGTTAAACTCTGATGAGGTTAACAAACAAAAATTGTTAAGATTTAGCTATATTTAATTAGTTTTAGTCCCTGCGAGTCTCTGTTGGAAAGGGCTGAGATGAGAGTTTTAATGTTAAAGATGGTAAACTAAGTGGATTAAAAAGTTTATTGACTTGCCTACTTTTATAGTTCAAACAATATAAATTATGCCCAGACCGGAACGAAATTTCTGGAGCACACATGATTAAAGTGAAAGCCACTAAAATGGGTATACATATGTTTTCAGTTCGACTTCGGAACATTTCTCTCTCTCTCTCTCTCTCTCTCTCTTTTCTTTTTTTTTTTCTTATTTGTCGGCCAAATAATAGTAAATGTACTAATTTTTTTATTATTTAATTCTGAATTAGACTCAAGTTGTGAACAGTTTAAAGGCTTCAATTAATTGTATAAAAAACATTTAACTAAACTGAGCTATTATCTAAAGTGATGGTTTAATAACAAATCGACGTATTTCTACGCTATAAGTCCTGGATTTGACTCTCTATATCTGTGCTCTCCTTTATCTGACCTATGCTGGGAATTCTTTTGGGTATTAACAATGATGTGTAGCGTTAGACTTAGAGTCGCCTGTTAAGAATCTAGTGGAAGAATCACGCTCAATTTCATTGGTACTGAGAAAGTGGGTCAGGCCCTTTGGAATTGTTAGAACAATACTCAAACTAATGAAAGTTATTTCAATGTCAACGTAAAGATCTGATGATAGATACACTCAATAAGATCTTTTTTTTATCAACAAAAAAAAAAAAAGAAAAGCCAAAGAAATGTTTAGGAATAATGGTATTCCACGCCACAGAAACCGCATAAAACGTCTCAAGATGTGGATTTTTTTTTACAAAAAAAGTCGAAACCCAAAACATGGTTTTTATTTTTTTTAATTTTTTTTGAAAAATATAATGTATAGTCATTTTTTTTTTGAAATAATGATATTAAAAATATTTAGAATAATATTAAATACTATTTAAAATTTATTTTTTTATTATAAAAACTGAATTTAAGATAACACTAAAGACTACCTAAACTAACATTAAATACAATTTAAGATTTAATTTTTTTGTAAAAATTTAATTTTTATAAAGAAAAGTTAAGATTCAAATCAAAACATAACAAACATTGGAGATCACATTAAGAGACGGAAAGAATTCGTGACTAGTGCTTTGTGCATTCTATCATTACCCAATGTTTAGCTCTTCTCTTGGTGATGTTTGTAAAATTAAGTCTAAACATTATTAACCAAACAATCACTAATTGCATAATTTTCACATGCACTTTTAACATAAACAAGACATAATGCAAATAGATTTTTTTTTATTATAGATAGATCTAAACACAAACCTTGGCATTAAGTTGCTCAAACAGAGTATTACATGCCTTCCATGAAGTACACAGCGTTCATAATTAAGCATTCCCAGGTATACTAGCTAGTCATATTAGCAAAATGCATGGTAACACAAAATAAGGCATGCCTCAATTTCCATATCATTCGGCATCAGCACCCTACATGATTGAACAACAACAAGAGTTCTCATCTGTGAGGATGAAAAAGGGCCTCACTGCCTCAAAGACCTCTTCTCTTGGCTTCCTTGAATCAATCTGTGAGCACAAAGGAGCAAAAAGAATTTGTCATGTCAACATTTGACATGGAACAATGTCATAGTAAACAATGCAAAAACCACCAAGTGTAGAGTTATTATCTTAAACCTTCCAAACTTTCTGCTGAGAGTCATAGTGCTGAATCACTGGAACAGTTTCCTCTCGAAAAACTCTAATCCGCTTCCTAATGGTATCAATGACATCATCTTCCCTTCCCTTTATAACCCAGAAAATTTAAAAAATAAAAAAGGGAAGGATGCAAATATTAGGACACAGAACACATAAAATGTATCCAAGACAAGACAAAGAAATGAACATGGAAAAAAAAAAGAAAAAGAAAGAATCATCCAACCTCATTTCTGCTAAGGGAACGCCTCTCCATCTCTTCTTCAGGACAATCAAAGAATAACACCAAGTTTGGCTCAATCATGGTCTGCAGAATCACCAAATGTCTCAGCAGTTGTAGTAGTTTCTGGAATCTTATCATCTACTTTAACAAAATGGTTGAAGTTGGAACACTGTCCCAAATTCCCAAGTCTACCATTGAACTAATTTATTACTAGTACATAGAAGAGGTAAAATGTGCTGGTCAACAGTATGAAAACATTTCTGCAGCAATAATAGAATGAGATTAAATCTTGTATAGGAATCTCTGTTTAAATTAATCTGTTACTTGGGTTAGGAAAAAAACCAAAAAAGAAAGGCATTCCAAGGTTGTTGGCTTCAACATGAAGAAGGATTAGATGTATATAGTTTTACTATCTGTTTTTACAAAAAAAAATTATTTTTGCAACTCGAAATGAAACCTCCATATCACCCATTACAGCAAGACTCGCCCATCAAAGAACACAAAGAAGAAACAGTACTGACTCAGCAAGGAAACGAGCCCACGAAGGTACATATAGCAATATCGTAACTGATGATTGCACATCTATTTATTAAAAGTAATAGAACTCTATAAATATTGGGGCTTTGCATAATTAGTATAAAAAAAAAAAACTTACCCTAGATTCAAAAAATGCACGCGTTGGCTCGTCACGGGGGAAGCCATCAAAGACAAACTTGTCATTACCATTTTCTTTCATTTCCTTAAGAACTAGAGGCACAGTAATTTCTGGTGGCACAAGTATTCCCTCCTTAAGCATGTTCCCAATCATAGCCCTGTGGATCACAAAATATAAAAATCTTTATATTTAATTAAGTAATTAAGAGAGATAACATGAATTAGTTTGTAGGAAGAAAGTAGGATCTGTACATGGAGACCCACAAAAGCAAGTTCTTATTCAGATCTCACAAAGAACATATAGCAAATGCATGCATTGATTAACAATGAGGCATTCACCCAGTCAGACTAGATTGGTTGGTACGAGGCCTTTGTATCATTGGGAGAAGTTGGGGTTCAAATTCCAACTTCTTCAAAATACCCACGTTAAGTACGAATTATGTGTTTGCACCTCTCCGGTGTTTTTGGATTCGTCTGTGGTGCGTGGACACCCGCGACCTCTCTTCCACTAACTGGAAAGACTAACTATGCACTAACAATTTCATTGTTGAAGTAAATAAATAAAGAACAATGAGAAATCCCATGACAAGCAACTGGCGGACTAAACCCGCACCCCAAAGAATAGGAAATTTCTAATGACTACAATACATGCTACTTACGCATTCTCAGAGTCACTTCTGCTTGCTTTTCGAAGAATTTCCCCACTGCTTAGATGAGTGTAACCAAATTGCTGTGCGATTCTCGCACATTGGGTGCCTTTTCCACTGCCCGGACCACCTGATCCATCGTAACTCCATAGGTCATATTCCCATTAAATTGGCAGTGGAAACGTATTGAGTGATTTTTTTGGCAAAAATTCACGAAATACATTAACAATTATTAAGGGTTTTGCACTGAGAATCTGGACAAATAAAACTTCGCAAGCATTCTATTATTACTAGATGTTATGCATTATCTTGACATTTGACTAACCACACACACATACCCACGCACACACATAAGGAACAATACCAAATGTATGAAAACGAGAAAGTGCTCACCCAAAATAACAACGATCCTAGGCTTCTTGTCAACATCATTCCCATTTATTTCCTCCTGAATCCAAAGCAATAAGTAACACGTTAACGTTCAGAAAAAATAAAAATGATAAATTGGTCGTCTTAATTCACAATTTGTGGAACAATCAATGGAAGTTAGATATACCATATATATACAACAGAAAAAATTACCTTGTTTAGAGCAACAACAGCAGTTCCCATTAGTGCCTATTGCCTTGTGTTTTCAACTATTTTCTGGAAATTTAACACAATGAAAAGTCAGAACCTTTTGTCTTACTTAATAAAGGTAAAGATGCTAGAAAATTAACATGACTGGGATTAATGATCTAGCAAACATAGATAACACAGAGAGAAAATTAATTGGTCACTCTTTTCTCCAGGCCTAACACAAATTCTGAACCGTAAAACAGTACATTACAAGCTTTTTAAACATTGACCTGAAGTCTTTTCCCCAGTTTTCTCAGAGACCAAACAATGGCACTCAAAGTCAAGCCTTGGTCAATGGAGAAGCAATGATCCAGCAAAAGTGTAAACAAGGATGGGCACAAATGTTTGGGAAAAAAAACAGCCAAATCACTTATGAAGAAGCAAAAACCGAGAAACGCAATAAACATTAGAAAATAATAAAAGAAAAATAAAATTATATGCAACTAACAGAACCTTTAGAAAGACTGATATAGCTTGACCTGCTTGACCAAACACTCTAAATGGAAGAAAAAACTTACTGGATGGCTATTTAATAACACCATTTCTTGAAAGACTTCCACTAATTAAGCAGGCATTAATTCATAGAATACAGAGAGACTATACAGAGAGACGTATGTTTATATGGAGGGCATGGCAATACGGAAAAGGCGGCTTGACTATAAAGAAAAAACAGGCAACTGTTGAGTTTCCCATAAAGAAAACAAAACGATTAATGAACCAACCAATTACAGCACCCCAACTCAACAACAAAAGCAAACGAGAGCAAATGCATCAAAGAAGTGGTCAGGATCGATGAAAGACTGAGGGAAACAGGACAGAGAGACTGAAGCGATGAACCCCATCAAGAGAAGGTCCAACAGATCAAGTCAAAGTTATGTTTACATATAGAAAGATAGGTCCAAGAATGGTTAGGAGGAAGATGAACATGAACAGTAAAGAGTCTTTACCTTTGATGGAAGCAAAGGTGACAGACAGCCGAGAAATGATCGGACAGAAGGGAAAGGGTACAACATATGGGCATTTAAAAAGAGCCTGCGAATCTTTTTTCCTTTTTTTTTTGGTCCATTTCCGTACATGTCGAAAAAGAGAGGAAACGACAAGGAAAGGGGAGGGAGAATGATCAAAAGTACAGAGACACAGAGCACACAAATACGGAAATACCACACGGATTTCTTTTTTTTTTTTTTTTTTTTGGGCACAACTTAAAAGAAAAAAAAAGAAAAGAAGAAGAAATCACCTAAAAAATGAAAGAAGAGAGTTTCGTGATTGCAAATCATAGTTTTGAAAGTGAATAGTCTAATAAAATCTCGCTATTAATAAAATGAACACCTATCCTAATACGGTGTTCACATAAAAATTACCCTTGTGCAATATATGAAGCAACTGAACTTATTAAATCTGCCTGTAAAGATGTTGTATATTTGTCACTGGGACCAAAAAAGGATGAGAATAAATACCGCACTGATATTGAGAGAGGCAAATTCTTGGAAACCTAAGAAATTTATACAGCATAAGTACAGTAATAGAATAAATATTAAATATTTTACATATATATATATATATATATATATATATATGTGTGTGTAACTTTTTTGTTCGTTGGAATCTCTTCTTTTTTGAAATTAGAATTTAAGAATTTTAAAATAAAAATTTAAATTACATTTTTCCTATATTTATAAATTTACTTTGTTTGCATGTATATTATTTATTTTTCCTTAAAAGTTTATTACACATTTCGATCGTTAGCCTACATTCTACCATTATGACAACTATTATATTTATATTTGTGATCTAATTAATAGTAAATGCACATTAAATAATTAAAAATATACAATTAATAATCATAATTATGCAATATGTTGACTCATATCTTGAATTTGTCTAAATCGCCACATCTACGTAACTTTGTTTATTTTTCTTAGACACTATTGCCATACCGTCTAAAATTTCGGAACTGCTACTGTTAGTAGTCAGTTAGACCAGGCTAAATGAGATTATTCTAACTTGTTTTTTGTTTTTTTTTTAATTTCAACTTCTTTCTCTGCGCTTTCTTAATGATGGACTTGTCTTTGTGCGACCAGTATTGCTTACGCATCAGTGGTTAAGTAGACAGCTAAAATTACGGTTGATGTTTTTTCTTTTTGGAACGGATCAATTAGATGCTCCTGAAGCACAATAGTAAATCCTTTCAGTCTCTTGTTGATGGGTGTTGCTGTTAAAAAGTAAGGGTTGAGATTTTTGGTAAAATTTTTTGGATTCCATTTGAAGAAGTATTTTCTTCTAACTGCTTTTGTCAACAGCTCTTTTTGTTTTTTTTAAGCCTGCTTTTGTCACTGTTGTCAGAACCGGACCGGACCGGCCAGTCGGACCGGTTGAACTAGGGACCGGCCGGTGGTCCGGGCCGGTTTTGGTAAATTTTGAAGGGTGACTCGGACCGGTCAAAACCAAAAAAAATCGGTCAAGAACCGGTCAAAACCGGTAAAAACCGGTGAAAACCGGACCGGTTGAACCGGTCCACTGAAATTAAAAAATTCATAAATTACAATTTGACCCCAAATGTTATTTAAATTATAATTTAAGCATTAACTTTAATTTAAAAGTTCAACTTAGTCCTAAATCTATTAAAAATTTCAATTTCATCCTTAAAATTAGAAAAATTAATATTTAATCACTATTTATAAATATTATTTTTATAATTACTTTTATGCACATATATATTATTAAATACCGGTTCAAATACCGGTTCGACCGGTTCAACCGGTTGAACCTTGACCCACTAATATTTCCAGTTCGATGTCCGGTCCGGTTCTGACAACCTTGGCTTTTGTCAACAACTTTTTTTTTTTTTTTGCAAAAAAAAAATAGATACAGAAAAAAATGGGACAGGAAACTACTTATCTAATTTTAAATTTTATTTAGTTCGTAACTGTGAGAATGGAATAAAAATTCAGAAATTCTTTGCTCGGGTGGGTGGATATTTGCACTTAGATCAGCTCAAGTGTTCGAGAGTTAATAAAGAAAGAAAAAGATAGAATCACATTGGCCTAAGAAAGAGACAAAAATGTGGCCCTACCATTATAAAATATTTTTTATTTTATTAAATTAATAAAAAATTAATAAAAAAATATTAATTTTAAATTATGTTAGGAATGCATCAATTTCTTGCGTTCCTGTAGCAAGATTTCTTTTTTGTTTTTTATTGTGTTAATAGTAACGTGCATCATGGAAATATTGTTTTTTTTTTGTACAATAATTTGAATTGTGGAAATAATATTTTTACTGTGTAAACAGTAATTTACATAGTAAAAATAATATTATTTATTAAGACATATTAATAATATTTACTTACCTCACACAATTAGTTTATATTAATTAGAGTTAAAAAGATTGTTTATTATTAGATTGTTTATATTTGTTCGTCCGTCCGGTCCTTGCTATTGAAATCCTGAGACTCCTTCGTTGCCAAGTTGCTTGCCTCATAAGTTGGGTCATCCACCGAGTAAAACTTGACACCTTAATTGAGTCTATGACGGTAGGTCCATGTTCATGTGTAAAGTTGTGAGAAAAGGTTACCGCGTTGGAATCATTTGAAGTAATTTTAATTTTAAACTTTTTCTTTGCGAGACACTAACCACCTATTCATCTATTAAGAGCATAAATGCTATTTTATAAACACTTCTTTTCAACAATTAATTATTTCTTTATTTTTCCATTACAACTTTCTTTCACACTCTTTTTCAAATTTAAACACGAAATTAATAATTAGTTTCAAGTAAGAAGAAAAAGGAGAAAGCAATTACAATCTGTTTGTTTTAACTGTGAGAAAATTAGCCGAAAGAAAACGCATTAACCAAAGCATTTCTCGTTGTTTGGCAATCTTGAGAAAGGAAACCTATGAGAAAATGGTTGGCAATCATTGTGTCATAAATTGTGTTAAGTAATAAAAAACCTTCGGTCAAAAAAACAACAACCAATTAATAAGGAAAAAAAGGCATATAGAATTAATATTACCAAATTAGCTCTAACCTCACAGAAAAAAATTCACTAAACAATTATTGTAGGAATATTTTTATAATTTCAATTGTATACTTTTTTGTTTCACTATTTTCTCACACAATTTAAATATATAATTTTACTTTTTTATTATTTTTGTTTACACAAGTTTTTCATATATCCAAACAATACACTCTTAAATTTTTGTTATGACTTTTTTTTTTCACTTCTTTTTTTACAATTTCTTCTTATTAAAATCTCACAATCCATAAAAATGGTTCCCATTCCAAACTGGCATTTATTTCAAAAAACCTAAATAATTTGAATTTGAAATTGATTGCCGAGTTATATATTACCTTGTAATTGTCCTGTTTTGTATATCCCACCAACTAACAATGACAATATGTGTCCTTGTCAAAATAAAAAATAAAAAAAGCCTTCTCAAAAGGAGCGAAATGACAGGCATATCAAATGCAAGGCTTCGTGACCTATCCATTATATATACTAATTTTATACTTACGAGCACCACTCTATGATTATATATTAAATAGTTATTTTGTTATTATCATATATTATATAATAAATAAAATATATATTACAGTAAAAAAATTAATGATAATATTTGTCCTTGTCAAAATAAAAACTAAAAAAAGCCTTCTTAAAAGGAGCGAAATGACAGGCATATCAAATGCAAGGCTTCGTGACTTATCCAATATATATACTAATTTTATATTTGCGAGCACCGCTTTATGACTATATATTAAATAGTTATTTTGTTATTATCATATATAATATAATAAATAAAATATATAATATAATAAAAAAATTAGAAAGAAATTATGTGATATATTAAAAAAAATTATATGACATATATAACCTATTATTAACAAAAAAATTTTTAATAGCAAGTTATACGTATAGTATAATTTTTTTTATAAGTCATATAATTTTTTTTTAATTCTTCTGTCTTATTGTATATTTTGTTTATTGTATCGTACACTGACAGTC
Source organism: Carallia pectinifolia (assembly GCA_037832335.1). Classification (NCBI taxonomy): domain Eukaryota; kingdom Viridiplantae; phylum Streptophyta; class Magnoliopsida; order Malpighiales; family Rhizophoraceae; genus Carallia; species Carallia pectinifolia. The sequence continues at coordinate 35,502,613 of CM075453.1, forward strand.
ACAAAATAGTTACATAAAAAAAGGCTAAAAAATTTTCTATATATAAAATTGCAATATGCGTGGATGGATAACAAATAATTTTAATTTTCATTAAAAAATACTAAAATTATTTTCATTTTAAATTAAGAATAAATAAAAGCATTACTTAAAAATTAGTCAGTTGAATCTCACAATCCAATAATTTTTTTTTTTGACAGTACACAATCCAATAATTAAGTACATTTCAGGAGCTAACGGCTTCAAAAGCAACACTGACATATAATATTATCAAGATTGCGGTCTTCTTGTCATTTTTCTTGCCATTTTTCCCTTGTCAGTCCCTCTGTGTCGTAAGAGGGGGATGTATGCTCCGCCAGCTCGCTTGCTAAAATCTCAATGAAATTGGTTTATAACCCGCAAATATGTAGTCTTTAATTTTAGGGATTTTATAATTTTACTCCTCTTTTAAAGATTCAAATTAACTCACATAATAAATAAAAAATTACAAGTTACTACATAAAAGTAAGAAAAAAAAAAGTAAAGGAAAAGTCGGCAATTGAAAGTTACTCTTGTTTTTTTTTTTTTTTTTTTTTTGTCCCTTTCCATTTTGGAGGGAATTTAACTTCCCTTCATGCCCTTTACATAAATTTACGAAATTCACTCCATCTCAAGCCTTCACAAATTTATTTTATTTGAATTTATATATTTTTTAGACTAAAGTTATGCTTTGAATCAAAAAAAAAAAAAGTTATGCCCATAAGCATGATCCTAATTATTGATTTTTCATTTTTAAACACATATAACGGTGATTTTTAAATTAAATTTTTCTAAAAAACTAAAGGAATTATTCTACTTCATGTAATAAAAGTAAAATTTAACAAATGCCACATCTATACAAGATGATTTTTATAACCTTGAAATTATGTGTGCCAACAGTGAACTGGTTTATAGGAAAAGTGTTAAGTCGTTCACGTAAAGGACTAGATATAAAATAATGAAAGTGAATAAAAATTAAAAATGATCATCTTTCTTCATTGATTGGTCTCAAAGTGTGAATTTTTGTTGCTAGGACTAAAAGTATAATTTTTGTATGCCACTATACCACGTTATTTGTATCAAAGGTTACTATCAATTTTCGAAATAAATTTAAATTTTTTTATATCGTTCTATTCTTAATTTCAATAAAGTATATATTAGAAAAATCATGTGTCGACAAATTTAGCTTGATAAACTATATACATTTTAATCACTTGTCTTTTTTTTTTTCTTGCAATCTAATGATGATTGCTTTATTTGTTAAAATTAGTAAAAAAAAAATATTGCCGAAATTTAATTATTATGGATATTTTTCAACAAAAATAAAATTTCACATTGAATAGTTTTTGTAAAAAAGAACACACTGAACATTTGAATAACGTTCAAATTGCTTTTTACATTTACTCAAAATAGCCTTTTTTTTTTTTTCAAATGTTGTCCATTTTATGTAGATTTAACTTTTGAATAATGTATTTCTTAATTTTCCCAAATTATATGAAATACTCAAAATTTAAATAACTTAAGTGGATTATCACAGTTACTCAAATTAACCCATTTTTTATTCAAATTCATCTATTTCACGTAGCTTAAACTTTCAGATAACATTTTGTTTATTTTTCACAAATTACGTGAACTATTCTAAGTTTCTCTAAATTTCGGAAAGATTTTTGCAATAACTAAAATTAGCCCATTTTTATTCAAGCCCGAGCAATTTTATGTAGCTTTAACTTTTGATTAAAATATTACTTAATTTTCATAAATTACGTATAAAATACTCAAAATTTTAATAATGGTTGGATTAATTTTTGCAGTTACTCAAATCATCTTTTTTTTTTTTAATTCAAATATAGCCTATTTCACGTAACTCAGACTTTCGATTAATATTTTATTTGATTTTGAAAAATTACGTGAAATACTCTAAATTGCTAAAAAATTTGGAATGAGTTTTGCAGTTACTAAAATCAATCTATTTTTATTTAATCATGAACAATTTTATGTAGATCTAACTTTTGATTAATGTATTGTTTAATTTTTTTCAAATTACGTGTAAAATAATCTAAATTTTAATAACATTTGGATTGATTTTTAAAATTATTTAAATCACCTTTTTTAGTCAAATATGGCGTATTTCACATAACTCAAGCTTTTGATTAATGTTTTCTACGTAAAATATTCTAAATTTTTATAAACTTTAGAATGATTTTTGCAGTTACTAAAATCAGTCTATTTTTATTCAAACCTAACCAGTTTCACATAGCTCTAACTTTCAATTAATTTATTGGTTAATTTGTGTAAATTACGCATAAAAAACTTTAGATTTCAAATAACATTTGGATCGATTTTTGTAGTTATTGAAATCACTTTTTTTTTATTCAAGTATGACCCATTTGGCGTAACTCAAAATTTTGATTAACATTTTGTTTATTTTTTCGTAAATTATCTGAAATACTCTAAATTTTATTAAACTTTGGAATGATTTTTGCAGTTACTAGAATCAAACCATTTTTATTCAATTTCGACCAATTTCACATAACTCTAAATTTCGATTAACGTAGTTCTTAATTTTCATAAATTATGCGTGAAATACTCTACATTTGAATAATGTTTAGATTGATTTTTGCAGTTATTCAAATCACCTTTTTTTATTCAAATTCAACCTATTTTGTGTATTCCAAACTTTCGATCAACGTTTGGTTTAGTCTTCTTAAATTATGTGAAATACTCTAAATTTTTGTAAATTTTGGAATGATTTTTTCAATTACTCAAATCACACTTTTGTTTTTAATTCAAATCCGGCCTATTTCACATAACTCAAACTTTCGATTAACATTTACCTTATTTTTTGTAAATTACATGAAATAATCTAAATTTTTATGAACTTCGAAATTATTTTTGCAGTTACTAAAATTAGCTCATATTTGTTTAGCTTCATGAATTTTGTTTAACTTGCTTGTTTAAACTCCAATAAGAAAATACTTTAAATTCATATGAATTAGTTACTTAAAACAAGAAACTAATTTATCTAGTCTTGTCCACTTATAATAAAAATTTTGAAAATTTACTAATTTTATGAATTTTTCTAACATTACAAATTATTTTCTCATGCACATTGAAAAATACTATTATATTAACGAGCAAGATATATTGGAGCATTCCTTTTTTTCTTTTTTCGAAAGTAATGTGATAAATGAAATACTTTATCTAAATTGTGAGTATAAGGTCCTATTTTAAAAAATTTAAAGTTTTGTTTATAAAAATTATATTCTAAATTATAGGATTATAATGAAATGTAAGATTTATTGGAGAATTCCTTTTTTTGAACCTTAATACAATTTGATAAATGAATAAAATCCACGTAAATTATTAGTAAGATGTCATATTTTAAAAATTTTTTAATTTTTAAACATAAAAATTATTTTATATTATATATTAAAAAAAAACATTATATTGAAGTATAAGATCTATTTGAGAATTCATTTTTGGGCATTTCTCTCCAATATTGGGATGAGGGCTACAAGATTTGGGAGTTTGGAACAAAAGGCATTCTTTTTATATGATTGCAATACTGGAAGAGCTTGCAAGATTGTGAAAAAAAAAAAAAAAGAAATAAGAAAAATAAAAGTTTTGCAACGACAACAAAAGGCTCTAAGGGGCAATTAGGTAATTTAGTAATTTGAGTATGGTTAGTTCTCTTTTTTGCTCCTAAATGAATACTTAGGTCATTAAAATAATCTCAAACCTATACAACAGATAGCCTTGATATTTTATGAGGAGTTTGTTATATTTATATTAAGAATGAGATTAGTAAGCACCTATTTCCACGTTGGCATCACTGGGCGGAATCATCGGCCTGTGCATGGCCGCCTCCGAATATATAAACTTCAGCATGCATCGTATGTTTCAGTTATTTTGAATTTCGAACATATTAACTTCGGCATACTTTTTTTTTTTTTCTGAACCAAACTTCAGCATACGTTATTTATTTTTTATTTTTGAGAATTAGCATAAATCAAATTTAAGTTCATTGAGTTTTGTATACATTAAACTTCATATCTCTGAACTTTCAAATTATTTTAATCTCATGAGTTGCTCAAAAAAGAAGAAAAAAAAATCTCTTGTAAATTAAGTGAATTAGGTCGATATATTGGCTTTTTTCAATCATTTCATTGAGTTCTATATGTATTGAGGTTTTCAATGAGAGTTGTCCAACCAAATTTTAAGTTGGTAAAAGTTGTATGGCCAGATGGAAAATTGATAGATGATTTTTCATAAGTATAACTTGTTAGATCTATTGTGCAATTAATTAGATTCATTGTGTAACAAAAAGATAATAATTTTTTTTCCATGTAATTGCACTTGTAATCAAAACAGTTACACAATAAATCTAACAAGTTGCATTCCGATAATTTTTTTGGTTATGTAATAGGATCCTTTTAAGTTAATTAAGAGAATTATCTAAGTCACGCCATCTCTTGCGAATTCAAACCATGCATCTCTAAACAGACATTCGGGAAGCGAGTCGAATGCTGGGGAGATTGAGAAATAGAACAATTGCTTCCAAAGGAACGTACCTATTATTATAATATCATTATTATTACCGTCACAGTGATCACTACCATCACAACAGCATCAATTCAATAGAATAAGTTAAAACTAAAAAAAATGACAACGATGTTTTTGCTTAAAACTCAAAAATAATAATTTTTATAGATAAATAACATGTAAATTTTATTATAAATCCTTAATGATGTGTAGGCACTCCCTAATTTTGAGATGAGAAAACGTTTTCTACCCCTAAACTTTTCCTCCCAATGGACGGAAACTAAAAGTCCCAACTCCTTTGTCTCGTTAACAAATGAATACTAATCAATGACATTTGCCCACAGACGCAAAATGAATCAGGTGACCGTACAGAATGATCACACTAACCAATTTTTAACTTAGAATACTAAACAACAATGCCATAGAGGAAGAATCTGCACAACATTACAAGCGTCCAATCCTCCAGAACCAGAGATTGCGGTAGTGGCAGAAGAAAATGGGGGGGGGGGGGGGGGGCAAAAAATTCCTCTCTATTGCATAATTCTGGATTGCCACCACCATCTTGTTGTACCCTCGTGGAATTTCTCTATGCAACACTAGCGAAACCACAAATGCAACAGAACAACAGGACTTGTTATTCATAAGCATATACTCAGAAGCACCCCAGTTTAAATAGTGGAAGAAGAAAAATCTAGATGTATAAGAAGTTGGCACTAAGGAAAAAATGTCTCCAAATGGTAGCATCGAAAACTGGGAATTGTATTTCTAAAACTTGCCAAATCCAGTCAGATTGCAAAAGAAGGAGCAACAGCATAAGTAGAATGATTACATGTCTTTGTTGTGTACATCCCTGCGAATGTCAGTGTCATCAGGCTTCATGCTTCCACTGAGGAAAACTGCTAAAACATTTCATCCCAGAAAACAGCAAGTTTTTCAGCATCTATCTCAATTTTCCACAGTTCATAGTTGATAGGCATGAAGTTGAACACACTGCACCATGAAACAGAGTTTTGAAAAAAAAAAAAAAAATGTAAGAACAAAATTGAGGCACTCGTACATTTCTACAGAGTGTGATAAGTAAAATCTATGCAAATACACAAAAGTTAACGAACTCCCACCCAAGTAATTTTATTGATTATTTCTTTTCATTGCAGAAATCATTAACAACAATCAAGCTATCTAATGCATCTGTTAATTCACAACTGAAAACAAGTTGCCAAATGTGACTGTCCAATGTGAACACATGATTGACAAATAGCATTTGCATTGTGGGATATTATTGAAAAATCCTTAAAGAGAAAACAAATTAGGAAGGCATACAGAACTCAACCCACACATGCTGACAAGGATAAAAGGACAAGGAGACCGCCCCGAAAGAGACACAAAGACAACGACAAGTGGTAGTCAGCTTCCCTACATCATGGCCAACCAGGCTTAGCCTGGTTGTTAAGGAAGCCAAGCTTCCTTTGAGCTGAGGGGGGTTCGACCCCTGCCAGCTCCAATTTGGGGGCATTTGTCCCTTGGAGGGTGCAGAGCACCCCTACGGTGTCTGTAGGACCCACTTTTCCCTCCCCGCTGACACCTAACTGTCTAACTACTCCTTGTACTCAAAAAAACAAAAAAAAAAAGCTTCCCTACATCATGTATTATGAGAAAATTTCCAAAGGTTCCACAAAGGAAGAAACAAAGAACTGGGCCAGTAAACATGACATGGCCACATCACATCATCAGTTCGGTGGCTTGTAGGGTCGTGATAAATTACAAATCCAAACATAATGTTAGTTTTTGATCTCTTAAAAAATAAAACATAAAGGAAAGAAGTGTGAGTTATAGTATGACAATCACATTCAGATAAATAAATGAATTTATAATGCACAACTTTAGCAAACCAATTCCAAGCATCTGCCAAGATACTAAAATAATACATGATGAAACAAAGTTGCTGGGATTATTATAAAAATCATGCACAATTGCCCCCGCTTAGACTACCCAAGGAATTGCCAAAATCGAGTAAAATTTTTCACTCTAAAAAGGAATGAGTGGCACCAGCAATCCAATGCTTAGGTAGGAGTCCATTTAATCCTTGGGGAGAGGCTACTAGGCAGTTCCATTTTCATTGTTTTCTTTGGCGGTACCTTGAAAATAATTTAAACTGGCCAGTTGCAAATACTGTCCATTGTGATGGCCGAGGAAGAAGAGGTTGTGAAGAACCAAAAAAATGAAACAATGTTGCATAAATTCATCTTGGTGTGAACTATTGGGAAATGCTTAAGTTTGTTGCTGTAGATTATACAGCCCAGCATGTTTCAAAAACACAAAAGTAGGTTGATCATATCAATATACAGGTGGTTGTATAGCCAATAATCATTGACAAAACAGATTTAAGGAACTGTGCCTTAGAAATTTTGTCAGTCATTTGTACTAAGTGTTTAGCAGGAGCCAACATGCTATCAATAAACTATTGCTGACAACCAAAAAAATGAAATGAGATGCTTAAGTTTGCGTTATAGATAATAAAGGCTGGTATGCGCCAAAAACACAAAAGTAGGCTGATCAACTCAATGTACAATTGATTGCGGAGGCGATAGTCATCGACAAAACAAATTTTAAGGAACCATGCCTTAGAAGTTTTATCAGTTATTTGTAATAAGTATTTAACACAAGCCAAACTTGCTATTGAAAAACTATTTGATTAAGACACTCTTTGAGGATCAGAGACTAGAATGATCATTACTTTGGGAGATTAAATGAGTTTGGAAAGCTATCCACATTTTACCACGTTCGCAAAGAGTGGCACTCCAACAACTAGCAATAGAATGCATGAATCTACAGGCATAACTAAAGCACTGAAGCATAAAATGATAACAATCATCCATTGTTCCATTTAACAAGATCAAATATCTCTGTACGTTCATCATTCTAAGTGTAAAGGAAGAAAGAGGAAAAAATATAAAAAGAACAAAGCCAGCATTGAAGAGAGTCTCCACAGATACCAACATCAGGCACGAACCAAAAAAAAAAGGAGAGACGAGAATGTACCTCCTGAAAGCCAATTACAGAAAAACAACTGCCTATAGAATAGCCCTTTGTCTTCGGATGTAGGTTGATTTCAATGCTGCTCCTAACAAATTTTGTCGACGGCTGCGCCCAGCATTCACTTTGCAAGGTAACAAGAATCAAACAACTGCTTAATAATTTGAGTTTAGCTGATGTAAACTTTTTCAGCTGGGTATCATCTCATAATACCAACTAATTCTGCAACTAGTTGCTCATCTCCAAATTTTCTAAGATGTCCAACCATTTTGTCAACATAGGTAGCTTTAAGAGGAATTCTTTTTCCAAGCATTGACCGTGCAATCTTTGCAGCTTCCACTAAATGATTTTGTTCACAAAGCCCTAATAGAAGGACAGAATAGATATCAGAGTCGATGGAATACAAGAAGCCCATCTTCTCAAGTTGAACATATAAGCAATACCCGTCAAGCACCCTTTTTTCTGAACAAAGTTCCTTAATCATAAGACTACATGCCAGACTATCAAGTTTCAGTCCACTAGCTAGAACCATGCTAAAGATGGTCTCTGCCTCTTCAACTTTCTTTGTCCTTATCAACCACAGCACCAGAGAACTGTAGCAATCCCCATATGAAACACCACCTCGGACAACAGCTCTATCAATCAACTTATAAGCCTCATCTATACGGCCATCTATACAAAGACCTTTGATCAAAGCGCTAATTGTGACACGGTTTGGAGCACAACCATATGCCTCCATTCTATCGAAAACCCCTATTGCATCCTTTGTCCTACCCTTCTCACATAAAGCTTGAATCACAGACGTGTAAGTAACAACATTTGGATTACAATCCCCACCTTCCTTTTCCATTTTTTCTAACAACTCCAGGGCTCTCTCAAAACTGCCAAACTTACAAACCCCATCAAGAAGTGTTGAATATGCTACTGCATTAGGCAGACAACCATGCACTCTCATTACCTTAAACAAACCACAAGCTTCTTCCAATCTACCCACATCACAAAACCCTTTAATCATGGACACATACGTGATCATATCCGGATAAAGATCAATCAAGCCCATCTCTTCCATCAATTTGTAAGCCACATCCATGTCACCCTTCTCGCTAAACAGCCTAATAACAACATTATATGCATTTGTATCAGGACGGAGATCAAATTCAGGCATTTTCTTCAACACCAAGAGCGCCTCATTAGCAAGCCTCGCCTCTCTAAGTAAATTCAAAACAACTTTAAATGTCTTAACATTAACCACACACTTTTCCACCTTATAAGCCTCCATTATATCCAGAACAACTTGTGGGTGTTGCTTAATCTTAAATAACCGGCAAGCTTCTCCATACATATAAGAAGTGTGCCTATAATTTGATTGAAAACCAGCCCAGACAAAAAATCTAAGACCCATTAAAGAGTTGGTTTGGGAGCATCTGTTTAAGACATCACGTATACAATTGGTATCCAATTTAACGTTAATCGAATTCAGGGATTTTTCCAAGTTGACAGTATTGTTTTGTAGGTGGGTGCAAAATATATCAGCTGAACAGCTAGTGGAGAAGTGTAAAGCTGAGATCTTTGAGGTTTTGGATGCCATTGAGAACCGGAGAACGCGAGCAATTGAAGAAAGGAACATTTGTGATGAATTTCAAGCTTTTACATATAAATATTTGAAAGAAAATGGCTACCGCGACACTGAATCTACTTGGATAAGCAAGGTTACCTTATTCTTATCACAATAATTATCGAATCGGAGCTGGTGAGAGATCAATCCGGCCGTCAATTGTTCACGGAATACTGCGACAGAGACGCCGCCGGGGCCAGGGAGAGAAGCCGCCGGGGATTTTTGAGATCAAGATCTGGGCGGGCTATCTATGTCGTTCTTTCTTTCTTGTTCTATGTGGTCGAAAGTCCAAACGAATTAACTTTTAGCAATTGCTAAATAAAGTAGTATATGTCAATCAAACAAAAAAAAAAAAAAAAAAAAAGTCAGCATTTTTTAATGAGTTAAGAAAATTTCTTATAATTATATAAATTTATTTTGTAATAAAAAATAATAATTTATTTTTTTATTATATTTATAATTAATGTAATTATATAATAAATTTATTTAATTAACATTTAAAAAAAAAAATTTGGTCTTGTTTTCAAAAAGTTTTTATGTAATGGAGCCCTAAAAGCAATCGGCACACGTACTGGCAAATTTTGTTATGCTCGACGACGTGGGCTTGTTCTTTCGGCTGGGATTTGGTACAGTTGATTGTTTGAGTTGCCTGCGGGAGGCCAACCCAATGGCTACTTTTTATATTTAAAAACGGCTTTTATTTTATAACTACGTATTGGTGGATAGACGCTTGTGTTATTAAATATATTGTATATAATTGTAATTAAAAAATATGAAATAAAAATAAAAATAATATATTTTTATATCACATTTTATTATTATAATTATATAAAATATACTTATAATTATATAAATTAATGTCTGTTTACCAATATTTGGCTATTAACGTCTGCCTACCAATTTTTTCTAATTATTTTTTTTTTCAATAACACTAATTGTTGTGGTTTGGCAACTTGGTGAAATTATGAGTTCCAATTATTACTTTTTTTTTTTTTAGTTTACAAAAATTCTTAATAGATATATAAGGAGAATGAAAAATAAAATTGGTGAGAGTTGAACTTTTTATCTCATAATTAAAAAACACTTCATCTAACTATTAAAGTAAATACTTAACCTCAAGTTCCAATTATTACTAAGGCGTACTGTAGAACGGCGATACAGGGCCACCCTTCTTTTCTTTTTTGTTTTTCTTTTGAAAATAAAAAAAGTTTTTTAGTCGTTGCTTACAAGTAACGAGAGGCACAAATGTGGACGTTTATCAAGCAACATGCTCACAATTTGCCAATTCACACGGGCCATTGCTGGAAACATGAAAAAAGATTTTTTGAATTTTTTTAATATTTTAGTAACTTTATAAAGAGTGCAACTACGTAACCACGCAATCCACGACATACAGAAGATATACACTTAATTGAATAAATTATCTAATTTCTTTTTTTTTCAAATTCAATATCTTTTTAAGATTAAAAAATTCAAATATCATGTATCAACTTTGTATCTATCGCTTAAATAACTTCTCTATTTATAACTACTGTGCAGTCTCTGCTATTTTTCACGTAAATATTACTTTTTGCTTCGCATCTCAATAACTTTTCTCAATTTTGAGAAAATTTTTTATAAATAGCACTTGTATTTATTAGCATAATTTTTTTCGTTTTTAAAAATTTAAAAACAATTATTGTTGTTTTTATTGCATGCAATACAATAATAAGTCAATAAGACGTTAATAAGCGGGAGAATTGATTTAAGCACAATACGAAATAGGCACGAAGAATACACCAAGAAGCATCATAACAGGTGTATGAGCATATGAACTGTGTCTCGATAGAATGCAACACGAAACAATATGAACAAGCAACACCAAACAATAAGAACACTTAAAAAGATGGTGCTCGACATAACACGAGTCATTTTTCACCTCTAGTGTAGTCATTATATCTTGGTTCAAGATCCCATATCTAAAAACTACATTGAACACCAACTAATCCGGTTCTAACGTAGTCATCATTAAAAGAAAGGAAAAAAGAAAAGAGAGAGAGAGAGAGAGAGAGAGTCACTAATCATTATCTATAGAATTTGTTTTGTATATAAGGTATTTTGTGTATTATTTCACGGTGCGACTATATTATGGTGTTCTTACATGTTATCTCCTGCTCCATTATGTTTTCCAATCCGAACACACCACAGTAAGTGATAATTTCTCAGATTATTCGGTAAGAGAGTAGGAGGCGTCTCAAAATACCAAGCAATGCACCCTGTCACCAACATATATTTCACCAAAATTCACTTCAGAAGTTTTTCTTAGGGACCAACCAAATGCTTATTGCTTACTAATATGTGCGTTTGTTCAGATCAGACGTAATAAAATGTGACAAGCAATGTAGTCCTTTGGAACTCCTTGAAAACTTGTCAAAAACATTTTTAAAGAAAGAAGAACAAGCAAGCAGCTGCATTCCATTACATTTTATAGACGTGCCTGCAACTGAGGGATTGAAAAAAAAGGAAGACCATGAAACACTACGAATATTGACCCAATTGAATAATTAATGATGCAGTTAAATTATTGTTCACAACTTTTTACTCTTAATTTCGTCAATTTTGACCAAAAACACAAGAAACATTGGAGAGAGAGGGAGGGAGAATAGAAAGAAATATTGTAGCCAGTTTTGTAACTATGGGTATCATTATTGGAACATAATCAATCTATCAAGAATATGGAGGTAAAGTTAAGGCTTCACCCTCACCACTGTACTTTGCTATGATTAACAATCCTGGCAACCAAGGCCATTCAATTAACAGTAATACCTTTAAAAATACAATACAATGTATGGCAAGCAACCCACAAATACATCACCTGAAAAACACAAAATATGTAACAATGTTAAGGCCTATAAGAGCAGGCCAAATGCCAATCAACTCGGCTCAGAAACAGACGGCTTCAAAGACCAAACATTGCCTTGTAGGTTATTCCTATGCTTGTTCGCAAACATATCATTTATTTAACAAGAAAAACTGTCACTTTAAGCTAAAAACTTTGGACTCACCATTAAGGCCGCATAAAAGTGAAACTGCTTTATTTGTCCTAGGATCAAACTTATGCACAGTAACAAGCTATTGTCCCCCAAAAAAAAAAAAACCGAAATGATGGAAAGAACCTTACTAAGAAATTGCTTTTTCACAACCACAAACTATCAAATTCAGTGATCTTTAATCCAGAGTGATTATCAAACATTTGAACTGTCATGCCAATCTATTTATCCTTCGTAATATTTAATGCTGAATTAGCATTTAAGTCTGCTTCAATCTCTAATTAGATTTTGCGGTCAAAAAGAAATCAATTACAGAGGAAGTATACCGAGCAACTGAAAAATCAGGCATCATTGCTCGTCATAAAAGTACAAAAGGTCTAGTAAGTAGTAAAAGTAATACCTTAATTATATATTAGGTCGATATCTCTGACACAGGTGCAAAACCTAGGTGGAGGCCTGCGAAGACACAAAACATGAGAAGCCATAATAAGAGGCCCGACCTGCAGATTAAAAGGCCATGTTTCTGCCTGGTTGCTAGTCACCAATCAAAAATTTGAAAGTTAGAATATGATTTGAAAACCTTGGGAAAGGCATCAGGATGGGAAGCTGCAAGGTAAGAAATCACAAATTTTCTCTTTGTTTTCCTAGTTCATCAACAACTAAACTATTTAGTGTGATAAAAAACCTGCAATGTACTTGAGTTTATATATTGCCTATAATATTGCTTGTTCGACGCAGTCAAAGTCAAACACGCATAATTATTTTCCATCAAATTTTCCAGAAAATCCCGACCTAAATCTGAAGGTCATTAACAAAATCACAGTTCATGAAATTCAAATTGTGCCAATTCATGATCTATGCATCCAGCTTTCCCTTTTTATACCCCACCAAAGAAATTTTTATATATTCCAATACTCGTAGGGCTAAATAAACACTATTACCAAGGGCCCCTTCATGACTATATCATAGGCCAAGAATTTACTGTCTGGCACCAGAACTGGTCCCCAATGATCTTATGGGGCATATGGTGGCAACTAGAATGACTGGTTTCCACGGATACAGCTCGGCCACATAGAGAAATTGGATCATGTTAAGATGACCAATTCTTTTTCAAAACCTTTTCATAAAAAGCATACAGTTTTCTGGAAGTTCTTTTACACTACATAGGCCGTAACTATATTATTAACTGATCCTTACTATAACTGTGCCGGTAGCATATCATGAAGATAAGCTAATAAAAAATCCATTCTTCGCTCAGGAGCATTAGAATTACTGTAAGCTTGATTTCCTTCATACTTCCTATGGTATATTGGCAACATTATGAACAAATCCCTTTTCCAGATTTAAATTGTCATCCCCTTGGAATGCTTACAGAATAGCACACCCAGGATGCCTTACCTTCTCATTTTTTGGAGTAAAAATGGCTTTAACTGCTTCAAAAACCTCTTCAATAGGCTTCCCAGCATCAATCTGAGTAACAAGCAAACCAATCATTTAAAAGACCACTCAAAGTTAATCGACAAGATAATTAGATATCAAGCAAATATCACCTTCCGAACTTTCCCCTTGGAATCATAATACTCAACCACAGGGAGACTGGAGTCCAGAAACACTTTAAACCGCTTCCTTATTGTCTCTATGTTATCATCTTCTCTTCCCTTCATATTCTCAAAAGAGGAAATGGAAAGGAAGTTACACAGGTCATATCTGAAAACGTAAACTGAGCTAAGGTCAAATTCACCAACCTGGTTCCTGCTCAAAAGGCGTCTCTCCATCTCTTCTTCAGAGCAATCAAAGAATAGGACAAATTCCGGCACAATCTTGGTCTGCATAACCGTTAGACTTTCCAAAGTTAACAGAACAATGCCAAAAACTTAGATCCAGGAGAAATTGCTTTGAAGAGCAATTATGCTGATGGGATCCCCCAGAAAAGGAAAAGATAATCCCTATATATACGTGATATAACCTTGTTTAAAGCTTTATGCAAATGAAACCTCGGTTCTATCCCAAACCCATTCACCTTCCCCTGCTTTAAGCCGGAGGTCAATGACATAAACTTAAAAAACCGGGAATAAAGCAGGAGGCTTACAACTGCTTCAAATGCAGCACGGTTTTCCTCATTGCGTGGGAAACCATCAATTAAAAATTTGTCATTTCCACTTTCCTGCATTGCTTTCTGAAGAAGCTTTATTGTCACCTCCGAGGGCACAATTTTCCCCTCCTTAATCATGTTCTGGATCATTGTTCTGTAGAGCATGAAAAACAGATATTTTGTTCATAAAGAAAACTATAATAATCTATGAATAAACAACCCTCCCCTCCCCCCTGCTCAAAAAGAAAGGGGAAAACCAAAAAAAAAGAAGACTTAGGATGTAGCACCAACAGCCATGAGACAGAATGCTTCATGCAGAACATCTGGACGTGTAGGCACCAGATGTACACAAGATATAGGAAGCAAGCACTGATTCACGTACATGCTAACCATGCACATGATGTGAAAATTGATGGAACTTCTGAAAAGACAAACTACAAAAATTCCAAAATGCAACAACAAGGACTAGAACACAGGATGTTTCATCCAGAAGATTTGGAAATGTAGGCACCAGATATGCACAGATTCAATGTGCAAAGCCGGACTCCATCTCCATGATAAACATGCAGATAATGTAAGCACTTGATAGAACCTTTGAAGCACGGCCCTCAGATCATTCGCCATTGATTAAACATATGGTCTTTCATGAACCCATAGAGTAGATCAAAAAATTTGCAAGCAATAATTTAGGAGATCTAAATAATTCCCAGCTCAACTATCTTCAACAGAAATCAGCATATCTTCCCAAAAACAAAAAGCTTTGTTTTTTGAGCAGTAACATGGTGAGCAAAAGCAATTTCACAGTAAAAAGGTTATCAAATGAAATGAGACAAGTTTAAGTAACATCATAGAAAAAAAAATAAAAATAAAATAAAAAACTTGAATGTGTGAGAAGATATCTTGCTATTGACTTATAATTATACACAAAAACTTCCACGGAGCAGATGGTCAAAGTTGCCCAAGAAGTTCAACAGCTCCATTTTGCATACCCATTTTCAGATCCAGATTTAATTTCTGCTCGAAGAAGGTCTCCAGCACTAAGATGCGTGTAACCGAAGTGTTGGACTATATTAGCGCATTGGGTACCCTTTCCACTTCCAGGCCCACCTAATCAGTCAAGTGAACAGAAGCTATCTCAGAAGAATCATTAAGAATGTGAAGAGAAAACAAAAGATTTAGAAGATTACTCTATTTAACCAATTGACACCAAAAACAAATAATAATAAAAAATACAAAAATCGATCCAACGATGCAAATGTCATTAATTGTCAATATAGAAACATTAAAAAAAAAAAAAAGAACAATGAAGGCTGAAAAGGATGCAGTGACCTCTTTATCCAACAATATTCATACGACTACATCAATATGTGGACAATGCTACATTAGTTAGTATGAAGACAAAAGAATATTAAAAAATCAATTTAGATTTAGAAAAAAGAAATTGATGACTCATAAGATGCCATTCAACCAGAGATAATTGGTTCATTAGATATGAACTGATGCCTAAATAATGAGCTCACCCAATACAAAAACAACTGTCGGCTTCTTCTCAGTAATGCCTCCGTTCTGCTCCTGCACGGGGCTACACGTGTCATATGCCAATATCCAGAGAAGATATATGCGCAATAGAAAACCATTTTCAAACGAAAAGCTAGTTTAAACATAAAGTCATATCTGAATATAACGCCACAATAAATGTACAATTTATCTGCAGCATTTTGTTACTGGTTTCAAGCATTTATAGATCCAGTTGCCTGATCTCGTGAATCACTTTACCATACTAATAGAAAGAACATATAAGTCCGTTTCAATGTACACTTAAATCAAACAAATTAACATGAGCCAATGGTTTTCTTTTTCCTCTGTGCTTCACTGGATTCTGCAGTTTGTCTTTCGCAATAAGAGGAACATTTTCAAATACAGCTTAACTAATCATTGGCTTGAAAATTAAGCCATTTGGAGGCAACAAATGTGAACCAAAATCCATTTAATGACACAAAAGGAATTGTTGAAATGTTACCTTTGTTGCAGTATCAGCAGTGGATCCCATAATAAATAACTAACTTTTCAATATAATCTGCAGAAACAACAAGGATGTATCAGAATTTAAATATAAGAGGGATTCAACTCTATGACCAATCAGCCACATATAAGAAAATTTGGATATGGCTCATAATAAATAAATAGCATATTTTTCCATCAAGATCTCTCAATCAAGGAATAAACATGTTATGGTCTCATTCAAATAGCATCAATTTGTACGACTAATGAAAAGACAATTAGCCATGCAGTTTAAACATGCTTTTGTTACCATTTGTTTCACATTGAAACATCCAATGCACCTTCAAACACATCGTTTAAAGTGCATGCCGTGAAACTACAATTGATCCCCCTGATCTGCAGGTTTGATCCTCACTAACCTTCAGCTTTTCCCAATTTAACAGCCCCCAATTTTCTTTTCCCTTCCCAAACTCAAGATCAGTCGTAATTATGCTTCTCCTCCACACCCCCCCCCCCTCCTCAAACAAGAAAATTCAATCTTGAATCCTAAGTTCTGATCAGATACAATTGTATCTATATCCGGATCAACAAAGGCGAAGCATAAAACAGCACCAGTCACTAAACTTACATCAGGCAGAGGCCTAACCTGATCCAAATCAAGTTATTTAACCAAAAGATTCCAACTTTACAAATTTGATCCAATATCAATCTGTTTTCTTAGAGACCAACACGCTTCCCTGCAGATCCAATCTAAAACTTTGCAAGAACAACCAAAATTTAATGCCCAAAAATTCAAATTGATCAACCAAAAGAAAAACAAAGAAGGAAACTGAATTGCATTACCACATAGAGAGATTTCATTCAAAAAACCAACAGAGAAAAAGGCAGAGAAAGGGAGATCCAGAGGCTCACCTGAGAGAGGGGGAGACAGAGAGAGAGAGAGAGAGAGAGAGGAGTGGAGGGAAATGAGATCTGGGGGGTGTGAGTGGGAGAAGGCGTTTTTGAAGGAAAATTCGGACAAAGCCACGCGAGTTTTACTGCGGAGACAAAACTCGATGACGTACGATATTGACGTAAACAATGTTCGGTTTTGGGTGTTTTTGATTCGTAGAAGATTTCTTCCATCTTAGTATTTGACTAAAAATTGGATTAATTAGAATAATGGCTCTTTCTATTCGTCACACACGTATTAAACAAGACATTTTTTTCTGTATTTTTAGACATATATTAAACATGTCAAAATGAATTAAAAAATTTAAACACGATTGTCAGGCCTTTTTTTATTTGCATGTTAAATGGTATCAATAAACACATTTAATATATATATATATATATATATATATATAATACTTTTTTAATTAATGTATTGTTACATGTATATATAATATCTTCTTATAAAATTCTTAACAAAATAATATTTAATAACCTAAAGTATAATAACAATAATAATGATAACCATAAATTGTATGTTCAAAGAATATTAAATTTATAAGGAAATATATATATATATATATATATATATATATAATTATATAATAAATTTAACATATATTTTACAATCATATCTATCATATTCCATATTTTAATTTTTTAAAAATTTACATATTTTTACATCCATGTCATGTTTATCTGTGCCTGTCTGTCGGTGTCTGTCTGTTTGAATGTTTGAAGATCAAAAAACAAGCTGCCTTTAGTCGGTAAGGGTATAAATGGCATTCAGCTGTTGCCAACTTTGCGTAATATCAACGGCTAGCCCATCTGCCTTTTTCTACTTATTTTTATTCCCCCGCGTGGAGGTTTTGGTGCCTTTAATGCATGGATTTGTTTGTTTTTTTTCATTTCATTTTTTTTATAAAGAAGATTCAAAAAGTCAAAAAAAAAAAAAAAACAAAATCACTAAAATTTGAACGCAAGTTTAAAAATTTTTACCAAGATGTTCTAATTAATTGTATTCCAAACATGAGACATTTGCTTGCTTTCTCGAATCTAAAGCAATTGATACAAAACAATTAATTTTTCAGGTATCAATTAACAGTTTGTACTCTTTCTATTAATTATCAATTATCTTCCTTAGTATAAAATCTGAGAAGTCTCAATCCTAACCAGTTATTCTATGATATATATATATATATATATATATATTTTTTTTTTTTTTTATGCTTTCAATGACCTAAAACATGTCTAATCATTAATCTAACTTTGAATTACGGAAACCAAAAGCATGGATTACTTCGTGCTTACAAAATATTTTTGAAACGAGTGTAAGTCGACGTAGGGTGAAATTCATATGCAGTTGGAGATTGAATACATTTTGAATTAAATTAAAGGGGAAAACACCTATATATTTTCGGTTATTTGAGTTGAAATGAAATGAATAATTTTATATGCTCCTAAACTTTGCTCTTTGCATACACATGATGCAATATAGCTCCTCAAAAAAAAAAAAAGAAAACCGCAATTTGTTTAAAAATGGTTACATATATGTTATTTACACATATATACAAAAAAAAATAAAAAAAGTTTAGACACAGCAGCATATTCCATGGCCTGGGCATAGGCAAATTGGTTTTCTTAGGCATCCAATTCAAGTGGCTTGCATTTGTTCCCTCTTATTGGTTATTTTTTCGGTAGGGGATCTATGTTCCTATCAGGCTAGTAGTGGCTCTGCATCTTGAGTTAGGCGTCACGGTAGGTTATTCAATTGTAACATAAAAGTTCAGTAAGGACAATATCCTACCGAAAAAAAAAAAAAAAAAAGTAAAGGCAGCATCCTATAGACCGAGGATTTCGTTACTCAGACTATAAGATATGTTGGGTTATTTGTACCAAATAGCTAAGGGATTAAATCTCAATTGTTCAGCAAAAGTCACCAAATTGTTTGTGACCCTATGAAGACAAATATAAGTTTGGTCTCATTAAAAATTTCCATAAAGATCGCAACCCAATCTCTTAACGAGAACAAGTATATATTTGCTTTTGAACATCATCAAAGAGCGTAGAGTTAACGCTTTAAATACTCTTGGACCATCACGGACTTGGTCACATCAAGAACTCAAATTCGAACAACAAAAATATGTGACCCTATACAACTTGTAGTTTCGCGTAATACCTCATCAAATAACACCTCATCTTTTTTTTTTTTTTTTGATAAAAAAAATGATGCTCATTAATATGTCGATCATAGTATTCGTGGGTCTGGGTCAGAACAACCTCCATTTTTGAATGTCTAGTTCAACTACTCTCATAGGGACAGACTCAGCACCTGAGTATTAAGTTTCTCCTATGCCTGACCACTATATTTACAAGTCGTAAACTCGGATGTGTTAGTACAGTTTTACTGACGAAAAACGCTAAGTCGCGGAGACTTAAACCAAAGTTAATGTGGGAATATATACATTAGATCACCAGTTAAACTACCATCTTAAATGATTTTTTTTTTTTTAACTAACAAAACCAGATGTGGTACATCTGTAGTTTATTAAAGCTCAACAACTTTTGTAGTTTTGGGTACCTCATTCATATCTTCATGACTCAAATGTCAGAGCACAAACTTTTCTTTTTGTTAACAGAAAAAAAAATTTCAGCCCAAGTACGTCAAAGCACAAACAAAGATACCATATTGCTAAGAACGATATTACTTGCTTTGCACGATCAATAAGCTGCCTGAGCCAACCCCAAGCCCACGTTGGACATGGCTCAGAAATGGTGGATTTACTGTTGGCCATGTTTATGAGACTAAGAAGATAATAAATACCAATAAGAAATTATATAAACACACTTATAAAAATATTCAAAAAATATATAATTAATTTAACAATATTTAACAATTTATTTATTCTTATTTTAAATTTTATATATTTTTATGATTTAACAATGTAAATAACTATGTACTTATTGCCAACAATTACGCACCCAAAAATATTTCTTTTCAAAGACATGGGGCACGCTTTCAACCCTTGCAAACCATGAAATTACAAGTTTCAGGTTATTGGATTCCGCCACACCAATTCCCACATTCGCAAGAAACAAGCACGTTCAACATATGACAAAGAACAGAAACAGTCAAAACATAAAACTCTGAATCGTTTATAATACAATAGACATGGAAACCTACAGATTTCCAAATGCAAAAGCCACCCATAGTATTACAAACATCAAAACCTAACATCTTAAAACCCAGCAAACAATAAATGATATGAGCCCAGCAGAAAAAGAATCTCAGCAGTCAGAAGAGTCCGAGTCGTCAGTTCAGATAAATATAGTACAATGTAATCTCCAACATGGTCTGCCTCAGCGAGTCCATGATACAGAATCGATCTCGTCCCTTGCTGACTTGTATAATTCAAGCCTTTGCGCACACTGTTGTCTCCTTTCCATCAATGCTGGGTCTTCGTCTAACAATTGCGCAAGCTGCTTAGCCTGAAATAAAATTTGCAGGTTATTGATGGCTAATAACAAGTGACATTGCATGCTTAGTAAAGATTGTTCTTCCCTCTCCGTGTGCAGAAATGAACTTGACACCAGAATGCAAAGCTATTAGAAACAGATGTCCCTGGAAAAAAAATTACCTCTTTCTTCCCTATCTGTGTGTAGAAATGATTCAACAGAGATTGTTTGGCCTCTTTTACTTGGCAATACACCGCGGCCTTGGGAATGGTGTTCTTGAGTGTCTCAGACACCATAACAATGTAGGATGAGACATTGGACGCAATCCTTCTGAAATGCCCCTCCGTATATCTGTCCACAGACACAGAAGCTGGATTTCCAGAAGCTGGATTTCCAGAAGCTGGATTTCCTCCCTTCTCCACTTCCTGAGGAAGCTTTCGAAAGAAATCTACGGTTAGGTATGAGGATTCCATGTCCACCAATCGAAGGACTGTTTTCTTGCCATCCTCACGGAATCTCTCCAAGGCCTCATTAGATGCGGCAGCTAATTCAGCTTGCAGTGTTGGAAAGCGCTTCAATTCCTTTTTAGGTAAACATAAAAAAGATGGTAGATAATGTTTATGCTCTTCTTGGACAAAAAGAAACTGGTTCTATAAGATAAAGAATATAGTCCACAACTTTACCTGAGTCTCTCCTATTGACTTCCTCACAAGCTCTTTTAAGACAAAGTGAACCTAAATTCCAAAAATTTCAAGTTAGAGAAAAATATCTTCGAAGATTTTCCATCACAACTTAAGAATATAATTCGACAAAAAAATCAGAGGGAAACCAAAAATAACATCAAGGAGAAAAATTGAAAAGTTACAGCGTCCACAGAAGCTTCAGCTGGGCCTCTAAAATAACCCAATGCCCCTTCAATCAGACGCCGATAACCTTGCTCTGGAGCGATGAGATGTGGCTGATAGCCATCTGCCTCGGAGACCACTCTCCTAACATTCTGCAGTGAAAGATGCCGATCAAATGGAAGCTTCCTCAAAGCAGCCGGTAGCTGATTGTCAAAGACACCATAAATTCGATCACCTCCAGGTCGCCTATGAGATAGGAAATCACTATTAGAATTCAAGATTAGCAAGGAAAGGAGTGAGACCTAAAATGATAGGCATAAAAGTATCTTTTGTGTCCACATCGTTTTACTGACTCTCAATACATTCTTATAAGACAATTTAATTAGAAAGTATCTGTAGCAATTACATGCATCAAGTCCCCCTCCCAAGCAGAGTCTACCCACAGTTTATCATAAGCCAAAAGAACAAACATAACATCTCATTGACTCTCTATACATAGAGCATAAATCTGGTCTAAGGCCTCCACTCCTTTCTTTCTTGATAATAATCCTAATAATTATTGAGATTTACACTCAGCTTTAACCGACTCTTGGTGATTATGAGAATAAGCCTTCCAGGAGAGGATAAAAAAGGGCCAATGATTTGACATAGTGCCATGCCTTGGAATGGGCATAATGTCTTATATCATTCAGCAAATAACTATTAAGTTAGTCTTTCTCTTTTCTTCTAATAGAATTTGAGTTATGAAGATTAAGTTCCTAAAAAGAGCAGTAGAACAGTCAATGTTTACCCTCCATCAAGATGCTCCTTGAATATCCGGTCAAATGCACGACAAAGTTCCAAAATTGTGTACAGTTGAGCCTAAGCACATCAAAAAGCTAAGTTAGACAAGAGGTTCAGCATTCTTGTCTAGAATGACCAAAGGCAATAAATACAATACCCACCCCAGCATCAACAGCAACGGGCCTACCCAGATGGTCCAATTCTGATTCAAGCTCATCAATGCTTTTGTTTATCATGGATGTGATACTTGGTATCCGAGCTCTAATTACAGCTTCCAAGTGCTGAAGCAAGCACAAGCAATTGAGATGAATCCTTAAAAAAAAAAAAAAAAACTTGCAGCCTATAGACCCCAAACCTTTGAAAGCAGTTTCGCAAGATATTCCGAACCCATTTTATTGGCTAAGTGTCCATAGTCAGGGCTAGTCGCAAAGTACTCTCGTTCTTTCCGCCTAGCAATAATCATATCAACATTCTTATTAATGTCAGCTTGTGAACGGTTCACAATTCCCACCCAGGGGTGCTGAAGCCGATAAGATCTTCCCTCAAGAACCTTAAATCAGAACAATATAATAACGAATGTCATTCTTGGTTATGAAACAAGCAATGCCATGGCGAACAAAAGACATCAGACCCTCCCCCCGGGAGATAGAGAGGTAGAAGTTACATCTAAAGCATTAGTTCCTTTGTCCATTAAATCCAGCTTTGTCAGCACGCCAAATGTCCGCTCACCTGTACAAATTAGGAAAAAAAAAAAGAAAAAACAATAAATGAGGAAAGTTTCATATGAACAGAAAAGTGATTAACATGTAAACTGAGCCTCGTGAACAAAATATAAAGAGGCATACCTGTGGGATCCACTTCCCTGGAAAGTTTAATAGCATCAGATGTTGCTATGTCTTGATTGGCTGGTGATATAGCAAGTATTATGCTATTTGGCTGGAAAATGGTGCAGTAACCAATTAGGACAAAAAGATAGTGAATCAAACAAAGCTCCCACATTTCCACAAAACATGAAACAAAGTTGCAACTTTCATTGCCATCTTACATCTACAATACAAAGCAATGCTCATTCCATAAAATTCACTCATCCTGTAAGTTGTAGTTCATTATAGCAGCCCACATGACCATATACGAGACGTGAGAGAGAGAGAGGACAATTTTTTTCATGCGCAACTAAAGCAGCCAACATACTTATCTAGAAGCTGCAATTAACAGTGTAGACTCATTCACAGAATCCAACAAGAGGAGCAAATACTATGTTGTCATATCGTCATCCGTGCTCAAACGGTTCTCATATTGTAGCTTGTAATTTGCAGTCATTACCTTTTCAACGTAGCTACGGACCATGTTCTCAATGTCTTCTACTATACTTTCAGGCTGTCCCTCTGCAGAAAAATAATTGCATTAATGCATGATCAATAGTGAAATTCAATCCGGCAGAAATAGAAATAAAAAATGAACAGTGAGGCGTAACATACCAACAGCAACTTTTGTCAAACCCGGCAAATCAATCAGTGTTAAGTTGACAACTGCCAAGTGGCACAAACCACAAAAAGTGAGCAATTTGAATGTAGTTTGCAAACCAAAGACCAAGGTAAACAAGAAGTTGAGACGAAAAAACAAGCATAAATGCATGTGACCATGATGTAAATGACTAGCAGAACAGATACTTACCATTTGGAGAGTAGATACTAAGATGGATAGGAACGGGTGATATCTGTTTCGTTTTCCCAGTTAGTCTATCTGTTTCATCCTGAATTTCTTTGCGAACCAGAGCTGCAGAATGCAGAGGGAACAAAATTATATCGATGAGAAATCTACATCAAATAAACAGACAATACAGGAAACAGAAATCTATTTTACGGACAATAAGATTCCAGCCAGCAAGTAAAAGATAAGCTATTTCTACAGAGATAAAAAAAAACAATTATAAAAGCGATATAAACATACAAAAATCAGTAAATCGTCTCTTGGGCAAATGAAGAAACTCGGCATACTCCTGCGATCCTTCGTCAGTCTTATGAAGCTGCAATACCAAAGGCCTCCTCGTCACAATTCCTACAATATTCATACATTAAAAAAAAAAATCATAATTATCCATCTCAATTTTCTCAAAGCATACAAGCAGACAAGATAAGCATATTTCTCATTTAAAAAGAAGACAGAAGGGGATGATGCACAAACCTGATCCTCTGGGAAGAAAGTCTCGACCCACTATACTCTCCAAGACTGAAGATTTTCCTGAGCTCTGTTTTCAACAATTAAAACCACAAATTCATAAATAAATAAATAAATAAAAGCAAAAATTTCAGCAAACACCCCCCCCCAAAAAAAAAGAAGAAAACACTTAAACCCCAAAAACATCTCTCTGCCTCCTCCCTAAATTCACTCCCATTACTTGCTGACTATAAACAACCAATCTATCAAAACAAAGAGACAAAGG
Organism: Carallia pectinifolia; assembly: GCA_037832335.1. NCBI lineage: Eukaryota > Viridiplantae > Streptophyta > Magnoliopsida > Malpighiales > Rhizophoraceae > Carallia > Carallia pectinifolia. Next base: position 35,527,397 of record CM075453.1, read on the forward strand.
GTTGATTTTTCTTTCTTAATTACTTTCCAAGAAAAAATAAAAAAAAAAACTAAACTTTAAAGAGATGAGCTACAGAGAGAGAGAGAAATAGAGACCTGGCCGCCGACGACGGCGACAGAGGGAAGGGCTTCCCAGAGAGAAGAGAAAGAGGTGTTGTCGCCAGCTCCTCCATAGTCACCAAGAACGGTACAAGCTCTCTGAATCCTATTAACTAACCCTATCAAGCTCTCCATAGTCGTCATCCCTCTCTTCCAAACACCCAACAAATAAAAAATAATTTCCAAAACCCTAATTAATTTCCTCTTTTAGAGAGAACCAAAACAAGAAGAAGAAGAAGAAGAAGATTTGAGAAGAAGCGCCAAGCAAGAAAGCAAGCAAGGATGCAGAAGCTTCTTGCTTTTTTTTTTTGTTTTTTGACTTCAAATGGACGCTAGAGAAAAATATAGGTTTGATTTTTATGCTACTTTTTATTGACCGTTGATCTTCTTTGAAGAAGATGATAGCCTGCGGACTTGCCTGTCTTTTTAGTTTGTAGACGCGTCGCTCACGGTCGGTGTCCTACATGCGCGCAGGTGCCTTTTATGTGCGGCTTTCCCCTGCTGCCTCTTTTGTTTTTTTTTTCTTTTTACACCACTCTATAATTCACTCGTAAATTAACTGTATATAAGTTAATATTTTAGAAATTGAACCGTTCACTAAACCGAAAAAATTAATAGTTTAATGTTTAACCAGTTTAACCAGTATAACCGTTGTTGAATCGGTAAAAATTGATATTTAATATTAAATATATAAAAATTAAACTTTTATATAACTTATATAATTATATAAAATGTTATATTATATAAAAATGATAATAAATATTTAAAATAAAATATATTTTAAGAATTGTATTAATATTTACATATATTAAGGATATTACAATTAGTATATTTAACAAAATATAATTTATAAAAATTAATTAAAAAAATAATATTTATAAATAGTTGTTAAATATTAATTTTTTTAATTTTAAAGATTAAATTGAAAATTTTAATCAATTGAGGACTAAATTGAAATTTTTAGTCAAAAAAAAGAGTTTAATTATAATTTGGATAAAAATTTGGGTCAAATTATAATTTTAAATTTTTTGTTTAAATTAAACCGGTTTAACAGGTCTGATTTTTTATCAGTTTTTTCGATTTTTGACCTGTTTTTTTCAGTTCGTTCTGCATCCTTTTTTAGACCCAAATCGGACCGGATCTAGGACCAGTTACCGGTTTAACCGGTTGAACCGATCGGTCCGGTCTGATTCTAATTATCACGATATGAGTACGAAATTTATTTCATAATTTATTTATTTTTTAAATTTAATTATTAAATTGTTCATAACTTTGTGTGTTTAGGCATGTCTAATAAAAATGAGCCATTAATTTTTTTATATTATTTTTTTAATTTAATTATATAACAATATAATAAAAAAAAATATAGGAAACGCACAGCCTGTATAGGCTTCATATTTTTTTTTATGTTAAATTTAAAAATTCTTTGTCAGATTACGTCAACCATTTTCATCCCATCACAAACTTTTTCGGTTTTAGTAATTGGTGGTGGCTTTTTAAATTCTGAAATTTGACCGTTCCAAGTGGTGGACCCCATTTCTCAGGTCACTTTTGTTTCCAGAAACAACAAAGCCGTTTCCCTTGTAAGGATTCGGTTGGATCGGCTGCACCCGATCTCATGATATGTGGCAAGTAATCCAGTCTGACTTTTTCTTGTTCTTTTTTTTTTTTTTTTTTTTTTGGAGTGGACAGAAAAAAGTAAATATTTTTTACTCGTATGATGTACATAATGTATGGGATTGAATTCAATTCACTTCACTTAAATAGTTTAGTTTGATAAATTAAAAAAAATTATGTAAATCTTGATCAAGTAATTTGTTAATAATATTATATATTTTAAAGTGTGTCATAAATATAAAATATTATTTTTTAAAAAAAATATTATTTTAAGACATAATAATTATATAAATTAAGCATAAAAAGAGATTGCATGTCTACTAAATAACACGAAAAAGGTAGTCAATTACAACGTGTCTAATAGACTCTCTTTCTCTCTCCTCTCAACGAAGGAAAAAATAAAAGAGAGAGGGAGAGGGTGCGGAGCCTATGGCACCCCAACATATATCTAGAGGCAACACGGTCGCGGGAACATAAAAAAAGTTTTTACTATAAATGCTCTCCTTTTTTGGGGACGGGTAGACAGCATAAATTAAAAACACAAAAAAAAGAGTAGTGCTATTTTTTTTTTAAAAAAAAGTGCATGACTCAAAATAAAGTAAAACCTTAAGTTATCTAATGAAATAGCTCGAAATTAAATAGTTAATTACTTAATCGTAACTCCTTTTACTCAATTTGATAGAGTTTCACATTATATCAGACTTTTGAGTAAATTGTTACTCCAAATTTTGAAATACTCATCACGTTCAAATATAGGTCGATCGTTTGTTAGAGATGGTTTATAGATCATCAAATAAATTCCCACAAATGGAATAAAATTTTTGAAAAGTATATGATTGTAATAAAAAAAAGGTCCTTGAAAATAATAAACAAAAATTAAAATTAAGAGCACCACTACATGACTATTAACAGTTTTGTGACTATCATATACGATACAATAAGTAAAATATACAACACGACAGAATTAAATTATATAACATGTAAAATGAAATTATACAATACGTATAATCAACACTTAACAAAAAAAAAATTTTAATGACTAATTACTCGTGTCGTATAATTTATTTTCATATATCATATAATTTTTTTTTAATTCCTTTTTCATGTCATATATTTTATTTGTTGTGTTGTATACCAAGTCATAAAACAACCATTTAAAGCACAGCCAACAAGTTTTTCCTTTTTGAAAATTAATGTTAACGGCTATGCAAAAGGCTCTCCTGGGCTCGCGGGTGTCGCGAGAAATGATTGTGGCCGATGAGTTTAATTGTTAAGAAACATGGTTAAAAATTGAGTATACCAGAGGCAGATGAGTTTGTGGCACTCTAGCAATGATCAAAACAGAAATAAAGATTCTTCGTAACACAGTAAATATAATAGAAACAAAAAAGAAAAAGAATTTGTAACAATCTCGGGTAATTACTGAAGAATAAGGCGTTTTACCTCAATCTTGAATTATTGTGCATTACTCTTACAAGATTTCACATCAACTTTGGTTCACAATAAAATGAATGGTCAAGAAACGATTCATACAATTAACTCCAACCAAATTTTGGAATAAGAAATTGTTTTTCTCGTTGTTGATGAGCATTAATAAATAGCACAAAAAAAAAACAAAAAGGAAAGTGTTTTCCCGAAGAAGATTTGGAAATTCCGTATGGATGAAGCCAACTTGATAACAATTGCATTCATAAGTGGACCAAATCCAAAGCCCAAACAAAAATCCAACACAAGGTGGGCGCACTAGCAATTTTTTGTTACACGTTTATCGTTCGAAAGAGATTGGAGAAATTGAATATAGCGTCGTTACATATGGAATGCTTATAGATAACTTACAGTAGTATGAGAAGTAATCAAGGATTTGTGGTGGTGAATACTAAACTAAAAAAAAAAAAGGAAAAAAGATATTTGATTTGATCGATGCATACAACCAAGGCAGCCATCACTATGTTGATAAGTAGAAAATGGCTATTATGACCATGGCCTTACGGTTAATTTGGTGCAGATTTCTTCTCTGTTGGGCAGTTGAATGTTCAATCCTCCTTATAGACAAGGGTTGGATACTCTGGCTCCCACATGTTCTTCTTCACATATTCCTCAATTTCCTCCTGCAAAGCAACTCAGAAGTTTAAAAATGTGACACCCAGGTGACAAGGAACACGCACGCCCTAACACACACATGCACACGCAAGCACGCAGAGCAATCAAAACCACCGTGTAGTCATATGAAACAGATTTAACTTCCAGTGTTACGGGGTCACTTCCCTTGGGATGAAAGTTAGTGAGATAGTTATCCAATGATTTCCAACCCACCATGCCAGAGTCCAAATTAGTCAGCTGAAAGAAATGAATAGTTTTTGATAGCATTGCAAAACTTATCCACCGTTTCACTTTTCAATACTTGGCAGTGCTTTATATATTCTTTACTGCCTTATGGTCATTAGCCCAGTCACGTTTCCACTGAAGTAGAGTTGTGGAAATTCGTGAAGTCTTTGACTTTCAACATTCAAGCATTGAGTGAGAACTCTTAAGATTGGAATCCCCCTGATGCGAGGACTCCAAAAAATGTTTCCTCACTATGTGCAAGACTGCAAATACTACTATCGATTCATCTGTCCCAAATGAATTTTCACTAAATGCTGGTTCCTGTTATGTGGTAAGATAATCCACAAGCATCACATACACAACCATAGTTCTTCGAGGATCATACTGTTTCCAGTACGCGGGATGGTCTTTCAGGGTAACAACAAACACACCTCATTCAGTTTCTGGAGCTCGCGAGCATCCATCCCCCGGTATCCTTCTGCCAGATCTTCTTCAATGGCTTCCTTAACCACTGCCACAGCCACCTCCTTTGTGATGTCTCGTATTCTGCAAACAATTACCGGTCAGAAGCAGGCGAACTGAAAGATCACAAAGCATTGCAAGCTCCCTGTGAAAAAAGCAAAGGGATAGGAAGAAGCCTGATTGTGTACCTAGATATTGGAGGGTATATGATCCCATTCAGAACCTCATCATCTGTCATATACTCTGCTAGGCTACAAAATCCCCAAACTAAAATCAGAAAAGTATCATGAAAAGCATTACTGTAACAACACAAGATTTTATGAATGATCTTCCTTGAGTACATGTATCCTCTTCTTAGTTCACTGAATACTTGGTAGCCAGAGCTTTGTTGCAGGACAATTTCCCGTGACCCTCAACTAACTTGGACTTCTTTAGATTCAAGGTTACTTAAGTACCTAGGATTTCATCAGTAAGAAATGCTAGAAAGTACAGTCTTGCTAACACTATGCATGAATGATTGTCGCCTAAATGATACACCTTCACCGTACATAGGAATGGCCAGGACATATCTAAATTGATGTATGCCATGTAAAATTGTCACTGTCACTCTTCAAAGATATATCTGAGCTACTAGAAACTAATACAGAAGGGATACGAGAGAAAACCATTCGGCTGCTGCCTGTAGCATGCCATCAGAGATAATCCTAGATCCGGAGAGAAGAGTCCCAAGCCCAATACTGCAGAGACAGAGGTATGCAACATTTTTTAATACAAGCATGCCCAAATTAAACAACAGTAACAAAAAACTTTAATCCCAAATTTAAATGGGATCAACTAAACATGGGTTTGTAAAATTTAGTCGTCGAACTGACCCTGGAAAGAGATACATGTTATTACCCTGGTTGCAGTGCCCAATGTGACCATTTCCTGTAGCAGTCAAAATTTAATAGTGTTTCCAATAAGGTCAACAATTTAAAAAAATGTCCCAATGAAAAATGAAAAGCAAAAAGAGAAATAAATGGAGTATTAACATGTTTGATAGTCTATAAGATCAGTATTCAACTCAAGGTAACAAGAAATTGAAGATTGCATTTAGCACAGATCATAACAAAAGCATTAATGCTTCATCAACATTGAAACAAACTAGCCACGATACTTGCCAAGATCCACATCTTTGAAGGGACTTCCACTTGCAAATATGATGTTGTCACCCACAATGGAAAAGGCCTCATCAGGAGTGCATTCAGCTGTCCACAGGGAAGAAGAAGAGAGAGAAGAAGCATAAAAGTGTGCATTAGGTCTGAGTTTGTAAACATAAATAACCAAGCATTAAGTAGAAAAATACTGTACCATTTTTTGTGGGGTTTGACATCGCAAAGATTGCTGGCCTTGTTGAAGTTGATCCTTTAAGGGCCTCTAATACCTAGCAACAGTATGTATAACATTAACTTTACTTAATACTTTTGCCTGTAAACAATATTGGAAAAAGAAGTAGAAAGACAGAACAACAAAAGTCTTATATAAGTGCAATCTCTATAACCCATTTAAAAATTCCCATCAAACTCATGATTATCAACTGCACAAAATGAATCTGATTCTAACAATAGTCGCCTTCTGGCTTAAGTTCTATACCTCTTTTGAGAACAATCCTCCAACTGCAGATAATCCAAGAAGGACATCAGGCTTCACTTGTTGCACCTGTTAAGAATTATAAAAAAAAAAAAAAAGAGGAGCAATGTGGAAGCAATAATAGTCCAGAAAGTAAAAGATATGTAATGCGTTCAACAACTCATTATCTGTAAATTCCATCAAGATTGATGATTTTAACGTTCAATATTGGCATGGTTATAGTTTTATAATCTCAGACAGAAAGTTCTACCAACCACTTCCACAAGACTTGCTCCCTCCTTCAATCCTTGACGATTAGCTTCTTTTATCTTCCTCGCAAATGGCAAAGCATCTGGGTCAATAGCTTCACGTTCATCAGTGATCAGACCCTGGATAAGCATAACAAATAAGGTTATTTATCCAGTAGAGTGGAGCCAGGTCCTCTCACATTGTTGCCATATCCGAACAACACAAATGAGAAGTTTTATAACAAGTCATAATCAAGAGGCAAGTATCATAAGTTCAATACATGCATAATTTGTGATATTTATATTTTTAGAAAGTAAGGATCAGTTAACATGCAAGTAAACTTTGAAGCATCAATTTACCTTCAATGAAACATGCAAGGAAAAAAGAAATAGTGTTTTAGAGATGGATCAGTTTAACAATCAAATTAAATTTTCAGACAAAGATCGACTTCTCACCTTCGCATCGACTACCCAGAACTGACTCCGTGTGCTATCAAAAGCATTTTCATTATTTCCTAACATCCGAGCCATTGTTTGCCTGGCAGTATTGAGAACACCTAGTCCTGCACTGCAGATGCGAAAAGAACAAGCAAACAAGCTTTTAATGTTCAGCACTGAACATAAAAATTGCAGATAGTTAGATCCCAAAATTCTGCCACTTTTATCTAAAAGCAGGTGCGCATGCTTTAAATGTGGGTATCTAGTTAATTAGAGGACTTCAGTTCAAATTTCTGCCTATGTATCCCCAGAAAAAGTTTATCAGAATTTCTTCATCGTGCATAACAACTTTGTACTTTGCATGAATTAGCTTCGTCAATCTAAATCAAAAGAAGCACGACAAGTAATGCTGCACTTGCAAAAGCATTCAAAACATTCCCATCAATTTGTTGGCTTCCATCATCTGCTTTGGTTTCTATGTTGTAATTTGATTTTTTTAGGATATGGTTTCACAAACTAACAGTTCACTTGCCTGTAGCTGGGCATAACCTGCATACTTTATACTTTCAAACTACAATCCCAAATGTTGCAGAGTATTAAGCAACTGACCTTCCAGCACCAGCAACAACAATCTTTTGCTTTGGAAAATCAATCAATGGCCTTCCTTGTGCCCTGACAGCTCCTAAAAGGCCAGCAATTGCAACGCCTGCTGTTCCCTGGACAGGAAATTGACATCAAGTGATAGGAAGAGAAAAAAAAAAAAGATTGTTACAATTCAAAACGTAGATCTGTGAAATGATCAATAAAACCACAAAAATCTTGCTGCAAGTCAAGCCAATGTTAATTCTTAATTCTTCATTTCTGCAATTTCATAATTCAAGCAAGATTTAGTAAGCTAGTCAGACCATTGGGAATTGCAACCAAGAGGGAAAATTTTCAGCTCATGACTTTGACCTCACAGGGATTTTTTTTTAGCCATCACTTACAAACAAGTTAATTCCGGCTCTCATATAGAGAAAAGATCAATTATTGACTCCTTTTGCACTATTCATTTGTCTGCTTCTTCAAATTGAAACTTTACCTAAAACCTATTCTGGAATTCAGTTAGTGTGGTGCTTTAATCGAGGCATGCATTCAATATGTAATTCCTCCAGCCTTTTGTGCTCTGACTCAACCCTGATCATATTCTAGTTGGATTAGTTACAAGAGTACATCCCATTTCCACTCCCCGAGATGATAAACGGGACTTATAGGCTTATCCAGTGAAAAACTCATCTCTTCACATATTGACGATGCCTATTATCTCATGCTTGTATGACTTCTTAGCCCTGCATTTTGCTCCTTTTCCTTTATCCATTCCTCAATTGCGGTGAACAAATTTCATATCATTGGACGTAACACATGGTTGAACAATGAGCATTTTTTTCGTACCTAAAATCTGGTGATCACTTGATCAATAAACTAAACATTTAACTAAGACCAACATAAGTAAGCTTCACTATGGCATACTTATGGGAAATAAGATAATACACTGGCTTAGTGCAGAAAATAGTTAACATGATATTTTCAGCCGCTCATTTGCAACTGCACAATGACTAGTACTCTCCTCTCTCTATCTCCCCCCTCCCCAACCCTTTTAAATTCCCAAAAAACACAGAAAACATTGCACTCAAGAACGTAGAACTGTGTAATAGTGCCAACTAACCAAACAAGTATTTGTCATTTTGTACATCACCAAAGTTGAATCAATAATAGCATTTGTGTTTTACCCACAAGCAATATCTATTGCCACGGGGGACAAAAAAGACAAAAGAAAACAACAGAGAAGATGCTATTCTAGTTGATATTCTACAGGGCTACTCCTCTCGAGAGTTGAGATTGTAGTGATCATGAATTGTCATGTACACAGAGACCCTCTGTTACCAATATCAAGTAACACAATCAATGAAGATTTTGTGAGATTGCAAGCAAAAATTCCTAGTCACATTATAATTTATAAAATTCTATACCCGATGTGGAACAGAGAAACTCATTTACCTGGACATCATCATTGAACATCCTGTAGGTATTTCTATACCGCTGCAATAACTTGAATGCCCACTTGCTCTGAAAATCTTCAAACTGAAAAAGCCTATGGTGTGAGAGATCTGAAGAAAGTAGAATAGGAGCATGCACGTGCCTCTGTTTGTGAGAAAGACAGACAGAAAACAACCATGGTAATTTAATTCACATGACAAGTTTAAGTCACCTGCACAATCACATTTGGCCAACGTGTAAATACTGCCTCCATGAATTCATCGATGATCTCAACATATTCGTCACCATCAAGACGGCGTTGCTGCAATCCCAAATCTATTTTGAATAATGAAATAGACAAGACCCATTATCAACAAGAAAATAAAATTATAAACCAAGCATATGCTAATAAAGATCTGATGCAGGCATTGATGCTGTATTTGCAGAATCATGTCAACAATTAATGCTTCAAATTTGTTTGAGGACCAAAGATTTACAACCAAAGCTTCCCTTGAACATATGGGATTTCATGAGTGGAAATTTGTGATTAAATGCCAATAAGACAAGTAGACCAAGCGACAGAGTAGGTGTTTGTATATGCATGTGCCTACAAAGTTTAAGTCGGCCAGAGTATTCTGGAACAACAAAAGACCAACCATTCCTATGTCCCTCACCTTCAATCTCTCAATCAATTTCTTACCATCTCACCCTTTTTCCCTCACTCCCTTAGGTTACAACATGACTAATACCTTCCAATCCTTCTTTGTGATCCCTAGACAAAACATTTCACAAAACTAAAGACCTTGCACAGCCTTTTTTCCAACACATATGAATAAAAGCCAAAGTAATGCACTCATACAAAGTAACAGGAAATTATGTTGTACACATTTGAAGACTAGAAAACTCTACACATGGTGCACCTTAAGACATGATTTTGACAATGATGCTACTGCATACTGGGCTGCTTTCTTATCCGGATAAGTTTGCTTCGCCCTCAAATTGCTGTCCACTTATAAATACATTTTCATTTTTTTTTGCATGAAGTGTATAGGTTAATGCCCACACATAAGATAACCCACTGCAAAATGGGCCATTTTCTTATCACAATAAGCTTGATTCTCACGTAAGAAGCTCTCTTCATAAATAATTTTTTCCTTCATTTTCTTTCACTAGAGTGTCCAGTATCAGGCTCACACACTAGACTGCACGTCAACTTGTCCAATATGCATGCAGAAAAGAAGAAGAAGAGAAAGAATTGACAGAGCTGCCCATTACACACTGTTAATCAAACTCCTTATTAGTTATATGACCTAGATGTTCAATCCCAAGTTTATCAATTATATGCCATCGGCCATTGCTGTTCTCACAATGGTTGTGACAAAATCAAAAGATAACAATGAAAAACAGATAAGGCTAGCAGAAGGGAAAATAAACAACATCTCTGCACAAAAAGAGTAATTTTGTCAAACCCAAACAATAAGCTTTTTTTTTTTTTTTTGGTCTCAGGAATATCTAAATTGTTTGATATAAGGAAAAAAAAATTGTTTCCTGAAGCCATAATTTCTCATTCACCAAATAATGCCGGAGATGGCATTCACAAAGGTGGACATAGAGAGTCTTACACAAGGGGTCTTTGAGAATCTTTTCATTGTCAGTTCCAACATCAATCATCACAGGAAGTACCTATTGCAGTTAAAAGGACAAAGAAACATCTGTAAGAAAATGAAAACAATAATTTACCCTGCCTTGAGTCATTAATAATAGGTTTTGTATTTTAGACAACGTAATTAGGTATGGTTTTGCGAAGAAATGTTATAACATGTAGTTAGGTGAATATATGTTTCAACATGAACAAGGAAATCCAGCAAACATAATCAACTAAAAACTGGAAACGTCTATATTCCTACAATCTCAATGTTAGAGTCAACTGCATGATCTTATATTGCAGCAGCAACAGCAAGGTAAATTATGAATGCCCCTGCAAATTTGTGAAGGCTAGAATGTTTAGCGTTGGTTCTTCAAATCCAACCCTGTAATCATCTTTTTCCAACTTAAAATAGAACAAGCCAATATGCAAGACCTAACTAATTCCACAGGATTAGAAATTTGATAACAATCCTTATAAATTTGAAGCAAGTATTGAGTACTTGTCTAATAAATGGAATAGAAAGCAAGAATATACTCTTTGAGGATTTATCCCTGCAGCAGCAACGTATAAATCTAGCTTCCCAATTGCAATTCCAATTCCTTGAACTCCAAGGTCACCAAGGCCCAATATCCTGCTTCCATCAGTAACAACTATCATATCCACCTGCAGAGACCCCAAAGATTTGTGATGGCAAAACAGCAAGAATTTTAGTAAAGCATGATAATATTATTCAATCATCAAAATCACAATGGCTTTATATAATCAGAACACAACAAACCAGATGCCCATTGTTCCAAAAAGAGAAAGTGAAAACTTTCTTCCAAATACCATAGTTCAACAGCCAAAAGTGTTGTACAGTTAAACGCATCAGCAGCAAGAATAAAGCACCTGCTCAGCCGGCCAGTTGTAAACCATGGACATCATTTCTCCTCGGTCCTCAGCACTAAAGTACATGCCCCTTGGCCTTCTGAACAAACCACTGTAATTCTGGCAAACAAGTCCTACTGTTGGAGTATACACAATGGGTGCATATTCTTCGATATTGGCAATAAGAACCTGTCAAATTTCCAATTTCAAAACTAAAGACACAATCCAAAATAAAATTGATTTCCATCACAACAAATAGCTACAAAGTGATAAAAAGATATCTCACTTTATAATACATTGTTTCATTCCTGTCATGCAAGCGGTTAAGTATCCGCCATTTGGCTAAAGCATTCGGATCAGACGGTCCATCTCTAACTTGCTGTTCAAGCCTCTTCAAATCAGCCACTATTCACAATATTAACCAATCCAAACTTCAATTCAAACCGAAAAAAAAAAAGGGTGTCCCAGGTTCTGACATTGTGATGTCTGGAAAAGTATAACTTTATTTGAAGTACAAACCATTACTGAGAGCAACTTTAGAGTTACACTAAAGCTCATCCTTCCTTCTAACTAAAAAAGACAGTTTCGTTCAATAGACACTGAATTCAGTTGAAAATAGAAGAATTCCAATTTTAACTGACACATCCAAAAATACCTAACATACAAAACAAACAAAGTAAGCTAAGCAACAACCCACTCTACGGTGCGGCCACCGCAATCCTCCTCCAAGCAGGACTGTGAGTAAAACCCCAACTTTCCTATTTAAAGAGAAAAGAAAAAAAAAAATAGAGAGAGAGGAAAATAAGCTTACTAAAGCGTTGGATCTGCTGCTCAGAAGACATAACATTGGGGGGAAGCAGTCCCCTGAGATCAAGCCTGTCCCTTTCCGTCATTGAAAACGCCGTTCCCTGCTTCCATTATCGCCACCACAACACATTCACAAGCAGTTCAATCCATTAAAAAAAAAATCAACGAAAATTTAGCTAATTGATGAAAGTAGAAAAATAGAAATAAGAAAATAAGAGAAGACCTTGTTGAACCAGGCATCGTGGAGAATGTCGAGGCTGCGCTTGTGGACGATGGTGGGGCGGTGGCCCTCAGAGGTGGTGAAAGATCTACTAGTGGTTGTCTCCGCCGCCACTCTGTGTTTCAGCCTCAGCCGTCTCACCAGAGACGACGCCGACGACGCCCTCATCATCTTGCCGTAAAAGCTCATCGACATTGAATCTTATTTTTGGCTTTCAACTTTTCAAGAATCAGATTTTTTTTTTTTTTTTAAGAAGATTGAAGATTGATTTTATATTATGTACATATATGGTATGTGAAGAAGCAGCAAGTCAACAAGCATTCGAGAGAGTTTCCCAATGAGTGGGGCTGCATAGAGTCCCCGACTCATCTTTCAGACACACACATTTTTTGCCAACAAAAAAAAAAAATCAAATTCTTTATATATTAAATTTTATTTTATTTTCTTTATTAAAAGGCTTGACAGATGTATATAACCGCTAATTATTTAAATTCTCATAAATCTCACAATCTTTTTCTCATTTAGGGTATTATAGATATAAATTTTGTTAGTAACAAACATTTTTATTTTTTTTTTACAGTTATTGCTTACGTGACAGATATTGATTGATTGTCAAAATATTAAATGTCAAAAATATTATAGAAATACCATTAAAAAGTGTTGATATGTTAATTTTTAATTAATATTTATAAAAAAAAAATAAAAAATAATTATTCATAATAAAACTCTACTGATACATCACACTATCACACTAGGCAGTGATTTTAACAGCAAGCTTTGAAGCATTGTCATGCAATCAAAGGCCCAATTATTTAAAGAATAAGTATTTATGTTCTGGACATTTTTTTCTTGATCAGTGTTCTGATTAAAATTAATAATTTTTAAAATATAAAAATAACAATATTTCAAAAATATTAATTTTTATTTTAAAAAAATCAATTATAATTTTAATCAAAATATTAGTCAAGGCAAATATACATAAAATAACAACATTTTCTCTTATTTAAAAGAGTGTAAGTTTTCCTAGATTTCAAATCGAGTGAAGCTTAGCCCAATAGAGTCGATGAAAAAAAAAAAAAAAAAACAGTCATTTTGTTAACAGCTTGGCATTGCCTTTTCGTCCCTTCTCTCTGGACTTAATTTAAAACTAGCTCATTTTCCCTGCAACGTGGATTTGATTTTATTTTTTATTAATTTATTTAAAATTTATTACAAAATTATTCTATAAATCAGCAGACTCTAACGTAAATAATATTTATAATAGGTATCAAGAAAAAAAAAAGATAGATATAGGGAATTTCATATTAAAAACTGAATATAAAATCAATTTGATATAGTCTTCATAAAAAAAATATAATATATATATAGTTAAAATTCACATAGCTATTTTAGTAGCCAGTAAGGAATTAAATCAGATAAAATATATAAGCCCAAATTGGAACGAAATCAAAATCAAAACCAATCAAGTGATGACATAACCAACCTCAGTTGAGGTTACAGGAGCATCATTGATCCGCAGGCTTGGTTGTTGGGATTACTATATTTGCAGGCAGCTTTTGGGACTTCACCATGCCTATACCATATAAAATTTGGAATTGAGAGAGAAAAATGTACGTCAAATTATGAAAATTGAAACCATCTGAGAGGACATTCTATTGGTAGTAGAATTCCCTATTAGCTTACTTTAGGGCGTGTTATCGTGCGATAAAAAGGAAGGAGAGAAACAAAATTATTATTATTATTATATTTTTGTATATTTATTTTTTCTCACTTTTTACATTATTTTAAATAATTTTATTTTCTCTTCACTTTTTCTCTCACAAGTTATTATTTATTTTTTCTTTCACTATAGTTTCTTTCTTTTTCTTTTTCTATCGCTCCAAATAATTTTATTTTTTCTTTATTTTTTCTCTCACAAATTACTATTCACTTTTTCTTACATCATACTTTTATTTTCTTCACTTTCTCTACTACTTCAAATAACTTTATTTCCTCTTTATTTATTTTTTTTTCTCCTCATTTTCTCACCCTTTCACTTACTCCAACACACAGCGTTAATTTTGATAATAGTTCTTATTAATATTATTTTCTTTCTTATTTAAGTTTTGTTTTAGAATTTAATAAGAGCATTTACTATATTAAGATAGAAAAATAGAAACTCAAACACAAAGGAAGTTCGGTAAAAACAAAAAAACGCAAAGGAAGTTGAAAAGAAAAGCACTAAAAAAGACCTAAAAAAGGGAGAGACATGTCCCGTGGTATGCTTTGTGTTTGCTTTTTGTTGTATGTATTTGGAATTTAAAGAGTCTTCTTCCTTACCAAGACTTCGTGAATGGATATTTAAGAGTCTTTTTCATTAATTAAATATCTGTTCATCTAATTTCACAACAATAATCTAGGGTGGTAAGAGGTAATTATGAAATTGAGCAAAAGAACAAGAAAAAAAAAAAATCAAAGAAGTATGCTTCTTGACATGTCCAAGTCATGAAATTAGTAGTGTTATATAGATGTTAGATTTATGAAAATTATTAGTTTATGGGTGGCATTGATCTGTGTATAATGGTGTGACTTAATCCAGTAAAAATAAATAAATAAATAAAATTGCATCAAAGCAGTTGAAGGGAGTTGGTGCAGTTTAAGATAGTTTTATCGTTAAATAAATCTTCACTAGCTATATAAATAAAGACTTACAAAGAGTTGAACGTTTTATCAAAAGAAGAAGAACATTTCTTTCCCAAAAACAACAAACACACAATTGCTTTATTGATCCTCAAGGCTAGAGACTCTTGTGTTATGAAAAATTAGTGATGCTCAATATACCGTAGTATCACTTTGATCACACAAGATGATGATTTTATTATTATTAATAATTAATTTTTTATTTTTGAAGAACTAAACAGAACTAAGAAACAGTCGTTACTCCCTACTGTTCAACTCTTATTACCTTTTCAAGCTACTTTTCCCTCTCTTTAACTTAATCTCATTTTCTCCTTCTCAACTCTCTGTGTTTCATCAAATTAGTTCTTTTTTGGATGTCAGTTTTGTGGATTTTAGCTTGTCTTAGTGATTGTGGCTTGTGGGAGTTTCTGTTCCGTGTTTGGGCTTTCACGGCTTTTCTGACCTTTGTTTCCTTGATAAATTGAATTTTAGAAGTAAGAACCAAGACTTCAGGTTAAGTTTTAATTTTGATTAAAAAATTAAAAAAAAGTCCAAATATGTGCAGAGTGTGTCAGACACGCACTAATCTTTTGTCTGACAGGTGTCTATTTTTTTTTGTAAAATTCTTTTATTGAACAAGTTTTGTTGTGTCTGACATTAATAGTGGGTCGTTCCAAGTGTCCGAGTGTCATGCTTTGCTGACAGACGGTGCCAATCCATTTTAAACAACAATTCTTGGTGGAGCAGGTTTTAAAAATGGGTAAAGTAGGAAGATTCCTAGTAACTAAACTTAAGCAACCAGTTTCTTCAATGTCTATATCATCTTAAGAATCCATTTATTTATTAAAAAAAATAAAATTTTAAAATATTATTTATTAAGAATAATAAAATTTTAAAATTTTATTTTTAATTACGGTATTTAGTTGTAGTGCTGAAAATATTATTCTTTATTTGATGAAATTATGTAAAATAAAATACTTTATTATTATTTTATTATTTTTTACTATACAAACAGTGAAAATATTATTATTTTTTTACTTTTCACTGTATAAACAGTAAAAATATTATTATTTTATTACTTTTTACTGTGTAAACAGTGAAAAATATTATTATTTTATTTTTTTACTGTGTAAACAGTATCAGCACAGTATCAAAACAGTGCTCTCACGTTTCCCCACAGAAAACGACGTCCGCTCAATTCGAGCGGACGTCGTTTTCCATAAATGCATGCAGTTTTTGTCTAATGACCCAACATTTGATTTTCCAAAATCTTTCAAATTCCTGACCCCAAACACTAGAAAATGATAAAAACCAAATCCAAAAATTAGATTTCCCTCAAACAAACACACCCTAAATAACAGTTCTAAATTCCGGAGTGTGAGATTCATGAGTAAAAAATGAACTAATCTTTTTTGGTATTTGAAATTACAAGAATGAAATTCGAATTTTTTTTCATATGTTCTAAGGAAAGACTTTTAGTATTACTCAACTAAAGGTTAATTTATAAAAAATAATTCTTGTTGTAAATGACTTCTAACTGAACGCAAATAAACTAATAACAATAAATTTATATTTAAAAAAAAAACATATCAAATGCAAAGGCAAGGTCAACTCTTTTTTTTTTTAAATAAAAGCCAAAATTCTTGTGCTGTGAGACTTGCCAAAAAGCAATTAGGCCATAAGTTGTTGGCTTCATTAGACCGAAGACTTTAAATTTGAACGCTAGAGCAGTTGAGCTTCAATTTACGAATGTACCAATGACTTATTTGTTTTTTGTTTTTTTTAACCATAATAAATCATCTCAAAATTTTCTTGTTTCAAATTCGAAACTTTTTTCATATGCAAACATGGTTTGAATCCGAGACGTAGAATTAAAAACTAGGCAACTCTACTACTACGGCACATGGCTAATGGTACTTCTAAAATTCTAAAATGTTCAACTGGGTGGTTAGTGATTTATTAAATCTTGTTGAATAATTTAACTTATTGGACTTCCATATAAAATTTTGAAAAGACTATTTTTACCTAGTATTGTGAATTTTATTTGTACTTTAATGATCTCCTAAATACTATATATTTTTGTATCATTTATCAAAAGAAAGAGTTACTAAGGAAGTGGTTGAGGGAAGTATTTCTCAATTAAGTGAGGGGTTTAACTCTCACCAACATGATATGTTCATTAGGGTTTCATGTAAACAAAAAAAAAAAAAAGGAATTACCTTTAAAGATCATCAAGGAATATCCTAATAGTCAAAATTTAACTTTTTATAAGTCTCAAATTCTAATATGAAAATAAGTGGTAATTTATGAAAAATGAAAAGTTACTCTAATTATTTATCTCATGACTTAATAGGCCTTCTAATAGATTAAAAAAAAATACCTTAAAAAATGTATATATAAATAAAAAGAATATCAAAAATTTATGACTTGTCATTAGCCACAATTATCAAGATGAGTTTGTCATTTAACATCTCAATAGTTAATAATCAATAATTCAAAAATCTAGAAAAAAATAATTTATAATCCTAAATTAAAATTTTTAAAATTTGGAACTCTTAAAATGAGATAATTTGAGTTTGTATACAGTGAAAAAAGAGGTCTCAAATAATGTAAATATTATTTAGTGGGTGATAATTGTTGGAAGTCTTGAATGTCGAATTTCAATTCATATCATTCAAAGGATTTCCTTTTTTTTTTTTTTTTTAAAATGTCTGATACATGCTTGATTACTTGATTGTTCTCTCCTTAATTTGATTACCTCGCAATGCAAGAATAGTTCCATTTTTAAGCTTTAATTAATTATTATCCGAACTTGAACCCTATGACTACATTGTGGGCAAAAATTGACGCTAACTAAAAACATTTGATTAACTAATAAATTATAATTCAATTAGTATTGGAGTAACCTTCTTTAAAATTTAAGTCTCGATTTCAAGTCTCAATTATAATAAATTAACAATAAAAAAACATTTGACTAAATTCATGGCCATGGATGCACCAAGTAGCAAGTATGTGAAGATTGTCAACGATATTAACATCACCAACCTTCTGAAAAGATCTAAGCATCCGACACGCACAAACATGATTGACGAAATTAACGGCATCTTCCAAGAAGTAACAAAACAAATCATGATCAAACATTTAGTTTGAAATAGAACATAAAAGACCAAATCAAGAATGGTCCATTCTTCTTCTTCTTTTTTTTTTTGTTTGATGACTCTATGGTTTGTTCACTTTCTTACAAGTGTTTACTCTATCTTTCTCTCACTCAACAGATCACTAAAAGGATCTTACTATTCTGATACTACTGTTAGTTTTTATTTGAATGAAAAAGCAATAATCAACTCTATTCCAGAAATGCTGATAAACAGCTGAGAAAGTTGCATAAAATTGCAACAAAGAATTTAAAATTGGCTGGAAGAGAATTCAGAAAGGCGAAGGAAATCAAAATTATTGCAACAAAGACTTCCTCTACAGTCCATGGCTCACATAAAACTTCATCATTCAAATGTATGCATGTCTTATTCCGAGTCTCTCACGTATATTGTACAAAAAAAAAAAAAAAAAAAGCTTTTTATTTTTAATCAAGAGCAAAGCATGCACATGCTTACAATAATTTAAAATTTTTTAAATGCTTATTTTCATTAAAAACTCTTTGGCTTAGGGCATCTTCAACGTACAAAGTCTTCAATTATAGGTACCATCAGACCAATCATTTCCTAATCAATGTCTACAATTCTAAATTCATTGGGCGGCGGCTTAAAGATAAACAAACGATTATCGTATGATAAATTATAGAAATATAATATTAGTCAATGAGGTGGCAAGGGTACCAATTTTACTATAGCTTTGATGTCATTTAGGATAGGACAATTTATGTTTATTAAACTCTAGTTTGATTTGGTATGATATACTTGAAATAAAAACTATTAATCAAACAGAACGGAAATTATTAAAAGATACATCTACCCCTTTTCTTTTACAGCAAAATTTGTAATGTTTCAAAAAAAGATAACACCAACAATCAACAAATTACCAAAAAAACAAAAAACACTTGTAAAGGCATTTTTTTCAACAAAAAAAAAAAAAACAACAAAACTACCATTGAAAACTAACATAACGATCTTAGCTCTACTGCAATCTTTGTGATTTGTTTTGTTTTGAAAAGATCCAATACATGGCCCAAAGAAAATGAAGTAATAATTCTTTCAAATTTTATTAACAGATACTTAAATAATGAGCTGATTGTCGTTAACAGAACTATCAATATGTTCGTTTTTATCACATTTTAAAATGCCGTGGTCAATCGGTGCAAAGTTAAATTAAATTATAGTATGTTAAATCTAAATTTTCTTTTAACATAATGCCATAATTAACTCCAATAACACCTTGCAAGGGTCGATGTGAAGGCTGGTGGAAATAAAGGAGACCGAGTTGAAATAATAAAGCAGAATTAATTAATTATTAAGAAATAAGTTAAATTTGTTAATATGCAAATAGAGCATACCCCATCTATAGTTAAACACTTCACACCTTTCACGTTGAAGTAATTAAACCTATACATATATTTTTTTTTGTTTTTGGTAAATTTGTGATCAAATGGATTGAGATGAATGAAAGCAACTACACAAAATTATATTGATGCATGCAACCTTCATTTATGCAAAAAAAAAAAAAAAAAATGTCTACCTTTTTTGGTTTATATTTTGTGATATTTAGTTTATGTGCATTCGATGTTTACATAAAATGATGGCCAACCTGTCCCATTCTCTGCCTAAGTTTTCAGGATAATTTATGTAATATATTGCAACCTCTTCAACTCGTTTTATGTTTGTGTTATCTAGTTAAGTAGTTATTCAACGTTTTTCGTGCGCAAAGATTGGTGGCCCAGAAGATAGAAGAAAAATAAAATAAAAAAATCGAAGGAAACATCTGCATCGCAGGAAAAGAATATAATTATCTCCAAATTTATAAAGACTTAAAAAAATCAAAATTATAGTAATATATATATAGACACACACATGTACACACATACATACATATATAAATTTAAGGGTAAAATAATAAATAGATAATATTAATTTCATTCACTCATTCTCTTCCCTCCTGCCTCAATCTTGATCAATTTTTTTAGAATAACATTAAATGACTTCAAATAAATAGTAATAAATAGTAACATAATTTTATACAGTTTATTTATTTTTCTATGAGTTCAATAATCTGATAATTCATATTATTTTGTTGTTACTTTAAACTTATATAAATGAAGCTAATAAACCTTTTCTTTTGCTTATCCCGATCTCGACGAGATCCGTTAAATTTATGTATGGAGAATATTGTCGTCCATATAACATCTCAGGACAGTATTTTGATTATCAGATACAAATAGCCGCATCATATCTTTATATTATATAAAACATATTTTTTTATTATATATAGAATATTTTACACTATATAATTAATATTCAATACCATACGTAAGACATGTATTTGTAAAATGTATAAAATTTAAAAAATTTCATTATGCCGTAAAAATGTAATCCGTGTAATATAAAATATGTTGTATGTATTATAAGATCTTTATATTTAGTTGCATTCGTTCATTTGTGCGTCCATATTGTCGGTTTTTTATAGCCCTAACTTGCGAAAATTCTGACACAATGACACATCATTCATTGCAAGGATCTTCCGATAGAAGAAGGCCACCTAACTGTTTTTATTTGTCAAATAATGTCCATAAATCCCAATACTTGAGCAACCTCAATACTTAGCTCAAGTTGAAAGTAAAAGAAACTTAATATAAGATATTATAAGTCATATTATAAGTGTCAAAGAATATTCATGAACCTCAAACCTTATTAAAAGCTCAAGTTGAAGGTAAAAAAAAGTTTATAAACATTATAAGTTATTTTATAGATTTGTTTCTTATCGATATAAGACATTTCATTCTTTAACATATCCTCTTAACACGTACTAGACCGATTAGTACGTGACACAATAAAATTATATTGAAATAAACCAAACTCATAGAATTGGTCCAAATTAACGAATACATAAAAGAGGGGTAAACTAAACTTTGATATTATATCAAATAATATTTATGAGTTTCAAATCCTATTAAATATTCAAATTAAAAGAAAGAGAAATTCATACTCATTATAAGTTATATTATAAATTTATTTCTTATTAATATAAGAAATTATATTCTTTAATAATATTCTCTTACATGTAATTTATTTGTAATGATGCAAATCCGATCCATCTTCCTCATCTATTGGGTAACTCGACAAAAAAATAAAAAACCATCTGATAAAAAATTTGTCTGTTGAGGGTATAAATGGGACTACGCATAGATAAAGTGCAAGCACCTTAACTAGTTTATAGTTTTTATCAATTTCACCACCTACTAATTTAATTTTTTGGGTTAATTATGTAGTTTGAAATATATTATTTGACGGTGTCGTTTAATGAGCAATAATGCCATTTTTACTTATAAAGCTCACAAATTAATTCCATAATCTTACAAGCGAAAAATTTATTTGGCACCATACTCATACTCAGTCATAAAATTTGTCTTTGTATCCTTGTGGGTGTCATTGGGTGAATGGAAGTTTTTCAATCCCTTTTCTTTTGTCGCATACGTGAATAGTTTATGCGTCTAGGTGAGACAGTAACTTTTTCTGCTTTGAATCATTATCGTATCTAAATAACCTAATCGGTTTGGCTTATCACAAATATATGGAACCTGAGTTTAGAAAAGCATGTCTAATTAAAGGGTTTTGGTTTTGTCATGACTTTCGATGATATTATATGGTTTTGGGGCACACAATATATTTGATGCAATGAAATTAATGTCTCTCTTCGGCCCTTCTCCAAGATTTGATTTTTATAAGCTCCTTCCAAAGAAAAAGAAAAAGAAAAAGAAAGAACAAATTAATGAGGTTTTCCTTTTCTTTGATCTCTACCGAAAAAAGAAACTTGATAAATTTAGGTCCTTTTTTTTATCTATTAGAAAGTTTGTTGTTAGGATTTTCATTCTCATGAATCTCATGTATCACTTTTTAAATTTAGAACTCAAAATCTTGAAAATAAAAATCTTAAATTTTAAGCACTGAGGTATCATGTAAAAGACATTTAAATTCAAATTATGGGGAGACTTTATCCTTCTAATTTAAGCTAATTTAAACAAGAAATATTCGATGTAGACGAAATTAATAGTCGTACGCAATGGGACAAAATGCAAGACTTTTTCGCTGCCTTACCTTAAGGACATCAAATATAACCTAAATTTACCAAACATATTAAATTTCTCGTTCGGACGTTTCATGTTGAAACAAAACGCAGCATTGAATATCATCATTCATGGCCTAATTAAAAAAGGCAAAACAAAAATTGCATTCCAGAAAATCACCCTTAAGCATAAAATAAACATTTCCGAGGACAAGTTTTCTGTATGTTGTAGGGCAATGGAATGGAATGAAGTTTTGACGAAGGACACACTGAAATTACAAGACTAAGTTTTGCATTCAAACTGTCAAACCAAGCACAAAGACACATACATATATACCACATCATAGAGTAGAGGACAAGAATGCTAATAATAATACATAAAAACAAGCAGTCGATGCCGCCGACCCTTTTTCTTACCTGGAGCGGCCAATTTCATTTTGTTTCTGCTTTTTGTTTTTTTCTTTTTGGCGACAACATCCTGCGAAAAAACTCACTCAATCTTAAGTGTGCAAGAACTAAAAAAATAAGTTAAGGAGTATCATTATAGAATTAGAAGAATTTGTACCCAAAATTTTGTCTGAATGCAATTAAGGTTTTATAACTATCGTAATACTTTTTGAAAAACAATAAATAAGTACTTTTCCTTTTTAACAAAAAGTATTATGATAATTGTAAAACATTAAGGCATCGTTGCATTTATCAAAAATTTCGATATAAATCTTCTGGTGGTGTATTTTTTTCCTAAGTTAAACGACTAGGTACACTCTTACAAGAATCGGCCCACTTGCGGACTTTATCGTGTTTGTGCTTTTGGATTGCCGTGTCGCGGAGGCAATGAAATTTGAAAGTTTCGAACTCCAGGTTACGAGAGTGTTTCTTTTTGTTTCATCGCAAAGTCCAGACATGACCTACCTAATTAAGGACTATAAATGAGCGTAAGAGAGAGAGAGTCTTTTTTCGTAATGTAAAAGAGAGGATAAGTTCATCATATGGGAAGGAGGACGAGCGACAGCATGAAGTAGTTCAATTCCTAATTTGAGATGCACTTTTTATATTTGTGCGCCAAATAATTAGCACTTTTTAAAAAAAAAAAACCAAATAATTGTTACTTGAATTCTATTTAATTTTTTTATTTAATTGATTCAGACTAAAATACTTAGACCTAAAACATTCTCTTTTAAAAATAATTTTAGTATCAATTGAGTTAGTATCTAAGTGGTATTTAAATCTCGAGTAATTGCTATTTTTTTAAAGACATTTTCATTCGTTACTCAAAAGTTCACCCTAGCGGTGGCTCTAACTAAACCGGCACCCCCTATAAAACATGCCATACAACCAGCCCCCTCCCTTTTCCAAACCATCCAAAATAACTAAACAAATAAGTTAATAAATCAGTACTAAACTTGTTTATTAAGGCTAGAGCCTAAAGGCACGATGCGACCGTCAGCATTTCCTCACTCTGATATCATATAGTTAATGTGGGATCGAGAACAACTAAACAATGCAATCAGTAGAAAACCCACATGCGCCAAAATTGGTTGTTGGATAAAAGCAGATTATACATTTGAACTAACAAAAAATTATAGTTGCCAAATCCTTTCTAAGGCAACAGTCACATTTGTCATTACTCATTTGTCGATAAAAGAATCAAAAAAGTTTCTAATATCTTGGGGCCAGTTCGGGTGGATCAGGTGATTCTTAGTAGATTTTCTAATGAAATGACCTTGATTTTTTTCTTTTTTCCCTTTCCTGGAGGCCCCAACCTAAAATGACCTTCATTTTATCATAGCGGAGCAACAATTAATACAGAAATGTTCAACCGTTAATGAAATAACACAATCCCTATAAGACTTCTATCTTAAAAAATAATACTCCAGCTCATACAAGATCAATGCTTACAAACTTATCTAAATAATACAAAAAATGGTTTAGAACATGACCCATCCTCTTCATTTCAAATTTAAGAAGCTAAAAATGACCAATCAAGTAAATCAAATTACTGAAAAACTAATAAAAGGACTGTCATTTATGTTGCCACAAGATTTAGAAAAACTCCACAGCTGGCACACTAGCTACGCCTTAGTCCTACTAAGCGAATCATTATTTGCGCATGATAAACAAGAATGTTATTTGCGCTCTAAAAAGGGTTGGATATGCCCAAAAACACCATTGTTTTTGCACCCAAAAGCGTTATCTTTCTTTGGAACTTTTGCTTGTAGCACACCTTGCAGAAAAAAATTATTGTGCAGATTTTCTTGCGAACTTTAACGCTTTAAGCAAGGCCTCTTTCACTCTGCGGGAATCTCCTCTTCTAAGATTCCAAGGCTTGCTCGTAGCTGATTGGGTGGGGGTGTTGCTCTACACACAGGTGGCTACGTTGAAGTCATGTGTGTATGCAGTTTGCTTTCTTGATTTGTTCTTTTCTTCGTCGGCAGCAACCCAAAAAAAAAAAAGAACATCATACACAATTAGTAATTGCAATAAACAATTATCTAAATCTTATGATAATAGACATATAGAAAAAATTAGGAAAATAAAATAAAAACTCATAGAGTAATCATAAATAATAAAAAAAAATTAGCAAAAAAATAGAATTTTTAATTTTTTTAATTAAAATTTATAATAATATTAAGTAAATTTAAGATAAAATTAAGTATATTGAGAATTTCATTTTAAAAAAATAAATTTTCTATTATTTTTGGATACTAAATTTATTTTTATACCTACTCTATACTTATTTCTTATATCCTTTTTACTTGGGACTCTAGGTATATACGCCTTTTGGCGCAAATGACAGATTCTTTTTTTTTTTTAATCCTAATTTGGTCTCCTAACGTACATTTGCACTTGTAGCCGCAGAAATTTTTGAACCACGTTTATTTTAGTAGGGATTTAAAAATTGCTGCCTCATGGTTAGGTTTGAAATTTGGAATCCCACAATTTTTCTTTGAACAAAATAAAAATATATTATAAATATATCAATTATAAAATTTACGAACTTAAGTCAGAGTATCTCTTATTTAAAAAAAAATTATTTAATTTAATCGTCATTTATTAATTTTTAATTTAATTTAATTTAGAAGTAAAATCTCTCAACCGTTGTTGTTGTTAAAACTCGAATCTACACCATAATTAAAAGAAATATGTTAAATTATTATTAAAATATTACATTAAAGTGATATCTCATAATAATAATAATAATAATAATAATAATATAGGTAATAGGATTGATGACATGAGATATTTTCGTTCTGTGGCCTCGTTCAAGAAAGTACGCTGACCATTGGCAGCACACATGGGCGCTGGAGGTCCCTGTAAATCATGCGTGTTGTTTCACTGATTTAATATTCCCTAAAATAAGTGTGAGATAACCTACCTAAAGCACAATTTCAAACACCGAGAAAAGAAAAAACCTTTAACATGCAAATAGATAACATAATATTTTCTTATTTTATAACTTTACTTTTGTCTCACCTAGTACTTTTTTTCTACATTGGTATGTCAGAATTAAGACAAATTTTGTGGGAAGTCAAGGGAGGACCTTTCAACTCTCCCTTAGCTAAGTTGAGGTACTCAACTATTGAAATGTTTTCATAAAACAATGCTAGACATGGACATCAAATGCTAAAGAGTTATTCATCCAAAAAAAAAAAAAAATGCTAAAGAGTTTAAAACTCTATTTTGCACCTCTTGTATTTAAATATTTGGAAGATAGTTTAGGACTCATGGAAAATGGAAAGCTACACTACTGTGCTGTTTGGGAAACAAAAACAAAGTCTCTCATCCAATTAAGTTTAATTAGAATTTCTTGTTCTCACACTCAAAGATTGCCAGTTTTGTACACATTTTTTCTTTTTCATCTCTTTTTGCCCCAGAAAAAAGTGTCTGTAATGATAGAAAATGTGTTGCATTATTAGTAACACCTGTTATAATTGAATTAGTGAATCTAAAGTTCTTGTGGGTGGGTAACTTTTGTGTGGACTAAACAGAAGCAGTCAACAATTCTGCCCCAACTTGGGCATGATTGCCATGGAAGGGTCGGCCAAAATGTCCTCGAGCCTCCAAGCCAACTCACCGAGTCAACTATAGGCAGTGATGTGTATTATGATGACGTGGCACCCACCAGCCGCCCACCAAAACAACACAATTAGAAATAGGATTGTCGCTTAGACCCAAAAAAAAAAAAAAAACAAAAAAAACCAAAAAAAAAAAGCAATATGATTGTCGCACAACTTCAATTTATCCAAATCAAATTATCACACTTTTGTTTTGGTTTAAAATCGGATTTTTGTTAATTTCACCTATTATTTTTACGAGTATAATTTAATTATAATTTTATATTATATAAAATTATTTTATTATTTGTTATTTTAAATATATTTTAACTTTTATATAGTGTAAAATTACAAAGAAATTGTATTTAAAAAAAAGGTAAGCTAACCTAAGAGATCTTCTTAAAAAATCGTTAATCCATAGATTTTGGCATAAATTTCTATGTCGATTTTTTGTAAGGATAAATTTAACACAAATTGATGGAGTGGCTCACATTAAAAGGAAGAAGAAATATGACAATCTTTGAACCAAAAAAAAGGAAATATGACGATCTTGTTGCGTAAAACATAGTTATAAAACCCAATTTAGTCCCGATTTGGCCGCTAGCCTGGGTTGAATTAGTCAAAAAATCATGTAAACATTTAACTGGAAAAAATTCAGTTGACTTGGTTTGGTTTCTTAAAAGCTAGTTAATCCAGTGACTTGATCGAACCAGATTAAGTCACTCTTTTAAATATAAAATTTTAAAAAAAGATTTTAATATATTTCAACGTCTTAAAAAAAAGATTTTTTTCTTTATTTGAGTTCAAAAGAAAAATACTATAAGAATAAGAATTTATTTATTCCAACATATAAAAGAAAAAATTAAAAATTATTGAAGACATTAATTAGTTTGAGCCAATTATTGACTCACAAGTTTAACTAATAATTCATTGATTCAGTCTTCTATTTAGATCGTTTCTAGACAGAATTTAATAATTGTAATGTAAAATTAAAATTTATCTATTTAATTGACATCAGATTATAAATTTAACGAGAACAATTACATAGATGCACGAATTTTATAGAGGTTGATTTTATAGATATAAATCAAGCGCAAATTAATGTTTTACCATTTAAGTGTTTTATATTACATTGAGAATTTTCTATATAATACATAAGATATTGTACTATTTTTATTATTTTATCATATATTCCTTACATATTATCCAAAAATATTATTTATATAATATAAGATATATTATTTATAATATAAAAATATTTTATGTCCATTTATATTTACGTGAATATGTCCATAAAAGATTTTTCTATGGACAATTATAATTATTTTTTTTTTAAAAAAAAAAGGACAAACAAGCTCAGATCCCGCGTTGCGATCTTTTTCCACAGGAGCACAAAACAAAAAGTATACCTATAAATTTATAAAAAAAATAAAAAAAATAAAAAAGTTTATAAATAAAATGCTCACCAAAACGCTTTCCAGCCGCGCGTGGAAGCCTTTTTTGGAAACCGACAAGCAGCCGTGTGAGTGGGCGTGTGCGGTGTTCCCCGCGGGGTTTGTCGTCTTGGTTTGTGCACACAAACCCACATGAACCGGGCAGCTAGCTTCCAAGCACCCGCGCCGAGGCCGCACGTGAAAGCGCTCGTCGCCAGAAGATGAAATAAATAGTAATGTATTTTTTATAATTTAATAATTTAAATTTTTATTTATTAATTTTATCCTTATAATAAAATATTTAGATAATTTTTTTAAAAAAATAAATAAGAGAAATTAATTGTGTGCAGTGCAGTGCAGTAGTGGTGTCTAATTGTAGTTGGATTGGTCAACTCAATTGATAATTACAAAGTAAAAACACTCAAGTAAAACATGGGAACAAGAAACTTTTTAAAAAGCAACCAATTCAATTTCAAACAGGGTTTTCCAATTGTTTTTGCTTGTAAGTATCGAAATTCAAACCTTCGTTCTTACCTTTTTGAAGCAATGTTTTTTAAAGCAATGTTTTTGGGATGAGGTTAATCATTCAAGAAGATAAACCCTAAACAAAAGGCAAACAAAATTGTTGGAAAAAGTCAACAGCAACACCCCCCTTTGGATCCTCTATAAACCGGGTCTCACCCACCGGATCAATGTGATATTTGACAAGCTTGCTTTCAAGTGGGAAAGAGAAAAGTGTGCAATGGCCATCAAATCGAATGCCCCGCACATTTGCCTAACACCTTGCTTGAGGAAAAAATAATAATAATGAGTTGGACGGAGAAAAATGAGGGGGAGAAAAATAAGAAAGAAAAAAAATTAAAAGTGAGAAATTTTTTTATTTTTTATGTATTTGAGAAAGGGTAATATAAAGAAAGAAAATTATAAATTTTGTAATTATATTGAAGTGAAAATTAAGAGTAAAGAAAATAACGCGTCATTATATTAATTTTATTAATGAAAAATAAAGAATAATAATATTTGTTATGAAATTCGTGTCATGAAACATTCAACTTTTTTTATTACAGAAAAAATCAATTAACTCTTTTAACATCATTAAACCAAAAAGGAAAAGATAAATCATATAATTAACAGCCGAATTATTTTATGTTAGGATTGTTAGAATATTTATCAAATTTTAAAAATAATAGAGAGGACGTAAAGGTAATTATGTCATTAAAAAAAAAAAAAAAAAAGCTTGCCGATGCTTCCTTCCCCCAACTTTGTACGAATTAGTTATTGGTGAGGAATGGAGATTTTTTTTTTTCTTTAAGAGATTATATAACAAAAATAATTTTTTTTATTTAATGAATCGCATTCCTTCTTTACTTATTAGAAGCATAAATTCTAATTATTAAAGTATCCTTTAAAATTTTTTCATGTGCCTCGCTTCTCTCATCCTCTCTTTCCCACGCAAGTATATGATCAACTTTCTATCTAAATTCCCCTGCACTCATTTTTACCAATCCAAGCACAATCTAAAAAGGATCAATTTATGTAATAGAGATAACTTGGAGATTTCATTTCGAAAAAAAGGGCATAAACATATATATATATATTACAGGATGTTTCTTTGCCAAGAATTGAAAACCAACTTCAAACTGATTTTGTTAAGAAGAAAAATTTTTATTTTCAAAAATAGATTAAAACTAAAATTTGTGCGGATTTACACATGGTAACAGAGGAAGAAAACCAAGCCTCTAAAACCCAGAAAAACCTCCAAACCCAACAATGGGTTGAAATCCTTTCTAAATCCCCGGAGTTGTTTTTGACACTCCAAAACCTTTCATAAAATCAATCACAGCAGTCACAGATTGTGGAATATATATATATGGCAAAACAAGTTTGCAGGATTTAACAAAAACTCTTGTACCAACATTGGTATTTTTTCTGGCCTGAATTTAATATAGAAATATAAATTTCAACAAAGCCTAATTACTCTTTTATCAAATGGTAATAGTTAGTGACTAAACAGTAAACACCCAAATTTAATGCACGAGCAAAGGCGTCGACTACTGGCTTTATTATTATATTTTATTTTGGTCAATGATAGATACAATCTATCATGAGTTCAGTCTAACGAGTTTAGTGCTTAGGTTTAGGCCTTGTTAAGCGGTTCACTGATAGCTCGTACAAGGTTATCTTGGTAGCTCTCTACATAGCTCGCTTAAAGATCGTCCCAGAGCTTAACAGGCAGTTCGCAATACACACCCGAGCTCTTCGACCTCCCAAGTATCTGACCCCTTTTATATTTAAGAAAAATATTGAAAGACATAGAAAAAATGAACAGAAAAGTATTAATAATATGACTGTAAAATATATTTGTGTAACAACGTTAATTTTTTGTACAACAAAAAATAATGTGATAATTTCTTATTATATATTTTACTAATTTTATTGTACAAATAATGATAACCGTTGTATTATTGACAAATTTTTTTGTCCACCAACTTATATGATTATAATGAAAATCTTATATTTATCACACACATGAAGTCAGAGTCTTTTCAAATATTAAATTACTATCAGTACCCGAATACGCTATATAAGCTAGAGATGCACGCCTAAGGTAGAGACCGATCTAACTTCAAAAAAAAGGCAACAAATAAATATTCAACAACGACTAATTACTCTTTCTCAAGGCCGTTATTTTCTAACTTGACACCCCAATTGATGCAAAACGCAATAGCCTTGTGCTTCTGTATATATATCGACATCAATTTTTTTTTCTTATTTTAGGGTTCATAAATGATAATTATTATTATTATTTTTGTTATTGCTGTGCATTTGACATGAGAAGATAAAACGTGGACATTGGAAAATTTTCATTGACGAACAAAAACCTCAACCATTTCCAGAAAATAATTTTTGCCTAAGAAATCGAAGAGAGGGAAGAGAGAGAAAAATGTTGTGCAGCAAATTT
The DNA here is from genome assembly GCA_037832335.1 of Carallia pectinifolia. Classification (NCBI taxonomy): domain Eukaryota; kingdom Viridiplantae; phylum Streptophyta; class Magnoliopsida; order Malpighiales; family Rhizophoraceae; genus Carallia; species Carallia pectinifolia. Next base: position 35,558,089 of record CM075453.1, read on the forward strand.
TTCTTATACGATAAAACAAAAGAAAATAATCTATTTTTACAGTAAATATGTTTTTGAGATTTTTTTTTTCCAAAGACAGGTTATATATATATATATATATATAACATGAGATACTCTTACATTATATTTGGGAGAAGAAAAATAAAGTTAATTTCTTTTTAGATCACCAATTTTAATTTTTCAAAAAACTCTTACTATTTTATTAAAAGAATCTATCGAATTTAATAGATGAATTAACTTCCTTGAAATTCAACTCCATTTGATCATATTGACTAAAAAAGTCATTAACTTGTAACTTATAGCACTTAAAATTAAAATAACTCAAAATTAAAGTACATCAAAATAGACTGATTTAAAAATTAATTAACCTGATAACTCAAATATGAGTCTGAATAACCTAAGTACAAACCCAAAAGCATTTAACATATCTAAAATTTAATGAACCCAAAATCTAAATAATCTAAATGACTCGACATCTGATTCAAGGCTCAGACTTTAGTTTCCTCCCTCGTCATCCATATTCTTCAATTGCCGGAATACTAGTTGTAGAAAGAAAAAAAAAAAGATTTGATAAATTCAAAACACTCTTGACATCTAATAAACTCATAATACAAAATATCAGAAGTTTGAATAATCTAAGATCTGAAAAAATCAAACCTTAGGACGACAACATTAAACCTTGTTTCTTCTCATGGCAAGAAAATAAAAATTCAATCAACATTAATGACACTTTTTGAAAGACCATATTTACCAAATCAAACAGAACACAGTCAAACAAAGAAACCAGACCCAAGATTTAACCGCCTGCTATTTTGTCTTTCTCTGAATAAGTGTGCAAAGCCACAAAGGCCAACTAATAAAAGACTATTATTGCTTGGTTTTGCCATTGCCACACACATTCCTCAAAACCTAAATTCAAATGAGACCATCTTCATGGCTTCAGGCAGGGCATCTTCTTACCTTTCATATTGAATCAATAAATGCTCTCTCTCTCTCTCTCTCTCTCTCTCTTTCTCTTTCTCTCTCTCTAGAATGGGTTTGAAATAAAAGATATATTAAAGACACCATAACAACAACACTACCCTGTCTTTACTCTTTATTACCCATTAAAGCTCCAGCACACAAAATTCTCACTTTCTTGCATAAAAACACACCCCCATCTACTCTTTCCTCTATCATATAATAACCCATCTCTCTCTCTGTCTCTAATATTTTACATGTATATATAGAGTATAATAAACCTGGAATAAGACAAACAGCTCCCCCCTTTGTTTCGTTTTGCTCATCATATCTTTGATTTGAATTCAATTCTCACCCAAACAAACCACCAAACCTAGGAGTGGCAACCAAAGAAAAAAAAGAACTCACAAAAGCCATCCCACCACCACCACCTCCACAACAACAACAGCAATTGTGTGTAAACCAACTCTTACATACTTGCAATTGCAAAATCATCAATCAACCATATTGATATACATGTTAATCTGATAGTTGCACCTAACCTCATATATATAGATATATAGATATATAAAACAACCAATTGAGAGACAGAGAGAGAGAGAGGAGACTAAATGAGGTGTAAAAAACACCCCACGGACTTGAGCAGCGTCGTGGGCGTCTGCGCTTCTTGTCTGCGGGAGCGCCTATTTGCTCTCATCGCCGCCCAGGCCCAGGCCCAGGCGGACGCCGAACAGCTGCACAACCACCATTACCTCCACCACGACCACCTCGACGGAGCCCAATTTGCGAGGGCACAATCGCGGGAAACCGCCGCCGCAGAAGCTAGCAGGAAATCGGACTCTCACGCGCATCCACCCCCTCTTGTTTTCCCCCGCTCCGTCTCGCCTTACGTTTCCCATAGAAAATCTGATGATGACGTCTTCGGGTCCCACCACCGCCACCACCACCACCGGTTCTATAGCACGCCTCAGGTGGGCCCCACGTACACCTCGTTCTCCTCCGCCGCAAACACCACCGGCACCTTCTCAACGTTTTGTAGAAAGAAGAACGGCAGCCGATTCTCCTTTTTGACCCGTTTCTTCAGATCCAGATCCGATAAGTTGAATCCGGATCCTCAGGGCAACGGCCCCAAGGTTTGTCCTGGGGATTCATGCGAGCCTTCTGCGTCTTCCTCCCCGCTCTGGCTGTCAACGATCTTTTCCGTTCGCCGTAAGAAGCAACCTCCGACGTGCTCCTGGGAATTTTCAGGCCCCATCGGGCGCAATCCTCGCAGATGGCCGGATCGAGGAATGTCGCCGGATAGAAGCGCTTGTTCCGATGATGACTGCGATCGTTCACAGACTGGGAGCGGCGATTCGTCGGAGTGTTCGCAAGCGTGGAAGAAGACGCCGGTGGCGCCGACCCCGGCACGGCGGGGGAAGTCCGGGCACTCGAGGAACGTGTCCGGTTTGGCGTTTTGTTTGAGTCCTTTGGTGAGGGCCGGACCTAGCCGGCAATGGAACCAGAAGGGCGGATTCCCGCCGGACATGAGCTTCTCCGGCGAGATAAGGGCTCAAGGGAAGCCGCATCTGTCGACCGCGGCATCGTTTTGCGCCAACCGGTCCAGGAAACTCGTTGATCTCGGGAAAGTCAATCATAACCGTTGATAGCGATGACTGGTTGACATTTGGCGCATGGCTGGTGGTCGTAATATCGCGGTGACGTCGTTTTTAAAAGTACGGTTTTGCCCCTAGTCATTTGCAGATATGTTTTTCTTTTTCTTTTCCTTTTTTTTTTTTAAATTCATGGTTGACAAATTAAAGTACAAAATTGAGGTGCAAAAATGGGGAAAAGAAAGAATTAGACAAAAAAGTTAAAGCTTTTCTTGCATTTTAGCTTCTTTGTAAACATCACAGTGCTATATAGATTTGGAGGTTTTCCTCAAAAATTTCTCTTTGTCAAAGAATTAGTTTTTTCATGCAATTTTATTTATTGCAATAATCAGTATGTTTGTATTGTATAAAAAAAAAAAACAGAATCATGGGTATGCTGGTTGATTTTTTTCAATTTCCTTTAATTTAATTTGTAATAATTGGTAAGCCTTTGTTGTTGTCCAAAAAATAACAAAATTATTACTTGTGAAATAGGTTAGTTGGATCTGGTTAAACGGAATAGAAACACTAATAAAATCTGTTTTGGGTGGGTGTTTATTTAATGGATATTCCGAAAGATACGACTTTTTAAAGCTGCCACATTTATATTGGTAGTTGACTTGCGTGGAAGTTGTAGATGGAAATAACTTTGGTAGAATAATTTTTTAAATTAGAAATAATGTTATTTTGGAAGAATTTGATTTGAAAGTTACTTCACGAATATAATAGTCATTAGATTCTTAAATTGAGACTATAGATCATCTGTTAGAATTATAATTCAATCTCCCTCATAAGGATAATCTACTATCGAAATATTATTGAGTTTGAAACGGATTTCTTCTAAACTTGACTATGGTATTAACGAATGTTAAACCTATACACTGCACTCACACAAATCTCTAAGTTATTGAGGGAAACGCGAGTCCGGGGACTCGAACTAGTGTCAATGCTGGAGAAAACACGTTAGATTATCATTAAACTGTCATTTTCAGTAATATTTAAGAGTGTGTTGATGGATTATCATTACATTCAAATATATCTTTAGCTAGCACAAATACTTTTTCTAAAAAGATATAAGTAAAGTTTTTTTATTAGAGAAAATAGAAAAGTAAGAACAATATTATATCGTCTTATAAAAGGTATGTATTTATCGAAAAAGAAAATTCTACAAGCATAAGTTTAATGTCATTGAGCGCCTCGACAGAAACTCTTATTCAGTTGCTCTGACAATGAATTGTTGGACTACAAAAGTCGGTGGTAAAGTAAAATTATCGATATGTTTTATTTTTATGTTCATTAATAGACCGAGGTCATGAGCTTACATGTAAATATGTAATTGTTTTCCGGTGCATAGATTTAAACATTAAGCATAGCTTTTATAGTTTTTTGTTGTGGTTTTGCTATGCTTGAATTATGCTGTCATTGTTACATAATAACTTTTGCTGTCATTGTTTCATAATAACTTTTGTTCTTAGTCAACACAAAATGAGCGCAGTACAGGTTGAAAATGAATTCCACCAAGTATAGATCAAATTCGGTTTACATTTAAAAGAGTGAGTTTGTGGGAAGTAAAGTGAGTTTGTGGGAAGTAAAGACCCACCCACCATTTGTATTATTAAAATTTTATTAAAATAATAACGGATGGTATCACTCTCCACCTAAGAACTCAACAAATGTGGAAGAAATATCATTTTGGAATTTTCGCCACCAGACCATCAGAACTCAATTGGTGATCCGATTTTAATGTGAAGAGCATAATGGTTCAACTAAAGATGAAATTAGTAGAAAATTTTGCTATTGTTTTCACTATTCAATGTGGTGGCTTGCGCTCCCCACAAAAACTTCAATTGCAAAAAAATTTCCACTCTTTGTAGGCAAATTTTGTGACTATTCAATGTAGCGAATGTAAAAAAAAACAAAAACAAAATCCACTCTTTTAATGTCAAAAAAAATTGTAGGCAAATGTTGTGACTGTTCACTGTGGGCAAATGCGAGCAAATGGGGTGGGCCTAAAAGTGGTTGAAAACTTGAAATCTTGATCAACAGCAAACCGATGGTGGAGCCATGGACCCAAATGAACAGTTAAGAATGAGATGGCACCAAGTTCAGTCAAAAAAAAAAAGGCATCAAGTTCGCCTATTTTGGACGGGTGTGGAGCTCACTATTTTACTAGAAACCAAATGGAAAAGAATGCCTCAACCGAGTCAATACTCCCTCTCTCTCCCTCTCTGTCTCTGCGCAGCCTAATAATGGTGGCTGCAGATGAGTCGCTGTTAGCACCTCCAGGCTCCACCCAACCAATTAAATACGGGAATCCAATTTAGCAAAAGAAATGTCAGAAATGCATTAGATAAGATGACTTGTTAAATTTAACGCGCAATTTTTTTATTAAAATAAAAGGTGTTTGTAAATTCATTAATTATAATATTTATAGATTAAAATTGATATTTGAGTTGTTAATGTTTTTATTTAATTATTTTCAAAAAGTAAATTTATTATGTAAATATTATTGAATTTAAATAAATTTTTTCATAATCAGTCATGTTATTAAATAGGTTAGAATTCAATAACTTATATTTCATATTTAATTTTTAAATTAGATACAAACGACATAACATAACGATGACTCGATTTTAAAATAATAAAAAAAAATATGTTATGTCATTATCATATTATCACATATGATGTCAACATAAAAATTGATTTGATAGGTTCATTTACATGTACACTTACGTACGATCGAGAGCCATTCGATCATAGACTTGCACCGTGTAAAAGTGGAAAATAATGTTGGAGGTAGAAAAATAGACATATGTTGGTCAAAACCTTTTTTTTTCCTGAAATTTCTAAATTTTTTTGTTAAAAAATACGCAATATACAACAAAAGCGGTAAAATACACAACAAGAACAACAATATGCATATCATAAAAAATAAATTTTTTACTTGTTACACATTATTTTACATTGGTTGCAAATTCTATTATATTTATTACACATTAAAACTTTGAATTAAAAAAAATAATCATTTTAAAAATGTGGAACCTATTTGCCACATCACTCTAACTCGCCTAAATACAATTTTTTTTCCCACGTAATGGACACGTTTTAAATAGCAATGTCGATCCAATAACTAATGTGTCGGACAAGATGCATTAAAGTCAAAAACCCTCTACATTTTTTTCCGGGTATGAGAAGAGGAAGGGCAGTACAAACGAAATTGTTATTGGTTGCTATTGGTTCTTGATTGCAAAATGTTTCAAAGTCAGAAAAGAAACTTTAAAATATTTCCTCCCACCTTGCATGTGAGAGGAAAATATATTAAATGAATAATATAGTCGTATTGACTAAAGAAGACATGCGATTCGTTTTTGCATGCTAGGGCCTCAAAAATATTTTTTGCAAAGTATATATTATTAGTTCTCGTATGCTAAATGTTTCTTCAGGTAGAAAAAGAAAAACAAAATATTAAAATGCAAGGCAATTCAGTTTTGCACGTAAGGGAAAAGTAATTCGATAATTTATGATTTTTTTTTTCATTTTCTGCCTTCATCGAGATATAAGAAGATTGAAATTGTTAAAGGCAATCAGGGTCCAGCGAATGCAGGTGGCCTAGCCCAAGATCCATATGGTTCGTAGTTTAGCGGATTTGTGGACAATATTGGTGTAACCTTAGCTTTTGTGACAGAAATATGATGGATTTTTCAAAGCTTAATGTTTGCCTGAGATGAAGGGTATCGTCAAGTCATTGTGGAGACCGACTCAATCTCTGTCTATCAAGCAATCTAGAAAGAAACTTCCTCCACTTATCTACATGCTCCTCTCATTCAATTATGCCGGGAGCTCCTACAAAGATCTTAGAATGTTCAACTTGTCAATGTTTATCGTGAAGGTAATAGAGTAGCGGATTGACTTGTTTCTTATGATATCACATAGAGTTCAAACCTTACAATTCTCCATTGTCCTCCCAGTGGTTTGCAGTGTATTTAATTTGAAGATGTTATTGGTGTTTGCCTTCCTAGTATTGTATGCCCCCTTGTTAAAAAAAAAAAAAAAGTGTATGGTTTGTTCTAATCTTCTTTTTTTTTTTTTGCACAGCACAATGTTAAAATTTTCTTTTATGAGGTAATGATAGGAGAAAATTCATCAATTTCCCAAAATTAAGAATTTTTTTTTTTTAATTTGGTTTGTCTACAAAAAGAAAAGGAAGGGGAAATTTGACCATTACGTGGGAAATTGAATTCCCGAGTTGGAATGGAATTGAAAACCTACTTAGATGATGAATTCTCACAGACCTGGTCGAGAATGTTTGTCTAATTAATTTATCACCTTTATAATTTCTTGTATTTAATCTTAATTACTATGTAAGAGTATATTTGTAATTCCATTTTAAAAATACCTGAAAATTTAAATTAATTCAACAAAATAAGGCAATTTCTTAATTCTTAGAACGATGAAATTATAGGAAACAGTGTTGTCAAAACTGGATCAGTCATTAAACCGAAAAATTAGTGTTCAAATTTCAATCAGTTGAACCGATATTTAAATTGATAAAACTAATTTTTCATAATAAATATACATTTATAAAAGTAATTAAAAAAATAATACTTGTAAATAGTGATTAGATAATAATTTTCTAGTTTTTAAGAATAAATTAAAAATTTTAATCAAATTTAAGACTAAATTATAAATTTTAGTAAAATTTAGTACTTAAATTAATAAAATTTAAAGTCATCATAATTTTTAATATTTACTGATCTAGTTCAATCAGTACGATCAGTCTAATTTATATCTTTTGTTATCATTTTTAACTAGTCCAAAAATTAGCTATAAATCAACTATGAACTCAGCTAAATTAAAAATTTACCTAATTATCGATTGAATCGATTGGATCAGAGTCATCAGACCGATAAAAGTGTCAAAAGCAATGTGGGGCCAATAAAAGTTTAAATGGGTGGGAACCGGCTGACCATATTACCCTTATTTAACGGTTAGGAAAAGCTGGACATTAACTCATTTTACCTAGCCTGATAATCACAAATATATTTTACAATTCATCTAATCTGATATGTTATAAATTATAAGAATAATATTTTATATAGTATAAAAAATTTGGCATAAAATTTTACTATACTATATTATTATAAATTTTTTTAATATTATATAAAATGTCACTCCTCTTGTATATAAATTATTTATATTATATGGTATAAAACGTTTTGGCGGTCATTTGAATTCACGTGTTGACCAAGACTTTTCCTTTTTTCATATGATCTGGAAAAAAGGTCCCGCCCTTCTCCTGCAAACCTAAATTTTGGAATTGGATGAGAAGTTAGTACGGTGGGCCAATTTCTCCTTTTGGTTTGTTAACCGTTAGATGACTTTTGTTTTGATTCTAGTTTTGTCTCCAGAATGCTCTGATTTGAAGCCGCTCTTTCTTTTTTGATCAAATTGGAAGATTCCATTTACGTTGTGGTTTAGAGAGAGAGAGAGAGAGAGAGAAAAAAAAACAGAAGTGAGAATTAAAAAATTATATTATTCTTATAGTTGAGAAATATGTGAAGTTAAGAATGGACAGAAGAAAAATAGGAGAGAGAAAAAACGAAGAAGAATTTTTTTATTTTTTAAAAATAAAAAAATTATTGTAGGTATGTCGGTCATTAAATTTGTTAATCGGAGTCAAAATTATCTCATTTATATACTTTATTTAATCCAATTCATATAAAAGAACTCACTACCTAAACACTAAACACTGTTGGCTTTCAGTAAGTCTTCCCTAAGTCGATTATAGAGATTATCAAATTTAGAATCAGTAACGAGCAGTCACGGTTAATTCAAACTAATTTAAAAGTTAAAACCTCTAAGGTCTTGTCACTAAAACTCAAATTTGAGTCGTAAGTGAAGAAAAAATATATTAAATTATTACTAAACTACTATTTTAGACGGTAAAAATAAATTTTTTTATGGCTTATCAAATTTATTCCTTTCAAATTTGTAAGGAAATTTATTGATTGATATACATAATTGATAGAAAAACTAAGTTAAATATATTAGCTTATGAGGTAAGGTAGCAGATTTATAATTTGTTAATATTATAATCAATTATGAAAAAAATTTGTTGAATTCAATAATATTTAAGTAGTGAATTTATCATTTTGCAGTGGTTGAATGAGATATTAATAAACATGAGGTACTTTGACTTTAATTTACGGATTCGACAATTAACATACTCATAATGAATCTTTTTTTATTTGTTCAAATAAATAAATATATATATATATATATACACATTTTTATTAGCTCTTTTTTATTAATAATTATCAATTTAAATATAACAATAAGATTGAAATTGTAAAAAAAATTCTTTTTAGAAAGAACTTAATGATTTCATTTCGGCGGTTTTAAAATAATTATAGAGTGATATAAAGTGTTGAATAATTAAATTTAAGAAAAAATATAAAAATATAAAAAAATATAAAATCTCATTGATAATACTTTATAATTATTTTAAAGTTAATTAAATAAAATTACCTAGTATTATTCTATTTAATTTTCCTCTATAAGCTTCCTTCGAACAACCTCATCATAGATTCAGACTTTAACATGCTAAAATACATCTAAAATTATTTTAAAGTTTTTTTTTTTTTCTCAAATTCGTTTCAACTTTCAACTTTTTGAAGAGGCATCTCGATGTCGTAAGTACCAGACGTGAGTTTCTGAATGCTTGCCCATTATGAGATTTAAAATCAAATGACTTGCAAATTGTTCAGAAGATACTCTTATTGTAGAGATTAAAAAAGATACTCTTATTCTATATACATATTTTGAAACTTACTTTCTTTGAAAAAAATTATATTGTAAACGATAGCAATCCTAAATTTTACTTAGATTTTAAATTCAATGTAGGAAAAATTTTGAGGACCAATTGTTCATGCAAAGGAGCATGTACATGGGACAAATTGCACTCGTAATTAAGTTCACTGCTGCATTATCATTATTATTATTATTATTATTATTATTATTATCATTATTGTCGTTGTTGTTGTTGTTATTGTTATTGTTGTTTGTTGAGTGTAAAATGGAGCCTAACGTCGCACATTGTAAAGAAGGGAAGTAGGAGTAAAGCGACAGATAATTGACAAAAAAAAAAATCTACCAATTCTATATTTTATTGTTTTGAGTAAAGATATAGTGTCTAAAGTCTATAAAATGTTCCTCCAAACTATACTTAAATTCTCATCGTTTATTGGACTCCAACATAATTTAATAAATATCAGTATTTTTTCTCATCCAAGTTAGTTGGACATAATTAGAAGTTTAGAACACTAACTTTTCGTTCTCTAAGGAAAAAAAAAAAAAAAATTGTTGGCATTGAGACCAAGATTGTCAGAACCGGACCGGTCATTGAACTGGAAACATTAGTGGGTCAAGGTTCAACCGGTTTAACCGGTCGAACCGGTATTTAAACCGGTATTTATTAATATATATATGTATAAAAATAATTTTAAAAAATAATATTTATATATGATTATTAAATATTAATTTTTTATTTTTAAGGATTAAATTGAAAGTTTTGATAAATTTAGGACTAAATTGAAAGTTTTAATTAAATTAAAACTCAAATTATAATTTAAAAAAATATTGAGATCAAATTATAATTTATAAAATTTTTATACCGGTTTGAATCGGTTGAACCGGGTCCGATTTTTCACCGATTTTGACTGGTTCTTGACCGGTTCGAATTAAGAGGTAATAGTGACCATGAATCGGCCCGAACCTTTGGCCGGTCACCAATTGAACCGGTTGGACCGGCTGGTCCGAGCCGATTTTAACAACATTGATTGAGACACATACTGGGACCAATTTTGCCTATAGAGAATTCGATGTATGTCTGAGGCCCATGGTCGTGCATGTGCAGTAAAATGTGAATAAGGATAGGCTGATTTTGGGCCCGCCCAAGCTACAAAGACTTTAAGAATTAAACTTTTGCATTGAGCACACTCTGCTGAATTTCGGATGGGTTGAGATGACCATAGCCTACCAGTGTCGTAGGTATTAAATAAAGGGAGACAAAAAGAGAGCATTCTAAGTCATCACTTGCATGTGCTATCCATGATTGTTTTCTTAACACCAGGTTTAATCATGACGATAAAAAAATTAAAAAATAAAAAAAGGGTAGGTTGGAAACTTTTATGGGCAGAGGTAGCAATATATTGTTTTAGTGACCGCTAAAAAAAGTTTGACAAACTAGCAAAAATGTCATTGTAATTGGCATGATCAGACTAAAATACACTAATCATTAATCCTCTCTGCTAGCACATGCAGAACCCTCTTTCTCATCAGCAAAGGTCTCTGGTGAGTGAGTCAATAAACAAATTGAATTGTCACTTTAGCTTACCACAGAAATGGCACCTGATCAATATGCATAATTTTGTGGTCACTCATAATGGAAAACAACATTCATAAGCCGTCATTCAAAAGCAAACCGCTGCCCCAGCATTTTGGAGATAACAATGAAAGATCAGTTTCCTCTTTCCGGCTCCGAGATTTTGGCAACGTCGATCTGTTACACAATGTGGATAGCGCTTTCGGAGTAGGTAGAAGCTTGAACCAAAAAAACAGGTTGAGAAATCACAGCTCAATTTTAGAGAGTTCTACTCGGCAAGAGAACAAACAAATCATAGTTAAACGCATTTCATGAAATGACTGATAACAGAAATTAGAACTTTCCTCAGCTTTGGAATTATTGCATAGACAAGTTCTACATAGACAGACCATAAGACCCTGATTTTGGTTCCATATACTACACTTGCAGGTCCCATGCACAACCTGCGTTTGCGGGTAAACTCCTGAGCCCACGAGCTCGTCGGTTGTGCCCATGGACCAGGTGTGCTTCATCTCCACACATCCTAGGCACAAACCTTACTGTAAGGCCATCCAACAGGGTTAAAAACACTAACAAGTTGCACCGCGTAATACCTTCACCACAGCTATCCTTCTAATAAAGAGAACAGTATCCATATGCAGAGATGAAAACCATATCAAGTTTCCTCAATGTGATTTCTTCTAGTTGCATCGTAAGAATTAAGATTTGAACAATGAACTTGAAGATCTACAATACAATTACTGCAAGCAAACAGTGATATCTAGATTTGTTCAGAATACATATTAATTGCTCTTTGTTCAGCCTATTCCACTGCAGTTCAAATAATCCAATCAGTCAGCTTCTACTCCCAAGCAAGAAGCGAGACATGAACTGGACTTGATTTCTAAATTCTGAAAAATGAGCTTGTGCCCTCTCGGCCTTTATCCACGTGTGTAACTAAGCCAATCAGGCTTTGATACCGTGTCCTTTTATCACTTACTCAATATTGAATCTTCTCCATTCATTAAAAAGAAAAAAGACAGCATCTATCCCAAACCAAGAAAATTTTCGAAGTAATGGAGTAATTCCTGAAAGGCTATAATGGATGGTTGCAAAACAAATATTCTGCAACACATGACATTGACTAATGTAGGACAGAAGATTGATGAAGATCAGCACAATGGATCATGAAGGGTTTCATTAGCGTTGCTGTGCGTTCTCCTTGCTTTTAGGTCATCAAGATAATTCTGGTAAGTATAAGAAGCAAAACCCCAAAGAGCCAGAAGCAAAGCAATTACCTTCACGCCATTCATCTTGTCATGGAAAAGAATGACAGCAGCAACAGGAGATACAGCCAAAGCAAGAGTACTTATTACATTGGAGAAGAGGGAAGACACCACAAAAATCAAGCCTACAACACCAACAGAAGCAATCTGCCAAGTCACTGCGGTCCAAACTAGAGTCATCACGTAAGAAACTTTTCCCTTTGCAAAACCCTCCATTTCCCTCGGCAAAGTCTTCCATTCTCCACTTGCAAAAAGACCAACAATAGAAACACACGTTGCGAAAAGTGCTGTATAAATCTGCATCTCCAAAACCACAGAAAATGTTTCCTTTTTTATCACCTTCTGGAAGGAAACTTGCATGAGTGAAAGCAGAAGGGAGTAGAGTGCTGAAGCACCAAGAGTAACAAGGAATCCAATAAAGTACTTCCACTTAGAAACTCCTGATGGCACTTCTGAATTATCATTGACTGCAATGAGACCAGCAGAGAATGACAGCACAACTACAGAGTTGAGAATTAAGGTAGTGAATTTCTGAGAGTTGATGAAGTATGAGAATACGGCATTAAAAGCTAACTGGGATGCACATATGAGGGAATAAGTTGAGGCAGAAAGGTACAATAGCCCAAGAGAATACAACAGGTTATCACCGGCTATAAGTACCCCAAGGAAGAAGTAGATTAGGGCAAGAATCCCAAAAGAAGGTGAAGTAGAAGAGCTTGAAGGCTTCTCAGAGGCAGGAATCAGAAAAAGTGGGATGTAAAGGATTGGGAAGGCAGCAGTTTGAACAAGGGTTGCCATCCATTTACTATTTCCACCCTGGTCATAGTAAAATCTCCCCAGAAGAACTGCAGCAGACTGGCCTGCAATTAGGAAAAGAATGTTGATTGCTACCAACAGCCACCACTGCCTACGCTCAAGTTTGAGGAGTCGTAATTGCACCATTTTATTTTCATCTGTACTCAGACTTGCTTCTTCATTATCTACAATGACAAGAAATTGGGAAACTTTTAGTGAAAACTAAAAAAAAAAAGAAAAAGAAAAAGAAAAAGAAAAAACACATAGCAATTGTGCAGCTAAATATCAACCAGTGGTAATGACTTCACAGTTTCAAGTTTTGTAAGGAGGCAGCGCAGATAATAATCTCCACACTGATGCTTCTGACAAGTTACACAATACTGATCAGTATATTTTATCACACTACTATAATATAGATACAGAATCTAAATCGTATTACTATTACATTATGAAAAAACCATTTTAAGTCTATATATATTTAAAATGTTAGTCTAAAAACAGTGAAAGGAGACTGCCAAGAAATCACAAACTTTTCCTTTTCTTTCAAAAATAGATTGCAATAATAAAGCAACAATGGGGAAAAAGGAAAAGACAAAAAGATAATACAGTGATGAAGTGAAAAGAAAAGTCATTTACTTTATTTAAAGAGAAGGAACTCAATTCTCATCCTCATTTGGAATTCGTAATCTTTACAGCACAACATTCATTTGACATATACATGCTTTAATCTTTTACCCCTATCACAATAAAAAGGCATCCACCATGTAGTTATAATAGCAGCATCCGTCTAGACCAGAGAAACTAAGACATGACTGAAACAAACTCTTTTTAGGTTTTTGCATTTCTAAAGACACAAACTGTTCAATAATTGGTGTTATCTATAATTGGATCAAAAGCTTCCTACATTCAGATTGCCAAATGGGTTAATTGGTAAAGCTCCAGTTTAGACCCATCATAGTCCATGCCAAATATACAACTTTTAGAATTGCCCATGAGGTGAAAAACTCTCAAAAGGTCTTATAAACCACTGCCCCCAACTCAATAGGGACCATATCTTTTATGTATTTCAACCATTTCATTGGCCTAACTTCACCATGTTTAGGCCCGCAATTTCCAGGAGAGATAAACCAGTCGGTGCATGTGCAAAGAATATTCTGTTTAGTACTTCTTTGACACCACTAAATAACACCCAAGTCCTTCCATCGGCATCATCTCTTATCTTTATGTTAATTAAAATTTTTCAACAACTAGAACCGATTAAACTCAACAATCAGTAAAAAATCAGATTCTGTCGCTGTGATAAATTAGAATTCTAACTCTTTTATAATCTAAAAAAAATGGGGGAAAAAAAAAACCCCAATAACATCAATCAACGAACACGGATGAAATTCATATGCAATCATACCAATTTCAACTCCATTCCACTCAATCAACGATCAACCCCAGAGAATGAAAAAAACAAAAAACAAAAACAAAAACAAAAACCAAAAAAGAACAAAAAAACAGAACAGAAAGTTGAAAGTGGGAAAGTAATAAGAATAAACAAATGGGTTTTGATAGGGAGAGAGAGAGAGAGAGAGAGAGAGAGAGAGAGAGAGATACCTGGGAATGGCATGGTTGTGTCAACGGAAAGCTTTGGTTTGAAGAACGGAAGAAAGAAACGCAAACGCAGAGATTACAATACACAGTCTGTAGTTCAAAAAAAGCTTCCAGCTTTTTATCGCGTTGTTAATGTACTGTTATGAGAAAAAGCAATAGGCACCTCTCGTGTGTTTAGCCAATTAAAAAATTTCAGATTCGTATTAAATATCACAAATTTAAATTTATTAAAATTAAATTATAATTTATTAATTTTTTTAAAAAATAATTGTAATTATTCAACTTTTTTAAATTTCTCATAATAAGACTCCTCTCCTCGCCTCTCTCCTCCTAATTTTTTGAAAAAAAAAAAAAAACGAATCAACAAAAAGGTAGTGTTCGTTTTTAAGGCAAGATTTTTGGTGGGTCATCGCTCATCACGTGATGCTAAAATTGAATCCCCAAAATAACAACTGTTGCTGTTGTTGTCGTTGTTGTGGTTGTGGCTATGGGGTGGCTGTTTTCCGATTTGTTTTGCTGAAAATTTTCGACGAACTAAAAAACCAACCGAAACCGATTCTTTTCATCATTGAAACCTGATATTAATTTATTAAAACTTTGAAAATTTTTATTTTAACTCTATTTTTTAAATAAATATAATTTATTCATAATTTTATACTATACAATAAATAGAATCTACTTAAATAAATACATTTAAAATAATATTTAAATAATATAAATTATGAATTAGTTTTTCTCGTTAAAAAAGAATAAAATTAACAAATACTTGGTCACATTCGGTAGAATCCAATCCCACCACGCCACGTGGATTTGCTTTGGCTGTCCCTGTGATTAGCAGCATGGAAACGAACATAAATTGATGTTTATGGTGAATAATAAATTATCCTGATTATTATTATAGGCGCTATGACCATATTAAGACTCTTTTCCTATCGTTACGCCAATTTGGTTTGATTCATTTGGCTTACATATTTCAACTAGCTAGGGTGAATAATCTTAAAATTGCCAAAAAAGAAAAAACTGAGTGAAAATCAATAATATTTTTATAGTCAATTGCCATTTGAGTTAGTTGACATTTAATCTTAACCACATTAAATGTATACATACACATCTCCTCAAATCCAAGAAAATATATTTAATACTATCTTAAGTCTTGGCTTCAAAAAATATTTTCTTTTCAAATTTTTTTTGTTAAAATAAATTTTTTTACTACCTAGCTATTTTATATGTTCTGCTAATTTTTCCCAGTAAAAAAAAACCATTGCCTGAACATTGGCTGTTTACGCTAGACACTTATTTTGCCATCATTTAAAGTGGTTAAGAGCTCACTTAATATAAGGTCCATAATTAATGTTACAGCAAACGGTTCAAGTCCAATTAAAGTGCGAGTTTATTACAACTAAAACAAGGACCACAATACAAGAGTGCGTTTACTCAAACAAAGCCAAATAAAATGGAAGCCGAACTATAGCTTAATTTAATTGGTATTATAGTCGTTTTAAAAATTTAAAGTTTTGAATTTAAATTTTAATTAAGGTCAATTAATAAAAAATAAACAAATAAATAAAATGGAAGCCAAAAAAAAATTTGTACAAATGTTTATATCCCATCGTTCTTTCCTATCTTTTTGTTGTTTTCGTTTTGCTTGTGGATAATAAAGTGGGAGTCATCAAGTTTATGTCTTTTTGAACGCACATCGAGTTTATGTTATCCACTCTTTTGGACCACAGGAAATAATGGAAATCAAACTTTCGGGCACCTATGGCTGAAGAAGGAGTATATATCTGTCTTTCTAAGATTTTTGGTCCTACTGGGCAAATAAAAATGATCCAATTATGTGTCAATGGCACTAAAATCATCCCGTCTTCAACCTTATCAGTCCATCTTCCACCCACTCCCAGAATATTTACAGGTTGCAATGAGCAAAAACCAAGAACTGTTACAGCTTTTGCTGCAAAGTCTGGCGGATTTTCGCTCAACTCGGTGGGTTATTGTTACAATTTTTATGCCCAGAAAAACGCAAACAATTTTTTTTTCTTTTTCTGGGGACAATTATTCCAGGAAAGGAAGAAAAGATACTGCTAAGTTTGTCGTTGCTGGCATCTGTTATGAGTGATGAAATTGATTTTGGTTATTTCTAATGCTATGGTGGAAGGTAACTCAGAGTGGCAAATGTTATAAATTAGCATCTGACATATATCTTTTTTTTTTTTTTTACTTATTGTGTGGCCAGCAGATTCTGAAAGGATGTCAAACGTGCGGAGGTAAAGGTGCAATAGAATGTCCTGGGTGTAAGGTATCAGCCTAACTTATTTCAATTTCAATAAATATTAAAAAAATTGTTTTGTTTTTTTTTTTTTTTTTTTTGCAGAAAATCACTAACTATTTCTATGTTCAACAAAAAAAAAAATATACATATATATATATATATGGAACTAAACTAGAAGTTAATTAATGTCCAGAAGTCCAAACTTATGCTGGTTAATTAGACTTGGACATATGGATTGCAGCTGCAAAATCCAATTTTTCTTACATCTTTTTGATTCGAACATGTGCAACGTGATCAGATTGCATGTTATTTTTGCAGGGGACAGGTAAAAACAAGAAGAATGGAAACATTTTTGAGCGTTGGAAGTATGCCTTTTTTTTTTTCCCCTTTAATCTTGTTGTAAAAACAACATGATTGTTAAAATGAACTAAAGCAGTATAATTAGGAGGTTGAGAAATTGGAACATCAGATTCTGACGTAAGTTAGCATGTATGTTGCAGATGTTTCGACTGCCAAGGTTTTGGGCTGAGGAGCTGTCCCAATTGTGGAAAGGGAGGATTGACACCAGAACAAAGAGGGGAAAGATAACTCAATCAATTGTCAATGATCTCCAGAAATTGCCTCAGCATGGCTTTGTCAGACTCTAGGTGTGCTAAAAAAAGGAGTGGCAAATTTTATTACTGTAGAGCTGTTTCTAGTCCTATGACATGGTCTGATCTTTTTTCACTGGAAGTTAACATCCAATTACTCCGAAAAAAAACAAAGGGGAAAAAATAAGTAAGCTTTTTTCATTAGACAAGCTGGAATTTTTTATGATTTCACAATAACGTTACCAATTTTCTCACTTAGAAAATGTTCAAACTGAATCTTTAATATTTGATATATTTGCACAAAGTCTGCACTGATATTACAATAATTTAATTATCAAGACAATAACTAAAATGATGATTGTCATTTCAAGTTAAATTTGATTGAATTGTTTCTATTTTGAAAATTTGAAGTTTGACAAATTTGAATTGTTCAGATTTTAGGTTTGCTGATTTTAGACTATTCAGATTTCACATTACTTAGAATTGAGCAATTTCAGTTCCGGATATTTCACATTATGGATCTGATCCAGTTGGTTTCGGACTATTTGTGCCGGCCAGCGTCAGACCAAAAAACAATAATCAAATATGTTAGATCAGAAGCAAGCTAAACTAGGGGAACAATCAACAAAATATAGAAAGCTATACTCTTCAAAATAACTACACCTAAAAAGTTGGAGTTAACAAAAGGCTGTGTAGATTTATTGAGCATTGACAGCTTAAAATGTCGCTACTTCAAAGCAACTAAAAAAAAGGGCTCACGGTGCAGCAAATTTCAAAAGGTTCCACAGAAACTACAAAGAATTGCCTCATCAAGCTGACAACAATCTGGCCTAGAACATGGGTGAGAAGCGTAAGTGCTATAATATGGTAACCAAGTACACATCAATACCCCAAAAAATTATTCAACACAACTATTCCAAACAATAAAACTGGGCGGAATCTGATAAAGGATAGGAAAAATTTTTGCACAATTGATCTCTCCAAGTCCTCAAGAACCATACGTATTAGACAGGCTAAAGGCTAGTCTGGCTACCACGACAATCTCCTCTTTAAATTCATAGCTTTAATTGCGAAACAAAACCAACAGCTAAACGCTAAACGAAGGGGAAGTGCACAAACTTTACAGACATTGAAGGCATGCAGAAGCATATAATAAAATGCTGCAGATTAAGAAAAGCTCAGGTCTCAACTTTTGGCTATCAACATGCGCATCCTCCTGACTGTTGTTGTGACTGTGATGCGTTTGTGTTGGAAGATTTGAGATTGACGTCAACCATGTCTTCTTGCTTTGTAGATGAAAGTGTTTCCATTCCAGGTAGGGCAGCTGCAATCTTTCTAAACAGTGCCTGAAAAGGAAGTTGAGAAGATAATAGAATGCCAATATTCTAGTCCATGATCATAACTCTAATTGTTGTTACTGGTACTATTTATACCATTAATTGGCATATTATTCTTCATTTTCTTAGTTTTGCTAGAAATCATAATTCTGCAACCAGCCACAAGGGAAAGTCGTTTACCTTTATATTGAAGCCAGCCTTAGCACTAGTTTCAATAAACATGACATTGAGATCGCGTGCCTTAGCTTCACCTTCCTCTATCGAAACTTGCCTAAACAATATTCCAAA
The DNA here is from genome assembly GCA_037832335.1 of Carallia pectinifolia. Lineage (NCBI taxonomy): Eukaryota > Viridiplantae > Streptophyta > Magnoliopsida > Malpighiales > Rhizophoraceae > Carallia > Carallia pectinifolia. The sequence goes on from CM075453.1 coordinate 35,577,206, forward strand.
GCATGAGAATAAAATTAAATAAAATGACAATGATTCTGAAAAATGCCTCCTCTACTCTCCACTACAAGTAATATCACACAAATGTTGCCAGTTATTGCCTGCTTCCCATTTCTGAAACCTCAGAATGAACATGAATTTTGTTGCCACCCACGGAACTTTTTTTATCCATACAATTTAGACAGGAAATTTGTGTGCTACATGCAAACACTTCATCATTTATCACTTTATGTGTTGATAATCAATGTCAGATAAACTGCTCCCCTGACATTTCTATGGCAGCATCAACCTAAGATATATGTTAATTGTTAAAGGACCTACTATGGCATAAGGGCGACCTGGGCCCTCAACCAATCCAAGCAACTGCAAATGGGAAGAAATGAGGGCAGCAGAATAATTCAAATTCACATCGAGCACAATAAATGCAAATGAATATCACCTTTTGTCCACAAGATCAGTCTTATTCCCAACAAGGACAATGATAACATCACTTCCCCGCTCTGTGCGGACCTCTTCAATCCACTTGGAAGTGTTCAGAAATGACTGCCTACCTGAAGCGCAAAAGAATTTAAATAGTTAGCATATTTCATCAAGCATGAAGCACAACATCAAACAGAAAATTTCCCAATATGGCAATATGAATCCAGAACCCCAAAATAAAATACAAGTAAGAACTATTACATACTTGCCACATCATAAACAATAACTGCAACAGAGGAATCCCTTATATAGCTTGGAATGAGACTCCTAAACCTTTCTTGTCCTGCGGTGTCCCTGATTAAATTCAAAGCAACGGATCTCAAACATTTAAATCCTACATTATAAGAAGACAAAATAACATTTTATTAAAGAAATTCACGCTAAGCACATGATGTACATTAAATTATCACCAAGAGAAAAAGAGCAGTTAGAAACTCTTCTAATAATGTACTTTCTTGCTTTCATTCTTGACAGATTTAGGCAGGAAAAGCATGATGGATATTATGTTTTACATACTCTAATGTTTAAATGACAATCTTATTGGATGAGACTCCACATATAATGCAGACAAAAAGAAAATCTGGTCTACTTAACTAGCAAAGAAGCAATAATTCAATATTACCCCACGTGTGTGACATGAGTCATACACCAAGAAGCAGAAAATCAATTTCGCCTGACAGTAGGGTATTGAAAGAGAGAGTCAAAAAATAACATCTCTCAAGTCACATGCTTTTCTGTTGATCAACCAAACGAAAATGAGCTGAATTTAAGATGCACAAATAATTTTAAGAATGATGAGTAAGATCTGCTCTCAGCCTGAAAACCTTACCAAGAATTTACTTGAAACTAATGGTGAGATATTGTAAGAGCAAATAATAATAACAAGAACCTTGTTGAGACCAAAGGCCAGAGTCCAACAGCAGCAGATTGAAGTAATATTAAAATTGGAAAAGAAGTATAAAAGCAGGATCATATCTCATAAGCTGTAAGCCTATTACAAACCAAGCCAATAGATTGCTTTATATGCAACCATCTCAAACATTCCAATCATTCTCTTTACCTTTTTGAAATTAAAAAAAAAAAAACCAGCTCTTGACAGAGATAAAGCAAAACGTTTCTCCTTCAGGTGCATTTGACTTACCCTCACTGCTTCCGGGATAAAAACCCAAATAGTAACTCCTAAGATCTGGCACTATCGTTATTATAAAAGAACACGGGAAACTAACAATAATGCATCTATTGCAGAATCCAATTCATAGTGCAGGGTAGTTGCATTTCTCATGCATATGCATATATATATATATATATATATATATATATATATATATATATATATATGGGCTTTTATACAAAAGCCAGTGTGAATAAACACACATGCACACTGTGTTTTTCTAAAAAATAATGACAATTTTCTCCAGGATCAATAACTCTTCCCTACCAATAATTATGATGCTGAGAAATGGGAATGACAGAAAGAAAAGAAAGAAAATATATTGTGCAGGCCTAAAGGTTTGAAGCAACACATCTCAAATCTTACCAGAGCTGTAATCTAACTGTTCGATCTTCAAGGTACATCGTCTTTGAAAGAAAATCAATACCAATGGTAGCCTAAAATCAATTGAAGAAGACAGGTTAGCAAAGAGGAGAACAATTTTTAAAAATGGACAAGAGAAAAAAAAAATCAAGAGGAGAAAGTAATGCAAACAGTTTGGAACTTAAAATTTGAAACTAGTGAGGTTTCGCATTCCACGTGAGAGATCCAGACCAAATGGATAAGAAGACAGATCCAAATTATCAGCTATCCTAGGAGATTTTGTGTCCGCATACTACTAGACTATCAACTTGAAATGCGTCAGTGCCTTCCATGGTCATCATCAACAAGTTGACACTCCATTCAACCAAATCACAAATGAAATCATACCAAGCAAATGACCAAGAACAATTTCTTTTAATTGTAATGGAAAACTTAGGTCAATTTAACTGTTTAGCATATAAATTACATTAAATGCTGATACTAGTGATCTACAAGCTAATATTTCCAGGATCCCATGCATGAAACTTAAAAGCCTCGCAACTATAGGCATGCCAATGCCATAAGTACCTTGTCTTTCAAAGACTTAAAGCAAGCAAAATAAATAAGAAGAAATTACTTAAGGATTGTCTTGTCTTCCTCCTAATTTGGCCCTCCTATATCTTAAAGGGATCTGGGATCTGTTTGAAGAGATTTCTAACAGTTTATAAGTGTAACCGTGGAATTAAGTATTATGCGCCTGCTGTAGATTAATAATCACAACACACCACAACGCAATTGGTGGCATAAAGAGCTCCGTCAATTCAATTCACAATACACGAGCATAACCCACAAGGAACATCAAAATTGAATAATTATCAATCAAAGAAAACATTATTGTGGAATATCGCCCTATATCCTACACACAAATTTGCATGCCGCCGGCCACAGATTCAACCAACATTTCCAGTTGTTCCATACCATCAAATTTCTAAAATTACACTTATGGACTTCTCAATTGCCAAGATCAATGCATTTGGATTTTTAACTTAAGATCTCTATACGCCTCCAGCACATATCTAAAATGCATCCGAGAACTGAAACGATCTATCAAATCAAATTCCAGAAATCGCCAAACACAATCAAAAATAAACACAAAAAAATAATAATTCATTCGATCAAATTGAAACGCTAAAGCGAGCCGATCAGATCCATAAACGCAGCCGCTCGGCAGCCAGACAGAGAGAGGAGGAGGTTAACCTGATAGGTGTTATCGAATTTGTCGTACATGAAGCGAGTGATGATACTGGTTTTGCCGACGGACTGGTCCCCCAAGAACACCAGCTTGTACTTCGCCAGAGCCGAAACCGGAGCCATTATTATTCCGGAATTATCTTATCAGAATAACAATCGGATCGGAGCGGGCGGGAGATCGATCCGGCCGTGAATTGTTCACGGAAGACCACGACGGATACGACGGCGGCGCCGGGGAGAGAGATCGCCGGAGATTTTCGAGATCGAGATCGAGGTCGAGATCTCGGTGGGCTGTCTACGTCGGTTTTTATGCTGTTCCTTCTCGCCTTCTCTGTTGGTGAAAAGTCTATATCGAAATGAATTAATCTTCTTTTTCTTTTTAGCAATTGGCACACGTGTCGACGAATTTTGTCATGAGCGCTGACGTGGACTTGCACTGTGGGCTGGGCTGTGTTCAAGTTGGATTTAGATTTTTGGACAGTATGGGAGGAGAAAAGAGGGCCCATATTGCCCCACTCAAGTCATCAAAACTTTCATTATTTGTTTTTCGATTAATTACTTAAAAAATACATTTATTTTATCAACTGTATTTTAAAAAAGTTACTTTTAAATTTTTTTCAAATTAATGAATTTCAGTTTTAGAACACTCTTAAGGGGGGGGTGTTTCCTAATTTTATTCTTTTTTTTAAGAGAGTAAAACTAATTTATAATTTAATACCATTTAAAAATTATTTTTAATTTTTTTATTCAAGTGGATCTCACATATTGTATGGTATAAGATCATGAGTAAGCTACACTCACTTAAAAAAGGAAGTCAAAATAGAAATTTTTGTTCCCTTGTTTTGATGTGAGCAATGATATTGAAACAATTAAAGGATATATTTATTTTAAAATTTCTTCAATTTATCACTCTGTTAGAGTACAAAAAAAAAAAATTAAAAACATTCACGTGAAAAATGATGTTGTCATATTCAAATTTACATATGATTCATTGACGGTATTCACCTAACAATTTAAATTTTATACCAAAATAACATTAAAAGTATACTCTAATAATGATTTATTGACAAAATCCTACCCTTATTACAATTAAATCTATTTAATTAGTATAAAAGGAAAACTTATAGAAAGTTTCTCCTTGATTCTTGCTGCCACATAGCAAAAAACCTGATTTTCTTCTTTTATTACAATTTTCCTCTTCAATTTGAAAAAAAAAAAAACTAAATTAAATGAAAGCATAACTGAAAAATCAAAGAGTCCAAAAATAACTGCCTTTCTTTCCAAAGAATACAGTGATTATTAATATCTTGACTGTTATCATGCTGCCAAAGATTACGTTAATTATTAATATGTTTTATTATCTTCCTTTCCTACCTTTCCTGCCTTTGCCTCCGAAGAGTTTCAATGATTCTCTTTTTGAGTTTTCATGTTACAGGTATTTTTCTTTTTTAAGTTATGTGTAACAATTTTTTGTTTTCTTGACTGTTATTTATAACGTATGGATGGTGAAAATTCATATGAAATAAATATTCACATCATAACTTACTACAATTATTGACTAATTATTTTCCCACAAATAACGTAACTTAAGGGTCTTGACTCTTGGGTTACCGTTTTGTTAGCATATATCTCTTGAGCAACACAATGGCATGTGGGGAGAGCAGATGGTAGCTACAACCAATCCTTTCAAAGTATTCATATTAAAATCTCTATTCCAAGCACTAGAAATCTGAATTTTTGTATAGTTTATGTTATTTCCAAGCGATTTAAGTCTATAAATTTTTTATATTTAAAATTATCACTTGGTGTCGATGTTAATTGCATACAGGTCCTGGGTTCTTCTTTTATGGCAAGATAGAATTATTCAAGATGGGTTATGAGTGTTTGCTTTAAACTCACATAAATATTAAAAAGAAAATATTACTGCTATAAGAACTGAGGCTAAGGTAAGGTTTATTTTCTATATTTCACTCATTTAGATTTCTTACTTTAATCCTGTGTTTATCTTTTATTTATTTTTCTTTTTTTTTTTGTGTTCGTAGCTAACATAGTATGTGTTAAAATTATCACTTGGTGTCGATGTTAATTGCATACAGGTCCTGTGTTCTTCTTCTATGGCAAGATAGAATTATTCAAGATGGGTTATGAGTGTTTGCTTTAAACTCACATAAATATTGAAAAGAAAATATTACTGCTATAAGAATTGAGGCTAAGGTAAGGTTTATTTTCTATATTTCACTCATTTAGATTTCTTACTTTAATCCTGTGTTTATCTTTTATTTATTTTTCTTTTTTTTTTTGTGTTCGTAGCTGACATAGTATGTGTTTTTGACTTATCACTGTTGATTATGATTCTTGAGAGAACCACATGCATCAAGTCTTCAAAGAGAATTCACAGTATGTATTCGTATGGTTCTTTGATGGGAAGCGCTCAATGGCTTGCTGCTGTATAGTTATAGATAAGGTTGATGAGCTTTGTATTAAAAATATGCTCTGGTTGACTATTGTCATGCATTTTAGGTTTTTGTTGGTCATTTACGTGGGATTTTAAACAGTTACCAACACAGTTCTAGACAAACAAAAGTAACAACTCCCCAAGAGCTCGCAACAAACAAAAGTATTGTAAATACCTTGCAGTGCATCAAAAGATATTTGTGAGACTTCTAATGCTTTGAAACGATCTTTCCAAGCATGTTGAAGATGTCACTTTTTTCGCTTTTACTTTTCTTATGACTTGATTTTTGATATGATTATTGAAATAACAGAATATTTTGATTTCTAAAAGACTATATTTTAAAAGATTTTTTTTAACAGAAATCTCGAAAGATTTTAGAACCCCTATCAATGACCAGTTGTTGCCTAAACTCTTTTTTTTTTTCCTTAAATTGCTATAATGCTATTAAGTACCTACAATTGGAATCCTAAAAATTTTAAATTATGGCATAATAAAGTTTTTTTTTTATAAAAAAAATTATGGCATAATAATTATCTTATAATTGTGGTTTTGGATGTAGTCAATAGTTGCCTTATTTTAATTGTTGCCAATTATTGTGTTTCCCAGTATTCATTACAAATTTTTTTGGATTTGTCTTTCCCATTTATAATAATTAGCATATGCCTTTAATTTATTGGAATTGATTGGTATTAAGTTTGTAATATTTCCTTCCTTAATTTTTTCCCATTTAAAATAATTAGCATATGCCTTTAGTTCAGTATCCGTGATTTACTCATAAAGTAATTTTTTATAGATCAAAATTAAATAATAGAATAGCCCTTAGTCTTAATTTTAGATGTGCTAAATACGTTGTTTGTACAGAAGAGAGTTTTGTTTATGGTTGTTTTTCAAGGCATAAAGGGAATAAGTATCTTTGCTCATTTCTGTGCTAGAATACTTATTTCTTGAAAGCAATGGAACTAATGACTGACCTAGCTGGCAATTTATGCTAATCAAACTATAAGTAAAAATCAAGTTCTTTGAGTTGAATAGACGATGACTGAATACAACAGAACTCTTCCTCTAATAGGGACTCAATTAAATCGTCTGAGACATAATAAAATTAAGGTAAGATTTTCTTATAATTATTTTCCATATTTATTCAATATGATAATAAAGATTAAAGAGCTCACCTTTTTTTTTTCCCCTACATTAAGCTTGGAATATCAACTAATCAAGAATCTCAAAATTAACGTGAGAAGTATAAATATCAAAACTCGTGTCATTTGCTTTAAAAAATCTTACAACAAAAAAAATAAAAACAATATAATCAGTGTTTGCATGTTATTCTTTGAAGAAGAGGTATATTTTGTAAAGTTATGTAACCTTGGCTCATTATTTTCAATATAAAACTAATAAAATTTGAATTGTTCATATCATAGAAAAACACCATTCATAAAAAAAAAATTACAAATTAAAAAGTTGACAATTTAAACATTTGCTTTAAAAAGCAAACAAAAAAAATGCTAAAAACTGAACAAATTAAATTAAAATTATGTAAAAAAAATTAAAAATCCACGCGAAGCGCGGGTTCATTTTCTAGTCTCTCATAATTGTATGATCCTGACGTGGAACACATTAACATCCATTAATCTTCCATTATATGAACATTGCGCCCTTCACATTAGCTAACATCTGTGGAAACTGCTTGTGGTGATTATAAATAACTCTCTCTTCAGATTCAATTCCCATGATAAGAAATGTGGACTAATTTCTCATGCTTCTTCATTCTCATCTGCCTCTTCTTTATCTTTTCTTTCCATTTGTGAAAACTGCTAGTGGTGATTATCTCTTCTTTATCTTTTATTGTATAATATATAACAATAAAATAGTATTCATGTGTGACTTGTATATACTTTGGTATGTATAAATAAAGTAGTGAATAAAAATATAATAAAATATTAACAACTTTATTTTATTTTTAAAAAATACATTTAATTTTATAAGAAAAAGTGATGTTTTTTCAAAATCAACCAATTCAAATTTGAGTTACTTTTAATGAGTTATTTTTCGTCGAATTATTAATGTCGAGTAATTTAGAGTTGAATTTAAATTAAGTTTTTTTTGAGCAAGTTCAAGTGAAGTCGAATTTTTTACATTTCCACTCTAAATGTAACAAAAGTGCTCCAATTTATTTTCTCTAATAAAACTTGCCAAATTTCAAATTTTAATTATTTAATATTTTATTTTATTTTATTTTTATTTGTAACGATTTAAATGTCGACTGCAAACAAATTTCACATAATCCCAAGGCAAGCCGAACGTAAAACCCTCATTGGACTGTGACCCAAAAACCCCAAACAAAGACGGTCCATATCCAAAGCCAAAATCCTCTTTCTTCTGAAGGGAAAAAAAAAAAAAAAACCCCAAAAACCTCTTGCAACAGCAACGACAACAACAACAACCAGAACAAGCACAGATAAGGAAGCGAACCCACCAAGGCAGCAGCGCCAAAAATGGCGAACCTAAGGACGGCAATGGACTCAGCGTTCTGGGACCAACCCATTTCTTCGCCACGTACACTAGAAGGGTGCGCCCGCTCCATCCCGGGCGACCCATTTCCCCTGGACGCCGCCAGAGCCAGCAGAGCCCTTAGGATTCAACAGCTTTCCCTTATGGGAAATGGGTTTCCTCTCGGTATCATTCCTTCTTACTCTCCCACTTCACCAAAGGAACTTGGCTCTTTTTCTCTCCAGTCTGTCTTGCTCAAGCTTGCCACCTCTGACCAGTACTTCCCTTCATCTCTTCTTGTTTCTCTTTTTCACTTAATTTTCTTGTATCTATTTCCTATCTTGTTTTTTGAGTGTGTGTGTGTGTGTGCGTGTGTTTTTTTTTTTTCCTGGTGAATTGGGCCTTGGATTTTCTGAGGTTTAAGCTGGGGTTTTAGTTAGAAATGGAATTTTTGTGAGTGAACGTTCAAGTTCAGAGTGGTTCTATTGAGGGATAGCTTACTTTCTATGGTGTATATCTCTGTGAATCTAGCTAATGTTGATGGTGGATTATGTTCAGAAGGCCTAAGGTTTGTTGCTTTGTTCAAAACAATCAAATAGTCTGATCATCTCTAAGCTCTTCTCCTGTAAGGCCTAATACCGCTAAGATTGATGACTTGGTAGCACTGATATTGGATTGATAATATATTCCATCTTCCAGTTTTGTGACTGACTGCTTTTGTTGATGAATTTGGAACACTGGCATTAATTGGGATTTTGGGAAGTGACAAAAGCATCATCTGGGTAATGCTATTAAACCCAAATTTAAAACTAGTCAGTAAGCTCCCAGACTTGTGAAATTTCTCTTCCTATTGTTCTCTGTGGGGAAATAAAAATTTGTGTGGAATAAAAAGTAAATTTGTGTGAGACTTAGAGTGGATGTTCACTTCAGTAGGAAAATGACATGAAAAAGTTGTATCGTTAAATTGTAGCATTGCCACTCTTGTTGTACAAGTATGCTCATCTTTGCCATGACTTTTATCTCTATATAATTTTGCGCAAGTTTCACTAACAAATGATGTGTTTGGCAATCTTTCTGTTTACAGTTGGATTGGGTTGATTGGGCAGTTCCGACCCAGGAAACTATTTTCATCCATCAAAGCTGAACTTTCTAATGCTGATGAACTTGATTTCTCCGTATTTAAAGATGCGGCAAAGCATATTTTGGACAAATCACTTTATTCCTTTGGTTTATCAACTCAGCTTTCTCCCAGTTCCTCAACATCGCTGCTGCTGAGCACAGAAAGGCATGGTGAGAAGAAGAGACCTCGCTACAAAATGATGCTCCTTCAAGAGGCATGCATTTCCATTTCATTGATTTCCTTGCTTTTCTTTCTTTCTTTCTTTCCTTTTTTGGGTGCTAATATGTAGAAATTAAAAATCTTGCACATGTTAGTTTTCCTCTTTTTTGTATGTGTGGATTGCTGAATACTCTATTTTGCACATTTTTTATGCACATAATTGTTTGGTATCAGCTAATAAAAAAGTTAAAATTCAAAGAAATGTTACGTTCCAGTATATTTTTAAGTGTATTTACTTTTATGTGTTTAACTCTAGTGTATCTGAATGATTTTTAGACAGCCATGACTTCCGTGAACAAAACTAACATATAAAGAAAGGAACAGAACAGAAGAAAAGAGTCTCAGTGGCTACATTGCTTCGTACTCTCTCTGAGAGAGTTTCAGTACTATGTTTCTCCTTTAATAGGAGATTTGACAAATAAAAAAGGTTACTGATGCAAGAAATAAAACATCTAATGCCCGAGAAACCTTTCTTTAGGTCTCAAGGACCTTTTGCTTTCTTCAATACTGAGAATTTACTAAAGAGGGGACGTGCTAGCCTTGGTTCTTGGCACCTGGAACCTTTTCAACTCAAGCATCACATGACTCCAACAGTATCTAATTCCAGCATAAAAACCCACATTCTGTGTGGAACATGAAGTCTAGATACGGCTGATGAACTTACTATTAGATTTCAATGACTAATTGATCACCTTGTGAAAATTCCAAAGGGATTATTGCACTTTTGCTTTGAGCATTTTCACTGGCTGCCATTTTCATTATCAATGTTCATGGATTTTTTTGTTCGATCATTACATGGTAGTCGATGTTTCCCTTAACTATGTCTTTAAAAATGTGATTGGCAGCTTCCTGATCACGATATTACTTTGGAGGCTGGATGGCCTGAACTGTACATCGACCATAAAGGAGGATACTGGGATGTTCCTGAGTCTATATCCTTAGATTTGTCTTCCCTAACCTCTGAATCTGGGTTCCGCTACCGTTTTGGCTTACACAAAAACAGTGGTCAACCTCAGGCTGTTACTGCCATAAATGGTGAGACACCTTGGGCTTTGATGCCTGGATTATGCGGAAAGGCTGCCTTTTCTTATGGGAAGAGTAAGGACTTTTGGAGGCAAAAGGAGACTAAGAAGGACATTTTGGTAAAGAAAGAAAAGGGCTGGTATTGGCGTCCTTCTTATGACATTCGTCTTAATGAACCTCATGCTGCAATTTCAGGAATTATCGGTAATTCTTTAACAATTGCTTGGTAACTCATTTGGTGCTGTTATGCTTATTACGAATGCATAATTTTTCTTGCTACTTTGCGATAATTTTGATCGCTGTTGGAAGCTTTACTGTAATAAAGCAACCTCTTTGGTTTGTCCTGCATTATGATGGAAGAGATTTTACTTAATGATGAATCTGCTGTTTCTGGTTATCAGGATGTTTTATGTTTGTCTGTTTTCCTTTCTTTTTCCTTCTTGTAGCTTGCACATGTGATCATATCATTGAGAATATTTTCACTTCAAGTACCCTGCTTGTGCAAGGTGAAGATGCTATCTCAATAATAGTGCTTCTTTGATAGGGGCAGAGGGGGGTAGAGAAGATGCAACATGCCACATTAGTTGTTGTTTTAAAATAAATTGGTTGGTGTGTATGAAGGACTTACGAGAAAGATGCGATGATTGCCTTAGTAATTGATTTATTTTGAGCAAACGAAGCACTTATCTGATTGCTGTTTGTGTTTCTTATTTTCTCCTAGAAGCTTCCCTTGTGCCATTTCAATCTATCTAATAAAGGAAACTGGAAACCGCTTCTTATTATTTGTTTGTTCCCATGTCAGGTGCTGCTTGTGCAGTCTGGTTAGAGGGCAGGAAGAGCTCCATAAGCTCTGCATCACATGACAATGGAAACATTGCCATGAGGACTGGGGCAAGAAGTCCACTTAGTGCTGATATATTTGGCTCTATCTGCTATTCTTTCCAGCACGGAAAGTTCAGAAAGCTATATGGTGACCTGACCAGGGTAGATGCTCGCTTAGATGTCTGCTCGGCTTCTGCCCTTGCAAAGACTGTTATCAACGTTTTCAGGAAATCTTCAGCCACTGATGCGGAAAACCCACTTTCTTCACCCAGGTTGAATTTGATCTTTCAGCAGCAGGTGCTTTTCTCACCCTATGTTCTAATGCCAAAATGTGCAAGGGTATCCATTTTTTGCATTAAACAAGTGATGAACGTGGGGAAATTAAGAAGGTGGATGACTAGACCAGTTAGACGGTTATGACAAAAAGAAAAAAAAAAAGGGTTAAAGAGGCTAAAGGCTAAATGGAGAAAATGTCTTTAAGTTGGAAACAATGAAAACACTATCATACCAAGGACTTGAAGAATCATGTCTCCATGCTTGGTATAGTAGCAAAATGATTTCAAATCAGTGTAAATGGCCTCGACATGAATCTGGATATTTTTCCTCGCAGTGAATAAGTTTCTTAACTTGGGATCCATTATTGCTTGTAGGTTGCTGGTCCAATTGTCTTTAGAGTTGATTCAAAATTTTCACTTGGTTCTTCATCCGAGAAACGAGGCCCGCACATGGAGGATCTGATGTACAGCTTGAGTTACTCATTGAGGCTGTTGCGATCTGGGAAAGTTGTTGCCTGGTATTCTCCAAAAAGAAAAGAGGGAATGATTGAGTTGCGCTTGTTTGAGTTCTAACTTCTAACTCATTCATGAATTTTTTTCCTGTAGCACATCATTCTTTTGCCTAGAATAGTTCCATCTTTTAAACTGGAGTAATAGAGAAGCACCGTTATTTGCCTTCCAACTTTATGTTCCCATGAAAGATTTTCAGCAATCCGAATCAAAAGGGTAGAACGGTATTCTGTTACGTGAAGGTGAGTGACATTAAACTAAAAAGAAATATTACAATTGATATGATCAAGCGCCGTTCGTCGCATTTGTATGACGAGACGCGGCAACTCAGGGCATGCAAACAGACGATCTACACTAAAAGTAACAAGATTAAGAAACTTTTATTTGATCAATCACAGTTATTGGCAGCAAATGCTCTGGTTGGATTTGGGTTTGGATTATTTTGAGTCTTGAGCTTTTACTCTATTTTTCGGATATATCAAACAAAGTTGCGTCTAATAGTCTAAGATTTCGAATTCAATTTGTTCAAGATTATTAGGTTAGTTAAATTTTTGTTAACACCATGATTGATCAATTCGAATTTAATTTATTTAAAATTTTAGGACATCTTAATTTTGTGTTTCTCAGTGACTAAATTATTTAAGTTTCAGTTCATTTTAAAACTTTAGGACATCCTAATTTTGTGTTTCTCAGTGATTAAATTATTTAAGTTTTAGTTCATTTTAATTTTGAATTACATATTAAACAAACTAAAACTGATTAAGCAGTTGAATTAACTTTTGGCACCTCCAAATACAAAATTTTGTGGCGCTTCATGAAGTTCGTAAAGGCATGGAAAGAGCAGCAGGAGAAGCCTTTAACTTCCCAGCCCCTACTTCACCCGCCCCAAATCAAGCCTTGGTGAAGATTTCAGAAGCAACATTCCTCTGCACAAAGAGGCAGAGTTTGCAGCACATAACAAAAATGCAATAGAAATGGTTTTTCTCCAGCCCAAAATTCTTATCTGGGAGGAAAATAGACAAATACCAAAAATCCCCCATTACAAGGAAGAAACTGATACTTCCATCATACGCCACTGATTCCCTGAAAACGTTGGAAAAGTGTAGAACATCACTCAACAATAGCTAGCAAATCACTGGCTTTGCAAAAGCAATGCTTGGCTTCTGTTCCCAGATCAACCTGTGCAGTTTCCCAAGGCCAGAAGCGAACATGTCAGTAGAATTGGTATACATATATAACCAAGAAGAGATTGGTAACAACAACAACAATATATATATATATATATATATACACACACACATATATAACAACCAACCCCATAGAACCACTTAATTATCACCCCAAATTAATAGGAACTCCTAAAGGTAATTTTGAGGTACAAGACAGTAATCTCCTTAGGCTGATGCATGTATTACAAAGTTCAGCCAGAGCCAACGATAACAACGTTGAATGAAAAAGTCTACCTCAAATACTCCAACACAAAAAGACATTGGAAAGAAATTGTTGCATAATTCTAATGAATTAACAATGAAATGGAAATTATGATTACAATTTTTTTGGGGGGGGGGGGGGGGAGGCAGGGGTGGGCTGTGAGAGACAGTGTAGGGAATTATGTATGTTTTGCATATATATATATATTGGTCACAATTTTGCATACAAGATTAGTTATAAGATTAGTGGCCAAAAAAGTAAATATTTCATCTTGCGGGTTGCAATTTGAGGCAATCAGGACTGGAAACAAAGCCTTGTGACATTCATAATTCTGTTACTCTCTGAAAGTATGCCTTCCAAATGACTGGTTCTTCAGCTATCTATAAACATGTGTAGGATCAATCATAGTATCTGCCAGAGCTCCTCTTTTTAAGATCGTTCAATTATAAAAATCATCATTCTACGGGCCCCAATATGCATTTCATGAAACAGGCAACTCGGTATAACTTATAAGATATGAATGGAGATAATTTTATCACATAGACACAATGCAGTGCATACTGGATATCTGTTGAGTTTAGCACAGACGCGGTGAAAAAAAAAAACAATTTGAAGGTATGTCAGATGCGTACAAACTATGATGCCATTCAAAGTGTGATAAACTTACCTCATACGCATTTATGTCTGAGAGAAGAACCTGCAAAAGAAACAGGTACTTAACGTAAAATGGCTGAGACTATGGGAGGAAAGCTATGTACAACCGTGTATTTATAGGATGAAAGAATTATCTGAGGATAAAGATTCCTATCAACAGCAGCACAACTGGAATCTAGTATTGAATTGAAAAATTATGATTGCTAACCTTCTTTCCAGCCTCAACTTGGCCAACCTCAGCACCAATGGATAGCACCTAGATAAGGAGAAAAAGAGTCGTTTGTGCTCAGGAAGTTAAGAAACTTAATGCCCTTTAGTAATGAAAAAAGTGGCATGACACTCACCTCACCCACCAGGTAACGCTCAAATTTTACTGCTGATTTTGGTAACAAAACTCCACCAGCTGATTTCTGTGTACCAAATCTCAAACTATCAGCATGGGACCTCACAATTTAAAATGAAAAGAAAATACAGTAATGAACATGTAGAAATCATCATAAACCAAAAAGTAGTCAAAATAATCTCCCTTTTCCCATTCTTCTCATCTCACAAACAAACCATGGTACAGAAAATTGATATGCCAAAAAACCACTAGATTGGTCTACAGCTACATGATAGATTCGATCATACCTAGCAATTTCTTGATAAGAGAAATAGAAAAGGATATTTATTATCACCACCAGAAATTGAACAAAACAAAAATAGCATTTATGCAAATTGAATATGAAATCCATAGTTATATAACACAAAATCAAACTGTAAATAACATTCCAACTCCAGACAAAAAAAAAAAATAACGAACAGCTGCAACTAAAATTCCAGGGACAACCAGCAAGCAGCTACAAGAATCAAACATCCAAAACGAAAAGGTCTTACGAATCTCATTTTTCAAACAAAGATGGGACATCATTTACCCAAATTGAAAATGAAACGCATAGTCCTATCAACAGAAGAGCAAAATGTTAAACTACATTCAAATTCCACCATAAAAAAAAAAAAAAAAAAAACCAACTACTGAAAGAACAACTGCTACAAGAATCAAACAAATTTCACCAGTTAAGCTCTACAGATTTTGTCAGTTAGCTAACTAGAATGATCACTCAAACCCAGATGCTAACTTGGAATTCACAGAAAACATTATAAACAGATTTATAAATGAATTAAAGGACTAAAATTTTTTTTTAAAAAAAAAACCCCACATCTGGCAGCTCTTCAAGGCGGATAAGGACTCTGTCAGCTTGTGGAACAACCTGCAACCCCACAAAGAAAAAAAAAAGCCCATAAAATTTTGTCAGCATTTCTAACAAAACCCATTAAAGTAAAACTTAAAATTCACAACCCAATATCGAAAACAAAAACCAATTTTTAAAAGATTGAAAGAGAAGAAAACATAGAAAGGAAAAAAAAAAAAGGAAAAGAAAAGAAAGCACCTTTGAAGGTTCCCATTTCTTGGCAACAGCATTGATTCTCAGGGAATTTCTCCTCAACCTTCCTCCTGCTGCTGCATTATTACCCACTAAAACAATTTTGTTATCCAACTAATAAGAAATAAATCAAATACAACCCCAGAACAAAAAAAAATGGAGGAATAAAAAAAAAAGAAACAATTTTTAACTAACCCAAAAGTAATGGTTGAGGGACAGAAGGGGGATTGAATCTGGGAGCAAAGAAGGGTTTTGGAACAGTAACAAGCATAGACGCCATGGATAAGGGCTTAGGAGAACAAAAAACCAAAGAAAATGAGAAGAGGGTTTACGAGAAGTTTGGTGACTGCGACCACAGAGAATTGTTAGAAAAGTAGCGTTTGGGAATAGCTAGGCTTTAAATACTCTCAGAGGCATGCGCATTCTGGCTCTCGTCTTCTTTCTCTTTCTAGATTGTTCTTCTCTCTCTATCTCTCTCCCCTTTTTTTTTTCTTTTTCTTTTTTAAACTCAACGATTGTATTTTGCCGATCACGTTTTATTATTATTATTTTTTTATTTATAGAAAATCTTATTAAACATTTATAAAGAAAAAAATAAGATTTAGTAGAATTTGAATTTTTTACTTATTGGTTCAGAGATATCTTCTTGAACAGTTGAGTAAATGTTCAACTTCTGTTTTATTATTATTATTTATAAATTAAGATTAATAAATTAAGAAAATAAAAAAAATATTAAATATTGTTATATAATATTGTGTTATTAATTTGATATTATTTAAAAAATTTATAATTATTATTATTATAATAAAAAATTTTGGTTGTTAAATTAATAAAAATAAAAAGTTATTAAATATTATTAAATAAAAATGTGTTATTAATTTAGTGTTATGTGAAGAAAAATATATAATATCATTATTTTGAAAGTGTTTGTCAAAAGGCTTCGGCTTAAATCCTTTTGATGCATATCCAGTCATGTACTCCCTTTTTTAAGTAATAAGTAATCATGATTATAAGCGAATTAATGTATTTGTTGAAAGTTTAGTAATTCAATTTGATAAGTACTCATTTGATTTTATTTATTTAATTAAATGAATAATACTCAAATTTTATTTAAAAATTCATTTAATAAATGAGCAAGTTTAACTCATTAAATTTCAGGAATAACACGTTTAACAAACTTGATATAATTCGAATGAAAAAATTAAAATACTTTAAATTTCATGCCCAAAATCCAACAAAAAGAGTTTTGGAAAATTTTTTTTTCTTATTTGCTTGAGGAGGAGGAGACGGTGGCTTTGTTTATACAAAATGGACCCCCTCCCCATCCTATGCTTTAGTTGAGTTTTAGCTCACCAATTTAGGTTGAACCGACCTTGATTCAGAGCTTATTTTGGACATTATTTCAGGCTTGATTCTTTTAATATAATATTCAGGCTGAGCTGAACTTGAACTTCATTTCTTAAGCTTATTTTTGAGTTCAAGCTCTAAATTTATGCTTTTGGGGCGAACTCGAGCTTTCCAAACATTGAATCAACCCGAGTCCGCACATTCTTAAAATTTGCTGTGTTAGAAACCGTAAACGGTCGTTCCTTTTCCTTTTCTATAGTCTTCTGCTCTCTGTTTTTTTTTCCTTAAATTTAGCGTTTGTATTTTGCACTTCACGTTCTAATTTGTTTTAAACAAATTTCATTGGGCTTGTTTTTCTCTGATTGGTGAGTGGTTTATAAACCATAGAGGCCCAAGCCCATTTCCTGAAAAGCATGGGCCACAATCATGTAAAACAATATTAATCTAGATTTTCTATGCCCAACGGACTACATTATCTTCTAGAGTTTAACAAACTTTTGACGAAATTTATTTTATACCAAATTTATTATACCTGTTTTTTTTTGGGTATATATGAGAAAAGAAAGAAACAGAGCAACTAAAACTAAGGAAATCCAGCCCTATAACTGTCTCCATCTAAGAGGATTCTCAACCTAGGAGGAACTAGCAAAAACATCTTTTGGTGCATGGCAAAGGAACTATCAAAACATCACCATTAACATATGAACACCCATTTTAGTTAGGAAATAAGCACAGGATTACCCTCTCTTAAAATACAATGCATTTGTATTTGTATGCTTTTACACACAAATACTTGATATCTTTTACTACTACCGAATGAGAGTGAGATTTAGTGATATAATTTGTAAACAAACTAAACGCTTTTAATGAATTATCTTTTATGACAATTCAACTATAATCTAAGTCTTAAACAAACTCCAAACCACGTCAGATTGCCATAAGTTCAACAACTATATTTGTAGTGATGTCAACTGAATCCACGAAACTGTCAAGCCATTCGCCGCAAACATCCTGCATGCTACCACTAAAGCCAGCAATACCATATTTCCCAAAAACGCTCTCATTTGTATTAACCTTAACCCAACTAGAAAGATTATCTAATACTGTGTTAAATCTCATATGGATACCAAGTCAGATACATTCATCATCAAACAAATCGATTTGTCTATTGGATTGCTAAAACTACCAGAGTTTGAATGCGGACATACGATTGAGTTTTTTTTCCTCCTACTGAGCTTTGTAATCTTTTTTTTTTTTTTTTGATCATAAAAACATTAATTTGACTATAAACGATTTGATCTATCTTTTTAATGAATTCGGTTCATATTGTTTAAAAGGAAAAAAAAAATCTTGAGACAGAGTGGATAACCCAAAAAAAAGGGACTTAAAACTGAGACATTGCGATGAGATTCAAAGGGAAAGTAAGCATAAACTCAATTACAATCACGCATCTACTTCTATAAAGCCAACCTACCATATTTTGTATGGTGTTCATTCAACATGGAGCTTAACGATGAAATTGCCGTTGAAATATTAGCCTTTGTCATAGTTTACAACTATTGTTTTGTGGAGGTAGCATGCTGAAGTCTTGGCTATGAAAGAACAAATTGAGCCTTAAAATAAACTTTGTGGTTGTTTTAGGGTCCTCCGGGTTTAAGGGAAAGCTATAAATGCATTTGGCATCTTGTTGCAGCAAGTGGATTTGCAATCGGTGTTCTAGATGATGATAATGCATCCGATCTACCACACAATGCCTAAAGTAGCCATATGAGGATTCTTGTGAAATTGCTCTAACAAAATGGTCTGGAAATTCTCTTTTTGCTTGACCTCCAAAAAAATAATGAACTTTTTGATTTTTTTAGTTTATCCTAATATTTTTTAAATATATCACGAATTTTTTGATTGGCTCAAAATCTATCAGGTCGATGTTATATAGTAACATATTTTATATCTATTTTCAATATTTTAACCCTAAATTTTTTAAAAAAATCATTATTATTTTGTTTTTGAATTGGAAATGAAGATTTAATATTTGAATCTTAGAAATTAAACCAAATTTATTACCATGAAATGATGTCATGTTAGATTGGGAACTAATTGAAAAATTCATAATATATTCTAAAAAATAAAATTGTTTGATAAATTAAAAAAAAAAATTGATGATTTTTTTTTTTTTTTGTAAATTACCCATTATTCGGGCAAAAACCATCAGTCCTCTTATTGGGCTTGGTCAGACACAGGCCTAATAAGAGAGCCATTTAGTTCTCCACAATTTTGGTACCCAAGAGAAAGGAAATTGTTACATTAGTAATATACTTGTTATAAATATTCACTTAATCTTCAGTTTTTTAGATATGCATTAATTGCTTATTTCTTACATTATCCATCGTTTTCTATGAATCCGTCATTGATGTAAATATTAGAGTGCTAACATCGGGTTAACTCCTGACACCTTAACCTCTCTGTCTTGTAGGTACGTGACCCACTCACTTGTAGACCTCAATCCGGTCGACCCAAATCCTCATTGAACGGATCAACCCTTTTTCTTTTTTACGCCCATATTTGAACATCTACGCTAGCATTACCGGGTAGCAACAACCTATTTGGCCGTCCGTTCTTCACATGCCTGTCTATGTCTTACACGAAACCAGCCAATCTCTCATGGAATGTTTATGTTCTTTGAGTACTATGTTTCCTCTTTGTGCTAGCCTAGCAGAGGTAAGAACGCAAACTCCTTGATAGGATAATAAAGTTTCATGAAAGTTTTATGGTACTCAAGTAATTATTATTGCAAATTGGGTATCCTCTACCAACTGAATTGGACCACAATTCCATCCAAGCCCCTTACCATTTCTTTCTCTGTATTGTCTTATTAAAGCAACGAAGAAGAATATCTGCTTAAATTTCAGTCCACATTCATATTTATTGCCATTGCCCATTTATACATTCTTTTCATTTTGCCCCCACACCCCCACGCCAACCCCCAACGCAACTGCTGAAGTAACTGGGATGGAGAATTCAAACAAAAACAAAAATTCCCCAAGCATCTGTAAGGTTTCTTTTTCCCTTTTTGGTCGACAGAATCGACCCTTCCAAAACTGAAAAGAAATTCCCAAAGAATTGAGTCTTGGAAATACAAACGGCCAATATTTCACATTATCTTTCACCACCAAATTTCAGTGTTTTGGGTTCAATATTGTGTCTGAGTCTAGTATGGTCAAAATAAGTGAAGAAAAAATCAACAGCAAGCTGATAAACGAACCCTCCAATCTGGAATGCAAGATGAAAAATTTGTACAGCCAAAGAAAACAACTGAAAAACCCAAATGTTTTTTTTCTCCCTGACAGTGAAATCTCCACATATACCATGGGATAGACAAAAACGAAAGACAGTTGCCAATGTATAAGATCATAAATGTATAAGAGATGAAGAAAAGAGTTTTCACATGGAAAGCAAGATTCCAAAGGTTCACATTAGCTTGCAATTATGAATTTGAATCCAAAAAAGAACTGCAGAATTTTTTGATTCATTCATTGTATTTCCTTACTAAAAAGAGACAAATGTAATTGAAGGCATCATGGGGCCATCCCAAATGAACCTCAACAGTCACCAAAGTCACATGACCAACTACATCTCTTATTCTTAATCTATATAATGCACTAAACATCATATAATGTTTTTGCCACAAAAATCTCCACCATCCAATTAAAGGGCAATTTACTTTCCAAAAAAACAAAACAATAATCTCATTAAATTCTGCTACTTTATCTACACCACCGAGGATTGAATGCAAAGAAAGGTAGCAAGCTATTACCTTGTCAATATTTTGCTATATCCACTCCCATCCTTCTGGATTTCTTCGGCTGTTCTTTGTCCTTTTTGTCCTAACTTGTAGTGGAAATAGTAATATATTGGGAGTGGAGTTAGCAAAAATGAAGGGATTAAGGAATTGCCCTTGGGTATAGCTGTATTTACGATTCATACCCCTGAGACCCAACGGAACAGCTCGCTGATCTCCTCTCCTACCCGGTTCGCTTCCAAGTCGTAATCTCCGGCGCTGCCAAGCTCCGTCTGGCGGCTGCTTCCGGTGAAAAACCTACCGGAGCTTCGAAATGAGTGAGCGCGAGATGAGAGAGAATTAGAGAGCCTGTCGACGTACTCCTTCAGCCAGCTCCTCCCGCCGGCGGCGACCTCCTCGGCCAGACTTGACTCTTGCACCGGCTGGGCCACCGGAGCGCCCATTTCCTTGTCTGAAACGCTTCTCCTGTGCGTGTGGCCCATAAAAATCTCGGAGTCTTCTTCCACGACGTAGTCGAACGAACCGAGAGAGTAGGAAGTCCGCGACTCAGCGGCGGAATCCGGACGGCGGCGGCTAACGGAGCCGATCTCTAGCCGAAAGCTCTCCGCACTGCCGCCGCCGGCGTCATTGGCGACTGACAGCGCCTTCAAAATGTCGGACTCGGAGGCCTGAATTGGAGACCGGCAAAGAGGGCACGTCTGGTTGGACTCAAGCCACGTGTCGATGCAAGCCGCATGGAAAGCATGGCAGCAGAGCGGAAGCAGGCGGAGCTGGTCCAGCTGCTCGAACTTCGACAAACAGACGGCGCAGTCTCCGGCGGACGTTGCCAAAAGAGAGCCGGCGGAGGAAGAGCGGCGCTTAATGGAACCGAAAGTGAAGATAGGCAGAGAGTCGAGGACCGAGGATTGCGGAGGAGTCTCGGGAGAAACGCGATGGTGGTGGTGGCCGGAGTGGCGGTTGGAGGAGGAAGAAGCGACGATGGTAGTCGTAGTAGTCGTGGAGGAAGAAGGCGATAGCTGGCGGAGGCAATGGCGGTTAAGGAGGCGGAGCAGGAGGCAGACGGAGACGGAAACGAGAATCGTCATGGAAAGAATCAAAATGATTATGAGAATGCTCGGCTTCAGACTCTGAAATGGCCCCGCCGTTGTCGTTTGCCCTACGACGCCGCTAGTGCTGTCGTTCAGCGCCAGTAACGGAGGCGACGACATTGTTGTTTTTGTTTATTATCTGTTTGAGTCTTATTATTATCAAGGCGACGTGAGATACAAGAAAAAGGCGCGTTTGGTTTGGATTTTATAAAATAAAAAAAATGCGGGTCGGGCCTGGCCGAGGCTGAAGAGCACGAGAGGGTCACGTGAGGGGAATTGTACAGAAGGAATGGTGATGCGGTGGCAGTGGTGGTGGAAGAAGGCCGGCGGCAGGGGTCGGCCGGCGGTCGTGGTGGCTGATGGGTGTGTGTTTTTGTGAGAGATAGAGGGAGGGGTGGAGGAGTAGATCAGAGAAATGAAATGAAAAAGGTGGGGTGGCGAGGTGGATGGTTACATTTAAGGAAAGCATTGAATATTAGAAGTTTGTATTGTAACCTCTGCCAATTGTTTTTGGCCAAATTTAAGTTGGGGGAGTAAATGCAGTTGCAGGTTTTAGAAGGGCTGGGATTTTATTTGCTACTAGTGGTAGTAGGCCAGCCATGGCTGCGGTTATTTGGCATTGGCCTCTGCTTTTGCTGCTATTATTTCTGTTTTATTGAACTAGACTCCCTCCTAACATTTAATCTTGAATTCTGGCAGGTAAAAAGATAATGAAACGCAACTTTAATGTCATTCTTTATTATATAGTATTTCTGTATTTGAGTGACACTTAACTTAACTAATGTCTCGCACTTAACAACGATAGAGTTCTGATCGGTATGCTATACGTTTGTGCCTTATTAAACAAAAATTAATAAAGGATGAGGGATAATAAATAGTTCTTATCAGGAAAAATGCTATACGTTTGTGCCTTATTAAACAAAAATTAATAAAGGATGAGGGATAATAAATAGTTCTTATCAGGAAAAATTACAGTAGCTGTAGAGTGTAGTGAATTAGAATTTTACACCAAATCTATAAAATATTAAATTTTATGATATCCAATAAAAGTCATCAACATCTTTTACAACTGTTTTAAAATTATTTACAGTCAAATAAATATTTAAATTTATCAAATATTTTAACAAAAATTCAAACTCATGACCATATAATGGGATGAAAATCTTGTAACAATTAAATCACGACCATCGGCAGTCCTATATACTAGCCGAATTCATAAATTAAAAATTCCATGTTTGACTGCAAAGCCTTCATTTCATCCCATTTAGCCATATTTCTGCGATAAGAAAATGGCTAATACGTCTGTATAGAATTTACCCACACAATAGTATATTCAAATCCCATGTGGTTCTAATACCTATTATGACAGATGGGAAAAAAAAAAAAACAAAAAAAGAATTTTGTAATGACAATATAGAATACATCCATATATGCCAAGCACCCTAACAGTTGTAAAAAAAAAAACATAAAAGAATCTCAACAACTCTAAAAAATAGAGGTGATTTGGCAACTATTTTAATTATTTAGTTGACTGGCAATTAAACACCATTTTCTTAGCGAAAAATGATACATATATATATGCGTGTGTGTGTGTGTGTAAAACCAAATGCAGATTGTAATGAAGCAGGGGAGTCAAATTATTCCATAATAATATAAAAACCAACCATGATCTACTCACTACCCAAATAAAAAAATGAAATTTGGAGTAGCATTAACTATATCATTATCCACTGTTAATAATAATATAACCAGTTAGTGATTTAGTTTCTCTCTGTACTGCAGATTAGTGCACATTGCTTCCTTCACACTCCTGGCAAGGCAAGGCATGCTCTCTGGGAACTGAAATTGAGCCTGAAAAACAGCAGTTGTAGGTGTGATCATGTTGCCAGTTTTTTTTTTTTTTTCTTTTGATTTTTCTATTACATTGCCAGTGGAGCGTTAAGAGAGTTCCACTATTTAGATTCTTGAGCGCTACTAAGACGTTCAATAGAGTTAAATCAACACTTGACTTGGTGTTTTTTATGTCTTCTCTTTAAACACAAATACAATATTCTTTAACAAAACTGTTAGACACTACTTCTATCTTTTTGTTTAAAAATCAAAGATATTTCCACTATCAATGCTGTTTTTCTCGTTTCTTGCTCCATCCAAAAGATAGAAGACATCCAGAGACAGGAAGTTTAGGGTTCAAATCCTCCTCCAATTTGTCAAAGTTTCCGAAGATTTGAGCCTAATGTCTAGTCACTAGTTATTAATTTTGGAAGTTTTTATAGACCAACTTATAAGTTTTTAATTTTATTTTTTTTATGATCGATATATAAGTCGGTTAGTTTGGTCTAAAGGACACCTATTTCAAACAAAGATAAAATAAACATCTGAAAAATCTGAAAGCACACGCAAGTTCAGGGATGCTGGCTCTGATAAAAGTTAAGATAACGGAAAGATTATCAAAGTAGTAGGATTCTGGCTCCAATTAATGTATAAATTAATGGCAAGATTAGCGAAGCATTATCTTAAGCCATCTCTTTTTTCCCAAACCAAATATCCTACATTATAATTATTATTCCGAGAAGCCCATGTTACTAAAAAACTGAAGACCAAGTAGAAACTCAAAAATACATTCAATTATTAGCTTGCACTAGATCAATTTGTTGCTTCTCATACATGAGCTTAAATTGTGCTATTATAACTATAAAATGGACATATGTGATCTCTATCATTGATTGTAATTACGAAATGAAAAATGAAAAATATAAAACTAATCGTCATTATAATATAATATCTAAACTTAGGTTTAGGACGTGACTACGTAATTTTACCAAAATCGATTAACTATGACAAGGTAAACCTGCATATTATGAGTTGTACTTTTTTTAGGGTTTGCCCTAGCCTTGGCAAACCAATTGATGGTCCCATTTTTCTATTGGATTATTCGTGACTGACTGGTCATTCTGTCCCTTGTTTCATTTAACTAAACCTTCTGTAGTGGGGAACTGGGGATCTGAAACGGTCATGATTCTGCAAGGAATTTGCTAGAGACAACTTTAGTCCTACAGGAATTTGTTAAGCAATTGGTCCTGTTTGGATGGCACACACAAGTAAAACCAAATAGTGTTTCAGATAGCTCCCATTGTTGATTGGCATATAGTGAAGCCTACTATGAATAGTCTGTCACCTAATTTTTACTCCAAAATTCAAACAACTATTGGGCCAAAGAGGATTAGCTCAGCTAATAAAAGAGCCTTCTCTTGGCTTTCAAAAATGTTTAAAAGCGTCTTCGATTGCAAAAGGAATGTTAGATTAACCTCCAAAACGAAGAAACCAACGACCTTTTCTGCTGACGGGACTAAGCCAGACCAGTCAACTTTTGACGCCACCATACACTGCCACTTACTAATGGTCAATATATGTCGATTGGACATGCTTTCTATTTTGTAAACCAGATGGGCATTACATTCGATTGCAATTTCTTTCATCTCTTGCGTAAACACACATTTCACGATCATTACTATTTGATGTATATTTGTCTCAAAGTTTATTTTTATTAATTATGCATTGAAAATTTTATAATTAATAGTTATTATAATATAATGTATGTACTTATATTTAAGACATAAATTTAATTATGTCTACGTAATATTTCTAAAACTCTATCAAATATGGACAGTACAAAATTAATAATTTTTGGTAAGTTTCTTAATTTTTACTGGATGACATATTACTTAATTTCAATCTGAATGTCATAACTTAGAATGGACATAGACGTATAAAATTAGCCCTCAACTCAAACAAACAAACAATGGAGAAATTATTAGGGCCATGGAGGATGTAAACCTAATGTAATCAGCTATATTCTTCAGCTAATAATATGCTCAATCTTAAGTCAAATTTTCGTGGTCTAAGGAGAAGGCAAAGGACATGTTAGAAGAAAAAACTAGGATCAATTCTTCTATAGCTTCTCAGGAGAATGGAGCTATCATGATTTATGAGTAGGCAGAGTAGCCCCTTGGGTGGGCGTGGTTAGGTTGACAGAATTTGAAATGACAAATTGTAAGTTCGAATCTTAATTTTAGTTGCTGACCCCTTAGTGAGCTGACAAATTTATATTCATTGAGTTATCCTAAATTTTAGCCTTTACATAAGTGTGATGAAAATACTTCCAAATATGAGTAGGTGCATTGAGCGTAATATTTTCTATGTCAACCCGCTTCATAATCCTTTTTTTTTTTTGTTCAAAACGGTTTTATGATTAGAAATTAAGAAAAAATAGTAAAATTCTTTGAGAATTATGAGAAGAAATATAACCCATATAATCGGCTAACTTATTGTTCGGCTAAAGCATCAGGAAATTTAGAAATTTTCCAGGCAGGATGGCTGTTGCTCATTAATATCAAGAAAAACAAGGACCCATCTCAGCATTCAATACCATAACACTAGCCTCATGCTCTCTGGTTTACATGTGTTGTGTTGGTACATATTTTAGTAATTAAAATCAGTGGACTACTCCCATGGACCCAACAGAACATTAAACATTGGAATTAAAACCACAACCTACCCCAATTCAAGTTTGGACATTGAGCCCCCTTTTCCTCAAGAATTTTCAAGAGTATAGGAGTTGTTACATAAACTCAGTCCATAAAAAATCTATTGATTTTACTCATCGCTTAATGACTTTTATAACTTTTGTTTAAACTAGTTGAGAACATCAATCTATCTTTTTTAGAATTATCTCTTCCTTAGTTTGCGTGACATCATTTGTATCAAGTATAGAAAATTGGATTTCTAAACGAAAAAGACATGAACACGATAAATTAAACGCATTTCAAAAGCAAGCGTATTTATTAAATTAATATGATCGACGAGTGATTATAATTAATGACAAAAAAGATCAGAAATGTACGTCTGACAGTCATATATTGCAGTATGAGTTTAAATCTATGTGTAAAATATGTAAAATTAATTATATCTATATAGTGAAACTCATTTCTAAAATATTTTTTTTTTCATCTACCTTTCCAACTAATTAAGAAAGGTAGGCCTCAGTTGAACTGCACAAGGTAGAAGTAGCAGTGCCGACAAATAATAAATAAAAATTACTGACCCTTTCTGCTTCTGTAACTTACTGCCTCCTCAACTTTGCTTCGTCCGCACTCTTGGCATGAGCAATGACGACCTTCCAAAACTATATGAAATGGTAGGTCCAAGGTGTCAAATAAATAAACGAAACAGCAATCTTTAGCTTTTTCCATTTCCAAAGTAAATTCTTATGGTCTTTTTAAAGTCACACAAACAAAGCAAGCATGGCCAATGAGGTGCCTAGACGGAACTGGTCATTCAAGTTCTATTTTATTTATAGCTTTAATTGACTAATTTTTGGGGTCTTTCATTAATAAAGAACAAAAACCTACACTAGCTAATAAAGTCACAACTCACAAGCAGCTGGAAGTAGCATCTTCCAAAACTTTTCTAGTGCTTTCCGTTAAGATCAAGTCAATATTTGCCTGCAAAATGTGCGAAAGTACTGTAAGATGTTCTTCTTTAGTATTCTTTCTCCAGCCACAGCTTCCTCTGCACTCCAGCAGCAGAGTCAACCCCCTGACTTTGCAACTGTTTCACAAGGCATTTGGGATGGCTTATTGGGGACATCAACCAATTCAACTAATTGGGTTTTTAGTCTAGTAGGTGAACAATCACAAACCAATGTTTAATAATTCTCAATTACATTTACCATTTTTATCATCTGTCAAAACTATCAATAATTTGAAATTATCAGCTAGTTATGAGTCATGAGTTTGAAAAAAAAATAAAATAAAATGTGTTACAATGCATTAAATTTCTACATCATGAGGTTTATATATTGATCAAGGATTGATTTAGTGAGAAATCAAAAAGTTTAAAATTTAAATAAAATCTTAAAAAGATTTATGATTTATATGTAAAAAAAAGTGTAAATATTTAGGAGTAAAAAAATTTATATCCCGAGCAAAATCATCCTATCCCAATTCAGAGGGATTCGGGTCCATAGTACTCTTTAGCCTAGAGACACAAGTTCTAATCTTATGTTAGTATCTATTGACGAGGGTTATCAGTGACAAGAACTTATTTAGCACTTAATATTAGATCACAGGTCGTTGCCCTTCCTGGATCTGCAAACGGATTTGCATCCAATTTTCGCTGTTCCGTGGCATCTGACCATTTATAACATCAACATGATCATTGCAAAGCGGCCAGCATTAATATTGCAGATCGAATTTTATATAAATGGAAATAGAAACATTCAAATGATTTTTTTTTAGGTGCTAGACCTTACTATTTAAAAATTATATTAGATTCCAACTAATTTAGTTCGATATTCTATCAAATCCCTTACAGGAGAACTCTCTCATCATCATTTTTTTCATCTATAATTCTCGAATCTGAAACTTATTTCAGGAGAACCAAACTACTTAACATTGAAATGATTATGCAAAAACGGTAACTACATAATTTGTTACGATGCCTCAAATCAATTGTACTTATGAAATTAATTGTAGAAAGTGCAGTGGCATGGGGATGGGGTTATTCCGAGGGCAAGTGCAACCATCTCTAGTGCCTGAGAGCATCTTCCAACCTTCGCACATTCATTGCATATCAACAAAAAGAATAATAATAATATTTCTCAACAAAAAAAAAAAAAAGAAAAATCGTCAAAACCATTGTCCTCTCCTCATATGGAGCTTGCCCCTCTTTGAAGACAAAATTAAAAAAAAAAAAAAAAGCTTTTGTGGACCACCCAAATGTATACTAGTGATGATGTCCAACCGCATGGTTGGGCCAATGTACACTGGGCCTAGATAATTGCCCACAACTAATTCTTATTTGATCCCCATTGATGATGTCCAACAGCAAAGTTTCTGCGTAGTTGACCTAAGTTCAAATCCGCACTTAGACATTTCCATAGCCAAAGACATTGGGGGTCCTTGTCCCAATTTAGTGACGGTTGAATGTTGGGTCTAAGATTCGATAATTATTGGGTGATTTATGACAGAACCTCGCTTAGGTCTATTGATACTCTGATAGTGGGTCATTTTTATGAAAAATTGAATGAAATCGTCAATGAGTGATTTTTATCTTCAATTCACAGGTATGATAACTTATATACTGATGATACATTATTTTATAGTTAAAAAAAAATCATATGATAATTGTTGTCAACTCCAGGAAGGGACTCCGCACAATACCTACCATTTTTTTTCCCCAAACGAAAGAGCCTGCCTAGGGGGAGAGAAATAAGAATAGACAAATACGTTCGAAGTTTGCTTTTGTGTGACGTGTCGGATAGCCTTATATGAGTAAGAAGTACCGGAAAGAAGGGTGTCGGTTATTGATACTCCTTCCATTTACGTTTTATCATAATATCGGGATAAGTCATTTTTAAGTCATAAACTTTACAATTTTAATAATTGAGTTGGAAGTAGTTTAAATTTTTGAATTAATCCTAAACCGTTGGTTTTTATTTCATATGAATCATTTTTTGGAAAAGAATCGATAAAATCAATATATAAGTAATTTGATTTAATTGAGACCGTATAAAAAAAAATACACAAATATATCCTAAAAATTTACTTACAGGTATAGATTTCACTTAATTTCTCTTTTTTTCTCTCACATAAAAAAGACAAAAATCCAAAATTTTTTTAAAGGTAATATACAAATTTTGCTTTCTATACGTAGGACAGAGGAGAAAAATTTAATAAAATATGCACGCGAACATATTACCTATTTTTGGTATATATTTTATTTTTTATATGTATTCTTAGTCAAGTCAAGCTATTTTTATATCAATTTGACTGAAAACTGTTTAAAGAAAAGACTCACATTAGGACTAATTTGAAAAATTAGAAAATGGATAGAGCTAAATTGTAAAAATTACAAAAATTTTAGACTTGAAAAAGTCTTATCCCTCATGTTGTCATATGAAGAAAATTTTTGCAAAGATATCAATGGGGGGAGAGAGAAAGAATTGTTGTTAGGATGATATTGAAAATGGAGGAGAGAGATGGAGATGGAGAGAAGGGAAAGTGGCTGAAGGGAAAGAAGATAAGAAGAAAGTTTTCAAATAATAATAATTCTTCTAATAATAATAATAATAATAATAATAATAATAATAAGAATTGTCCAATAAACACTTTGGATGATGGGTGCCTTATGCACATCTTCAGCTTCCTCTCCCCTATTCCAGGTCTCTCTCTCTCTCTCTCTCTCTCTCTCTCTCTATTGCTTTATTTGTTTGTTAGTATGTGTGTGTGTGTGTGTGAATGTTAATTGAACATGTGTTTGATTGCCTTTTGATCTTGTTCAGTTTATTTCAAGTTATTGGGTTTCATACTGTTGAAACCCTAATTTTGTTTCTTTAATTTTTCATTGGATCCATTCAAGATTTGTTTTTAGGGGCTCTTTTCTGTTTTTGGGAATCCACCATATGGGCTGATTATCAGTATTTTCGTTTTTCATTTATTTTTGCCTCAAAGGTTTTTTTTCTTTTTTTTTAAGCTTTATTTGGCCTAATATTTATGTTATCCTCTATATATTAGTTCAGTTTATTTCCTATGCTTCTTCTTGTCATTTAGTCTTTTACTTCTTTATTGACCAATTAACAGTGGAAGCTTATTGTTTTGCTCTTAATTGACAAGGCTTGAACTTGTTTATGCACCTAATGTTGGTGGTATTCAGAGTTATTTGCACAGACAAACAGCAGTCCGTCTTTTTGAGCTTCATTTGCTGATTAAATTTTATTACGATGACTTGGGTTGGGGGCGGTGGGGAAGGAAGCTTGATCGGATGTAAAGCTCTAATGGATATGAATTTGGGCTACAACGATTGATAGGCAAAAAATTTTTGGTTTGAACTTCTGAAAGAAGGTTGATGGAAAATTTTGGGATTAAGGCTTTGTTTATTATTTTTGTTGTTCAACTACTATGAGAGCTAATAAATGAAGGTAGATGCCACTGTGGCAGTATCAAATTGTATAACTAGACTGTTATTGGGGGTGAAGAACTACACAGCATGGTGTTTGCATAGTGACAAATGAGATTACTAATTTCTCCTTCCTCAAGACGAAGGACAAAATTGTATGGAACCAAGGAGATAGGGATCCTGGAAATATTTCAATTTCTTACGTATGTATGGGGGTGATATATTTTTGCCTTTTTAGTTGTTATTTTTTTTCTTTTGCTCCATTGACTTTGATGGTCTTGCACATAAAATAGCTATGTAAGTATTCATCTTCAACTTTGTATGTGAGTCCACTTTGTGATTCAATTTGTGCTATCTGTGTCACAAATTGTGTTGAGTTTGCAGATCGGTATAACACTGCCCTCGTTTGCCACAGATGGCAATACTTGGCTTGTCACCCACGCCTGTGGCTCAGAGTAGACCGATCTGTCAAGGATTTGTCAGAGACTGGAGTGTTTCCTAGCATTGAGATGGCTGTCTCTGCTGCTAGGTATGTGTTGTGCTATCATTACGTAATTTTTGAGAGACAACACAGAACATTGATAACAGAATACTAATTACAAATGTGTTCATTTTAGGCCTGGCGACACAATTCTAATTGCTGCAGGCGGTAGTCATCTTGTCTCGAATATTCAAATAAACAAACCACTGTGCCTGGTACGTGCTGATGAACTTGGAGGTGTTAATTTGGCTTTGACTGGTGGTAATTTATCAATTGCATCAATGCTCATATTCTTGACCATTGGTAACTTTTTGATGGCAGCCTTTGTGATTATCCACAAAAAAGTTTATTGGGAACAAGCTTTTTCGTCATTGCTATTGTTATTCATTGAGTAGTTGTTTTCGTCTGAGATGTGGTTATTATACCATTTCTTCTTGATTCTAGATAGGAAACGCAGAAGTGTTGTTTTGTTTGTGAGCATGCTTCTCTACTTATATTCTTGGTAAAATTTAGGTCTTTGAAGGAAATTGCTCACGAGATTTTGTTCGATCAATATTAAAAATATTATGAAGGGAAGATCATCAACCCTAGTCTGAAGAACTTGACCTGATTTTTGTCCCAAGTCTGAAATAACTAAATCGGCTTATATGAACCCACTGATGGGGGTAGCAATAATCTTGTCTTACTCGCCAGATTTGATACCCTACTCTAATTTTCTTGACAAACATTAACTTGGATGAGTTAAGCCTTGTATAACTGGTGATCGCTGACTTTTAATTGGAAGTCTCTTTATGTAGATGTTTTTGTTAACATTTCGCTCTAAGGGAGGTGCACATTAGCACAGCTACTTGTAGTTTCAAAATTTTTTGGGCATCATTTAGTGAGCTTGGCATAAACTTCACTTCATAATTTTATTATTATTTTTTTGCCTTTCCTTTTACTTTCTTTTGGTTCTTACTTCATTTACATCTACCCCACCTCCAAACTCCACAATGTGATAGCCTCTTGCACTTGAATGCCTTTTTTTTGGGTTTTTACTTCCCACTGGAGTGAAAGTCCACACTTCCTAATAAATGATGAATGAGTAGGCTGATTAGTTGTAGGTACAAATTCAGCACATAAGGCAATTGGAATATGTTGTTTTGTTGTTTGTTAATGCTATATGGTACCACATGCTTAATATTAAAACCGGTACTCTAAATTGGGATGACTACTGTATGTGGTCCCATAACAAGAGAAAAGGGAATTAGTTTCTCTAGTAGGCAGTTTTCCTTTTCTGCATTTTCTATCACAACTTCATTTGTTCAGATTGGTGGAGGTGAGCTTCCTGATGAAACAACAATATTCTGTAGTCGAGGTTCAGAAAGGTATGAAGTTTCTATGATGTTCTTGCAACTTTCTTGTTTGGGTGGGTCATGATCTTACAGTTTTATTTGTACAAACGTCATAAGGACCTGCCTCGCTATTGGTTCTCCATGGCAGTTATCAGAATAAAAGGGCGATGCCTCCAGGTTCTAGTTTTGTGCCCGAGTCAGTGGTAGTGTCAAAGGACCAATGGTGCATGTCATAGAAAATTTACTACGTAACTTTGTCATTGCAACAAGTATGTCCAGAATGACTCCCTTGCATGCTAAAACTCATACATAACTCGCGCACATGGTTGTCTGGCTCCTTATCATTTGGCATCAATGCATATGCATCTATAATAAAATTTTTGCCTAACAATTTGAAGCGAATCCCTCCAAGGTCACCATTGCCATTATGTATACTCTTTTTGTTAGTCGCAAATGATGTGCCACAAAATATTTGTTTTGTGCTGTTCATTTCGTTCGAGCAGTGCATTGGAGCTCTTATCCACTTGCAAACTGGCAAACCTTACGGTGAAAGTAGAGCTTGGTTGCTGCCTGCTTCATAGAAGTGGAAGGTTGACCATTGATGGCTGCATACTGCAATGTGAATCAAACCCTCTGGACTATCTCTCTTGCCCAATTGTAAGTACGGCAAGTGGGTGCAAGGTCTTATCTTCCTCGCTGAAGGCCAACTGCGATGGCGTTTCTGTTATTCAAACTCGAATAGAAGGTGGTGCTAAGGCTGTTCTTACAAAAGGGGATCTGGCACTGCAACGAGTTCGAGTCATTTATGCACGAACTTCTGTTTATTTCTGGTTTGATGTAGAGCATCAATAATGATAGTTGATCCAGTCTTATTTGTATTAGCACAAACATGCAGGGCTAAGTTAATTCCATTGTTGTATTGATCCCTTGTTAAACTTGAAGCTTCGCGTTTGAGTTTCAACAATTTGTTTACGTTCCTGTTATTTACTTAAGACCGAAATTGGTTGCTCATATTAGAGTACTAAAACAAGCTTATGGACGCGACTCCAATAGAATTGCTTTGACGAATGGTGTTAGTATTTAACGAGAATTGCACTTATGGGCCCATAATATACTTTAATAAAAAATGTAAGAAAATAAAGGTAATATTCAACAATTTTATCAAGGATTGCGATTAACATAGAGGAGGCACTAAGACTCAGGGAGCAAACCTGTGTTCTAATACTACACTAATTAATCGTATGTTTAACCCCACTATGGAATTTGGTAGGTCTTGAACTTGTGTGCTTTTCGCGGGCTCAAAATCGGAACTGAGGTGGGGTATTTGAAGTGACTCTAAATATAGAATTTGGTTAAGAATTAGAAGACACACAAAATAGTGATAGAATAGACAAAAAAAAAAAAAAAAAAAAAAACAAAATAATGATAGAATAGTTATAAATACGAATTTAATTTTTAATAAATAATTTTTTTAAAATTAAATATTAAATATATTTAATATTATTCTAATCTTTTATTTAAAAAAAATTTACTACTTATAATTATTCAATGTCATCTTATTTTTTTTCATAAATATAAAAGTTGAGAAAATTAGTGATAATTTAGTGGCAAGTCAATAGGTTTGCTTCCATATTAGCTTAAGTTTGAGTCTTATTGCTGTCGCTTTTCTCACAAAGTAAACGAGATCTTTATGGTGTAGTATTTAGTTTAAAACTTATTAACACTGAAGCCAGACGCGAGGAATGCCTATTTGACTTTATCAGCATTTAAGTGATAATCTCTCCCTTTGAAAGAGATTAAATAAGAATATAATGAGTAACTCCCAATGTCAATCTATATATCTGATAATTTACATACTAACAATAAATCTTTTTTACTGTTAAAAAAAAATGTAGCATGTTTTTTTTTTTTAAACACAACAATAGGCATAATTAGTTTAAGGGTTAATTTTAAAAAATATCACTACTTTTACATTTTTTTAATAAATCTAATACAATTTTTAAAAATTAACAAATCTAATACATTTTAATTATTTTCTAACAAATTTAATATAACCTTTAATAATTAATAAATTTAATACAATTAAATTATTTTTTAATAAATTCAACACTCTTAACATACTGTGACCTATTACCGACCGTACCCCACCACTGAATCTGGCAAGTCAGGAGCATGCATTCTTTACACAGGCTCAAAACTTTAATCACTCAGACCCCCCGGTGGTCGTTGGGACCATGATATACCCGACAACAGCCTGCAACAATACGCCAAGTATCTGTCTCAAAAAGAACATGCCAAGTATTATTTAGTGGACGCCGCATGGGTTTCTCGGTCTCAGACAACTAAAGAAGCAAATGTGGAAGCCACCAGTTTTTGTTAAACGAGAGCAGTTTTTCACAAATAAATTTGTTGTTAACCCTCAAGTCCAATTGAAGAAACAATTTTTTTTTTTTTAAAAAAAAACTACAGTATACGAAACCACGAACAAACACGAAATATGAGCGAGAACTGCTATCAAGTTTGAAAACAAGTGCAATACAACAATGGTTAATATGTATTTCTGGTCACCGTTTCTTGAGGCATAGATGAGACTTTGGCTTCAGATATGATGAGAGAAATACCGACAATTGGCAGCCTCTTTTAATTTGTCCCATGCCACAACTACCTAATAGCCCTGCCCACGTTCCCGATACCATATTCTTTCAGCCAAAAAATTCTGGTCTTTCATCTGACATTTTCCCATGGTTAATTCCTAAAACAAATCAAATATCAACAGACAGCTAATGTAGCTTCAGATGCACACCAACATCTGAAAATGCAACATACTTGACAAATAGAGTGCTCTCTCTTCTACTGCTAAGAAGAATTTAAGTCGGTCACTACCTGAATGACAGAAATAAAACAAAATCCCCATATGGAGTTCTTGCATATTAACATAAGCAAATAAATAAAGCTTGCCTCATGCGAACAGAATAGAATGTTTTACCATCCTCCATGCTATACAAGGTACATTACACTAAGTTGTATCTTATTGGATATGCCGATTGAATGGATGAGTAAGAGGCTGGGAAATCTAACAGAACCAATTTCTAAGATTTCATTGTTCATCTGCAACAATATTTTAATTTTTAAAGGGCAGTCCAACACAGGTTTTGACATAAAAGAAACATCTATAAAAACGGGTTATCTAAAGGGGATGTCCAGTCCCAATAAACTAGACGTGCACAGCTGATTAATCTGTCAAAAAACCTTTAGCAAAAGAAATAAATTCCAGTAGATTTATTTCAATCAATTCAGGAGCTGAAAATTGCAACACATGCTTCCACCTTATGGAACCCCTCTGCCTCAAAATTAGCCACCAAACTGCCATATGAATTCAATGCGTTTCTAAATAATCTTTATTTTTCTGGAAGAGGGAATCCCCTCCATGAAAAAGTATTTTCCTGCGTTGTGAGAGTCTCTATGAGCTATTCTTGCAACCTTCCTTGTAAGTAGTCAAAAGCAGCGACTGTCAGGTGGCAAGCACCTTAATGGTCAAGAATCTTCAAAGCTAAGTATAAACACGCATTACAGATACTCTAATAAAACCTGGGAAACTGCAACTGAAATAACAAATATTGAATATTAAAATTTACACCAACAGACGTCCAAAGCATCTTAATTGACCCAACAAATTTACTTATATGGATGCTGGTACAGGAAAGAGACAGCAGCATAACAATATTCTTGCTATCTTTCGGCACCAGAAGGCTAAAATTTTCCTTTTTTTAGAATATTTTCATCATAAATTAAACTACTTAAACACCAAGAGCTAGGCAAAATTACCAACAGACAGAACGATCTTTTTACGTTTTAAGAATTTTCATAAGGGAAGGAGATAATGATTACCAAATTTTTTTAATAACTTGGGGTATTAAAGCTCAATTTCCTGAAGCAGGTCATCGTTGCATGACCAAATCATCAGCAGTGTAATAATCTGCAATGAGCCGGTACATATATGATGGATTGTGCCCTCCTCTGTCAAGTAATTTAAATCAGTAAACTGAGATATAATTGCAAGTCTAAAGGCATATGCTTGGTGTTCATAAAGATGATGGATCTTTGAACTGGAGGAAGAATTACGCAAATGCATCACATTCAAGATAAGGCACCAAGTACACTGATAAGTGATAGAAAAATACCGACTTTTGGTAGCTTATAACCATTGCAAACAAAGAAAATGCACATTCAAAATAGAAACATGCATAATTTAATGCTTTTATATAGTTAAATGACATCTGAAGATAGCATAATGTATGCCAAACATCCATCACTTAATGGAAATTGACAAAGAAAAAGATGAACAATGCAGGGGACACAATTTAATGTTTTTAATGCTATTATATATAGTGAATGTAATGATCATAATTCTTGTCTCAGGCACTCCTAAAAAATAAACAAACTTACGTGTCAGTAATAAAGAGACTAACAAGCTTTGGTGGGACGTAATCAAAAGTTGGATTGACAACATGAAGAAGAGGAGAGCCAGATCCACTTCCAAAATCCAAGCAATCCGAGAATTCTCCAAAATCCAGTAGCTCAGATGGGGATCTCAACTCATTCAGCAAGACCTCAGGATTGTGAGGATACAGGGGACACAACTTACATGAAGAAACATCATATGTGAAAATCAAGCCATCCTCATGATCTTTTATATCTGCAGAACAATTACAGCTGTAGAATAACTACAGCTGTTATTATGCTAAATTACCTTGTGACTGCCAGCAAGCACAACAAAAGGGACAGCATGCTTTTGAGCTGCAAGAGCAACCATATTCAACCCAACGGGTGCTATAACACCACCATCGGCCATAACAGCATGAGCTCCGACTACAACCTTCACATCAAAAGTTCTAGAAAATTTCAGCCATTGATGCTATTGCCAGACAAATCAAAAATAAAAGTGAAATGCTACGTTTCTCACAGACCATATTCACGCGGGAAATCATGGCAAAAACTGCAGAGTCAGTAATCAATGTAGTCTGTAACCCTCTTGCAACCAATTCTTTGGCAAAAAGATGCCCCTGATACCTAGTTGACCACCAATAACGAAACATCAATAAAAGAGTGAGCACCAAGCATCATTTAATTTGAAATCAACATTAGGCCTCTATCACAAACCTGGGAGCACCCTCTGCAACAAAAACCCGGAATGATCTCCTCTTTTCCTTTGCAGCACAAAGAAACTCTAGCACTGTTTTTGAACTGCCTAAGGTTAATATCACCTCACTGAGGATGCAATTTACGAATTGGATTAGTCAAAACAAGAGGCTACTAGAATTGAACCCACGTACAATCAAAATATATAAACTAACAATGGCATAGCAGTTTGATACACACACATACAAGGACAAACACCATGAATCAAACATTTTTTTAACTAGTCCACACAAGAACATGGAGAATTGAAGATGCTCAACTGTTCCCGTTAGCAAAAATAGGGTATCATGATGGCAGTGAAAGAGGATTTTTCCCCACAACTCCATCCCTCTATATAAAATTTCATGCTTATTAATATTCAAAGGCAAAGATTCTTCTGAAGCATAGCATTGATGTGATAATTCTCAAGTTAAATGCAGATGTGTGTAATTCTCAAGTTAGATGCAGATGTGTCTAATTCACAGGGTTAACAACCCCAAAATAACTACTACAAGAACTCAAAAATTCAAGCAGCTGACTGGAATGAATGGAAACTACACCAGAACATGTGCACGGTTGAAAAATGACATTTCTTGCATGGGATATCAAGGCCAACTTCAGATCACAAACATGCGACAAATGTACAGTGTATCTGACATTTAAATAAGCATGACAATAATGATCGGACTGTGGATAGCCTAACAACAACATAGTCAATACCGTAGATACATGTGCCCCAAATATTCTGGTCAGATTCAACCACCTAACTATCAGAAAAGTGACATTTAAATGCTACTGCAGATTACGTAAAAACGGGGGACCAATAAAAAAACCGAGGGCCAATAATTTTAAGGCCATGACAAGAGTTTTTTGCTTGCCAATTAGACAATCAGCTTCAAAAGACAATAAAAGAGTTATATGGATGCAATTGACTTAATATCAGCTTCAAAAGTTGATAATTACTTGTGATGAATATGCTCAACTGCTTGCTCAGCAATCTGTTCTTGACAAGTTGATATGTCCTGAATAAGCTCACTAATGGCTTCAATGACATCATGCTTCAACTTTTTACTCCTTGAACTTTTATCAGCCACTGTAATAGGACATCACAAAGTAATTATTCAAACGATTTACAGCGTCCATACACAAACACATGCATGCACAGTATGAAAGCTGATGGAACAAGCAAACAATTGGACCCAAACATTTTTCAATATGGATGCTATTGTCATTGACAATGCAGGCCACATAAATCAGACATTTTCTCTTATCCATAAGAACTATCATAATACAGAAGAATTTCATGCTATAATGAGACCAAAAGTCCATGAAATTGAGGAACCCGCATTTGCTTTTCTCTTCAAAATCAGCTCCTGATGAAGAACTATGAGGAATAGCTGCAGAGTTGGGCATATCTTCCAGCAGAGTCTGCAAGGAAGGTGGACGCAATGTACTTCTCGCAGCAGCAGCAACAGCAGCAGCTGACAAACCTGGCTGATCATCTCGCTCACCATTGTCATCGTCGTCACTTAAAGCAGATAAGTTCAA
This sequence comes from Carallia pectinifolia, assembly GCA_037832335.1. Taxonomy (NCBI): domain Eukaryota; kingdom Viridiplantae; phylum Streptophyta; class Magnoliopsida; order Malpighiales; family Rhizophoraceae; genus Carallia; species Carallia pectinifolia. The sequence continues at coordinate 35,616,600 of CM075453.1, forward strand.
CCCCGCAATTGCAGCAGTTGTCAGAGACAGATCCTCCTCCCTAATAATGTGCAAAACACGCCGCACAATGTTTCCCACAGCAAGTTCTGCAAACATATATCGTATTGATATTACTAAGGAAGCATTCCATTTCACGAACAAACAATTCCAAAATCACTCAAATCTTACAAAACAAAAATCTACAACTCCTAAATCTCTGCCTTCATATTCCCAATCCCAAAAACTCCACTTTAAAGCAGGTGAAGTAGTGATCACATGGCTTGCGACGCTAGAACAAGAACAACATTGTTTCGTTAGCCAAACATAAAATGCAACGCATAATGTACATAAACACACAATAAAAAAGCATCCAAAATCTTGATATATTAAGAGAATTAAAATCAACAAAAACAGAAGAAAAAGAAAAAAATTTTCTGTGAGCTCGGCCTCGGCGCCTTCAATCTTTTGCTTATTCACAAGAAAATATAACCCACAATGTACATAAACACCAATCTTGAAGTGCTTGTTAAAGATCTAAGAGTATAAGAATCGTCCCGAAAGAATCATACCAACAGGATTCGCAGCAATCAGCTGCTCTCCAATAGCCCTAATAGCATCAATAAGAGCTGCGGCCTGGTTCGTGTAAGGCACGCGCTGCTGTGAAATCACCGACCTCAGCAGCTCCGCCGTCTGCCTTGCCGTCGCCTGCGAGCCCTCAATCTTCCTGCCAGCCCACCGAAATTTAAAAAAAAAAAAAAAAAGAATTTCACGAAGAATAAGAATAAATAAATATTTGGATTAATAAACAAATGCATTTTACTATTTCCACATAATGACAATGATTCGATATCATGTGAGCAAAAACTGACCGCTTTCGAAGCTTCAGAACGAAATCGTTCACCAAAGCTTGCACGTCCGGCATTGCTTCTCTTCCTTTACCAAGACTCACTCCTACTAATATATATCGGCGGCGTTTTTCTTTTCTTTCTTTGTTTTTTTTTTTCTCGCTAACCAAACAGAGAACGACCGTGAGTTTTTTCTTTTTTATTGTTTAGCCATTTTTAGACGAGCAATGATATTATTAATTTTTTAAAAGAGTATTAATAATTTTTTTATAATTATTAATCTTAAAATATTTTATAACATAATTTTTATAACGTATTAAAAAAATAGAACGTAAAACAGTAAATATCTATGTGAAATGACACTCACAGATTTTAAAAATTAATGTTTAATATTCTAATTAAATATAATTAGTTTAATAATTAAGCATCTGGGTATCTTAAAAAAATTAATGAAATCAATATTTTTTAATTATTTTCATGGGTTGAGAGAATGTTTAATTTATTTTTTTTTCTTTTTTTATTAAACTGATTTTTAAAAAAATTTATTTATTTTCAAAGAATTACTCTTAATTTCGAAGAAATGTCACATCATCAGTGGAACCTGACGTGGAATGTTGAGTAGTCCGAAAGCATATGAAATTGCATGCGACGTGATGCTACGTTGGTATAATTACCGGGAAAGTTACGGACGAATCGAAGTAGACTGATAGACTTAACTTTTTGAACCGATTTTCGAAAACAAAATTATGAGCGGGGCTTAAAAAATGCAAAAAATAGTAGAAGAAATCGATTTTTTTTTGTTATTATTAAAAGTAATAGATTAGTAGTGATTTTAATGTGTCATTCTTAATATTAGTTTAAATTTGAATTCTTATATCTAAATTCTTTTTTTTTAATTAGGAATCTTTAATGTGAGTACGACGTATAAATTTAAAACTCTTTAACATTATATATAATTTGAGGGGTCATTTCAAATTTAATAATATTTTGATAATATACTATTTTATAAAAATTATTAAATGAAGATACTAACAGTTTAAAACATAGTTTTAAAAATCAAACTGGTTATTGAACTGGTGAGAAAATTGGGTTAGTGATTTAGCGGTACAACTGAAAAACCGACGGTTGAACTGGCGAGTCAATTCTGATTTAATAAAATAATAATTAATACTTATAATTTTTTATTTTTTAATAACAAATAATGAGTATAATCATAAAAAAATAGAATATGAATCTACTTAAACTTAAAATAAAATTAAAATATAAGATATTTATGATAATTTTCTAATTAAATAAATTAATAAAGTATAAATATCAAAAATAAAATATTATAGAATTATTAATCGAATATTCATATCTAAAAATAAATATCATAAAGTCAATATATAATCCAAAAATATTACATTTTTTATTAATATAAATAAGTGTTATTTATTCTCATTTTTAATCCAAAAAATAAATAAAACGACGTCGTTTTGATCCAGATGACTTGGTTACCGGTTCACCGGTTTTGGAGTTATCGGTTTTTCGGTCCGACTGGCCGATTCACCGGTTTTCCGGTCCGACCGGCCGGTTCACCGGTTTTTAGGCAGTTCATTTCCTATTCCGGTTTTATCAGAAAATCGGACCGGTCTGATCTTTGGTTCACCGGTTTTTCGGTCCGACCGACCGGTTCAGTCCGATTTTTAAAACTATGGTTTAAAAGTTAATTTTAAATCAAAAATTTAATGATCGGCATTTTTGTGAAGTGATTTTTTTTTGGTAAAAAAAATCGACTTTTTATTTTCCTTTTTTATTTGGATGATTTTCGATTACCAGAGCTGGAGCCGGAATACGGAACAGTGGACACCCGTACGAAACGACAACGCACAGCTCTTAAATTAATGGTCAATATTTAATTCAATTTAATTAGTTTAATGATTTATAAGTTTATACTGTATTTGGATAAAATTTTTGTGGAAGAGGAAAATGAGAGAGAGGAAAGTGGAAGAGAGGATCATTAGAGGAATATAATATTTTCTATTCTCTCTTATGTTTGGAAAGAGATGATGAGAGAGAAGAAAATTATAAATTCTTTTGTTTGGAAAATGGTGGAAAGTGAGGGAGAGGAATATAAAATGTGTTGAAATAATAATTTTATCTTTCATAATAAATTCTATTAAGATATTTTATTTAGGTAAAATTGTAATTTTTAAATTATGTAAGGGTAATTGAGTGATTTAATAAATTTAATAGGAGAACTAATAACTTTCCTTTTATTTTTGAGATGATTGGTTTTAGTGAGGTAGAGAAAATTATGGAAATTAAAAACTTTACTCTCCCCAATTTTTCAAACATTTTTCAAACACAATAATTTACTTTAATTCTCTCACTATCCTTTCCCTCTCCTCACTTTCCCCCTCCCAAACACAGTGTTAATGCCTTGGAAGCATAACTAATTATTACGAATCCGGAATTTCCGTAGAGGAAGATTTTGAGAATTGAATTAGCCATTAAATTGAAAAGTTTAAAAATTTAAAATTTAATTGATTCAATCGAGTTAATCGTGATTGAATTGATAAAATCAATATGTAATATTAAAAATATATGAAAATAATATATAAAATGTAATATAAATTATAAATATTAAATATGATATATATAGATGTATATAGTAGAATATAAATATTTATAAATTTAATAATATATATTATTGACAAATTATTGTAAAGTAAGATTAAAAAATTAATATATTAATTTATGTAATAAAAAAAGAAAATATATTTTAATTCATGTATTTTTATTTAAATTAATTCATATTTTTTTAAAAAAATTAATACAAGAAGGTGGAAAAAATACACAATTAAGGAAACTTGCTAAGTTTGTAGTGTAGTTTTAAAATTTTTTGACATTGTACTTTGGAGGGTTATCTAAGTCCAAGAACTTAGAAGAAATAATTCATGAAAGAAAGAAAAGAAAAATAAAGTATAAAAGAAAATAATAAAGTAAGTGAATCCCACAGCATTAAGTATATAATAAGTAAAAAAAATTAATAGTTAACAAATTGAAATATGGTTTAGTAGTGCTTGACATATTCTTTATACTTAAAGTCACGTGTTCCCTAATGTTAAGAGGAGAATTTTCATATTTTTTGTTATTATTGACTGAAGTTAACCGAACCATTTGAATAGATAAAATCGTGACTCGTTCTCTAGTTTATAATCGAACTGACCAGTTTTCCAATTCACAAAACAGTTCACAAAGCCTCCGATTTTTTAGAGAACCGGACTAGACCTTAGGCCGGTTCTTAGTTTTTCCAATTTAACCGATCATTTTAGTTCGGTTCTTATAATAGTCTTAGACTTGACTGACTTTTTTTTTTTTACTGACTTGATTGAAAAATTATGCATAACTCAATTTTTTTTTTTTTTAAGAATTGGCATTGATTTGTGAAAAATGCGTAATTCAGAATATCTTTTTTACATTAACTTTAAATTTTATAAAAATATATGTCCAGAGTAATATGAACAATTATAATTTTAGTTGTCTTCTTATTTCTAACATTTCTTTATTAGTTTCCCATTGAAGGTATAACGAAATATATTAAATCAACTATACGGTTTTATCCCTGCAACCATACAAGTATAGAAAAAAAAAAGTTTTTTTAATAAGAATAAATATTTTATTTTTCATTTGCTAGTTATAAATATTATATCCTTGGACCCAAAGAAAATAAAGAAGTATTCATAATTTACCCAACTAGTCAATCTGAATCATAATGAAAGGACTCACCAAAATCTTAGGGGAAAAAAGATAAAGGTGTGAGATTAGAGATTTCTAAAAACCGTCATAATTGATTTAATTTGAAATATTATTTTATATTGAGCCTCATGCAACATAAATTTTTAAACTATGGGATTCTGTGAGTTTGCTTAAAAATGCAAGGACTGGTCAAGTCATTCACATGATTATTTGATAAGTTGGGATCCACCGGAGGAGAATTGGTTGAAGTTTAACGTGCATGAATGTGCTAAAGGAGCACTGGGCTTTTCTAGCTTTGGGGAAACAATGAAAACTACTTATGGAAGATGGGTTTGTGGCTTTTCAGTTTACTGTTGCATTGCTATGCGTATAGGGGTAAAATTAGGAGTCACCTGCTCTGCTTTACAATTGGCTTGGAGCAAAAGTGTTCCAAAAATCATTATTGAGATAGATTTCTTGCTAGCTATTTAGAAGACTATTAGTAAAGATTGGGAGTTTGATTTATACCATCCGATACTAATAGAGTGCAATCGTCTTCTTAAGCTTCCTTGGGAGTGTCGATTGTTGCATATTTTGCGAGAAGGAAATGCCTATGTTGATGCTCTTGCAAACTTAGGACAACAAAAATAAGGAGCCATTCGAGATTTGAGATCATCTACCTACCAAAGTTTTAAGAATCGAACTGATTATTGAATAGGAAAAGTGAGAGGTTCAAAATTCAACTGGGTTAACCGTAGTTGAACCGGTAAAATCGGTATTTAATATTAAATATATAAAATGTAATATTATATAAGACATAAGTATTATATATATATGATACTTATATTTGTAACCTTAATATATACAATTTATAATCTATTCTAAAATAAAAACTTATTAATCTTATCTTACAATTTATAAATTTATATTCTTATAATATATTTTAATATATGTTTTAAAAAATAACTGTTGAACATCTATAACCTATTTAATTCATTTTTAAAAATATATCATTTATATATTTGTGAAGTAGTGAATATATTTGATAAAATATAAACATGTTAATTACTTTTAAAAATAGTAATCTATTAATTATTTTTAAAAACTTGAAATATATTAATGAATTTTGAGAGAAAGTAAATATATAGATACTTAGTAATATAAAATATTAATTAATTTTGACTAAAATATGTTAGCATTTATTTATATTTATTATTTTTTATTTTTTGGTTTTTTTTTTCTCTTTGAACCAAACCATTTTAATTAAAAAAACCGAGACCGGTTTTCTGGTTCCCGGTTCAACCAGCCAGTTCATCCGGTTATTGACCGATTCTTTAAATCAACGGTTTTTAAGATTAATCGGACCGGTTCAAGGCTCGGCTTCTGATTTTTTCGATTGAACCAAACGATTCAATCCGGTTCTCTCAACAGTGCTACCTACGTGCATCCATGGCTTGGTTATAGCGGATATGGTGGGATTGGTGCATCCAAGGGGAGGCTAGTTTGCTGACCGTCATGAATTCTCTTTGTTCTCGTTTCTTTTTTCTTGCTTCTTTTCCTTTTCGCGTCCTGTTCATCTGGCAGCAAAAGAAAAAAAAAAAAAAGCCTAATACCTAGCCATCGGAGAAGGTGCCAAAGAGAGTGACGAAGAGATCAAACCTACAACTCAGGAATAATTATAGTCAAAAAACCGAACTCTTTGTGTCTGACACATGCTTTTTTTTTTCTCTTTGTAATTCTCAAATTAACCTTCATCTCTTTCCTATGTCATTTTGTCTTAGTTTCGGTTTATCGATTGCATCATCAGTTATCATTTTATTGTTGCTTATTGGCGTTTCACGTGATTGGATGCTTCAACAAAATTTGGAAGAAGCTGAAATTTGTGTGATTTGGATTTTTGTTGGTCAGGTCTCCTATGGGTTCTATTGCGTGTGTTTCGACAGCGTGCCGTGTTTGATTTTTTCACTTACGCGCAATGCTTGGGTCATAATCATATTCTCCTATAGTGCACAATTAAGAGATGTCCTATATTCATATAGTCAAAATTAGTCTTACAAATTGTTGGGTTGTGATTTGTAAATCTCTACGCTGTCCACCCAAAGATGTCATCTAAAAATTGTTGAATAATTCACAATTTAGAGAGCAGTCCGCCATTAGCCTGCATGTCCATAAAAGTTTCCGAACATCTAATTCACAAACAGACAACCTTTCCATTTAAAATTCTAATTCGCAAACAAAATGCAAATTTATTAATTCTATACGCATTTATATATTAATTATACACAAAATTAGATTTAGATTAAATTATAAATAAATATTTACATATTACAAATGTAATATATAAATATTATATTAAAAATAAAAATCCCCACTGTAGTTTAGTAGATAATAGACTTCATTCCAACTGAAAGACCTCGGGGGACCATAGATTTGATAAAATTATTGTACATTTAGCCTTACAAAATTATAAACAGTTAAATAACATTTACTAAACAACTAAAATTTGTTATCTCCCCTAATTGTTAACTTCATATACTGGTTTTTAATGTAAATACTATTACTTTAGTGTCAAAAAAAATATTTTTATTATTTAATATAAATAACTCGACTTATTTTATAATTAAAAAAACACACTTTTTTTTAATAAATCTGTCAATTACCATCATAGCTTCTAATGTTATTTATTCTAATGTTATTGAAAAAAAATTAAAAATTAAAAACCTCTTGTCGCCTCTCCCAATTCGATTTGGGAGCAAATATCGAGAAACGAGTAAAAAAGGGCCAGGATCCCGCTCCTTCCCATATTCCAAAAATAAAAAGACAGGACCAGGTATATGGCCCCACTAGAGGAGCTTCAAACCAAAAACCTTGCCTTTTTGTATTTTCTCGAGAAATTTCTCTCTCTAATGCCCCTCCTTCTCTTTCTCTCTCTAGAGCTCGTGTAGCTGTAGCTTTAATTTGAAATTCTCTCACTCTCCCTCTCTATCTCTCCGACTGCCTCTGTGTTTTTACGCGCATTTGCTTTCTGTTTGTTGTTTATTGCAGCCAGTGGCATTTAAGAAGTCCACACAGGCGACATTCTTTTTCTCTCTATCCTCCTTCCTTCCCTTTTATCTCTCTGGTCTTGAAGAAGCGGTTGGTGGCTGGTCTTCTTTGTAATTCCATCCTCTTTCAAGGTTTTTCGATAAAATTCAACGACCCTTTTGCCAAGGTACAATCTTTCTTTCAAATTTCATTTCTTTTGTTGATTTTCCTTTCTGGGTTTTTCATTTTCTGTTGATTTGTTTGGTTTCTAATGTAACTTGGGCCACAGAGTTTCTGTTTTTCCGAGTATTTTTCTGGTATATGCTAGATCTGTCTTTGGTTCGCTCTCGATTTGCTTATGAGTATGTAGGCTTTTTAATTTTCTTCTATTCTTGTAAAAAAAGTTTTCTGCGTTTCCCGTCTGGTTATGATTTTCTTTGATTCAATCTTGTTGCACTTCTGGCCATGTAGTGTTTAGCTTTTTCTTTTTTCCAAATTTTGTTTTATCACTTGATTCTGTGCGTTAAATTACTGTTTTTGTTTATGATCTTCTGTTGCCATGGAAGCGTTTTCCATTTTTTTTTGCTTAATAATGGTGCAAACTTGTAATGGTTATCTAATATTGTGTTTGTGTTACGAGTGATGCTGTGGGATTTATGGAGAGCTTCGGAGGGAAAGTTGTTCTGATGAGGAGATTATGGCGTCAAATAGTGCCAATCATGGCCCAATGTACTCTGTGATGTGTTTGAGTATATCTTTAAACAGGCTCACTTTCTGTAGATTAGCTGTAGAATGCTAATTGATGGCATAGGAAGGTATTATGCTTCTTTTATTGGGGAAATAAGCAGGAATATTATCTTCGGTTTCGTGTTCTTTCCTGATGATTTGCGTTACTGTTACCAATTACCTTATCTAGATTGGCCAATTGTAGTCTGTTGGTTGATCCGGGAATGCTGGTGCTGTGGACTTGCTATAGTGTGGATGTGGGGGTGTCTAGTGGTGAGTGGTGACATTAGGATCTCAGAAGAACGAAAATTTTATCGTTCTGTTTTCATAGATTGTACATGTGATGATAGATTGTCCTCTCTCTCTCTCTCTCTCATGCATTTTTCTTATTTTTGATTGATTGATGATCTTGGGTAAATGTTCTCTGGCTGTTGCTTCATTTGTCTCTTGTGCAAACCTGATGTTAATTCCTTTGAACTTTTGACTTTGGAAAAAAAAAAGTTTCAGGATTTGACCAATGCGATTTTTATAATAAGAAGGAAAAAATTTCTAATTGAGCTTTTTCTTCTTCTATTTCGATGTGCCTTAAGTAGGAGAGCTGATATGGCATGTGTTTTGGATATTGGCAAATGATGCCAATTAATAAAATTGAAAGTTTGGTATCAAAACATGAAAAGTAGTGGTCTTTGAACATATACTTACAGAGGCATGCACACAGACATGCTAGGGGGCAGAGCCAGAGAAAGAGAGGGAGAGAGCAGATTAAGCAATAAATTGTCACTGGGGTTCTCAAGAATATTGATTAGAACTGTATACAATGACAACTGTTTAGGCCTTTAAAAATCTATTGCCACTTGTATCTGGGATTAAAAATACTGAAACTAAGGAAAGGTGAAGATCCATTAAATTATTTATGTGAGGAATTGAATGGTGATTCATACAGCAAACCTAAATACTAGAAATGCATTGCTAATGTTTGAGTGTTGAACCTCACTCTGCCTGTTTTTATCAGTCTGAATAAGTTTGAAACTTTAGAATGATTTCTGTTTCCCTTCATAACCAGTATTTTCAGTGAAATGGTGGTCTGCAGACCTCATTGATGCATTAACAATATATATTCTTTGTCCTGTGTATCTGGTGTTATGATGTTGTTTATTATACAATCTTGATGCTCTTGATAAGGCATACCAATGATCTATTTTGGGTACATTTTTCCACAGATTGGTCGTATTAGCATGGCATCTGGCAGTCCTTTCTTTGATGATGTGCGCAGTAAGCCTGAAGTTGTTGATCCACCTCCAAATGAAGACATGATGGACATTGGTGAAAGTGTAAATGATCCTAGTCAGACAGCTTTAAAACCCAATGTGGCTGTTTCAAGCAGTGTTCGTGAGCTACTGGAGTGCCCTGTGTGCCTGAATGCCATGTATCCTCCAATACACCAGGTTTGTCATGATTAACCTTTATTTATCAGCTAATCATTTGGGATCCTTATCATGCACACACTGGTGAAAAGTAGTGCTTTTGCACCTAGGCAAGACCATAATAAATACCCTTTCCCATGTGGAAGACTAATGCAAGATTTTGCAGATTTTTTATATATTTTGGTTCCTTCATTGGTGTTTCTCACATGTTGCAGTGTTCAAATGGTCATACTCTGTGTTCTGGCTGCAAGCCCCGGGTTCATAATCGGTGTCCAACTTGCCGGCATGAGCTTGGTAACATCAGATGTCTTGCATTAGAGAAGGTTGCTGCATCTCTTGAACTTCCATGTAAATATCAGAGCTTTGGGTGCATAGGCATATACCCATACTACAGCAAGTTAAAACATGAATCCCAATGTGCCTATAGACCCTATAACTGCCCTTATGCTGGGTCAGAATGCACAGTTATTGGCGATATCCCATGTTTGGTGGCCCATCTAAAAGATGATCACAAAGTTGACATGCACAACGGGAGCACTTTCAATCACCGATATGTCAAATCAAATCCACATGAAGTTGAGAATGCAACATGGATGCTGACGGTACTGTTTTTGCTATGCTATCAATTTTTCTTATGCTAGAATTTGCATTCAAATGATGTTAAGGGAGACGGGCATTCATTTTTCTCCTGGAATTGTTTTGTTGATGCATGTTGGTATGTTTAGTGGGAAATAGTATCTTGGCAAACTCCCTGCCATTTTTAAAGTTCGGCCTTGAATTTTTTCTGGATTCAATTCAAAGTGCTAATGTTGGAAAATCAGAGACCTATATTGCATCTAGGTATTCCATTCTTTCGCATTTCTTGCTGGTTTTTGTTTGGAATAAAATTTTCTATTAGATTCTTTTCCAAAAGGCTGTGCCTGGGAATATTAAATGTTAATGTCACCTCTATTCTGGTTTCTAGGTATTTAGCTGCTTTGGTCAGTACTTTTGCCTGCATTTTGAAGCTTTCCAGCTTGGGATGGCCCCCGTATACATTGCGTTCTTGCGCTTTATGGGTGATGACAATGAGGCAAAGAACTATAGCTACAGTCTTGAGGTTGGAGGAAATGGGAGGAAGATGATATGGCAAGGGGTGCCTAGGAGCATAAGGGATAGCCATCGGAAGGTTCGGGACAGTTTTGACGGACTCATAATCCAACGCAACATGGCTCTCTTCTTTTCTGGTGGTGATAGGAAGGAATTGAAGCTTAGGGTAACAGGTCGCATTTGGAAAGAACAGTGAAGGTCTTACCTGGACAACTGCCATTCTTGTTTTTGTTACAGCTAGCAGTAGGTAGATTGCCTGTGCTTGTCGTCAAGTGGGTCTTATTTATGTATTTTTTTGAAGCATAGGAGGCAAGCTCTCTTTGCTTTTCTATGCATCAGATACATGAGTAGGAGACATGACTCTTATCCCAGAGAATCCTAGTACTTGCGTAAAGAGATTTAAATGGTTGCCTTGCTATCCATAATGTCACCTTCTCGCGAACGAATGAATGGATTATTATTGATTAGAACGAGTGCATAACCAGGATGATGGCATGTCTTGTGCATTCGTTGATATTGAGCGACCACTTCAACGTGATCAATTTGTTGACCGATCAATTTGGTTATGCTTAAGGATTAGCAGATGCTATTGCAAATCCAACCCTCGAACAATGAAGTTCCAGGAGTGTCATTGATCACTGGTGTTGCCTCACTTTCCTAAGTTGCTTTTGCACAGTGCACATTCTATTCAAGTATTTTCATGCACGAGTAGTGTCCATAGAAATGTTGAAATCGCTAGCTAACTGTGAAACCTATTAGTAACTTGTTGCAGAATTTTAGGGATGAACAATGTAAGCAACCATAAGGTAGTTTCCTACACGAATAAAATTCTCAATGAAAAAAATTTGAAGTTAATTTAGGGTTATTAAGAGGAGGCATAGATGGACTAGGATTAGGAAGCTTTTAGCTCCACAATTGCACGATGATGAACTGGTTAGAAAATTATGTCAATGCAAGAAAAGGACAAAAAAATTGGGGTAAGAGCTCAAAATACTTTAGATTTATGAGATGATTTGTAAGATCAAAATTTGTATACAAGAGATATGATAGTACTATACAGAATATTATAAGAAGAATTTTAATACCATAAGCAAAGTAGCCGTAACTGCATAGAAAAGCACCTAGAACAATACTGATTACAACAAAAACTATAATTTTATAAATCTTCTAAAATGCCCAAGTTCAAAGACATATACTAAAATGTGCCAAATTAAAAAAAAAAATTCAATAAAAGGTATAGTAAACGATGAACTTGCAAACTTTCAAAACTAAGAATACCCCCAAAATCATTACCCTCTTTTTTTCTTGATTGTATTTGGCATCTAGTAGTCTCTCCCAATTCCCAAAAGATCTCTTCAATCTCAAAAACTTCCACAATTTAATTGACAATGAAACTAACACTTCCTGTTGACTGCATTTTCCTATTGGGTACTCACAAATTCCTATCTGAGAATGGTTCCTTCCCAACAGTAGCAACCTGTAGGTGTGGCTCTCCATCCACTACCTCAATTAGTTTGTTGGCAATCACACTACCATATATACAAGATCCTTCGTGCATCTGCAAAATTGAATTCACTTTATCATACAAGAGAAATCCCTCATTTTTTATCATAGCAAGTGCACAAGAATATTAAAAAGAAACAGAGAGTGAGAGGAGAGAGAGGGATAATTACAAACCCTGGTATTGAGCAAGAAGCTACAGTGATCGCCAATATGACCACCAGCTACATGTTGGACGTCCAATTGGAGATCATCAAGTACCCTGGACACATACAGCAAGCAATCGATCTTCTTTCTCTGGACCAACTTAATAGTAACCTCATCTTCCACAATGCGGACATCAACCTCAGTGTCCTTGGACTTCCTCTGAATCCAGGAGTTCCTCAATAATTCACTGGAGGACAAATGTGGTTGACCAACATCAATCTTGTGCCTCTTGATCCTTTGCCTACCAAGTCTTTTCCTCTCCACCAGCAATTTGAGCTCATCTACTGTTCTAAGGAGTTCTTTGATGTACTCAATAGCATCTCTCACCACAGTGGCTCTGTCATTCTATAATTACCCCCAAACAATCAAGTAAAACTCACCACAAAGAACAAGGAATAGAAAATTTTAGCAAGGAAAAAGAAGTTGATGAACCCAAATAACATATTTAATTTACATGTAAGTTTTCTAATTAGCACCAAGAAAGATGATCAAATAGAGTCGTGTACTAGGCAAATTACTACCTTGGTGGGGTTTGGAATCAAACTCCTCAACGTCTCAAACTTATCGGTCATGTATCTTCTTTTCTGGGACTCGTCATGTTTGGTTCCCTTGCCTTTGCCAGCTTCCTTTTGTTTACCAACAGAACCAATCTCAGTGGCAAACTCCAAAAATCCATGATCAAATAGTTGAGGGCCCTTAACCCCGTCACGGTAAACCCCTCCAAGTCCTCCATTTTCCTCTCTATGCTCATCCCCTCCACCCGATAACAAGGAACTGTCACTGAAGAAAGGAGGCTGTTGGGGAAGGTTGAAGGGGAGAAGTTGGTCATAGAGTGGAGCAGATGAGGAGGCAGTATCCGCAACCGGAAGATCACCCAAAAGGCCTAGAGGAATGTTAAGAGTGCTTGTGGGGCTAATGAAGGGAATGGCAGAGTTTGGTAGGAAATAGGAGGTTGAGGCTAAGCAGCTGGGTAAGTGGGAAAGATTGAGGTGGTCAGCCGTTGGACGATTGTTATGAGGCACTTCTTTTGGAAAGGTGGAAACTTGAGCAAAGTTGTTATGGGCACCAAATGCCAGCTGCTGCTGCTGAAGTTGGTAACAGAGCGAGAGCTCTTCAGCTGGGAGTATCAGATTTTCTTCAAAGTCTGCGATGAACGACAGCTGGGGTGCCAGAGGTGGTGGCAAAGATGGGTAATAAACCTCATCATTTGCACCTTCTGAGTTGGTACCGGTACAAAAGCAGCCTGTCTCCTCATTCATCTTTTTGAATTTTTATTCTCTATTTCCTGCATTAGTTGATAGAAAACAAGAGAAAGATTATAAGTTCAAGAACAAAAATAGAAACCCTTATTAGAAAAGAAAAGAGAAAAAAGGACATTTCTTGAAAGACAAGCAGCAATAAAAAAAAAAAAAAAACCAAAAGAAAGATTGTACCAAACCTGGTCGATTCACAATCTTCAAAGAAATCAAAGATCAAGAAGTGATGGGCTAAAAGTTAGAAAGGAAACCCATTTGGGAATTAGCTAGGATTATTAGAGAAATGAAACTAAAAATCTCCTTTATACACTGCAAAAGACTGTTTAAGAGAGAGAAGGGAGGTGAGGTTTATGGTTTTTGAGAGAGAGAGAGAGAGAGTTGGAGCAGCACATATTAGGCATGAAGGTGGAAAGTAGATGGGTTTAAAAGGGGAGATTTTTTTGAAAAAAAAAGAGAGAGATTTTTCACTTTTCCAATGTGAGGATTTCCCTTTCCTTGTTGGTTTCTAAAAGGGAGGGTTTGTTACTGAGATTTTCATCACCAGGCCCCACCTTGTAGGCCCTCAGACTTTGTTTGGATTGAAGGAAAAACTAAATCAGGGCAAGCAAAAATAAGTGTCAAAACAGTTTTTTATGATTTGTTAATTTACTGCAGATGAATATTCCATTGTTGCTTGTTGTGGACAATATAAATATTTTATATTTCCTTCTATTTGCAAAGAATTTTCTTCTGATAACATGAAATGTCTCCACTCTTTATTAGGAGTTCAAATGATTCAGCTCCAAAAATTTGCAAGCAATTATAGATTTTCGTACCATTTCTTTCATCTAAAAACTTGAAAATTTTCTTTGTTTCTGTTCAAGACTAGCTTCCTTTTGTTTTGCATTAAAAACGGCAACCCCAAGTGATGGTTTCTCCATGGAATCTTGTACTAGTAAATGTTATCTTATTGCAAAAGGATTCTTGGGACACAAAAGCCCATTTTGATTCTCATCAAAGAACAAGGTACAAGTCTGCAGCAAAATTCGGCCACTTTTGCTTGATCATAATAATCACTCGCTTTTTCTTTTTTCTTATAATATTGAGGTGTTAAGAAGCAAAAATATACAGACTTAGTTAGGTTAAGTAGTAATGCAGTGTAAAGCATGCCATCTGTCGAGCAGTTCATATATTATTATTTTTTGTTCGAATTTAATAAATATTTTCCTAAATGATGAATACATTAATGTGCACTCATCGTATTACTCTCACTATATCTTTATATAACTTTTTTGCGAAACGTAAGATAATTACAAACCATGCACAATGCCCCGTTATGCCTCTGTAAAAAAAATAAAAAATCTCTAAGCTCAATAAGGACCAAAGAAATCAATGTCTGTGAAGTGGTATCCTCTTTAATTCGACATTGAACAAATTTCAACGTTGATATTTTCGTGGGATTTTCAACTCCATACACCACTCTATTTATATATGTATATATTAAACGTCTTATGAAGTTACTCGTGTATGTTAATTATAATACTTGTTGATTGAAATTATTAATCAAAGCCACTTATAGGTTGAGATAAATTTTTTTATCCTTGATATCTTTACTTAGCCATGCTCCATAAGGCAAATGCGCATTTCTTTCGCTGTTAGATCTAAATAAATTTTAAAGTGTTTAAACACACTCTAGGACATAACCCACTCTATTGACAGCACCTTTTAAACAAAGATAAATGTCCGTATATGATTTGTGGTCATTGTAGCAGGGTGGGTTTGTTATTTTGACTGTAGAATAAAAGGTGTAAGGCTAGGAATCCTAATAAATTTTAATTTTAGTTTTATATACACATATACGTATAAATTTTATATATACACTCTCATATATAGATAATATACGTATAAATAAATTTTTTGTGATGAATTTAATTATTTCTACAATAACGATTATTATGTTTGTGATAAGAAATGATAAAAAATTATGTTAATTTCTTGTATCATATTTTATCAATTTTGTTGTAAAAATGAACAAATTCGTTATAATATGTATACTAAGTATGACTATCAATTTATGGATACCAAATTTTTTACTAAATTTTATTACTATCTTTTGGACACGTGACATTGAATAGACATCGATCTGCTTAATTTATGAGTTAAATCTTAGCAAATTTTGGGCTTCCCTTTTCCTTTTCTGAAGTAAAATTTGGTTTGAATGGTTGGACCATATCAGCAATATTGTAAGCAATATGTCTGGCTAAAAAAGGGAAACGCCTGAGAGCCTAGCCTTGTATTGTATACTTGGTGCAGAATGCAGGGCAGGACTCCAATTTCACTGAAGCTTGAGGTGCAGACATAATGTATTTGACTGGTTCAATTGTTCAAACATTCCAATAATATACAATACATTATCAGATTGTCAGTTTTAGCTGTATTTTCGAGTGAATTTATGTTTTCACACATTTGTGAGTACATGCACAAAAGTAACAATGTATAACTTCATTAAGTAACAAGTAACCATATAGTTTCATTCAATTGTATTTGATAATTTATTTGATTTTATCTTTTCATAAATTTATTGTTTAACAATTTATATTATTTTGTTCCAATGTTAAAACTGCCTAACAAAAGTAACTAAGCCTTTTCCAATACCCAATCCCGTTGCAATGAAGTTAGGGACCATATATTCTTTTACATGCCCGTTTTCATTTATTTTACTTTTTTTTTTTTTTTATTGAGAAGTCCAACTATAAAAAGTGAATAGGGTAGGTAACATGTGATGTCCTGCCTTGACTCTTGAGTGCCTTCAAAAGTCCTACTTGCAAATCAACACAAAAATTTTGTAGAGAGTTCGAGTTGGAGGTGCGGGCAATTGTGCTCTAATTCTATTTATGTGATCGGCAACAAAGCAAACAAGGGACACTACACTTTAAAGAGGTATTTGGCTTTGCGATTCATGCATGCTATTGTTTTTCATTCTAAATTAGAAAGAGACAAAAGCATTTAGTTAATTTTTTGAAGTGTGCTTCGGAGTACAACTGATTAACTTTAACTTTCTTTTTTGGGGAAGAAATACGTTTCTTTATTAAATTACTCTTAATACTATTAACTTAAGTTCTTAAAATTCTGTTCTCTTCTCCACGTTGTCTGTTTCTATTCGCTATTCTACGTTGTTTGCTCAACCTTCGTCTTCCCCACTGCCATCTATTTTCTTTACCTCCCACCTTGATTTGCAGGTTCGTTGCTTTTTGTTGAATTTTTTTTTTAACACCAGCATTCATTTTATTCATAGTCTCCTTTAAAATAATTAAATCAAGAACACACCATAATATGTACAAGCGGCTAATCAAAGAATTAAAAAAAAAACCACCCGAAATGATAATCTAATGGTCATTGAACATGTTTCTCCCGCTCATAATCCGAGTTTGAGTTCTAATGACAGTGTCTGGAGGCTTTGATCTCCAAATTTGTTCAGTTTAATTGTTTACTGCGTACTGTTAATTCCAGACTTGACAGTTATAGTAGTTAATTTGGATCAAGTTTATTTTAGTCTCAACATGAAAATTCAATTACCGATAACCAATTTACTTACAATGAATTTTTTTACTGACAAAAAAAATTGTCCGGCTAAAACTTAGGGCTTGGTTACATGGACTGAGAAAAATCTCAGTCCACGAACCTAGAGCTATTAAAAAATATTTTATTTAATTTTTTTATAAAATTAAAATTAAAATATATTTAATATTATCTTAAATATAATTATTATTACTCCAACCATAATTAATATCACCTAAATATATTTAATATTATTTTTTAAAAATTATTTTAAAAAGTTAAAAAATTGAAATTTTTTTACACCGCTCGATCTCACTGTCAGTCCATAGAACTTGGATAGTGTACCTTTTCCCTAAAGTTTATGGTTTGTGCACCTAACGTACATACCCGTGGGCCCTAAGCTCCAAACCGAACAACATAAGAAGCCAATACTAACAAAACACCAGAAGAGTGTGCCTCTTCACCTCTGATTTGATGTAGTTATATTTCAAAAAGGATTTTGCGTAATCTAGCTTTCATGGTGTTTTAACTCCTAAGGACCATAAGATATAATCGTAGGAAGAAATTGAAGCTTATGGGGCCAAGAGATAAAAATTATATCACTAATCAGGCATCGAAATTGAATTGAAATTTATGACAAGTCATTGGAATAATTAGGCATATCAAATTGGGCAAATTGAAAATGAAAATTTTCAGAAGAGTGTAATTAGGCATTGAAATTGAAAATTTTCTGTCTTTTAAGCGGCCAATGGGGATGATGGTTATCCGGGTCAGGAGGAATGATAAATGATTTTTTTAATTCCATGGTAAACAGACAACAAGATTATTTATTGTAATTTGTACCAAAAAAGATTATGTAGTGTACTAAAATGAAAATATAATATTTCAAATTATTATTTTACTGTTTAAGGAGTGAAAATCAAAAAATTTAATTATACACTATAGTTTTATTTTATTTATTATCAGCGGCAATCAACAATAGTGACTAATAATCTACGTCAGTAACAACAATCAGGCTTAAGTAGGACAACTTAGCAAGAAGATGTTGCTGATGGGTAATTTATCTCTCTCTCTCTCTAGATATCTATTGTTCATAATATTTAATATTTTTTTATTATTTTTCATTTTTTATATTTGTACATAAAAATTTTTCATTCGATTAAAAGTTTTCAAGATCTACCAGTGTATGTAAGACACAGCATTGCACTAGTCGTGGTTATCGTTGTTCTATTTGTATATAATTATGGTTGCATTAGTCACGACACTGAATCGATCTTAATTGCATTATCATCTTCAACCCGCATTTTAATTAGCCGGGAATAAGTTGATTCTTATGGGGTGCAAAATAATTTATTAAGAAACTGTTAAATGACATATAATTCAATTGATACTGTAATTGTCTCTAGGACTAAATGTCTCAATTTTGAATCCTAGTTGAAACTAATTAAGTGAAAAAATAAAAAAAACTGAACACAAACTATTTTGAGAATCCATGCCTGTTGGACAAGTTAGGCGACTCTGTATAAAATGCCAATTCTGAACGCATCAAAGTGAAAAGGACTCTCAAGAGAAGAGGAGAGCTAGTTGTACTGTTTCTGGGGGTGACAATAACATTTTATGCTCAGACATAAAACTTGTTGGTTCTGCAACAATTCTCATTCAACGAAGAGCTGCTTAGATAAACATAATACGAGAATACAGGCTATCCAAGCTGAATATTAAAACTTCATTCAAAATGGTGAAACAAAAAATAAAAAGAAGATCATGACAAGCAGGATCATCATGTTGGTTCTTAAACTGGGGGAGTATCATAAGGGGTTTAAAGAGTAAATAACAATAATTGAGCCTTGATATCATATTTTATCTAAAACTTTAAGGCATTGCATGATGAGTCTTTTAACACTTATATTCTACTTACTCTTAGTTTATATTTTCAACGTGGGACTTTCACTTGTATGTAGCACTCTCCCTCGAATGTAAGTTCTTCCACGTTGGGCTTATGCTACTTGTTGGGCTTTGCCACTTTGGGCTTTGTGCTCTATCTTTTTTGGATCATGCCAAGACGAGCTACCCGCAGACATACTTAACTTCAAACTTCCACCGGACTTTCAATCCACTTGTGGCTCGAGTGGTCAACATGCACGTCCACAAATGTCAGAGGTTCTTGGATTGGAAGAGTTCAAACTTGGAGAACATCATAATGGGCCAGGAGAACAAGCAACAACAATTGGATTTTGATATTATTTTTCACTCAAAACCTTTAGGCATTTTTTTTGACTAAAAACCTTTAGGCATTGGATAATAAGTTTTTGCCACTTATATTCTACTTGTTCTTAACTTACACTTCTATTGTGAAACTTTCACTTATATATTTCAACAAGGGATAGGAATGGCAGCTAGTGGGTTAACTTGGTATGTATGAAAAGGCAAGCTGCCACAAGTCCACCAAAGCCTTCTTTATGGACAAAGCTTGACTCCTAAGAATCCTGAAACACAAAAGGAGATAAAGATATAAAATTTACAAGGACATGAGAAATTTTTTTTTTTTTTTTGTAAGTTCAGACCTTAAAATTAATGTTGATTTTGCCTTTTGGTATCTGATCTTCATCTACTAGTAAAAATAAAACAGATGAGGACAATCATACTTCAGCAGCTAACTAAATAAGATAGCAATCAGTAGGTAAATAAATATGCAGTTATCCCAAGAAAAATGACATTATCATCCATCTCCATCTGTAAATTCAAAATGAGTCTGGGATTGGGTCGAAGTAAAAGCTGGTAAAGAATTCGTAGTTCAGGTAATTGCGCATCTCCTAATAACCAATTTTTCTGCTTGAGAAGTTTGAAGGTCCATCTCAATTACACTCTATGTATTCTTTTCAGCATATGCAGGCAAACAACAGCTATGATCAGTTTAGTAAGTCAGATTAACAATCGGCCAACATAATATTCCCATTAATTGTGACAAGCTGAGCATTGCCAGACATAAATCTGATGGAACGGAACCACCACAGACACGGGTCAACACGCCTAGACAATTTTAAGATTGCCTGCTTTGTATCTTCGGGCAAAAAATTGGTCTCCGAGACTTCTGGGGATCCCACGAAAACATTTTGCTCTCTTGTCAATGAATTGCGTGATTCATGGCTAGTCGTTGGCAGGGCCGATGAGCCTTGTGACAGATTGGTGGCTTTGTGAGAGTACAGAGATTGTAATCTTCTCAAAAGTTCCAGGGTCAACAACGCCGTATTGCAAGAAAGCAGGCTATCAACAAAAGTAACCACAGTAACATGGAGTCAAGGGAAGCACTTTCACTGACAGTATTAGCACTACAACAAACCTATGTAACGGGCTTTGAAGCTCAAAATCTAACAATGATTCCCAGAAGCAACGTAATTTCATGTCTTCAAATTTCTGGTCCTCTAAACATCACTTGGAATGGAAAAGGAAGTTCAATTTTTCCAAGGCGTAAGCATGTCTTCAATGTATCCAGCGGTAGAGGTTCAAAATTCTGGTCCTGAATCGCTCTGAATGAAAAGGGCAATTCAATTTTTCCGTGGTACAAGCATGTCTTCATTTTTTCCAGTTGTAAAGCTGTTGAGCTCTTTGTCCCAGCAACCACAATTCAATGTTGGAAATACAAAATCCCACATCCTTTGGGAAAGGATAAAAGTACTGAAATATAAGTTGGTTAGAAAGACTAGCATCAGATGATAAGTCTGTCAATTAAAAATGAATTTGACTCAAACACTTCTCATTTGTCAAGACTGGAGTCCAATAACAAATTCAAAAGGTATGTTTAAGAAGTCGATAGTCAATATTCATTTTAGAAAATTCTAGAAATTTGTCTATTTGGCTATTTGCCTACCCTCTTAACGCATCGCAACTCAGCCTTAATCCTAAACCAGCTGAAATGTTGGAATGGTTGCTGTCCCACATCGTTAGAAAAAAGTAAAGAAAAAGAATTTGTAAGTTTAGGGCTAAATTAATTAAAACAATTTAAATTATTTTAACAAAAAAATAAACTTTGTAGATGAAATAAATTAATTTATACTAATGTTCTCGTATCCATAAATGTCAAAGTTGTAAAAAATATAATATGGTATCGGTATCAGAGTCTAAACCTGTTTAGATAGATCTAACAATCTAAAAAAAGATTTTGGGTGGATGTTTGAGATAGTATTTTCATATAAAACCCATATTTGAAACGATAACTTTCAATGAAAACCTGTGATAATTGGATAAGCGGCAATTGATTGTCAGAGATTTCAGTTGTACTTTAAGAAGAGTGTTAGAATAGTTGTTATTACACATCGGTGGAAAAAGTAAAAAAAAAGAATTTATAATTTTAGGAGTAAGTTGATTAAAGAGACTTAAGTCGTTTTAATATAATAATGAATCTGTTAAATAAAGTAAAATAAATTTATCATGAATTTTGACCAATCGTCTCCTATCCATAAAGCCAAAGCCACGAAAAATATAACATGAAAAATATATTTTTAACATTTTTATCATTTAATTGTGGAAGTTCTGCCAATTAATCAATTAACGTGTGGGAACCTGCCCTTATTGAACTGAAGAACGTCTGCCAATATCTTGGTATGACATCTTAGTCTTTACAGCAAAATTAGGAAAGGAAAAACTGAAAGAAGGTAGTGGCTAAAATACCTCTACGACTATGAAAACAAACACAAAACACAACTGCAGAGATTAACCTTCAGCTTAGAATAAGATCCTCAACGTAAGGCTGTGTCTATGCGTAATACTCGAGATTGGTTTTTTAGTGCCTGCAAACTTTTGGATGCATTGAGAGGAGTGCGTGCACATGTGCTGGTAGGGTAGCACCTGCCTACTTTCATTAGCCATGGGATAGGACATTGCCATGCAAGGGCCCTTTTTGGCTAGTAAACACATGGAGTTTCCCAGCAATGGAAATTTAAAAAAGAAAAAAAAAATTGAAACAATAACAAAAAGAAAATACTTGGAAACATATCAGATAAAATGCTGTGTGCGCTCAAACAACCACCCTTTACAGGCCAAGCTACTGCCAAACTTTTGTCCAGTAAAAAAAATATATCAAGACCAATGTTATCAAGGATTAGCTGAAAAAATTGAAGATTTTCACATTTCTTTTAGCATTATATCCCTGGGAAATTGACAATTAAGATAACATAATACTCCAACACAACAACTATCGATAAGATTCCACGTTCTTTCACATCATGCTTGTAACAAAAATTAATTACAATTGCTAGACATTTCCATTCTCTGAAAATCATTTTCTTTTTCTTTTTTTTGACAAGAATTCCTTTCAGCCAAACCTCATATTTTTATTTTTAATCCATATCAAACGTTAATTATAAAATACTTATAATAAAATGCATCACACACACACACACACGTACCACTTACATTAAATATATCAAATATAGCACTTATATTTTTTTTATTATTACATTTTATCCATCAGTATTTTCATATATATGTATATAGATAATAAATTTTCATATATTTATTATTAATCATCAATTTTATCAAGTAAATCTTAAATTTTTGAACTTTTTGACTTAATAATCGGTTTGATTCTAAAAACATTGATCTACAGTAACAAAGTGAACTATTAGTCAGCGGCGAAGTTAGAGATTACGGTCAGTGGGGGCAAATTTCTATGTAATTAAAAAATTATTTTTAAAATAATATAAAATTAAAATAAGAGAAAAAATTATGAACGTTAGGTTTTACAATTTGTTATGGTACAACAATGAAAATTTAAAATAAATGACAAAATTACATATATAGTAGTGATCTTTAGTGTAAGAAATATTTTGAAAATACATGTGAAATTGATTTATAATTATCTATGCATACATTCAGAATTGTAACTAATGGAGAAATACACTTATATTCAGAAAAGTATGCATATCAATTGAAAATACACGTTGAATTCCACATATGACATATATTAATTATTATTATCCGATATTCATTTTAAATTAAAAAATAAGAATCAATTTATCTAAATTATATATAACTTTTTAATAATTATTTGAAGTCTCTTGTACTAATCCAATAATTTTTAATTTAAAGTAGAGGCAAAAAAATTTTTTTTGGCAAATTTTATCTACATTATATGAATTTTTTTTTTTAAAGTGGGGGGAGTTGGTCAATGTGGCTCCGCCACCGCTATCAGTAGTATTGTACAATTGAGGACTTCATAATTGTTATTTAACGTGGCATATCGCATAAGCCCAACGAACGTGAAAAAAAACAAAAGTTGCGAGGCCGGGCCGCAAAACTCGGGTTGGGTGCGCGGTTAGCTACATATGGCTTGCCCTTAGCTATATTTTATTATTTTTTTAAAGAAAAAAAATATTGGAATACGATATTTTTTTAGAGACAAGAGAAAGAGAAAGAGAGAAAGGCATACAATATTTAATAGTTCTCAATTTTAAAATTAACTTTGTGGATGACAACTTGTTTTAAGATTCAGCACCTGCTCTATTCGGCTCTTCACAAGTCAAAATCAGATTGGCCATGGGAGATATATCTCATTTTATTGGATATTTGTAATTTTTTATCTAATGTCAGTAACTGTTGTATTTCTGTAATATCTAGGAAAGCAAATTTAGCTACTGACTGGGTGGCTAAATAATCTAAGAAGAGTGTCTATTTTCTAGACTGGGTGAGCAATTCTCCAACTTCGACTCGTCTATTATCCTCAGATATTCATCACTAACGCATATTTTCTATCTTCATGTCAAAAAAAAAAGAAGATTCCCCACTTCCTTTGGCTATTCTCTTATAGCAAAAAATGCGGCGTGACATAAGATTTTTATCTTCTGCTGGACTTTAATTTTAAATAATATTAAAATAATTATACAATTATTTAATAATATTTAATAATTTATTTTTTTTATTTTTTTTAAATTCATTTATCTTGCATTATGTACTACTTTGATCATATTTTAATCTTATATAAAGAATCTCGTCAAATATTTGTATCAATTATATGAGCGGAATTGCAAAATTTCAATTTTTTTAGAAGTGTGTGTCTAATTTTGTAAATATCTTGGTTTCCTAAAAAAAAAAAAAAAGTAAAGATCTTGGTTGGAAATAATGATATCTATTAAAAATTGGCGGAATGCATAACAATACAATTTCATGAACTAATAAATCATTGCTTAACGTGGCATTGGCAGTCGAAAAAAATTTTAAAATTAACTTTGTCGGTTATAACATTTTTTTTTTTCTTAAAGATAATGGATTAGTTGCACCGCCCTTTCTATGTCTGTTAGTGGTTTGTTTAATCAAGTTGAACCTTTTTTTTTTTTTTTAAATTCAAGTTGAATTTAAAAAATGTGAATCCAACTAATGCATCGAGTAGAGGACAGCCTTGCTTGCCCCAACCAATGCATCGAGTAGAGGACAGCCCTTCGCGCACGCAGGCAACAGCAGCACTGTCTCCACGAAGTCAAAATCGAATCTTTTGGTTGGCAATTCATTTGTGAATTTTGAACTAGCAATTTAATACATAAAAAATAAATTAATAAATAAATAACTATCAAATAGGATGACAACAAATATTAGTTAAAAAAAAATAAAATTACTTCATCATATTGAAGCAAAAACAAGATAAATATTCATCACAAAAAAATACAAGATAAAGTAATGAAAAAAATTAGAAAACATGGCTAGGAATAGAAGTGACAACACAAAACAATTACTACAAAATCTTCGTTTTCTATAACGTTTGTAATTATAATATATAATTTAACAGAATGTCAGCTAAAATATTGATTGATTCAACAATAATTAACGAACCATTTTTCTCCTTCTTTAAAAATAATATTTGCAGTTAATATTGATATAATTTCACATAATACTCACTTAAATGATATAATTTATTAATAAGTCAACATTTTAAAGAAGAAAAATAAATTTATGTAGAAGTGAAGCAAAAAACTCACAAAGCATTGTAATTTAGCAATCTTTGGTCATACACTCGAGGAAAAGAAAAGAAGGGAAAAGGAAAGCCATGGCTACCTCTTCATCTTTTCCATATAGTGGCTTTTGGTTTTGATCAAGCCACTCGATTATGCGGTGTCTCCTTGACCATAAAGGACTTCATGAAACTGGTGACCAGTCCGATCGTTCTAGCTTGGAGGTCTGTAAGGGTAAAAATCCTCCATCTCCTTATTTATGCTGATTATATTTTTAGTAAAGGGTAATTATCATGTTCGAGATTTTCACTTTATTAACCAAAATTTTGGATTTTTTTTTTGAACCACACCGACCTAATTTCGTGGCATCTGCAGCAATTTCTTCCTCTATCTTATTCCCACTTGTGAGAAATCACGTGGTGCGATTCAAACTTTTGGCCAGGCGTGCAAAATTATTTTATTTAAATGTCTGAATGTGCCGAATTAGTACAGGATCTTGGTCCATGAGAATGCTTAATATTAATCATTGGCGAAACTTTTCAAAAACTTTTTTTTTATAAATAAACTACCCATTTACTTCTTCCTCTTCTTCTATCCCAGAAATTCCCTCTGTTTCACTTTCTCTCTAAATCTTTTTGGTACTCTGATCTCAGATGTGTTGGTGTTGTAATTGCTACCTATGATCACTATTACTATATCGAAATCTTAAGCTGCTGATGATGCTTCTTCGATGATCACTAGATATTAATTACCACTTTAAGTTGTTGTATTGTAAGATTTGTTTTCCTTTCTTTTCTTTTCTATGTGAAGTTCTTCCTCTTCATTTTTTTCCTGCTATTTATTTTTCTTTTTACCCATTATATCAGCCTGTTATGTGTTAGTCGGAGAGGAGGTAGGCGGGTTCAAGTTTTCTAGGACACTACAGGGATGCACAATACCTCCCCAAGGAACAAAGCACCAAATTTTACTTCGTAAATTTTTTTTAGAGTGGCCAAGAGTGAAACTCCTAACCATATAACCCGCTTTAAGGGCAGGTGGATGGTACATAAAAGAAAAAAAATAATTGTATAAACAGATAATAACAAAGTCTCAACATATTTCTATTTTTCTAGACACCCAAGCAATCATTATTAAGAAGTTGTTTTGATTATTCTTTGATTACTTATTTAAAAACACGTGAAAACTCAAAGGTTTCTTATTATTAATATTTATTATTATTATAAAAAAAATATTTATTATTATTGTTTTTGCTGAAAATTCTGTAATCAAATTTTTATGTTGACTACTTTTTTATTTTCTTCTTCTATCTGGACAGGAATTCTCTCTTGCAATCTGGTGTTGTTATGTGCTTTCTTAGTATCACTGCTACAATATTAGCATCTCAGATTAAGGTATATATGATGGAATTGTTGCTTCTTTTGTCAGCAAAGTTCGGATACCATGTATCCTTCAGTAATATTATCGCTTGTTTCATGTTCTTATTAGTTTTATTTTTCTTCTTCTTGAACTTGTTTTTATTGTTTCTATTTGTTTTCTTTTTTAACCAATTATTCTCACTCATTCACTCACCCTCATTATGAGAAATTCCAAAATATTTGTTACTTTAGTTAAGATTTCATCAACATAATAATAATAACCAACTTGTTGGCATTTTTTGGCCTAAGAGGAAGAAGACATCACTTCTCTAGACAAAAACTTAACTCTTGGATTATGAGCCTTTGATATTACTTTGTACATTGTTTGCTCCCTCTTCTTTCTTCTCGTGTGGGAGGTTTTTTTTTTTTTTTTTGCTTTGGACACAAGGCTTGTTACTCGACACTCTCTCTCGCAACGAGTGTTTGAGCTACTCAAATCGGACTTAGCTTTACCTCAAACGTGCATACATACCTAATTGGGTTCAGCTCGTCTAAATGGTTGTGTCTATATTTCATAGGCTCTTAAGATCATTTAAGCTTTGAAATCACTGTTGACATTTTTGGGCATGAGAGCAAATAACATCTATTAGACTTTTGGCACACTACTTATTTACTTATGGTTGTTTTGAAACCCTTTATACGTTGCTTGCCTTTTTTTTTTTGGCTTACAGTCAACATTTGTTACTCAACAATACTACAAATCATATTCCCGCTTACAAAATTCCATCAAATGCCAACGATGATATTTTGGACAGCATACTTTTTGTATTTAACCAGACTTATGCTTCTTACCTTACCCAATTAATAGTAACGATCATATGCATACAACATTTTCACGTTTATTTGCGCGCAAAAGTTACGATAACTACTTAAACTATCAAAAACTAAAATCATTTCGTAATGTTACACCACCAAACTAGTGAAACGTACTTGGCACTTATTAATTTCGCATTTGTGATTGCGATCAAGTGTTAGAGTATAGTGACATGATTTCTATTCAGTCTGACCGAAGAGTTCGTTGTACGATATAATATAAATTTTTTATGGGGATTTTGGGTGGAAGGGAAGGGATTGGGTCAAAGGCCCAGGCATGTAGCCCATCACTGATCTCGGTGGGGGTGCGAGGGCTCCAGTCCCACGGTACGCACTTGTTATGTTTTGGAGCCTAAGGTTTGCTGTATACATATTTATTATTTTTTTTCATTAGAACTTATAAGCTTTTATTTTGTGGCTGTCATCCTAAATTGCCTATTGTACTTATTTTTCAGTTAGTGGATTTTTTTCCTCTTCGTCCATGGTTTTTCCCTAATTGGGAGTTTTTCAGGTAAAATTTGTGTTTTTGTTTTTTTCTTCGTCGTCTATGGTGTTATTTTTTGGAACATCAACTATTATTTGACTTTTTTTCCTTTCCTCCATTGCAGAAATTCTCTCTTGTAATTTGAAGTTGTTCCAACAGTCTCTTCCTAACAGGGGAACAATAGCATCTTAAGTTCCTTCAACTTCAGATATTATATTTCCACCAGCAACATAAGTACTTGCTTCAAGTTCTTGTAAGTTCTTCCTAAACTTGGTTTGTTGTTTCTATTTGTCTTATTTAGTCCCTTATATGTTCTCACCTTTTCACTTATCATTAGGAGAAGTCAAATTATATATGTTACTTTCAATTAAGTTTTCAGCAAAAAAATTAAACTAGGATGATGCCATGCTTAGATTTACAATATTCCATCGAATGCCAACTTTTTTATACGTTGGATGGTATAATTCTTCCATACCTGATTAATAGTAATAACAATATACGCATTATATTTCACATTTACTTCCATGTGAAATGCGATAACTTTACCGCTTGACATAAAGTTTTGTAGACAAATTTTCTTTTATGGAACACAATACTTTTAGAACCGAATAAAAAACGTTAGAAAGTTAAGTGTCATCTGATTAAATTAGGGGTTAAATGAGTTAAATCGGTATATATATATAATGCTAAACATCCTGCATTAGGCACTATATAGTAATTCACACCATATATTTTTAAACATGACACAAAAGATAATGACATTTATTTCGGTAACATAAGCATCCTCCATTATATATCGTGTTGGATCAATGTAATACTGAGTGGGGGCAATTGCCCTCGATGAAATCCAAAAATTTAGTATTTATATTTACCTGCACTCAAATTTCATCTTCGCTCCCACTCACATGAAAAATTGAATAAAAAGAATTTTTTCTAAATAATCCCTCAAAGATTTCAAGAATTCTTTTTCCTTTAATTATGTTTACCGATTTACGTACAATATTGTGATATTGTTCTTTTTTATTTATTTATTCAAATTCTATTTTAATTTTTCAATCAAATGTTTCAATATAAATATTTTACTTTCAAAATTAAGATTTTTTAAAAATTGTTTTTGCTCAACTGTAGAAATAATGAGAATGTTAATGTATCTTGTGCATAATCTATCTCTCAGTTGAGAACATATATTCAAAATTTTAAGCAAAATTTCATTGATTTTAAAAAACAATCTTGAACTGGAGTTGGAGGTAAAATAATCTAACTTTTATTATTCTTCTAATTAAAAAAAAATTACATATTAGGATTTTTTTGGCACTTTTTAATATAATTTATCCGTACATAACATTTTCTTTGTATAAGCCTACCAAAATTTTCGAATCCACCATTGATTATATATACATTTAAAAAATGTTATCAATTGCAAATGCATATTAATCGAGGTGGTAGATTAATGGTAAGCCAGTGTATTTTTATACTTATCATTCACGTTCGAATCTTTACGCATGCGCTCTCTTTTAGCGAAAGACTAGGCGACCGTTGAAATGACTAAAGATTGGAACGCGGGTATGAGTTATAAACTCAGTAATCGCCTTAGTCTCCTACAACAGAATCACGTTCGACTTTGCTGGTGCTCATATGTAGGGTTTACCCCTTTGGAAGAGGTCGAATGATGTAATTTCATATGAAAATTATTCTAATATCGATTACAAATCCGATAATTAACATACCTACGATCGATCTTGTTTTTTTGGTTCAAATATTGCAAATGCACTGTTAGGACTAAATTACTCGTATTAAAAGACAAATTGGTTTTTGAGAGAAGTTTTATGATCGATTTTAAATTTCTTCTTTGTAGTTTAATACATGAATTCTTATAATTAGGGTCTGTTTATTTGTTGGAAAATAATTTATTTTTGTAAAATATTTATAGGAAAAAATATTTATAGTAAAAATAATAATTTTTTCTTACTACTTACTTAAAACACTTTGTTCTTTTTTTTTAAAAATAATTTATGTTCTGAATGAGCAGGAGTTATTTTACTTGAAAATTTCAAAATTTTTTCAAAATTTTTTATTGATTACTTATTTTTTGAGAAACAAACGCTGAAAAATAAAAAAAAATTTTCCTATAAAATATTTTATAAGAAACAAACACAAACTTAATTGTTATTGGTTGTGTATACTGAATATAAGGTGAGATTATTGTAATATATTTTTGTTTTAAGGTTAATATTAAAAAATATTATCACCTTTACGTTTTTTTATAAATTTAGCATAACTTTTACAAATTTATAAATCTAATACAAATTTATAAATTTAATACAGTTTAGTTATTTTGTAACAAATTTAGCACCACCTTTACAAACTAATAAATTTAGCACAGTTAATTTAGCACAGTTTAATTATTTTCTAACAAATTTAATACACTATCAGTTAAAAATAATCGAATCTCTCAGCATGCACATATGTAGATATGACATTTGAGGGTTTTAAGTTATACTATATTTATACATAGACGTGTTATATATATATATATTAAGAGATTCAGTTGCTTTTAATTAATTATTTTTAATTGATAATATGTTAGATTTGTTAAAAAATAATTGAATTATGCTAAATTTGTAAATTTTTAAAAATTGTGTTAGATTTGTTAGAAAATAATTGAACTATACTAGATTTGTAAATTTTTAAAAATTATATTAAATTTGTTAAAAAGTGTAAAAAATGATAATTTTTTTTTGAAATTAACCCTTTGTTTTAAGCGGCTGGAGATAGAGAGAGGGTTGGCTGAGGAAGAATATCTTGTACTGCTAAAAAGAGTATATTAGTCTCTTTAATCACTGTGGTTACATTATCAGTAGTTAATTTGAATATGTTTTTTTTTGTTAATTTTTAAAATTCATTGTGCGAAACGTTACATGTTGCACATAGAGTATACTATATGTAAATTTTCCAAATTTTATTTGGAACGATTCAATCCTTTAACTTCCTATCATTTATGAAGACTACTAAATTAAATAAATATCCTTAGGATGAACTAAAAAAAAAAAATTACCTCAGATTTGCTAGTGATTACACTTTGATCCACTGAAATTTTGTTTTGAATACACTTTGATGGTAGATAAAAGTGAGAAATATCCATCTCTTTTATTAATATCACCGTGTGTGCCCCCCCCCCCCCCTCACTGTTGAAAGAATTGGACTTAACCGGTCAGTTCAACTAAAAAAATCGAGAATCAGGCATTGAACCGGTTCGGTTAGCCTTAAAAAACCGTTGGATTAAAGATCTGACCAATAATCAGGTGAATTGGCTAGTTAAACTGAAAATCGGAGAACCGGGTTCGATTTTTCCAACCAAAATAGTTTGATTCAAAGAGAAAAAAATACTAAAAAAATAAAAAAATACTAAATATCAATAAATGCTAACATATTTTAGTTAAAATTAAGTAATATTTTACCTGACTAAATATCTACATATTTACTTTTTCTCAAAAGTCATTAATATATTTCAATTTTTAAAAAATAATTAATACATTGTCATTTTCAGAAATAATTAATATATTTTTATTTACAAAAAATATTCACTACTTTACAAATATATAAATGATATATTTTTAGAAATAAATTAAATGAGTTATAAATGTTTAACAGTTATTTTTTGAAATATATGTTAAAGTATATTATAAGAATACAAATTTATAAATTGTAAGATAAGATTAATAAATTTTTATTTTAGAATAAATTATAAACTATATAGGCATATATATTAAAGTTGTAAATATATATATATATATATATATATATATATATATATATATTATTTTAAATATTAATATATTAGATAAATGTACATAAATATTTAAATTTTATATATTTAATATTAAATATCGATTTTACCGATTCAATTACAACTAATCCAATTAAATCAATTGAATTTTAAACTTCTAAATTTTTCATTTTAATAATCGATTGGATTCTTAAAACTTTAGTTCATCTTGATTAACGTTGTCACAATTGCCCCAATAAAATCGGGATAAGCATTTTTTTGGTCCTAAACCTTTAGGTTTTTTTATGTTTGAGTCCTAAACCTTTTTGACATTTTATTTGAGTTCTAAACCTTTTTATTTTCTACCAAATCAGTCCATTTATTTAACAAAAGTGATTAATCTATTAAAAAATAATTTTAACTTTACAAAAAATTATTTAAAAAAATATTAAATATATGAATTGAATATCTTTTTTATTAAAAATATATGTGTTACCTATTTAATTTGTATATTTGTTGATTAAAAAAATATTTAATATGCATATTTTGTTGATGAAAAAAATATTTAATTCATGTATTTAACCTTTTTTAAATAATTTTTATTAAGTTAAACTTATTTATTAATAAATTGACTACTTTTTGTAATTTAAAGGACTGATGTAGTAAGAAATCAAAAAGTTTAGAACTCAAATAAAATATCAAAAAAGTTTAAAACTCAAATATAAAAAAATTTAAAGATTTAACACTAAAAAAATATTTATCTCCAATAAAATCGTAGTCTCTAGGTTTTCTGTTTTTTTTTTTTTTTTTCTGCTGTTTTTTGCGCCCCCGAAACCACTGGTACTTATATTGACGTGACATGCGCATTGAATAATTACAATTTACGAGCAACAAATGATATAATATTTGCATCCAACAGCACGAGGAAACCATTCCAGAACGTCATATCCATAAGCATCGAATCTCATCTTTAGCTGTGTGAACGGCTTGCCGCCTACAAAAACTAAGTTAACTCTACAAGGTTTTGCTGCTGTTGTTGTTGTTGTTGTTGTTGAACTTCCATTATATTGTTCTTAATTTATTTTGCTTCTATTTTCACTTATACACATTAATTTGCATTTCACAGGAGAGGGAAAGGTGATACGTCGTATATCATGGCTGGAGCGCTCGTTGGAGGGGCATTTCTGTCGGCTATAGTGAATGTTTTAGTCGAGAGGATGGCATCTCGTCAAGTGTTGGACTTCTTCAAGGGCCAAAAACTCAATCCTCAAATATTGAAGAAACTGAAGATCAAAATGGTCACTATCAACAAAGTTCTTGATGATGCAGAGGATAAGCAGCACATTGATCCGTATGTGAAGCAATGGCTTGATGAGCTTAAAGATGCTGTCTATGAAGCTGAAGACCTCTTGGATGAAATTACTTCCAAAGTTGAGCGATCCATGATGCAAGCTGAATCTCAAACCACCTTTGACAAGGCGCAAGATTTTGCCTCCTCTCATAATCCATTTAAAATGGGAAAAAATGAAAAGTTGGAAGAAATCCTTTCAACACTTGAAGATCTAATCGACCAAAAAGATGCCCTTGGTCTGAAGGATGGCATTGGAGAAAAACCATCATACCAAAGAACACCAACGACCTCAACTCCTGATGAATCCGTCACCCATGGCAGGGATGCTGATAAGAAAGCAATAATGAAATGGGTGCTACCCGATGATGCAAACAACAGTAACCCGGATGTGCTTGCCATTGTGGGCATGGGTGGTTTGGGTAAAACCACCCTTGTTCAAAATGTCTATCGGGACAGCAGAACAGATGAATGGTTTGATAAAAAGACATGGGTCTGTGTCTCTGAAGAATTCAATGTTCATAAGCTTACCAAAGATATTCTCGAAGGATTCACCGGGCAAACTTCAAATAGCGGCAATCTTGATCAACTTCAAAATCGATTAAAGGATGATTTAACAGGAAAGAAATTTTTTCTTGTCTTGGATGATGTTTGGAATAAAGATTATCTTAAGTGGCAAGATTTGCTGAAATCTTTAATATCTGGGAGAAAAGGAAGCAAAATCCTTGTCACGACACGGGATGTAGATGTTGCTAAAAATATGCAAACTTCTCCACCTTATCTGCTAGAAAAACTGAAGGACAATGATTGTTGGTTATTGTTCGAAAGGCATGCATTCAATGGGACAGGTTGTTCTAGTGCCCATCCGGAATTGGAAAGCATCGGGAAACAATTAATTGAAAAGTGTGATGGCTTACCTTTGGCTGCCAAAGTACTTGGAGGTGCCTTACGGTCCCAAAGAGATCCTAAGGAATGGATAAAAATATTGAAGAGTGATACATGGAATTTGAACAAAGATAGCATTTTTGCTATTCTTAAATTGAGTTATCGGTTTCTTCCATCACATCTAAAACGATGTTTTGCTTATTGTGCAGTGTTCCCTAAGGATTATGAATTTAAAAAAGAGCAACTAATCCGTTTATGGATGGCGGAAGGCCTTCTGACCCAACCCAAAGTGAACATGCAGATAGAAGAAGTGGAGAAAGCAGGTGAAGTCTGTTTTAATGATCTGATGTCAAGGTCCCTTTTGCAACAATCCATGGAAAGGGAATGTTTTCTTATGCATGATCTTATTAGTGATTTGACTAAATCTATTTCTGGAGAATTTTGTTTCAGAATTGGTGTGGATAGTTCGTCCGAGATAACTGAGAGGATTCGTCATTTATGGGTTGAGAAGGAGACAGAGCATGAAGTCCATAACCAAATCATTACAATCCAACGTCTGCGCACGTTCTTATATATGGGATGGAGGTGGCCTGACTATATTGATGATGAGGAGATACAGAATATTTTGTCGACATTCTCACGTCTCAGAGTTATGTCTTTGTTTCATTACAATAAGATTTGGTTGCCTGTTTCGATTGGCGACTTAATACATTTACGTTATTTGGATCTTTCTTACTCATCAATTGAAAGGTTACCTGATTCCGTTGTCAGTTTGAGTCTCTTGGAAACCTTAATCTTGTATGAGTGTGCGCGCCTCGTGGAGCTGCCAGCCACAATTTCCAATTTAATCAACTTGTGTCAACTGGATATTAGAAGAACCTATGTGAGAAAGATGCCACCACATATGGGTAAACTGAAAAAACTTGGAGAGTTGGCTTATTTCATCGCAGGAAATGAATGTGATTGCAGCAGTATCAAAGAGTTGGGGGAACTCAAACGCCTAAGAGGACGACTTCGTATTGAGCGACTTAGAAATGTTTTGAAAGTTGAAGAGTCAGTGGAGGCAAGCTTGAAGAGTAAGGAAAAGCTCAAGGTGTTAGATTTGATATGGGGTGATGAAGGTGGTGAAGACTCATTGCATGAAAGAAATGTGCTCGAGAAGTTACAGCCGCATACAAACATCGGAAATCTTTTCATTGATGGGTATGCAGGGATGAGGTTTCCGGATTGGGTTGGAGATTCATCTTTCTCAAACATGGTGGAATTGAAGCTTGAAAGATGTAGATACTGCTCATCCTTACCACCCCTTGGGCAGTTGGGATCGCTAGAGCGCCTCTCAATCGTAGACTTGGATGGAATCACAGTTGTGGGGCCTGAGTTCTACGGGAATGGGAATAAGCCGCCATTTGGATGCCTGAAATATTTAAGATTTGAAAGGATGGCACAATGGGAAGAATGGGTTTCTTATAGCAACATGGACGAGGGTGGCGGTTCATTCACAAGGTTCCCATTGTTAGAATTTCTTGTGATAAAAAAATGCCCCAACTTAAAAATAATTCAGCCCACTCACCTGCCTTCTTTAACTGAACTTGAAATTAAGGGATGCGATCTACTAGCTTCACTTCCGAGGGCTCCTGCAATTCTACAATTTTGGATTAAGGATGGCTCTCGTGACGTGAAATTACAATTGTCTCCTTCTTCTCGGTTACCAAGTCTCCTAGTAAGTTATTGGTGGCAGTCTGCCGATTCCCCGCTAGAGCTTGCAAAGCAAATGTTGGAGTCTCCTAATTTCATTGGTTTAAAAGAAGTCACTGTCGGAGATCATGATTCGCTCACGAGATTCCCACTGGAATTGTTCCCAACGTTAGAGTCTCTTGAAATTAATAATTGTCCAATACTGGAATCCCTCTTGCCTGCTGCTGCATCTCAGGAGGAAAAACCTCTCCAGTGTTTCAAATCCCTCACATTGAACAACTGCCCAAAATTGAAATGGCTTTCGGGATGTATTGTCCCTTCTCTCGTGGAGTTGTATATAGGCAATTGTCCATCAGTTGCTATTGTAAATTGGCTCAGACTATTCCCCAATCTTACAAAGCTGGGTCTTGGTGGTGATAAGGAAGGTTGTTGGCATGCAGAGTTGGAATCTTTCCCACCAGAAAACATGTTCGGTCTTCGTCGTGATAAGGAAGGTGGTTGGTGTGAAGAGGTGGAATCTTTCCCACCAGAAAACATGTTTTTGCCTTCCACTCTCACCTCTCTTCAAATCCGTTACTTTCCTAATCTCAAGTCATTGGATAATGAGGGCCTTCAGTCACTCACTTCTCTTACGAAATTGAGGATTTCACACTGCCCCAATCTGGTATCTTTGCTAAACATGAGCCTTCAATCCCTCATTTCTCTTAGGAAATTGGAGTTTTCAGACTGCCCCAATCTGCGAGAAGTGTGGCTGCCCCCCACTCTCGTTTCTCTTGCACTGAGATGGCTTGAAAATCTGGAGTCATTGGATAATTGGGGACTTCACCACCTCACCTCTCTTACTCAATTGAAGATCATTGACTGTCCAAAGCTCCAATCCCTTGGAAAAGAAGGGCTACCCTCATCTCTTCAGCTCGTAGATATTGTTAAATGTCCTTTGCTGCAATTGGGCGAAGATTGGCCTTTCAACCCACCCCGAGCATGATTCTAATTTTTACTATTTCTTTGATTTGCTGCTTTTGTCTTCCACTCTCTTCACAAAACATTGCTCTGCTAAGGTAATTTACAAGTACATCTTGTCTCCTTAACCTCTTCTTTTTTTTTTTCCTCATCTGTAAGCTTTTCATTTTTCATAAATTGTTAAATAAATATCTCCTATACATAATTTTGTTGCAGTAATGGAGCTGAACCGTTAACATTACTACTCATTAGCTTTACAGTTCATGGTTATAGATTCCATAATTTCGGTCAGATATTGTTGCTTTTTTAGTTTCCACCAGCCTGTAATATGCTCTGCATGTTTAGTGTCAGTGATGGTGCACCAGTTCCGCGAAGACTCAATTTCCTCTGTCCCAAGAAGGCTGTAGCGCAGATCTATTTGACAGCTTTGATGGCCAAGTCATGTTCTGCAGTTAGTCCTGGAGAGCTGATGATAACTTGCCGAGACTCCTCGCTTTGCCAGGGCCTCAACAGCAGGAGTTACGGAATGGTAAATTAATTCTGTGATTTTCCAATCCTAATGGAATTACGAGTCTCCATATTGTGTAGCGATGCGAACT
Organism: Carallia pectinifolia; assembly: GCA_037832335.1. Classification (NCBI taxonomy): domain Eukaryota; kingdom Viridiplantae; phylum Streptophyta; class Magnoliopsida; order Malpighiales; family Rhizophoraceae; genus Carallia; species Carallia pectinifolia. Next base: position 35,653,812 of record CM075453.1, read on the forward strand.
TTGCAAGCTACATTTCTTTAATCCACTATTTTCACATTAGCTATTGGAAAACCCCTTTGCTTTTCCTGTTGTTTTTTCTCCGCCTAATCCACACTGCACCTACCCGCATCTGTCAAAACCACGAAAAAAAAATCAATCACGGTTTTTATTTTTTCAAAACCACTATAGGCGGATTGATAGCGATTTTGAAATTTTAAAAACTACGGTTAACCGATTCAATCCACTTCTACTAATATATATATTATACATATAAAATATGGCCTAACTTGATCATGTTCTCGCCGTATTAGAAATCTATTTGCTTTCATAATATATGTTGCCTCATCTTCATTGTTTTTACTGTTCTTTTTCATTGTTTTTACTATTCTTTACAAGAATAAGTTTTAAATTTTGGGTGCAATTGGGTACTTAAAATATTATTATTTTGATCTAATGAGCTTGTAACCATTAGATTGTTGACATGAATTGGTTCTATTTATAAGTGTATTTCCTCATTCTTTGTATTGGAGTTTGTAGTTATGTCCGATTTTTTCCTACTAGGTAGCCAGTTTCGACAATAAGATTTAAAGGGAAAAAGCAAAGAATTCTATAATTTCGGGCTTCAGTTGTAATAATAGCAACAAAATTTTCCAAAGACAAAGAAAAACTACAAAAAATTAGTTGTTTATTTATTCCTTATACATAAACTATATCTTATTACCATAACTTTGAAATTTGAATAAATATTTCACTAATTTTCTCAATTTTTTGATTAAATATACCTTAAATAAATGTAAAAAAAAAAATCAAAAGTCAAGTTTCAGAATTAGTAAAGCCGTCCAAACCGTCTAAACCAATCCATAAAATAGCAGATTGGTTTAAGCGGTTTGGATAGTTGACAGATAGGTTACGGTTTAAAATTTTCCAATCACCACCATAACAGTTTAGTTGCAATTTTTTCTTTTAAACCGTCTAATCCGACTCACAAACACTCATAATACATTATATAGCTACGGAAAAATTCTAGAGCTGATAAAGCAGCATCCTACTTTCAGTCAAGCATCATCATACGTCTTGAGCTAGGAAAAAATTCCAGAACTGATAGTGCAAAATTTTATCTAAAAGCAGTAGGAACTTCAAGATCCAACTGTCTTTTCGTTAAGTTTTCGTAGACCAATTCGAATCTGAAAAATAATCCTCGCTAAATTGTGAAGTTTAGCAGCTTTATTTCATTATAAATAGAAACAAAGTCTTTAACTGCAGATTATTTGCCTCGTATAGTAACTATTTCCATGATAGTCTGCTTCCGTGTGAAAAGTAATTGGAGCCCATATGACTAGAACTCATGAAGCTCAAGTAACTTGAGAACCTTAAAGTTATTAAATGGCATGAACTCAAAGTTAGCAGGTGTGATAAAACTTCTACATGTAAATCTCATCATAAAAGATAGGGTTAGAACCAATGATGATTACCATATGAAATCCATACTTGCCAACAAAAATATGCAGCCACATTTTATTAATGTTAATTACACATATAGTGAACAAAATTTCCAGCTTTGTTATTTCGATATTTGAGCTTCAGCATCTCTAAAGTCCAATTGTTTTAGCACAAGAAAATACCGCTGATGGGACGAAGTGAGTTGCAAGGCCACAAGCAAGCATTTCAGCACCCAACCTCGCACCGGTAAGTCCAACATATTCCCCTACACAAAATGTAAAACAACCATCTCATCATTTCACGATGAGCCCACAGCTCTGAAAGAAATCAAACAAAATAAATTCACTGCACAAGAAAAGCTAATTCATAAGTCTAGTGGTTATTAATTCGCCACAAAGTTTAAAGCCATGAAAGAGTTCCAGTATTTCTTTTTCAAGAAGTTAAGAGGATGCCAACTTAAACATTATTTTTTTTTTTTTTGACATAAACTTAAACATTATATGACCTCTGTATTTCGTGGAATGTAAATATTTAATCTGAAGGTTTCCAAAAGCTTTGAAGTGGCCTTAATAGAAAGGGCCAAAATTTGGGGATGAAAGTCATGTTGACTTAAGTGGAATTCGGAAAAACAAATTGGAGTAAATAATCATAACAACCAAACATCATAGGTTGTTGAAATTCCAGCAAGCAAAACATCATCGTCACCAACAAGAAAGCCTTATTCCCAAAATTGATTTGGATAGCCACGTGAATCTTATCTCCCCGTTCAACTCTATTAATAGTCACTATTAAATAAAATAAACTTGCATCCATTCTTACATCTATTTATTAATGTCTAATTAAAAATTCATACAAAAAATGAAAAAAAACCACTTAATTTTATTCAATAGTGACTATTAATTACATATTTATCATTATCTTGTCAATTGTAATTATACATATAAATATATTGTCAACAATCATAATTGAATGATGGGCAAATTATATTTATTGTAAAGTCATTTAACCTCGTCACTAATATTTCCTTTTCAATAAAAAAAATTTTCCATTTCAAAAAAATTTGGTAGCTATATATTAGTGTCTAAATTTAGTATTTATATTAAATTTATTTTAAAAATAATTAAATCTATTATAATACAAATATTAAATCTAGATATTAATATATGGGTACTAATTTGAGTCCTTTTTTATTTTTTATTTTTCGACTAGAAGGCGTGTAAGACTGAGAAGAAAGAGACGAAGGGGGTGTCTGGGTTAGCTTTTGAAGGGGTACATTTACGTTTCAATTTTAAAAAGCAGGAAGATAGGCGTTTGGTAAATTTTTTAGTGTTGCTGTTTGATTCTGCTCATTTCCTTATTTGACTTCCTAACAGCAGTTGATTGAAAAGCAGCTCTGAGCTACTTTTTGCTACTTTTTGGATTACTTTTCACTTTTTAATATTAATAATAATTTATATGAACTAAATTACCCTTAAAGAATATTTATATAATTTTACAATTATTTTTTTTACTTGACACATGAATTAGATATGTTAATTTATTTGATTAGTATTTATATAACTTCACTAATTTTTTTCAAGTATTCTTAAATAATATTTTTTTTCACTTCAATTTTCTTTAATATTGACATTTATAAAAAAAAATTCTCAAATATAATAATTTTTATCATTTAATAAAAATTAATATTTTTTTAAAAAATTAAAAATTAAGTAAAATAATTTTCAATATTATTTATAAAATATTATTCTAAAATATAAAATAATAAAATATAAAAATTAAAATTTTAATATGATATATCTATACAAATTATATGTTTAAATTAGACATTTCATTATTCAACAATAACATCAAGTATAAAATTAATCAAACATTTTATTAATTTTATCAGCAATCAGTAACAGCAAACAAGAATCAGCAATCAGCAATCAGCAGCAATAATTAATAATAATAATCAGTAACAGCAACATTCAACAGTTAACCCAAATAAGACCGAAGATTGAATGGATTGGACAGGCAATGTTCTTGTGTACGTTTACAGGTCAATGAGAAACCGTGTGGGGTATGGCCAGTTGGCCACCCAAACCGCGTGGTGTATACTTTGCTCTTTTTTTAGGTACCAAAAAAATTTGGCAGCGATATATTAATGTCCAGATTTAGTATTTATATGATAATAAATTTAATTATTTTATAATAAAAATAATAAATTTTATTATAAAAATTATTAAATTTATTATAATATAAATATTAAATCTAGATATTAATATATGAGTACTAATTTGAGTCCTTTGTTTTTTTTTTTTTTTTTTGACTGGAAAGCGTGTAAGACTTTGCTTGGAATGATGAAAAATGAGAAGAAAGAGACGAAGATTGAATGGATTGGCGAGGAAATTTTGTTTTGTCGGGGTTTGTGCAATTACGTTTATAGGTCAATGAGAAACCATGTGGGGTATGGCCACCCAAACCGCGTGGCGTATAATTGTTTTTTTTTTTTTTGAAAGGCATGCGTGCAAATAGTACAAAGAGTTTATAATGTACAGTTATTTTTTTTTATAATTATTAATAAAAAATTAATATATTAATAATTTTTAATAATAAATTTATATTATATTTAATTTTTAATTTTTTAATAATTAATCAATAAATATCATGTATAAATAATTATTAAAAAAATAAAAATAAAAACGATTAGTGTCAATAAAATTTTTAATACAATTATATGTCATCAATGACAAATTTATGTAATAACAAAAAATAGTTTGTTATCATATAGCAAAAGATAGTTTGTTGTCATATTATAAATTATAAATTTAAATCTCAATCAAAATATTTATAAGTATAAGTGTCAAAATAGATCATCGGGTCGGGTTTGAGTTTGGTCGTTTTAGATTCGGGTTGGGTCGTTTTGGATTCGGGTTACTTTGAGTCGTATTACTTATGAGTCAAGTTATTTTTGGGTCATTTTGGGTTGGGTCACTTCAAGTTCGGTTTGAGTTCGGGTTAACTCACTAATTGACTATGTCATCGAAAATGATAACGTGACATTTTTTATTAAAAATTTTAAAAATTTCAAAAATTTTGCTAAAAATTCTTAAAAATCAAAGAAAACTATATAATCAAAAAATAATTAAAGAAATTTCTTTTAAAACATTCTAAAAAATTAAAATAAAATTTAAAACGGTATAAAAACTTTTAAAATATTCTTAAAAAATTTATAATTAAGATTTATATTAAAAATAGTATAATCTATATATTTTATAATATAGAATATGTTAAAATTTTTTATTTTATTTTTTTTCTTAAGAAAAAAAAATTTAGGTCAAACAGGTTGGATTAACGTTGGGTTCGAGTTTGACTTAAGATTTTGGAGTCATTTCGGGTTAAGCTATTCTTCGGGTCGAATTCAGATTGTATTTTTTAGACAAGCTCGGGTCAACTTATAAGATCGAATTAGATTTTGACACCTCTATTTACAAGGATGAAATTTACAATCACATAATTACCATTCTGTGTTCAATGTTGTTTCAGAAATTGGAATTGTGGTTAGCACTTTTTTTTTTAAGATTAACCAGGAGCACAAAACCCAATTAGGGAGATAAAGTTTTCCAAAAGAAGGTGCAAAGGCCCTAGGGAAAGCGCTCTGAACACAGACAAGGCAGACTGACACGTAAATACATAAAAATAAAGAATCAATCCACAACTTTATTCCCTCGGTAAAAAAAAGTAAAGGTGAAGGTCCAACAAAAAAAATAGGGGGTAAGATTGAGGTCTTGGTCGTCCAAGTCAATGATGACACCTTTTTTCTCCTTTATTCATCCACCACAGAAATTCTGCCTCACTCGCTCTCTAAATTTCCTTTTTAGAGAACTCTCATTTCAATTGCCTTGTTGTCGTCGGTGGCAGTGCTGTTTACAATCACTACTACTAATATTTCAAAATCTTAGAGTTAAGGACTGTGATCAATCAAGGTGGATGCTTATTCTTCAATCATCAGACATCAATCTTCTTCAGTGACTCAGATCCACTTCATCAGTAATATTTGTTTTCCTCCTCTTTAGGTTGTTCTATTGTGAGTTTTCCTCTTTTTATTTTTTATTTGAATTAACTTTGATTTCCTCTTTATTCTTCTCCTTTTTTTCCCCTTCTATTTGGTTTTCCCTATTTTTCCAATTATAATATCATTTTTATTCCCCCACACCTTTAATTTTCAGCAGAAAATCATCATGTTTTTTAATTTTAAAATTTCGCTTATATAGAGATCGAATTGCAGGGATTCTCTTTTTTCTTGCAATCTGAATTCCTTCAGTTGCCGCTGCCGTTACTTTAACTACTTATCAATCAATCATACATCCTTCAAGTTGTCGGTGAGTTTTGATTTTTTTTTTCTGTGAGTTTGATTTTTTTTTTCTTACAAGTTATTTATTAATAATTTTTACTACATTTTCCTAACTTAGACTAATCATATTTTTCAAGTTCATCTAAGTTCAATTGCAAAATTACAATTAAGAGATATCATTTATTTAAGTTTCGCTGCTAACTTATTTCCACTGCAACATAATATTAATTACAAAAGAGGAATCTCAGCAGTTTTTTTTTTTTTTTTACTTAAAAACACATGAAAACTCCAAGATTTATTGTTTTCAATAATAATAACAATAATAATAATAATAATAATAATAACGACGACGACAATAATAATAACAGTAATTTTGATTTGGTCAAACTGGTATGATTAACAATTGTTTTATCTTCTTCTTCTTCTTTCTTCCATTACAGAAGTTGTCTCTTGTAATTTGAAGTTGTTTTAGTAGTCTCTTGTAATATGATTAGCATCTTGCGTTGGTTCAAGTTAAGATATCGTATCTCCATCAGCAATACTATTTCTTGCTTTCAAGTTATTGTAAGTTCTTCCTGAACTCAGTTTTATTGTTTCTATTTGTCTTATTTAACCAATTATATGTTCCCTCTTGTTCATTTGCACAGTGTGAATCCAACGCAATCCTTCCAATCAAAGATTTCATTAAATATAACTTAAATTTTAAAGAAAGGTAAATTAAAAAACTAATTAATTAACATATTAATAGATATAAATAATTTATGTCAAATAAATTAAGTTTAAAGTGACTTTTAATTTATAGATTTTTTTATTTTAAAAGTAATATATTTGTTTTCTTTTCTCAAATAAGATAACATTTAAATAAAGAGTCTAAATTAAAAATTTTGGGTATAAAATATAATGCTTTATATCGTTGCATATGTTTTTCTTTAAAGTGTAAGTAAATATATGGAACAATTTTTTTTTTCAATTATATGTTAAGGATTTTTGAAAAATAAAAAGAAAAAGATATGTAAAATGTTAAAATTTTAAGTGTAAATTATACTATTAAGAAATTTCATACTAAAAGTGAGAGATAAACAAGTACAAATATATTGAAAGAACTCATAAATTAAATACTTTAAAATTTTGAATAAAAATATGGTGTAAAGTTGCATTATTTGTTATTTATTAAGATTTTAGTCAGTTTTTTCCTCAGTTAAAGGACAAATATTCCTGCTCAATGACTACACTCTGGTCAGTTAATAATCAAATAATAATGATTATATTTATTTTTCTCTTCTTAACTTTTTTAGGTTATCCAAACAAGCCATTAAAATGATTAATTTGGCAAAATGCCAAATATGGCCGTTGGCCAATTCAAAGGGCCATGTGGCCTTGTCGGCCACCAAGTCTTGGACTTTTGCTTTTGTCTTTTTTGCTTTTTCCTATTTCACCGACAATTCATGTACAGGATGGACACCAACAGCACAATAATGAACTCTGACGGATAAATAATGAACAAAAAAAAAAAAACGAATTTCTTAATTCATGCGTTAAATAGTAAAAGACGGCTTCTTATGTAGCAGTAAAATTATTTTATTAAAAATTAAAAACTATAAATTCGAGTCAAAATAATGTATTCTCTGTAAAAAACCAAAAAGGCTAAAGTTTCATGCATCTTAATTTTCTTCAGATTTCATTGGGATGTTCGCGCATTTAGACATTTTTTATTCACACATCAAACAATGCCGCACGTACCTGTGAAAAAAAAAAGGAAAGATATATTCAAACCAAACTTATATGAAAGTATAAGTTGAAAATGGCATTATACCTATAATATTAATACTCAAATTTTAATGTAAAAGATATAGATATACTTCAAGGTTATTTCATAATTAAAAATATTATGTTTAAATTACAAAATTTTAGTTTGCTCTTTTTTTATGTTGTATATAGATTGTCCTATGTATATAATATGAATACTTTTTTTTTTTTAATAATTTGCATGAAGTTAAACTCATTTAATAACAGATTGACCACTTTTCGTAAACAAAAGGACTGATCTTATAAGAAATCGAAAGGTTTAGAACTCAAACGAAATGTTAAAAAAATTTAGAACTTAAATATAAAAAAATGAAAGGTTTATGACTTAATTTATACATATTCCTTTTTTTCTTTATATAAGGGACTAAAAAATATGTTTTTGTTTTTTTTTATTGAACAGAATACATTACAGTCTTACAAATAGGTGTTTGTGGACGAATTATAATTTTTTTACAGAAAAAGAAATGTCACGTCTGTTAAACACTGATAAAGAAATGCAACAATTAAAATAACGAAAACGTTCACCAAAACTTACAAATAGTTTGTTTTTGATTACTAAAATGAATAATTTTTCTAGTTTGGCCATTTGCATTATATCTTTCGCCTACGATGATCGCAGCTTTCACAAGTCAGCCTGCAACTATTAAATGTCTTGGTCGTCGTAGTCGTTGATGATATTAAGATGTGTTATGTAATTAAAAGAAATTTATCAAAAAAAATTTATAATATAATTTATTAAATTTATTGTATAATTGTATTTATTATAAATACAACTAAAAGAAATAAAAAATTTATTATTTTTTGTTATATAATAAATTTATATAATTACAAATAATTTTTAACTAATTGTATTTTAAAAATATTTTCAAACACTTTATACTTCTTCTTCTTTAATAATTATCCTTTTGACTCGAATCTCCATCACGAGACTTCTTTCGCGACGACTTCTTCTAAGAAGTTTAATTTTCTCTTTATTCTTGCTCTCCTTCAATTATTTTTTTTAGTTTTTTAAATTTTTGCTTGTAGTTTCACTTTTCAATTTTCCAATTATAATGTATATTTTTAGAATGATAAATCATAACTTTTTAAAATTTCTACCCGTATTTAGTTTTTTAATTAAAATTCCAATTATATAGAGATCAATTTTGATTTTTTTTTCTTCTTCTTTCTGACATTAAATTAATTACAGGAATTCTCTTTCTCTTGCAATCCCAATTCCTTGACCAGTTGCCGCGGCTACTTAGTTCTCGTGAGTTTGATTCTTCCTTGTTCTCCCTTTCGTTTACTTTTACATTTTTCTTTTTTTTTTTCTGTTTTTTTGGTTTGTTTCCTTTTGCTTTCTTCTGTTAATAGTACAAATCATAATCTTCAAGTTCATGTAAGTTCCATTATAAAATTAAAATTTCAATTAGAAATGATGAGACGTACGTACTTAAATTTTTCAATATCTGACATTACCAAATTGTAGATGGACCATAAGAGGAATTAAGAAGGAATTATAGCTCGAAGAAGATACTCCGATAGATTCAATTCTCCTTCTAAATTCAGACTGCTTGTTGATTAACATTATTATTATCGTTATTGCTTATAAAGCACAATTCTTTGGAAGCGACATGGCAGTAACATGAGAATAGTCTACCAACTTTATTTTTTTATTTTTTTTTCTCAATGCTCGTTACTCAACACTCTCCCTCACTGTGAGTCTTTGCGCTGCTCAAATCGGACTTAGCTACCTCGAACGTGCATAAATAGCTACTAATCGGGTTTAGTTTGTCTAATGGTCGTGTTTATATTTCATAGACTCTTAAGATCATTTAAACTTTGATACTACTGTTGGTATTTTTGGGCATGAGAGCAACTAATATCTATTAGACTTTTGGCACACTACTTATTTACCTGCTACCTTAAAATTTAAGTTATGGGTGTTTGAAACCCTTTATATGTTGCTTGCCATTTTTTTTTTTTGCCTTACAGTCAACCCTTGTTACTCAACAATACTACAAATCATGCTGCCGCTTACAAGATTTCATCAAATCTGACCGGGTAAAATCCTGCAAGCGTACAGGGCCGATCGTAGTAATAAAATTCTGGTGAATACTCCAAGTGTCGAACCCAAGGGAATAAAGAATTAATTATGATTTAAGTTATTCAAACTAAAGGTTTTATGTTGAGAAAATTAATGAGAAACAGAATTATTAAACCAAAAATTAAACAATTTAACTAATGGAAAATCAGAGGCAAATTAATTAAAACTAAACAAGATAGAGGGTACCAGGGCTATGGGTTTTCACCTAGAAAGGGCTGAATTACATGAATTTTGTGGATTAATGATTTGAATGTCAATTCCTCTTCTTTAGTTAGTGTTCTTTGTCAAGCAACCCTAACCGTATTCAATCTATTTATGATCTTCTCTCGAACTCACACAAAGTAGATTAAACTCATTAAAAACAGAGAATTTATAATGACATCATATAAACTTATCTCATGTCTGACTCAAAGTTCATATGTTTATCTATTTAGTGCACGATTGTATCTCATCTGTCGATCTCAACACAAATCCTATGACTACTTTCATGATGGCCAGGCACAAAAGTATATTTAAGAACAAAATAGATAAATCAAATCGAGTTCTCAACTGATAATTGCAATAAAATCAAAAGAACATCTAAACATCCACAAAATCAAATAATCCAACTCTAAAGTAGGCTACATCCCTTTCGCCCTAGTTTAGGGTTTTAGTTACTCATGCTAAAAACCAAAATTAAACAAATATCCAACATCATTAAGTTCAAAAGAAAAGGAAGGGAAAGAAAAGGAATCGAAAAACTCGTTTCCGACGTCTTCGCGTTCCTCCCTTATGCTCTTCTCCTCTTCACTCTCTACGCTTTTTCTCTGTCTTGTGTCTACAAGAATAGCCTCCAAAAGTCCTCTAACTCTGTTGTAACTTTCTGTATTTATAATACCCTCAAATAAACCCTAAAGAGTCCAAATTCGAGTCGGAAAAGGATTTATAAATTTCTTGGACAGTTTTGACCCTCTATTTTCGGACCCAAATTTCGACCCCTTCCACGTAGAATCCGAAGTTTGTCAAAACATCAAAGTTGTAGCTTTATCTCTTAGCTTCGATTCGACTTAAGAATCATCCAATTCCGACTTGTATAGAGGAAGTTATGGCTGAAATACCAAGCAGTGTGCAAAGCTGTGAAATTCTACACGAACCGACCACATATTAGCTTTCCAACCAAACTTTTGGTTCGGTTCTTTGGTGCTCGGCTTGTTTCTACTCCTTCAAACCCGATAGGTTCTTTTTTCCAAGCGTCAAATACTTCGGTTATGTCCAATTGTCCTACAAAGCATAAAAGAAGCAACCGAAGTAGAATTTGCCACAATTCACAATATTTACATAGTTAAACTATCCAAATATATATAAAATTTATGCATAAACCTATGCAAATATTGAACCTATCAAATTCCCCCACACTTGAACTGTTGCTTGTCCTCAAGCAATTCAAAAATATCACATGACCTTCACGAAAATTCCATTCAACTCGAATTTTCGAAACAGTGTCTCATTAACACAATACAAGATCAATCTAAAAGTATCACTCAACACTTCACTAATCAAATATAATCAATAGTATTCTTATTCCCCACAAAATAGGTTTTCAAATTGATTAATTGTGTGCAAGAACCCTTTATTGATCAATGATAACGCTTAACTATCGTCATGTAGAAAGTAATTACACACACTCATCCAAAGTCCAAGGACAAAAATTACCTTCTCTTTAAAAGATACAAAACCACACTAAGGATCAATAGGAATTAATTATTTTACTTTTTTTTTTATATGTACTAGAGGCTTTAATACTCTTCTCTAAATACTGACATGCTTTTTGACACGAATACCATTACTTGTGGTGTCGGTATCCGATTACTACTTCACAAACAGATATTTAGAGTGCTTTGCATACTCATAATTCAAGTTAGTTTTTGACGTGAAGACCAACAATTATAATGCCGACCCCCAGTTACTCAGTAACTCAAAACAGCGGAGTAGATGACATATTAACAACTTGCAAGCCTCATTTTTTTTTTTCAATTCAATTCCTAAATCATATCCCCAAAATTCTTTAGAAGAAGAGAAGATAACGTTTGTTCAAGTACTTTAAATGAGTGTACATAATTAAAAACTACATGAAGATCTCTAAAAGCTAGCATCTCTCTTTAAAAGATCATCGCACAACTTTAAAATTAAATTAGAAACAAAAAATTTTTTCAAGTGGAGAACAAGTTCACTACTAACCATCTTTAACTAGCTAATGTCAAATACTACTCAAAGACTAACCTTACATGCATTAGTACTATCATCGACGTCCAAAAATTTAACTCAAATAGAATTCAAGTGAAGCTCATGGAAATCATGTAAAAATTACCAATCAAAGCATTAAAGCGCAAAAAATTTGGCAAAAATTTGAGCAAAATTCTAAAATATAACCTCTCCCCCACACTGAACTAACATTCTCCTCAATGTTACGAAAACATAATAAATTAAGAGAAAAGAAAGCGAAACTTCCCGAGTATTAGGGAGTCATTGGGCCACGATCCACTTTCTGCGCTCACATGTCAACTATATAGTCACCGTAACAACTACAAAAATCATGGGAGAAAGAGGAAACAATAAGCGCCAAAAGAGAGTAGAGAAAACAACACACGTCTACATTCTATTCCTAACGAAACTAGTCCTACATAAGCCATAAGAAAAATACAAGAGAACAGTCCCAAAATATGAAATTCAGAACAAAAGGAATACCTCACACGTAACCCAAACTATCGTCTCAGTCCCATTGGAACAAACCCAACCAAATTCAACACCCAATTAGACAATAAAAACCATAATTGAACAACATTTTAATTTGTAGCTCAATAGAAAATAATTAAGGGTGTTGTGCGAAGTTAAAAAATTGGGTATTTGGGGAGTTAAAGAAAATTAGGTAAGTGGAGATTTTAAAGAAAAAATTTGAGTAGTGGAGTTTGGAGAGAAAGGAAAAGAAATAATTAAAGAAAGGAAGATAAAATAAAATAAAGTAAAAAAAAAAATTGGAGAGAGAAAGATAGATAAATAAATAAGTAAAATAATGAGATAAATAATTAGTAAAAAAAGAGGAAAGAGAAAAAAAAATTAAATAAAGGTGGGAAGAGGAGAGAGAGTATGTGGAAAAAGACAAAAAGAGAGAATAAAGAAAGAAAAAGTAACAAAAAAGAGGAGAGAGAGTGTCAGAAATTTTTTTTTTTTTTTTAATGGGTGAAAAGTGAAGGTTTGACCAAGTTTGATCCGTTTGACCGGGTCAAACAGGGTCAACGGGCCGACCGGGTCAAACTTTTTTTCATTGATGAACAGTGTCGGACCGGACCATGTCCGGACCACAACCGGACCAGGTCAATCCGCACACTCCTGGGCAGCAAATAACCGGACCTAGTCCGGTCTTTGACCGGACCAGGTTGTTGTTTTTTTTTTTTTTTTTTTTAACTTCATTAACTACCACCCAAATGTTTATTTTCTTTTCAAATTTCAACAAAACCATCCAAACTCTAACTATTTTAATGTCTTATAATAAACCCAAATCAACTGAAAACATTAAATTTATGTCCATCAACCCAAAAAAAATAATATACGAAGAATAAAAAATTCAAAATTAGCCCAAAAAATACAAAAATTAAAAAGAACATAGCAATCAAATAAAATAATTATGAACTCAGCATTCAACAAATATTAATACATCAAAAATTTGTAAAATATCGAACCCATAAATATTATACGAACATAAACATAGCTAAGTCCAAATTCCACCCCCACACTTAAAATAAAATACATCCAAAAATTAAAACGAAAGGTGAGGGTAAAGAAAAACTCCCTAATTGATGACCAATTTGATATTCCCTTTAGAGGATATTGACCGTACCTTCATCTTTCTTATGGCCCTAGGAAAAAATAAATAAATAAATAAATAAAAGCTAAACGAGAATAAAATGAACTAAACTAAAAAAAAAAAAAAATAAATAAAAAGAAAAACAACTAAGATAGAAATTGGGTTGCCTCCCAATAAGCGCTATGTTTAACGTCTATAGCTAAACGTTTCTCCCTTGAATTAAGGAGGATGATCGCAAAGAGGATGAGGCCTTAAGTTGTCTCCATGAACCTTAATCATCCCAAACTTCTTGCTCCAAATATCGACTGCTCCTTGAGAGTACACCTTGCGCACTATGAATGGTCCTAATAATTGCCTTTTCTTGCGATTCCACGGGATTGTCCCACTGTAAGCATCATAGAGAAGCATTTTCTCTCCCTCCTTGAAGTCGCTTCCCATATAATTATGCTCTAAAGGGAGAGAAGGTTGTTTAAGCTCCAAAGGAGCCAACTTCGCAATGGAAAGTGCTGAGCTCGGCTTTGCCGCTAGGAGAGGTTGCTCAAATAACATCTCAAGTGCACTTCCCAAGTTTATATCCATTCTCTTTGGGTCTTCTTTGGGTGGCTTTGATGTTTCCATCATGAAGCATGTATCATGTAGTGATAGACTCTTTAATGCTTTGCACACGTTGAATACATGTTCTTCTTTTCCTACCCGGAATATCAACTTTCCTTGTTCTACATCGATGAGGGCCTTACCAGTGGCTAGGAATGGTCTCCCTAAGATTATTGGGATGTCTACATCTTCGCCCATATCCAGAACTAAAAAATCAGCTGGGAAATAGAACTTTCCCACTTTAACTAGCACATCTTCAATCTTTTCATATGGCCACTTGATGGACCAATCAGCTAGCTGCAAGGACACTGAGGTTGGCTCTAATTCTCCTATCTTTAGCCTCCTGAAAAAAGATAAAGGCATCAAATTAATACTTGCACCTAATTCACATAAACAACGTTCAATATTTAAACTACCAATGGTGCAAGGGATAGTAAAACTCTCTGGATCCTTTAACTTTGGAGGTAGTTTATTCTGAAGAATAGCACTACACTCTTCAATTAAGGCAACTGTAGCATGTTCCTCGAGTCTCTTCTTGTTTGATATAATCTCCTTCAGGTACTTTGCATAATTTGGCATCTGTGCAATTGCCTCTGCAAAAGGAATGTTGATGTGGATCTTCTTAAACATGTCCAAGAACTTAAGAAAGTTCTTGTCCTCATTCCTCTTCTTCAGCCTGTAGGGAAATGGAATCGGTGGGACATACGGCTTGACTTGTGGGCGAGGCGTGGGTGGCACTGGCTCCTCAATATTGTCCTGCCCTCCTTGTTCATCATCCTTAGCTTTCTCTTGCACAGGTTCCTCCTCGTTGCCACCATCTTCTGCGGGCTTGTAATTTTTCTGAGCATCGTCAGGATTTCCTACTACCTTCCCATTTCTCAATGCAATGGCTAAAACACTCTCCTTTGGATTTACCTCAGTATTACTAGGGAGTTGACCTTGATTCCTAGTCGAAATTGCATTGGCAAGTTGACCCACTTGTACTTCCAAAGTATGAATCGAGGCTTGGTGAGTGGATGCAACTTGATCAATTTTTAGATTCAATTTCCTCAGCTCAGCATCTTGTTGTGTCATTCTCTCATCCATCTTTGACATGTATTGCATAAACATGTCTTCTATCTGTGACTTTTTCTCCTGAGGTTGAGATGATTGACCTTGAAATTGGGGTCTCGGCTGCTGAAACCCTGGTGGTACTACTTGCCTTGTATTTCCCTGCTCCTTCCAGCCAAAATTTGGATGGTTACGCCATCCCGAGTTATAGGTGTTGGAGTATGGGTCATTCCTCTGCTGTTCTCCAGCATAAGCTCCAGCATAATTAATCTCTTCCGCTGACTTTCCTGAGTCTCTACCCATGCAAGTGGCTTCGGTGTGTCCAAAATGTCCACAATAAGAGCATTGTTCTCTCTGCATCAAGTCCCTGCTCAATAATAACTTCACTTGGCGAGATAAGTCGTCTATCTTGGCTGTCACGTCAACGTTTGAAGATATATCATAAACTCCAACTCTACGCCCTCTGATAGCTTTCTGTTGGGAGTTATCTGCCAGCAGCTCATAAATATCATACAACTCATCTGCTGACTTATTACCCACATAGCCTCCAGCTGCCGAATCCACTAACATCTGAGAATTAGTGATGAGACCATCATAAAAGAACTGCATCTGGAGTGGCTTAGAAAATTGATGATGTGGGCACTGCACTAGAAGCATTTTGAATCGCTCCCATGCTTCGTGAAAGGGCTCAGCATCCATTTGTGAGAAGGAGCAGATTTTATTCCGAAGCTCTGCAGTCTTTTGCGGGGAGTAAAACTTGAGCATAAACTTATCATAAATCTGCTCCCAAGTATTAAGTGATTCCTCTGGTAGGTTGATCAGCCACGTCCTTGCCTTATCCTTGAGGGTATAAGGAAAACACCTCATCCTTAATTCATCTGCTGAGCACCTCCCTGGAGGAAAGGTCTCGATAGTACTGTAAAAATCCCTAAGGAAAGTAAGAGGGTCTTCACTCGGTAGACCATGAAACGATGGTAGCATGTTAATAGAACATGGTCTTAAGCTCGTAGTTACGAGCTGCTGTACTCAGCCTGATGCAAGATGGTGAAGGACCAATCACAGGCCTTTGAATGTCCTTCATGCTAATTCTAGCCTGCTCCCTCACCTCCTGCCTATTGTTGAGTGCTTGATCTTCTATCACCTGACCATCCCTGTCACCGACTCTTTCGGCCATCTCAGCTCGCTTTAATGCCCGATTTTGCCGACAAAGCTTTTCAATCTCGGGGTTCAACGGAAGGAGATTATCGCTTTTAGACGCTCGCAATTGCATAAACTACCTGAAATCGTGAAAAAGAAATAAAGAAGTAAACTAAAACTTAAAATAAATAAATAAAACTAAACTAAACTAAATCTTAAAAAAATAAAGATAAAAATAAAATAAAATAAAATAAAATAAAATAACAAAAATCACAATTAATGCTCTGTTCCCCGGCAACGGCACCAAAAACTTGACCGGGTAAAATCCTGCAAGCGTACAGGGCCGATCGTAGTAATAAAATCCTGGTAAATACTCCAAGTGTCGAACCCAAGGGAACAAAGAATTAATTATGATTTAAGTTATTCAAACTAAAGGTTTTATGTTGAGAAAATTAATGAGAAGTAGAATTATTAAACCAAAAATTAAACAATTTAACTAATGGAAAATCAGAGGCAAATTAATTAAAACTAAACAAGATAGAGGGTACTAGGACTATGGGTTTTCACCTAGAAAGGGCTGAATTACATGAATTTTGTGGATTAATGATTTGAATGTCAATTCTTCTTCTTTAGTTAGTGTTCTTTGTCAAGCAACCCTAACCGTATTCAATCTATTTATGATCTTCTCTCGAACTCACACAAAGTAGATTAAACTCATTAAAAACAGAAAATTTATAATGACATCATATAAACTTATCTCATGTCTGACTCAAAGTTCATATGTTTATCTATTTAGTGCACGATTGTATCTCATCTGTTGATCTCAACACAAATCCTATGACTACTTTCATGATGGCCAGGCACAAAAGTATATTTAAGAACAAAATAGATAAATCAAATCGAGTTCTCAACTGATAATTGCAATAAAATCAAAAGAACATCTAAACATCCACAAAATCAAATAATCCAACCCTAAATTAGGCTACATCCCTTTCGCCCTAGTTTAGGGTTTTAGCTACTCATGCTAAAAACCAAAATTAAACAAATATCCAATATCATTAAGTTCAAAAGAAAAAGAAGGGAAAGAAAAGGAATCGAAAAACTCGTTTCCGACGTCTTCGCGTTCCTCCCTTATGCTCTTCTCCTCTTCACTCTCTACGCTTTTTCTCTGTCTTGTGTCTACAAGAATAGCCTCCAAAAGTCCTCTAACTCTGCTGTAACTTTCTGTATTTATAATCCCCTCAAATAAACCCTAAAGAGTCCAAATTCGAGTCGGAAAAGGATTTATAAATTTCCTGGACAGTTTTGACCCTCTATTTTCGGACCCAAATTTCGACCCCTTCCACGTAGAATTCGAAGTTTGTCAAAACATCAAAGTTGTAGCTTTATCTCTTAGCTTCGATTCGACTTAAGAATCATCCAATTCCGACTTGTATAGAGGAAGTTATGGCTGAAATACCAAGCAGTATGTAAAGCTGTGAAATTCTACCCGAACCGACCACATATTAGCTTTCCAACCAAACTTTTGGTTCGGTTCTTTGGTACTCGGCTTGTTTCTACTCCTTCAAACCCGATAGGTTCCTTTTTCCAAGCGTCAAATACTTCGGTTATGTCCGATTGTCCTACAAAGCATAAAAGAAGCAACCGAAGTAGAATTTGCCACAATTCACAATATTTACATAGTTAAACTATCCAAATATATATAAAATTTATGCATAAACCTATGTAAATATTGAACCTATCAAAATCCCAACTATGCTATTTTGGACAGCACACTTTTTGTATTTAACAAGACATATGCTTCTTACCTTACCAAATAAATCGTGTGCATACAACATTTTCACGTTTATTTCCACGCAAAAGTTACGATAACTACTTAAACTGTCAACAACTAAAATTATTTCTTCACGTTACACCATCAAACTAGTGAAACTCACTTGACACTTATTAATTACGCATTTGTGATCAACTATTGAAGTATGGTAATTTCAATCTTGTTTAGTCTGGTTTGAAGAGCTCGCGGTGCGACGTAATATAGATTTTTTCTAGGGATCTGTGGTAGAAGCAGGGGATAAGGCCGAAGGCCTGACCTTGTAGCCCATCACTAATTCCAACGGCATTGCGGTGGCTTCGTCCCTGCAGTATGGATTTTTTAGCTTTTAGGCCTTGAGGTTTACTGTACATATTTATTGTTTTTTTTAAATTAGCACTTATAAACTTTTTGTTCTGTTGCTGCTGCTATCTTATACTCTCTATTATACTCTTTTTTGAGTTAGTGGATTTTCTCTTTTTTCCCCATGATATCATGTTTAGATTTACAATATTCCATCGAATGCCAACTTTTTGATATGTTGGATGGTATACTTACTGTATGTAAATGCAGTTGTACTTCTTACATACCTGATTAATAGTGATAACAATATACATAGTATATTTCACATTTTCTTCTATGCAAAATAAAATAACTTTACCGCATGACATAAAGGTTCGTAGATAAATGTACTTTTATGGAACACAATACTTTAGAACCGAATAAAAAAGTTAGAAAGTTAAGTGCCAACTGATTAAATCAAGGGATAAATCAGTTAAATCGGTGTGTGTGTGTGTGTGTGTGTGAAATAAATTTGCGTTAAACATACTCTATTCCACACTATATAGTAATTCACACCATATATTTTTAAAATATGACACAAAATATAATGACATTTATTTCAGTAATAATAAGCGTCATCCATTATACATGGTGTCGGAACTATGTAATACTGAGTGGGGGCAATTGCCCTTGATGAAATCCAAAAATTTAGTATTTATATTTAACTGCACTCAGATTTCATCTTTGCCCTCACTCACATGAAAAATTGAATAAAAAGAATTTTATCTAAATAATCCCTCAAAAGATTTTAAAAAATTCTTTTTCTTTTAATTATGTTTACCGATTTATGTACAATATTGTGATATTGTTCTTATTTATTTATTTTACTCAAATTCTTTTTTCATTTTTCAATCAAATGTTTTAATATAAATATTTTACTTGCAAAATTAAATTTTTTTGCTCAACTGTAGAAATAATGAGAATGTTAATGTATCTTGTGCAAAATTAATCTCTAAGTTGATAACATATATTCAAAATTTTAAGCAAAATTTCATTAATTTTTAAAAACAATCTTGAACTGGAGCTGGGGGTAGAATAATTGAACTATTGTTCCTCTTCTAATTAAAAAAAGTTTACATATTAGGATTTTTTTTTTGTTTGCACTTTTTAGTATAACTTATCCGTACATAACATTTTCTTTTTATAAACATGTGCCTTGTAAAGATGAATGTGTGGGTATATATTGCCTGCCAAATTTTTCGAATCCGCCCTTGATTTTATATACATTGAAAAAGATGTAAACAATTGCAAATGCACTATTATACAAGTCCAAAAGGACTAACTTACTGTTAACTTATTAAAAGACAAATTGGTTTTTGAGAGAATTTGTATGATCGATTTGTATTCTTACAATTAGTTGTTATCTACTTAATAGAAAGTTAGATTGTTGTAATATTTTTTTGTTTTGGGAGAATAGGGATAGAGAGAGGGTCGGCTGGGGAAGAGTCCTGGGCTACTAAATAGAATATATTAGTCTTTTTAATCACTTTCGTTACATTTAAAAAGCAGTTAGCATGTAGTCGGGGTTTTGCTAATTGGCGTCGAGAGCTTGCTATTGTGTGCCAATGACTTTTAACCGGATCTACTTTGTCATGTCATTTTTGGCCAGCATTAAGTGCTCTCTTGTGGATTTTCGTACCCCTTGTGGCTTAGGTGTTGGTCTTTTTCTTGTTGTGGTGTTAGTGGGGCTCGATTCCTGCCTGTCAAGCATTCTTTTGACTTCTAGTGTTTGGTGACGGTTTGGAGAGCATCGATGGCCTCGCCCGCCTCGCCCTTGTGCTTGGGGGAGGGGGTGGGCATGGGGGAGGGAGGTGTTTTTTGCTACTGAGGGAGCCCGTGTATAGTTCGCGCTGTGCTGCCTTGGGTGCTAATTTAGGTCATCGGCTTTTGGTTGGCCTCCACTCCTTATTTCCCTAGGTTTTCTATAGTTGTGGTTTTTATTGGCGCTTTGTCTAGCGTTGCAACATTCTTCAGCATGTTTCTAGCCTCCGATCAGTGTCTTGCTGCAGTATGGCCCCTTGAGGGTTGCCGCTTCCCCTACTTGTCAGAGGTTCACCAGTTTGCCAGTGGTTTGTCTAGGATTTCTATATGGGTCTCTATTTGGGTTGGGCTTTGGGCCCTACTCTGTGGAGTGCAAGTTTGATGTTCCTGGGCTTTAGGCTCGGACTATATACTTTTTAATGGTCTGTCTGGTTAGCTGTAGGACTTGGGGTTCAGGGTATAGTGGGTTTTACTTATATGATAGCACGATCTGTTTTTATCTATATATAATTAATGTAGGCTTAGGTTTGGACTTTGGATTGACCCTTTTTCTACTTCTCTTAATACTTAATCTAATGAGTTTGCTTTTTGTTAAAAAAAAAGGTTGATAAAAAAAAGCAGTTAGTTAGAATAAGTTTGGTTTTTTTTTTTTTGCTACATACTCCCAACCGATGGTGCGCCGACTGAAGTGTATATAATATAATTTTATTTTTTTAATATTTAAATTTAAATTTAATAAATATTATTCTAAAAAGTAAATTATATATATTATATGAGATTTTTTAACAAAAAATTTCGTAAAAAAATTTTCCTATGAATTTTTTTTCTAAAACAGTATAAAAAATTATTATTATATTATATGTGTGTATGAGCGTATGTATGTAATATTTGCATTTTCTTGGTTAAATTTTATAATATATTGTGTGAAACGTTACATACTATATGTAAATTTTCCAAATTTTATTTGGAATGCTTCAATCCTTTAATTTCCTATCATTTATGAAGAGTATTAAATGAAATAAATATCTTTAGGATGAACATAAAAAAAAAAAAAAAAAGATTACCTGTCAGATGGCTTGTGATTTGCTTGTGATTACACTTTGATCGACTGACAAATGATTTTGAATGCAATTTGATCCTTGATATAAGTGAGAAATATCCATCTCTTTTTGTGTAAAAAAAAAAAAAATCTATGTTGTTTTGACGTCAACCCACATATGGGCCAATAAAATCCTAATCTCTAGGGTTTCATTTTGTTTCTTTTTTTGTCTCGTGTTGTTTATTTTTGCACTGAAACAATTGGTACATACTAGTTAAGATGGTAGTTTAATTAGTCATTCAATATATTTCTCATTACATTAATTTAAATTTAAGTCTCAGTTGCAATGTTTTTTATGTCAGAATATATGTGCTTTGCACATTATCTCGTTCAAAACTCATTAACACTAAAATTAAATGTGTGAGATACTTATTCAAATTTATTAATATTTGAATGATAAGTTTTCTCTGTAGGATAGATTAAATTAAGGCATCAATAGTATCAACTCTCGGTTCATAAGTATTATCACCTACATATCAGTCAGTGCGTTTTTTTCTTTCCTTCAAATAAAAAAAAAAAAAAAAGGGAAAAGCCACTAGTACACGTGCATTGAATAATTACAAGCAACAAATGATATAATATTTGCATCCAACAGTACGAGGAAACCATCCCAGAACGTCATATCCACAAGCATCGAATCTCATCTTTGGCTGAGCGAACGGCTTGCAGCCTACAAAAACTAAGGGTCTATTTGATAGTAACTTTATTTTTTATTTTTTATTTATTTTTCATAAAAAATAAAAAATATGTTTGATATTGTTTTTACTTTTTTTTTTTGTTAAAATGTTGAAAGTATTTTTTAAAGAAAAAAATAAATTAGGAAAACAATAAAAGATGTTTTTCTTTTTTTTTCACTTTTCTTTTTATATTTTCTCTCACAACTTTTCTCTCTCTATCAACCTTCTTCATCATATCTCTCTCTACTAATTCTCTCTCTATCTCTATTTTTTCTCTTTACTCATTCTCTCTCTACCCTCTCATTTTTGTCTCTCTATCAGTTTCTCTACTCTTTTTTTTCTTTTTTTTTTCTCTCCCTTTTTTCTCTCTATATCATTCTCTCCACTTATTCTCGTTCTGTCCACTCTCTCTCTCTCTTTTGTCTCCCTCAACCATTTTCTCTTTATACTCTCTCTCTCTCCTTTTCCTCTATCTACCGTTTCCGCTACTCACACTCTCCTTTTTCTTATTCCATCATTCTCTCTACTCATTCTCTTTTTACCCTCTCTCTTTTCTCTCTCTCTACCGTTCTCTCTTCTCATTCTCTTTAACTACACTCTTTTTCCTTTTTCTCAATCTACCTTTCTTTTTACTTATTTTCTCTACTCATTCTCTTTACCGACACTATATCTCATTTTTTTCGCTCTATTAGTTTTTCTACTCTCTCTCTCTACCCTCTTTATCATTTTTCTCTTTATCATTCTCTTTACTTATTCTCTTTCTATCCACATTATCTTTCCTTGTTCTTGTTCTACTATTCTCTCTACTCATTTTGTCTCTACCATCTCTCTCTTTTTTTTCTCTCTACTCATTTTCTCTCATTTTTCTCTTTACTGTTCTTTCTATTCATTCTCTCTCTGTCATCTCTCTTTTTCTCTCTTTATCATTCTCTCTACTCATTCTTTCTCTGCCCTCTTTCTCTCCTTTTTTTCTATTTATCATTCTCTCTGTATTGTTTTTCTCGCTCTCTCTCCACCTTTTCTCTCTATATCCATTTTTTATCAACTCTTTCTAGCCATTCATTTTACTTTTCAGCTCTCTGTCAATTACTCTATACATTTTTTTTCTCTTTATTCATAATCTTTTTTATCATTTCTTTCATTATCCTTTCTTTATCTATTTTTTTTATTTTTATAAAAAAAATAAAAGTTGAAAATAATAAACACAAAAATTTAACAAATAATAAAAATAAAAATAAAAAAATAATAATAACAAAAAATTAACAGCGTCTCCAAATGAGGACTAAGTTAACTCTACAAGGTTTTGCTGCTGCTGTTGTTGTTGTTGTTGTTGCCGCTGCTGGTTTTTCTTTAATTAGTCTTGCCTGTTTTAAGATCTCGTAAGTTTGATTTTTTTTTCCTTCTTTTTCAGTCCTTTTTTTTTTGTTTTTGGCTTTTCTTGTACCAACTATTATTATTACCAATTGAAAAACATGTTGCATAAGAGGATAAGAACAATGTCTCAACATATTTCGACCCTTTTTTGTATTTTATTTGAAACACCCAGGCTGTCTTTATCAATGAGTGGATCAAAGATGCTCTACTTTTGTTTTTGTGGATTACTTGTTTAATAACAAAAAACATGAAAACTCAAAGAGTACTGTTACGTGGACAGGAAAAATAAGACGCAGAGCAGACTGAAAATTTTTTTTTGTGCAACCAGGTGCTTTTTTTGTGCAACGAAAAAATAGGTGAAAAATACTTCCTAATTTTGTTGCACAAATTTGACATCTCGTTGCATAAAAAAACTAGTTGGTTGCACAAAAAAATTTTCTTGTCTCTTTCGCGTCTCTCTCTTCCCGGCCACTTACTTTTTTCCAAACTCAAAGGTTTCTGATTGTTAATTATAATAATTATTATTATTGTTATTAGTGAATATTCTTTAATATGTTAGACTATTTTTTTATCCTCTTGTATATTCATAAGAATTCTCTCTTGTAATCCAGAGTTGTTCTGTACTCTCTTAAAATCACTGCTCCAATATTTCTCTTATATGAGAAAATTTACATTTAAACATACTCTATTTGGCACTATGTAGCAATCCCTATATTTGTGCATATAAAAAAATATATATATAATGACATTTATTTTTAGCAACAGTAAGCATCCTCCTTTGTATACGGTGTCGCCGAGTAGGGGCAATTGCCTCCACTGAAATCTAAAAATTTAGTATAAAGTTATAAGAGTTTTTATATTTGTCTCCACTCAAATTTCCATCTTTGCTCCTACTCCCATGAAAGATTGGATGAAAAAGATTTTTTGTAAATAATTCCAAAAACAATTTCACAAATTCTTTTTCTTTTAATTATGGTTACCGATTTACATGCAATATTTGTGATATTGTTATTTTTTATTTATTTTATTCAATTATTTATTTATTTTTTCAATCAAATATTTAAATATAAGTATTTTACTCACAGAATTTTGATTTTTTTTTATCTATTTTTGTTTTGATCAACTATAGAAATAATGAAAACGTTAATATATCTTTTACATAATTTATCACTAAGTTGAAATTAGTAATCAAAATTTTATGCGAGTTTTTATTAATTCTAAATAATAATCTTGAACTAGAGGTGGAGGTAAAATAATTGAACTATTATCATCTTCTAATTCAAAAAATTCACATACCATGAATAATTTTTTTTGACACTTATTAATATAACTCATTCGTACTTAAGTCGTACAGATAGGGACACAGATACAGTAATATGTCAATTTTAAAAAAATTAAAATACGGATACGACATAGACATGTGTATATATATATATATATATATATATATATATATATATATATATATATATATATAAATTTAATTTTTATTGTTAAAATAAATCTTATAAAATATATATTTTTTATGTATATTTAAGATCTCACAATATATACTAAATAATAAATATTAATAAAAAAATATAAATTTAAAAAAAAAATTCAAACCTTCCCCCTTCCCTTCATTTGAATTTCCAAAAAAAAAAAAAAAAAAGTAAGAAAAGAATGGCGGGATGGCCTGTCGCTTCACGCTTGTCGCTTGTAACTGTGACAGGCGACAGGCCATCTTTTTTAAGTTTTTGTTTTATTATTTTTTTAAGCTGTGTTTGTGCGTCAGAAACATGTTTTCAGCATATTTTAGATGTGTCTAAGAAGTGTACGAATTTTATTTTTAAATATTTTTTAGCGGACATGGTTTAGCTTGTCGAATATGAATCCATGTCGTATTCAATACATATACATATCTAATACGTATTTGGCACAAACACTTCACTAAAATAACCATGTCCTTGCATCCTTGGTCTATACATAACTTATCCAGGCATAACAATTTGTATATTCACGTCTCTTGTAAAGATATAGGTGTGGGTATATATTGCCTCTACTGACCAAATTTTTTGGATCCATAACTGATTATGTACGTTTAAAAAGGTTGTAAACAATTGCAAATACACTATTATACCGTCCAAAAGCGACTAAATTACTATTGACTTATTAAATGACAAATTGGTTTTTGGAAGAAGTTTCACAATAGATTTTAAATTTCATCTTTTTCATTTAGTAAATCAATTCTTACAATTAGTTGTTATCTACTTAATAGAAGGTAGGATTGTGGTAATTTTTTTTTTTTTTTTATGCAAGTGTTAACACATTTGTTTCAAGGGACTAGAGACAGCGAGAAGGTTGGCTGGGGTAGAGTATCTTAGGCTACTAAAAAGAGTATATTAATCTTTTTAATCACTTTCGTTACTTTAACTAACATTGTGTAAAAACTTCGGAATATGTTTTTTAAAAAATAAAATAAAATGTATCGTGTGAAACTTTACATGGTGAAATTGTGCGTTTCCCCCTACCTCACCTATATTAGAGACTGTTCAGATGTAAGCAATAATACGTAACATTTGATCCATGTTTGTCTACGAAAACTCTAGTGGAAGAATTATGTTTAATTCTATTGGTGTTCGAGATGTGAGTCAACCTCTTTAATGTTGTTAAACGAAACTTAAATAAACAATAATTACCTTGGTCCCGGTTTAAAGATCTGATGACTGAAACGCATAGTAAATTTTTTTGTTAAAAAGAAAAAGTATACTATATGTGAATTTCTCAAATTTTATTTAGAACACTTTAATCCTTTAACTTCCTATAATTTAGGAAAAGTGCTAAATGACATAAATATCCTTGGGGTGAATTAAAAAAAAAAAAAAAAAAACCTGTCAGCTTTGCTTGTGATTATACTTTGATCTACTCAAGTTTGATTTCAAATACAATTTGATCCTAGACACAAGTAACAAATATCCCTCTCTTTTATTTATTTATACAAATTTAGTTCTTTTAATTCTGACTGCAAAGACGAGGCATTTTTTCCCCTGTTTTTCACATTTAATTTTTTTTTGGGTGTCATAAAAACAAAATTAAAGCCCGTTTGATTATTTTCCATGCGTATTTAGGCCATTAAAAAAATGATTTATATTTTTTAAATCACCCAAGTAGTAATTTGGTAGTAATTCAGCTTATTTTCTCCATTCGTGGCTTAAGTTCAAATTCTAGTGAAACCATTTGAGAGTTTTGACACTTGATTTTTTCGATTTGATCGTAAACTGTGTGCCGTTGGTTCTAAACTTAATAATTGTCGTGACCAATTTAGAAGAATCACGGTTAAACCCAACAATATTTAAGTAATGAGTCTCTTATTATGAGATAAGTTAAATGGGGATTTCAAATGAGAATATTTATATTCTAATTTATAAATTTGATAACTAATATATGAATGATAATTTTTTTTGGTCACTAAAAAAAAACCTTTATATTTTTTATAGCTAATCAATAATGCGGTCATTACCCATTATGTCAATAAAGAAAGGAAAAAGAATCCTGACAGTTTTTGTTGATAATTCTTTTTATTTGCAGTAATATTGTAAGCACTACTTAGTGATTTAATTTCAACGGAAAAATGTGGGTATACAGTTCTTTAAGGCATATAACAGTTTATTTTAAAAAAAAATTTAGTTATCCAATGACTTATATATATATATATATATTTTGTTGTTTTTTCGTTTTTTTTTACCTGGAAACATCTGTAGACATGTGCATTGAATAATACCAAGCATCAAGTGATAATAGTATTTGTCTCCAACAACTTGAAGACAACGTCATCTATAAGCATCCAATCACAACTGTAGCTGAGTGAGTGGCTGGCCGCCGACAAAAGCTCTAGTTAAGCGGCCACCAAATACTAGTGAGAGATGAGAGGAGAGGAGAACTAAGTTGACTTTATGAAGAATTTACCAAATATATATTCATTAATTAATTAGATCTGAGATTAAGTTTTTGCTGTTATCATTGTTGTTTGTTGTTCTTTGACTTGCTTTCTGTTGTTCTTAATTTCTTTTGTCTCTATTGTCACTTACACACTTTAATTTGCATTTCACTGAAGTGGGAAAAGTCATAAGTAAAACATGGCTGGAGTGCCCGTTGGAAAGGCATTTCTCTCGTCTACAGTGAGTCTTTTAGTCAATAAGATGGCATCTCCCGAAGTGTGGGACTTCGTCAGGGACCGAAAACTCGATCAACTACGGAATGAACTGGAGATCAAAATGATCAGTATCAACAATGTTCTTGATGATGCAGAGGACAAGCAGCACACGAACCACTATGTGAAGCGGTGGCATGATAAGCTTAAAGATGCTGTCTATGAAGCTGAAGACCTCTTGGATGAGATTGCTACCAAAGTTGAGCGATCCAAGATGGAAGCCGAATCTGAAACCACTCTTGACAAGGTGAAAGATTTTGCCTCCTCTCTCAATCCATTTAAAACGGAGAAGTTGGAAGACATCCTTGCAACACTTCAACATTTAATCGGCCAAATCAGTGCCCTGGGTCTGAAAGATGGAATTGAAAAATCATCATACCAAAGCCCACCGAAGACCTCAATTCCCGATGAACCCGTTCTTTATGGCAGGGATGATGACATGAAAGTCATAATGAACTGGATGCAATCAGATGATGCAAACAAAGGTGGGCCGGATGTACTTGCCATTGTGGGCCTGGGTGGGTTGGGTAAAACCACCCTTGCTCAACATGTCTATGGTATTATAAAAAAAAAAAGGAAAAACTTTACCAAAAAAAAAAAAAAAAAAAAAAAAGGGAAAACATGACGATGGTGATAGCAGAACAGATGAGGGGTTTGATGAGAAGGCATGGGTCTGTGTCTCTGAAGAAGAATTCAAAGTTCATAAGCTTACCAAAGATATTCTCGACGGATTCACCGGCCAAACTTCAAATGGCAACAATCTTGAACTACTTCAAAGTCAATTAAAGCATTATTTAACAGGAAAGAAATTTTTTCTTGTCTTGGATGATGTTTGGAATATAGATTATAGCAAGTGGCAAGATTTGCTGAAATGTTTAACATCTGAGAGAAAAGGAAGCAAAATCCTCGTCACCACACGGGATGTAGATGTTGCTAACAACATGCAAACTTCTTCACCTCATCTGCTAGAAAAACTGAAGGACAATGATTGTTGGTTATTGTTCGAAAGGCATGCATTCAATGGAACAGGTTGTTCTAGTGCCCATCCAGAACTGGAAAGCATCGGGAAACAACTAATTGAAAAGTGTGATGGCTTACCTTTGGCTGCCAAAGTACTTGGAGGTGCCTTACGGTCCCAAAGAGATCCTAAGGAATGGATAAAAATACTGGAGAGTGATACTTGGAATTTGCACAAAAATAACATATTTGCTGTTCTCAAATTGAGTTATCGGTTTCTTCTATCACATCTAAAACGGTGTTTGGCCTATTGTGCAGTGTTCCCTAAGGATTATAAATTTAAGAAAGAGCAACTAATCCGTTTATGGATGGCAGAAGGCCTTCTGACCCAACCCAAAGTGAAGATGCAGATAGAAGAAGTGGAGAAAGCAGGTGAAGTCTGTTTTAATGATTTGGTGTCAAGGTCTTTTTTTCAACAATTCATGGAAAGTGAATGGTTCCTCATGCATGATCTTATAAGTGACTTGGCTAAATCTATTTCTGGAGAATTTTGCTTCAGACTTGGTGTGGATAGATCGTATGAGATTACTGAGAGGATTCGTCACTTATGGGTTGAGAAGGGGACACAGCACGAAGTCCATAACCAAATCATGACATTCCAACATCTACGCACGTTCTTATATATGGGATGGCTGTGGCTTGGGAATATTGATGATGAGCAGATGCAGAATATTTTGTCGACATTCACACGTCTCAGAGTTTTGTCTGTGTTGTCTTCCAAGATTATTGGTTTGCCTGATTCATTTGGCCACTTAATACATTTGCGCTATTTGGATCTTTCTTACTCGTCAATTGAGAGGTTGCCTGATTCCCTTGTTAGTTTGAGTAACTTAGAAATCTTAATCCTGTATAAGTGTGACGACCTCGTGGAGCTGCCAGACGAAATTTCAAAATTAATCAACTTGTGTCAACTGGATATTAGAGGAACAAAACTGAGAAAGATGCCACCACATATGGGTAAACTGGAAAAACTTGGGGAGTTGGCATACTTCATCGCAGGAAAGGAAAGTGATTGCAACAGTATCAAGGAGTTGGGGGAACTCAGACGCTTAAGAGGACGATTTTGTATTGAGAGACTTAGAAATGTTTCAAAAGTTGAAGAGTCAGTGGAGGCCAATTTGCAGAGTAAGGAGAAGCTTAATGAGTTAGAGTTGATATGGGGTGATGAAGGTAGCGAAGACTCATTGCATGAAAGGAATGTGCTTGAGAAGTTACAGCCACACACGAACATCAGACAACTTTACATTGATGGGTATGGAGGGATGAGGTTTCCAGATTGGGTTGGAGATTCATCTTTCTCAAACATGGTGGAATTGAAGCTTGAAAGATGTAGATACTGCTCATCCTTACCACCCCTTGGGCAGTTGGGATCGCTAGAGCGCCTCTCAATCGTAGAGTTGGATGGAATCCCAGTTGTGGGGCCCGAGTTCTACGGGAATGGGAATAAGCCACCATTTGGATGCCTGAAATATTTAAGATTTGAAAGGATGGCACAATGGGAAGAATGGGTTTCTTATAGCAACATGGACGAGGGTGGCGGTTCACTCACAAGCTTCCCGTTGTTAGAATCTCTTGTGATCGAACAGTGCCCTAACTTAAAAAAAATTCAGCCCACTCGCCTGCCTTCTTTAACTGAACTTGAAATTAAGGGATGCGATCTGCTAGCTTCACTTCCGAGGGCTCCTGAAATTCGACAATTTCTGATTAAGGATGGATCTCGTGACATGAAATTATGCAAATTGCCTTTTTCTTCTGAGTTACCAAGTCTCCGAGTATATTTTTGGCGGCAGTCTGCTGAGCTTGCAAAGCAAATGTTAGAGTCTACTAATTTCATTGGTTTAAAAGAAGTCTATGTCCAAAATTATGATTCACTCACAAGATTCCCAGTGGAATTGTTCCCAACGTTAGAGTATCTTGAAATTGTGGATTGTCCAATACTGGAATCCCTCTCGCTTGCTGCATCTCAGGAGGAACAACCTCTCCAGTGTTTCAAATCCCTCAAATTGGGCTTCTGCCCAAAATTGAAATGGCTTTCGGGATGTATTGTCCCTTCTCTCATGGAGTTAGAGATACTCGGTTGTCCATCAGTTGCTATTGTAGATTTGCTCAGACTATTCCCCAATCTTACAAAGCTCACTCTTGTTGGTAGGTGTGAAGAGGTGGAATCTTTCCCACCAGAAAACATGTTTTTGCCTTCCACTCTCACCTCTCTTCAAATCTGTCGCTTTCCAAATCTCGAGTCATTGGATAACGAGGGCCTTCAATCCCTCACTTCTCTTACGAAATTGAGGATTTTAAACTGCCCCAAGCTGGTATCTTTGCTAAACATGAGCCTTCAATCCCTCATTGCTCTTAGAGAATTGGAGATTTCATCATGCTCCAATCTGCGAGAAGTGTGGCTGCCCCCCACTCTCACTTCTCTTACACTGCATTGGCTTGAAAATCTGGAGTCATTGGATAATTGGGGATTCCTCAACTCTCTCACTCAGTTGGAGATCTATGACTGCCCAAAGCTCCCATCCCTTCCAAGAGAAGGGCCACCCTCCTCTCTCACTTCTCTTACACTGGCTTCTTTTAGAAATTTGGAGTCATTGGATAATTGGGGACTTCACCGCCTCGCCTCTCTCATTCAATTGGAGATCTGTAGCTGCCCAAAGCTCCAATCCCTTGGAAAAGAAGGGCTACCCTCCTCTCTCACTTCTCTTACACTGCAATGTCTTTATAATCTGGAGTCATTGGATAACTGGGGACTTCACCGCCTCACCTCTCTCATTCAATTGAAAATCTATCACTGCCCAAAGCTCCAATCCCTTGGAAAAGAAGGGCCACCCTCCTCTCTTCAGCGTGTACATATTGTTGCATGTCCTTTACTGGAATTGGGCGAAGATTGGCCTTTCTACCCACCCCGACGGATCTAATTTTTTTTTTTTTTTCCTTGACTTGCTGCTTTCATCTTCCACTCTCTTCACAAAACATTGCTCTGCTAAGGTAATTTACAAGTACATCTTGTCTCCTTTACCTCTCTCTTTTTTTTTTTTTTTCCCTCATCTGTAAGCTTTTCATTTTTCATAAATTGTTAAATAAATATCTCCTATACATAATTTTGTTGCAGTAATGGAGCTGAACCGTTAACATTACTACGCATTAGCTTTACAGTTCGTGGTTATAGATTCCATAATTTCGGTCAGATATTGTTGCTTTTTTATTTCCACCAGCCTGTAATATGCTCTGCATGTTTGGTGTCAGTGATGGTGCACCAGTTCCGCGAAGACTCAATTTCCTCTGTCCCAAGAAGCCTGTAGCGCAGATCTATTTGACAGCTTTGATGGCCAAGTCATGTTCTGCAGTTATTCCTGGAGAGCTGATGATAACTTGCCGAGACTCCTCGCTTTGCCAGGGCTTCAACAGCTGGAGTTACGGAATGGTAAATTAATTCTGTGATTTTCCAATCCTAATGGAATTACGAGTCTCCATATTGTGTAGCGATGCGAACTTTGCAAGCTACATTTCTTTAATCCACTATTTTCACATTAGCTATTGGAAGACGCCTTTGCTTTTCCTGTTTTTTTTTCTCATTTTCGTACGATTAAATTCAGAACATATCTTTTCCCATTGGTGCAATGAATGTGGTTGTGTTTGTGTACATTCATATGGCTTCAAGCCGTTTTATGCAAATTTCTTTCTGCACGGTTCTTTATCTATTGCAGTTTTGGCTTGAAATTTCTTTACAACAATATTCCTCATAGTTCTTTCTGATCTTATTTCCCTTTCCCACTTCTTTCAATGCCTTGTTTTTCTTTCTGCAGTATATTGCGGCATCTTGATGAAAATTTTTCAAATAAAGTTAGAAATCAGTCTCAAAATCATAATTTTGCTTTATCATGTTCATATAAGACTATATATCTTTGAACTTAGTGAACTGTTGAGGCCACATATATCGATCTGCAATAGTTTCATTGATTGAAAACTTTTAACTCATTTTAGGATACATCTATTTTAAGTGGTCACCTTCGGTGAACATATTGGAGCCAAAAACTTGATCTGGTAATTGAATCTACTCAACCTGACATGTTTGCCTATTAAGGCTATATTAGATATAAACTCGTCTAACTGGTAATGAATTTTGGTGCTGTGCTCTCAAGAGTGGAGGATACAGGCTGCATTGTTGCTCTTTCAGATATGAATTCATTTTCATTGATTTCGCTGAGGACAAGCTGCTCTAAAGACGGATTAGAAAAAGAAATTGTGACTTGGAGAAAGTCCTGGGGAGAGCTATCGCTTTGACTATAATATAAATTAGCCCTTTCAAGGGAATCAAACGACGAAAAAGTCATTAATATGTGCGCTAAAAAAAAGAGATTTACGCATACGTACCCATGAGAT
The DNA here is from genome assembly GCA_037832335.1 of Carallia pectinifolia. Lineage (NCBI taxonomy): Eukaryota > Viridiplantae > Streptophyta > Magnoliopsida > Malpighiales > Rhizophoraceae > Carallia > Carallia pectinifolia. Next base: position 35,686,730 of record CM075453.1, read on the forward strand.
GCTCTAATAAGGCATTGACACAAATTAAAGTAGCCAATAGTGCTATAGATGCTGCTATTGTGTCCACAGTGTAGGCAGTGTGCATATGGCATTAACCAGAAGAGGAGAGGGTTTCGGTAAAATCTCATTTTTGGATTCACATCGTGAATAAACGTGCATAACTCAGCAGTAAATATAACTTGATATGACATGAAAGTACTATAAAGCTCTTGTATCTAAATTTCAGTCTTGTGTCTTAATTAAGAAACGAGGTTTTATAGAGACCCTTTTTCTCTTATTGTCTTCTTTTATTCTTGAAATGTATTGCCCGAGCTGTTTTATGTTGATGCATCTAGCAAAATTGGATGATACCTACACAGCTTTATGTTGATCATAGTTGTTAGAACAGCCGGTCTGGCCAATTCAATTGATGACCGGCCAGATTTTTGGTTTGACTTATGGCCGGTTTGGAAACTTCAATATGGATTTTTTCCCTTCAGTTACAAGTAAGGGACAAAAAAGAAAAAGGCATTGACAAGCCTAATGGAATATGAACAGAATGGAAATGTCATACGTAGGAGGGTTATGTATAAGATGCAGCAAAAGAAGGTGACTTTGATCTTTGTGTGACATACTTATCGATTGTATCATTTTCTCTCTCGATGATTTTTGTGTGTTGTGTGCTCATAGGAAATTGTTGCAGCGGCTACTAGGGGGAGAATTAAATTAAATTGGTTAAAATTTAGTTTGCTTGCCTAGTATTGTCAATTGCACTTTAAAAGAGGAAAATTTATAAAAGTTTTATTATGCAATTTAACATTATATAGTAATAAAATAGTCAAGTAGTTCATCTATAATATTTAATAATTTATATATATATATATTAAAAAATTTCAATTATTCAATAACTTATCACTTTTTTGCTACTATTATATTGCACAAATGCCACAATCTAATATTTCCTAATTTAAATGTATTTTTTATGACTAATTTGTAAGTGTATTTTGTAGCATGGGAAATTGTGACTAATTTAAATTCGTTTCTCATCAGAATGGAAACCTAGAGAAGAGACAACAAGAGTGTGGTTCTATAAAATTGGATAGTTTGTCATTATCTGTTCATAATACTCTAAATATGTGTGGATGTAGCATGAAAATATTCTTTTTGTTTTGAATTACTTACTCAATTGATCATATGATTCCATATGGCTTATATGAAATTGTTTATGGAGACGATATCAAACAATTTAGACGAATTCATTTTTTTTTCTTATATACCATGTTTCAAATTTTAGTCACCGTGAACTTGAATTTTTAGGAGAAATCATTGCTATTATTATTATTATTATTATTATTATTATTATGAGCTCCATTACATGACCAAACAAAAAATTATTTAGATAGCATTCAAAATGCAACTATCATTATATTTTATGCAACTACAAAGAAAAATGTAAAGGAAAAAAATAGTAATATTTTTTTATCTTACAGTTTATCATTGCGGTTGCACAAAAAATATTAATTGTTGCAGTATGATGCTGTCTTGATAATTTTAGTATGACCATACACTTTTACTATATCATTTTTGTTATTGTAATAAAATGATCTTAGTTTTATTTGATTTTCATTTTTTCACAGAAACAAAAAGAGAAAGAAGTAATTAGAAAAGTTTTTTTTTTTCATCTTAGATATTGATTCAAATACAATCTTAAATATGATTCATTGATAAATAAATTATCACATTGAAAATATGATTTTTATATCTGAAAAATAAAAAGTCTGCGCATTTAGCAAATAAATAGTATGGATGTTTGCGGTTATTAAAATGCTCATACTGCAGTAATTTTGTACTTTTTGGCATCAAAATTTATTTCAAATGCAAATTGAGAAAATCCTGAGAGCATATGAAAGATTACAATTAGTGATTTGACGAGGAGCCAACCAATTATTAGAAATAACTTTAACCCCATCAAACGAGATAATCATGAACATTTGCGTGATCATTACTAATGACCAGGATAGTAAATGTATTATAAATAATTATAACAATATTATCTCATTCACGTTGCGTAAGACAAATCACGTTTAATATGAAGCCTTCATCTTTGGAAAGTCTTAAGTCTTAGCTCCCAAGTGATTCTCAAGCCTCTCTCTTTCTCAACTGCATGTGGGAAGGACTGTGCGACTAGAAGGACCTTGGACCTTCCCAAGAACTCAAAAATTCCTACTTACATGAGAGTTTCACTTTTCAGTGCCATTGTGAGATTGAGGGGTCTTACTTTTGTGCTTGATTTAAATTTACCATTTTTTTCTTTGACTTCTAGTGTTTTGTTATTGAAGTTTACAATCTCATTTTAATATCCCACAGAAATCTCCCTTTTTCTTGTTGTTTCCCTAAATCCAAGTTAGATGGACACAACAATATAAGAGGGAGGGACACAGACATCACTTGTTAGAAGTTCAGAGACTCGCAATGACTTTAAATATAAAGAACACAGCATTTAGCATATGTTAATTTTCTAGGATATCTCCTCCATCTCAATTGACCCATCAGATTGAACAATCAATTCTTCTTGAAAGTTTACTACTTAGTGTGATTTTTTCCTCAAAAAAAAAAAAAAACAGGTACTAAAAGTTGTTTAAAAAGTTGACATAATGGTATTGGCATTTTGGTACTTGTACTGAGAGGAACAGCTTGGAATGAGGTTGAGCTAAACTCAATGAGAGAGAGGAAGCGTCATTAATCATCAATAAGTGTACAGAATTAACCATTCCAATTGATTTTAATCATCCCAAATGCAGATATTGCAACAGAATAGCTTTTTCCTATCGTTATTTTTAATGCTTCAAGCAATATCAACCAATTTGTAGAGGCTGCAGCTCTGTATCAATAGCAGGGCTGAAAAAATGCCAACTTGAATCATGAAAAGCAGTGAAATAATCATCTGAAACTGTGCTAATAGCATGTTCATCTGCAAACTTTCGGACAGCCAGTATATACCTTGTTGAATCTACAATCGTTGACTTCTTGAACTCTGAAACATGCTGCTGGTATGCCGAAAAGCTGTTTCCGAACAAAACAATATGCTTCAACAAATCCACCCTCCAGTTTGTCTGCAGAAGATTGCTATATAACTCTGCTTCGCAATGAGGCATGTAGAAGATTGTTGGCTTTTTAGCAAGACGACGACCTTGCTCATTTATGGATAGAACAGAACAGCCGAGTGCTTCAAGAGCCCAGATTTCTGTTGCAGAAAGAATAGGATCAAAAACCTCTATGTCCCCAATCCAACTGAATTTTTTTCTCATCAAGATTGCAAGGCTTAGCTGAAGTCGAGGGGTTTCATATAATTCAATGCTCCCAATGCCATAAATCACCATCTGGAACCTCAGTTCCGAGCCCAAAACCCTGCAAAAAGAATTAAATGTGTCTGGAGATTGTATTTGTTCCACAAAGTTCTGATAGAATTGAGAGCTCTCAACTTTCTTCATGCAGGTGTGAATCTTCTGTACCAGTTTTAGTTGTCTCTCCGGATCAGATATAGTGTCAGTTGGAACCCATGAATGCTGCTGTTCTACTGGAGTCACGAGTTTAGAAAATTTCATTCTTTTTCTGCCACGCCGAGGTAAAACAGTTATCCAGTCCCCATTCAGACCACGATTGTCAAGGGCAACAGTCTTTGCAGAAGCAGCCATTATCAAATGATTATGTCCTCTTTCTTTTTGACTCTCCTTCTGAAAGAACCAGCCTCAGCCAGCCTCACAAGCTGCTCCCTCTCCTTCCTGAATCCACACTGCTTACTTTTTGGGAGGCTGGGGTGAACTGTTGGGCCCTGGAATGTTTTGAAAAGCACATATGTGAGTCATTGGAATCAGGATAACCCACTCAGTCCTGGCAGGTAACTTTGCTGACGGAATGTAAGTGACAGAGAAAGGTGCAAATCTGTGACCCATATTCAAACTCCTGCTAGTTATTATATCCAAGAGGAATCAACGGTTGGACCATGAATCATGAGAACAGTATCAACATCTTAAAGATAATAAATGCTTGATTATTCACTTAAAGATAATAAAGAAATATATGTGAAACAGAAACATAAATCCCTTTCCCTTTTTCACCCAAGACAAGGGGAAATGCAGATTTCAGGCTAATTAGCGAAGTTCAGAATACCTACTCTCTGTGATACATATTACCACAGCCGCTGTGGGTACCCCCTCATCCTCTAAACTTAGGGCCACTCAAGTGTGGCTCTTCCTTTTCCCATTTCCAACAAAGCCAATCTCCACCACCAGTATACTTTCTCTTATTCATCTCCTAATTTTAATCCAACAAAATTTAGTCATCTAAAAACCCCAAGGCAGATCCCCAAAACCCCAAAATTCACAAGTCTCAAAGTCATTGAAACAGATGCAATCAACTCTTACAAAAGAATTAAATCTAAATACTAAAGTTAAAGGCCAAAGCCACACATAACCCCAAAAAGGGAAGGCAAGGGGAAAGAGAGAGCTAACAAACCACACTTAAATTCAGTGGAGTTGACATGGACAGAAAGGATTCTCTTTAGGAGAGATGTGGGTTAAGGGATTGAGTCAAGCTAATCTAAATACCTGATCAAACCATAACCAATTATATATTCTCACTGTCTCTATGATTTAGAGAGAAAGAAAGCGCACCACATTTTAATACAATAGATACAACATTGTTTAAAAGGACTAGTAAGGCTATTTCTGGCTTAATGAGTATTAAGATGGAACTACTTCAAACACAACCTTATTTGCCTATATACATGTAGATTGCAGACAAATTTTATACAGTTAGATACATATGCAACATTTCTTATGGGTGTTATTGCACGGTTTGACTACTTTAACGCGGATCTTTGTCATCCCATCACCAAGATCTTCCCGAACTCACTTTCTTTCCTTTACGACCTGCTAAAGTGTCGGTAATTGTGGGAAAGGAGTGTCGGTAATTGTGGGAAAGGGAGACATGTTTATGTTCTCCAATTCAACATGAAAGCAGTTGCATTCCAAAGGCTCTTGCCACTCACATCTTGCATTTCAAGACTCAATTGAGCATGAATTCTCTTGCAACAACCACCAGAATAAAAAATTGCAATCTGCAGATGAATAAATCCGAAAGGAACAAAAGCAACGCAAGGGAATCGCTGGAACAAATCCCCCAGCCCAGATCCCTAAAATACTACTCCCAAGAAAACCAAATCCCACCTCCGACTGTAATAACATTACCAACCTTATCATCATCGCGAGCGCCCATTTCGCAATTCACATCAACCCAACAGAAATGAATCTTTTCTTACTGGAAAACAACGCCGCCTTCACATTCTCAAAAACCCCACAAAACACTTCAACTTAGACACATTAGCATCAATCAAACACTTGCAATCATCAGGCTCCACACCCAAGAAATCGGACACCCAATTCAAAGACATAACAATAATAAGGGAAAAAAAGAACAACCGAATTCGATCTAACAACAGAATAATCTGCAATTCCAAAGCGTACCGGCAAATGAGTCAGAGATAATAGAATCCCACCACGCATATCAAACCACACAAACCCACCTACATAATTTCAAATTTTCAACAGCCAAATTATTCAAATTGGCCACCCAAAAAAAAAATTGTGACGACAATCTTTCTTTGTTTTTTTTTTAGAAGAAAAGCGAAAAAGAATAAATCAAGAAGGAATTCAGTTGACAGGTCAATTAGTTAGTTGGTACCAGGATGGATAATTGGATGGATGGAGTGAGTAGAATCTTTCTGAAAGCTTTCTCAACGTCTCCTTCTTCCGATCTGAGCCGAGTGAGAGAGACCATATTGAAACACAGATAACTGCTTCTTATTGGTACATGGACGATGCCACGTTCTACGCCGTCTATCTGTTGCCGGTCAAAAAAATAAATAATATTATAATAACTAGCACGTCGTGTTGAGTTTGTGTTTCTGTATTGTCCGTTATCTCGGATAAATAAAATCATGTGAAGATGTAATTGTAGGTTTATAATTTATTAATATAGTGTTCGAGTATAAGAAATACTTGTTAGGTTTAAAAGTACTCACATTATAGATTTAGGATATATTTGTTTCATGGGATAGAATAAGATATGATAAACTAATTATCAACTATCTTACTTTAGAATATATTTAGTTAGTTAATAAGATAAGTATAAAATAAACTAGTGTGGATTTACTATTCCATGAATATAGGATAATACTATCTATCTAACTCATATAGATTAGTATATCTCACATCATGGACTAGTGTTAATAAATTATATATTTATTAAAATATTTTTTTAATTAAAATAAATTTTAAATATTTTTTAAAAAATTAACGTAAAATTTAAAAAATTTATTTCTCTCTCATCTTCTCTCTCTTCCCTTCTCTCTTTGTCGCTCCTCTTCTCTCTCTTTCCTTTCTCTCTCCTCCCTCTTTCCTTTTTCTCTCCTCCCTCCTCTCTCTCACTCCTCGTCTCTCTTTCTCTTTCCTTTCTCTCACCTCCCTCTTCTCTCTCTCTCCCCTTTATCTCTCCTCCCTCTTCTCTTTCTCACTCCTCATCTCTCTCTCTTCCCTTTCTCTCCCCTCCCTCCTCCTTCCTCACTTCCTTTCTCTCTCCTCCCTCTCTCCTCCTTCCTCCCTTCCTCTCTCTCTCTCTCTCTCTCTCTCTCTCTCTCTCTCTCTCTCGTGCTAATTCTTTCATTCTTTTTCATATAAATTTAAAAATTTATCTCTTAAAATTTATTTCATTTTTCCTCAAAAAATTAAAAAAATATTAATCTTTTTTTTGATATTTTAAAATTTATTTGTATAAATAAAATTAATGGTTAATTTTAAAAAATATTTTTATATACAAAATTGAAAAATTATAAAGAGTATAATGTATAATAATATGTGAAATAAATATTAATTTTATTATTTTTAATAAAAATATTAAAATTAATAGAAAATTTAAATTAATTATTTTTAAGAGTAAAAAAGTAATTTTGATATACTATACTATTCTATCACATGTCATCTAAATATTAAATAGGATAATTATTCTATACTATTTGATGACATCTAAACATAATATATGTTAGTAATTTAGTCTATCATATGCTATATTAGTTTATATTATCTTATACTACACTATCCAGTTTATTTACTAAACGCACTCTTATTCTTTAAGAGTGATTGAATGGGTTATGATAAATAGAGTTAATTTAATTTTAATTTATAAATTCGATAAATGATATATCATAATTAATCTTTTTTGTTGTTAAAATAATAATAAGAATAAAAATAATAATAATAATAGTAATAATAAATAATGATAATACCCCAAAATTGTTACATGAAAAATCTTAACGGAATTTGCCTTTTGCTTTTTTATTTCAAGTTGTCAAGATGATTGATTTTTTTTTTTTTGTCTCGAACGGTTCAGCATCCAAAAATTATATTAAATTTTGATTAATTTAAAACCAAGCTGAGTAGACTGGTAATAAGGAGCAAACTGGTAATAAGGAGCAATGAGGCTAAAGTTGATTGATTTTACATACACTTTTTTTTTTTTTTTGATTTGATGATGTTAAAAATTTTGATTAATTTTTGTCATAATAATCAGACTTTTTAATAATACATATTATTACTCTATAATAAAACACTACGCTTAGAATTGGATCTTTCGAACATGTGAGATTAGAGCTTAATCGACGTGATATAACTTTTTTATGGTTAAATTTAAAAAATAAAAAAAATAAATTAATTATTAAATATTATAAAATAAACTATTTATTTACTTTGGTTTTTTTTTTAACATACACTTATCAGTGAGGTTCTTTTAACTTATGAGAAAGAGAATTGTTTGGATTACCAAAAATTGTTGATTGATCTGAGTATCTGACATCTGCCTCCCCCTTGTTTTTTTTGTGTGTATGTTTTGTCTTTTAAGCGGCTAACCCAAATGCTGAAGTGCACGGGAAACATTTAAATTGCAAACCTAAACTCAAAATGACTTGAGATTTGAAATCCACGGATCGGAAGAAATTTCAATGTACACAAGATGCGAAATATCTAAAATTTTAAAACCTGAGTCTGGGAATGATTGCCTTGACTTTGTTCGACTGGTAAGTTTTTAGGTCAAATTGAACTAGTGACCTAACCAGTTCAAGGTTTAATTAATCTGCTGGTAGGTTGGATTTGGTTTTAAAAACATTGATTAAAATCTCAAACGGTGGAAGAACAATCCTGGTACTAATAGTGTGGCTGGATTATGAGAAACTGATGAGAAATAAGTTCACTCCGGTTTTTAATCCTCATTTTGTTCCTCTTGTTAGTCATACTCGTCCTTCTTTTGCTCCATAACTTCATTTCATGCTAGTAAGTGATAAAACTTTTTTTCCGATCGAACTCGCAAAAATAAGAAAAAGGAAAATCAACATGCAAAACTCGGTAATTTGCCAATTAAAACCACTAAGAAAAGAGCACTTACTGCCCAGACATCATCGCAAGTTTAGTCTTGGACTCTTGGTATTGCAAGTTAAGCAACCACGAAAGAGAAGGAAAAAGGGCATCTTAGTCCACGACAATCCAATGCTGTGGGGTTTGGGACAACGTTAAATGTACTTTGCCTTATTTTGTTTCTCCGATTAGAACATGTGACCTCTAGGTCATGATCAAGTAATCATATGTGAGAAGAGAGAAATAGAAAAATGTAAAGCAAAAAAAAACCAGCAGAGAAGCCTACGATGGAGAAGGATGGAGAAAAATAGACAAAGTGTGTGTCACACTTTGCTAACAAAAATAGGGCAAATATGAAAAGAATTGAGAAAGATGCTAGAAAAAGAAAGAGCAGGGCACTGGCTATGCCAAAAAACAAAAAACTGCAACTCAAACTGTTCCATGGAAATTGTCACCTACTTATATTGAGTGCATCTATATCATTCAAAAACATTTTCCAACACATTCTCTGCACGAATTCAAAATGCATTGAAACAGCAATATTCTCCACAATAAATGATACCGTATCCACCAACCATGCTGAATACTGAAATAGGAATGAATCCTCCAAAAACAATAGAGACACAAAACAACCAATACAAGTCAGTCATCAGCATTCAAGAAACAAAATCCCTGATGGTTAGTTACCAACTAAAATTAACCAGAGAGAATCCCCCGCAATTTGATGTTTGTTAAGTTGAGAAAGATGTCTAGAGAAAGAGAGAGGACACTAACTATCCAAAAAACAAAAACACCAACTCAACCTGGGAGTCATCCATCGTGATTGTCACTTACTGGTACCGAGTGCACCCATATCATTCAAAAACATCTTCCGAAACATTATCTACGCTGAGTCAAAAAGCATTGAAACAGCAATATTCTCTACCATAAACAATAACATATCCAGCAACCATAGTGTACATGGAAATGGGAATGAGTCCCCCAAAAACAATAAAGACATGAAACAACCAACACGAATCCATCATCAGCATTTAAGAAAACAAAATTGCTGACACGGAGTTATAAACTAAAATTAACCACAGACAATCCCCTTCAATTATATGTTTGTTGAAATGTTATGATTTGTTTTATGTCAAGAACATGCAAATGGCCAATAACAGCGCCAGAGAAACATATCAAACACCAACACAGCCAGCCACGTTTCCCCTCCAATACAATCATCTAAACTCGTCCAGAAAATGAGAACATATGCAGTAAATAATTTTCCTTGACACAGTTGCCAACTGACAATTTTTTGTACTAGTCTTGAAGGGAGGGATGTATACATATCCACACACACACACACACACACGCACGCATAAACACGTACATACTTGTTTACATTTATAGACATTGATTTGGAAATCTGGGAAGCATTATGTGTACATTTAATTTGCGGTTTTTCAAATAAATTTGAATATCTTATTACAAAAGCTAGCTCATGACTTTTTTTTTTATGACCAAAATTACCAGTTCAATGATCTAAATTGAGATATTTTCCTTCTTGCAGCCCTGCATTAAACTAAATTGTGATAAACTGAGTTCACCGCCCTCAACAGAATATCGTAATGTACATGTATAAACCTTATCATAACAGTACGTGTGCACTGAGTGCTCCAACTTTCAGCTTCATAAGTTTTATAGTGTCAAAATAATTTGAGCCAATATCAAGAAGCAATTACAAGATCCGAAGGCAGTCCAATTATCCTATCTGTGGAATTTGGTTCCAACATCAGACTGTATGTACTATTGATGACTAAACACTTGTTTCATAGAGTAATTATAATATACAAACTGTTTAAACAAAGAAAACCAAATATCAACAGGTATTTCAACCCATAATTGGCAATTGTTTCATGAAACAGGCCTTCAAAACAGATTTACGTCACATGCATGTGAAGTGGATTACCATATCACAATTCACTTCACACATAAGACGATTGGAGTGACAATAATTTACTTGACACAAGACAATCGCAACGACTCAAAGCACTACATCTACATTGTCATTTGCCTAGCATAAACATAATATTTTGCAGAATATCAGAAAGCAACCAATTGTACCGCACTTAGACCAGCAAGCAGCAAGTAGAAGTAATCAAGATGAGCCCTATTAAGATTATTAGCAAACCAACTATTAGGGCTAGTCCCTCCACTTGCCTGAGTGGAGGCAGAGACTAAAACTTTTCGTAATTTTATAACTGATTTCTCTCTCCTGACCTTTCACTATAATCATACGTTATAGATGAAGTTTTTATGTATATGGAGGCAGAGAGAGGACCGACTATATATATACAAAACTTTAGGGTTTTAGTTTAAACCTAATTCAGTATATCCATCAATATTGAAATCAACGGACGAGATCGATTTAATTAATTATTTCCTTATTAATCGGATGACATTAATAATATTCTTTAATATAAACATTCTTTGAGTCTATTCTAAGAAATATTAATTGAGAATATTCTAACCGGTGCCAGAGTTTGCCTCCTCCCGCAATCTATTCAAAACTGGAAAAAAGGAAAAGCTGGAAGAGATCCTTAAAACACTTGAAGATTTAATCAACCAAAAGAATCCCCTTGGTCTGATAGATGGTGCTGGAGAAAAATCATCATTCCAAAGAACACCAACGACCTCGATTCCTGATGAATCTGCTACTTATGGTAGGGATGCTGACAAGAAAGCCATAATGGAATGGTTGCTATCGGATGGTGCAAACAACACTAACCCGGATGTTCTTGCCATAGTGGGTATGGGCGGCTTGGGTAAGACCACCCTTGCTCAAATTGTCTATGGTGACAGCAGGGCAGATGCTTATTTTCATCAGAAGGCGTGGGTCTACGTCTCAGAAGAATTCAATGTTTCCAAGGTTACAAAAGATATTCTTCAAGGATTCTCCAAGAAATCCTCAAATGTGGACAATCTTGATCTACTTCAAAATGAATTAAAGAACGATTTGACGGAAAAGAAATTTTTGCTCGTCTGGGATGATGTTTGGAACAAACAATACTCTGAGTGGTACCAGTTGCTGAAACCATTGAGGTATGGAGAAAAAGGAAGTAAGATCCTTGTCACAACAAGGGATGAAGAAGTTCCAGACTCGCCGACCTTATCAACTAGAAAAATTAAGTGAAAATGATTGCTGGTTATTGTTCCAAAAGCATGCCTTCATTGGGAGAGATTCTTCTCCTGCTCTGCCAGACCTGGAACGGATTGGGAGACAAATAATAGAAAAATGCGACGGCTTACCTCTGGCTACAAAAGTACTTGGGGGTGCCTTACGCTCCAAAGAGGATCCTCGGGAATTGATGAAAACATGTGGAACATGCGGAACATGCGGAACGATAGTATAATTCTAGTTCTTAAATTGAGTTACCGATTTTTTCCTTCTCATCTGAAACGATACTTTGCTTATTGTGCAGTATTCCCTAAAGGTTATAAATTTAAGAAAGAGCAACTCATCTATTTATGGGTGGCAGAAGGCCTCCTGAGCCTGCTCAAAGGGAACACGGAGATAGAAGAAGTGGAAGAAGAAGCTGAAGACTGCTTTAACGATCTTGTGTCAAGGTCCTTTCTAAAACAATCAACAAAAGAGGAATGTTTTCTTATGCATGATCTTATTAATGATTTGGCTAAATCTATTTGTGGAGAATTTTACTTCAGATTTGGTGTTGATAAATCATGTGAAGTGGTCAAAAGAGTTCGTCACCTGTGGTTTGACCACAAGATAGAGCATGAAGAAGTCAATAACTGGATGCTCCCAACCAAACATCTGCGCACCTTCTTATATGAGGGATGGTGGTGGCCTGAAAATGTTGATGCCGTGGAGGTGCAGAATTCCTTGTTAACATCCACAAATCTGAGAGTATTGTGTTTTCATGGAAATCGAATGATTAAGTTGCCTGATTCAATTGGCAACTTAATACTTTTGCGCTATTTGGATCTTTCTTACTCACTGATTGAGAGGCTACCCGATTCCGTTATCAGTTTGTGCAATTTGGAAACCTTAATCCTGTATGGGTGTGGGCATCTTGTGGAGCTGCCAGCCACAACTTTTAAATTAATCAACTTGTGTCAACTGGATATTAGAGGAACAAAACTGAGAAAGATGCCACCACATATGGGTAAACTGGAAAAACTTGGGGAGTTGACATACTTCATCGCAGGAAAGGAAAGTGATTGCAACAGTATCAAGGAGTTGGGGGAACTCAAACGCTTAAGAGGACGACTTCGTATTGAGAGACTTAGAAATGTTTCGAAAGTTGAAGAGTCAGTGGAGGCCGATTTGAAGAGTAAGGAGAAGCTTAATGAGTTAGAGTTCATATGGGGCGATGAAGGTAGTGAAGACTCATTGCATGAAAGGAATGTGCTTGAGAAGTTTCAGCCACACACGAACATCGGACAACTTTACATTGATGGCTATGCAGGGATAAGGTTTCCAGATTGGGTTGGAGATTCATCTTGTGATCGAAGAATGCCCCAACTTAAAAAAAATTCAGCCCACTCGCCTGCCTTCTTTAACTGAACTTGAAATTGAGGGATGCGATCTACTAGATTCACTTCCCAGGGCTCCTGCAATTCGACAATTTCTGATTAAGGATGTCTCTCGTGAAGTGAAATTACAATTGCCTCCTTCTTCTCAGTTACCAAGTCTCCTAGTAAGTTATTGGTGGCAGTCCGCCGATTCACTGCTAGAGCTTGCAAAGCGAATGTTAGAGTTTCCTAATTTCATTGGTTTAAAAGAAGTCATTGTCGAAGATTGTGATTCACTCACGAGATTCCCACTGGAATTGTTCCCAATGTTAGAGTCTCTTAAAATCAATGATTGTCCGGAACTGGAATCCCTCTCGGTTGCTGCATCTCAAGAGGAACGACCTCTCCAATGTCTCAAAGTCCTCAAATTGTTGTGGTGCCCCAAATTGAAATGGATTTCGAGATGTATCCCTTCTCTCATGAAGTTGCGAATATATAATTGTCCATCAGTTGATGTTGTCGATTGGCTCAGACTATTCCCCAATCTTACAAAGCTCGGTCTCGGTGTTTATGGAGAAGATTATTGGTATGAAGAGATGGAATCTTTCTCACCGGAAAACATGTTGTTGCCTTCCACTCTCACCTCTCTTAAAATCTGGGGCTTTCCGAGTCTCGAGTCATTGGATAATAAGGGCCTTCAATCCCTCACTTCTCTTACAAAATTTGTGATCATCGAATACCTATATGGGGAATCTTTGCTAAACATGAGCCTTTAATCCCTCATTTCTCTTAGAGAATTGAAGATTTCATCGTGCCCCAATATTCGAGAAGTTTGGCTGCCCCCAATTCTCACTTCTCTGACACTGGATCAGCTTGAAAACCTAGAGTCATTGGATAACTGGGAACTTCACCGCCTCACCTCTCTCACTCAATTGCGGATTTATAAATGCCCAAAGCTCCAATCCCTTGGAAACGAAGGGCTACCCTCCTCCCTTCAGCTTGTACGTATTTGTAATTGTCCTTTACTGGAATTGGGCGAAGATTGGCCTTTCGACCCACCCGAAAATTGGTTGACTGAACTTGTAGATTTTTTATTTGCTGCTTTCTTCCACTCGCTTCACAAAGCATTGCGCTGCTAAGGTAACCTAGTACGTCTTGTCTCTCTCTGTTTTTTTTTTTTCCCTCATGTTCAAGCTTTTAATTTTCATAAGCATCGTAAACATATGCCTCTTAATTTTTTGAACATATTATCTCCTGTATATAATTGCTGAACGTCCATTACTACTCATTGGCTTTGCAGTTCATTAGCTTTAGATTTTCATAACTTTGGTCAGACAGATATTGTTGCCTTTTCAGTTTCCACCAGCCTGTAATATGCTCTGCATGTTTAGTGTTAGTGATGGAGCACCAGCTCCACGAAGACTCAATTTCCTCTGTAGAGAAGGTTGTTCCGCAGATCTATTTGAAGTTTTGAGGGCCATGACATGTTCTGCGGTTGTCCTGGAGAGCTGATAACTTGCCGAGACTCGCTTTGCCAGGGTTTTAACAGCGGGAGCTATGGAATGGTAAATTAATTCTGTGATTTTCCGATCCTTATGGAATTACGAGTCTCCATACTGTGTAGCGATGCGAACTTTGCAAGCTACATTTCTTTAATCACATTAGCTATCGCAAGACGCCTTTCCTTTTCCTGTTTCTTTTTCTCATTTTCATACCATTAAATTCGGAACATATCTTTTCCCATTGGTGCAATGAATGTGATTGTGTTTGTGTACATTCATAGGGCTTCAAGCAGCTTTATGCAAATTTCTTACAAAACAGTTCATTATCTACTGCAGTTGTGGCTTGAAATTTCTTTACAAGAATATTCCTCATAATTCTTTCTGATCTTATTTCCCTTTCGCACTTCTTTCTCTGCATTGTTTTTCTTTCTCTAGTATATTGTGGCATCTCGGTGAAAATTTTTCAAATAAAGTTCGAAATCAGTCTAAAAATTTTAATTTTGCTTTGTCATGTTCATATAAGACTATATGTAATTAAACTTAGTGAACTCTCTAGTCCAATTAAAAAGAAAAAACTGTTTAGGCCACATGTACCGAACTACAATAGTTTCATTGATTGAAAACTTTTAACTCATTTCAGGATACATCTATTATAAGCAGTCACCTTGGGTGAACATATTTGAGCCAACCTGACATGTTTGCCCATTAAGGCTAATATTAGATAAAAACTCATCTGATTGGTAATGAATTTTGGTAGGGTGCTCTCAAGAGTGGAGGATGCACGCTGCATTGCTGCTCTTTCAGATACGAATTCATTTTCATTATTTTGGCCGAGGACAAGCTGCTGCAAAGACGGATTGGAAACAGAAATTGTGACTTGGAGAAAGTCCTGGGGAGAGCCATGGCTTTGACTATAATATAAATTAACCCTTTGCAAGGGAATCAAACAACGAAAAAGTCATTAATATGTGTCCTGAAAAAAATAAATCTCCTTTTCTGTCCCCCTATATCCAACTTAGATAGACACAACAATATAACAAGGAGGGACAGAGACAAAACTTGTTAGGAGTTTAGAGCCTCGCAACGAATTTAAATACAAAGAACACAGCATTTAGCATATGTTAATTTTCTAGGATATCTCCTCCATCTCAATTAAGCCATTAGATTGAACAATCAAATGTCATTATGAGTTTACTACTTAGTGTGATTTTTTCTTTAAAAAAAAAAAAAAAGACATGTAGCAACAGTTATTTAAGGAGTTGGAATCAACGGTATTGGCATTTTCAAAGGAAAATAGTAAGTAACGTGTAATTATGGTACTAGAACGGAGAGGAACAGCTTGGAATGAAGTTGAGCCAAACTCAATGAGAGAGGAAGCGTCATTGATCATCAATGAGTGTACAGAATTAACCATTGCAATTGATTTTAATCATCCCAAACACAGATATTGCAACAGAATAGCTTTTTCCTATCGTTATTTTTAATGCTTCAAGCAATATCAACCAATTTGTAGAGGCTGCAGCTCTGTATCAATAGCAGGGCTGAAAAAATGCCAACTTGAATCATGAAAAGCAGTGAAATAATCATCTGAAACTGTGCTAATAGCATGTTCATCTGCAAACTTTCGAACAGCCAATATATACCTTGTTGAATCTACAATCGTTGACTTCTTGAACTCTGAAACATGCTGCTGGTATGCCAAAAAGCTATTTCCGAACAAAACAATATGCTTCAACAAATCCACCCTCCAGTTTGTCTGCAGAAGATTGCTATATAACTCTGCCTCGCAATGAGGCATGTAGAAGATTGTCGGCTTTTTAGCAAGACGACGACCTTCCTCATTTATGGATAGAACAGAACAGCCGAGTTCTTCAAGAGCCCAGATTTCTGTTGCAGAAAGAATAGGATCAAACACCTCTATGTCCCCAATCCAACTGAATTTTTTTCTCATCAAGATTGCAAGGCTTAGCTGAAGTCGAGGGGTTTCATATAATTCAATGCTCCTAATGCCATATATCACCATCTGGAACCTCAGTTCCGAGCCCAAAACCCTGCAAAAAGAATTAAATGTGTCTGGAAATTGGATTTGTTCTACAAAGTTCTGATAGAATTGAGAGCTCTCAACTTTCTTCATGCAGGAGCGAATTTTCTGTACCAGTTTTAGTTGTCTCTCTGGATCAGATGTAGTATCAGTTGGAACCCATGGATGCTGCTGTTCTACTGGAGTCACAGCTTTAGAAAATTTCATTCTTTTTTTGCCACGCCGAGGTAAAACAGTTATCCAGTCCCCATTCAGACCACGATTGTCAAGGGCAACGGTCTTTGCAGAAGCAGCCATTATCAAGTGATTCTGTCCTCTTTCTTTTTGACTCACCTTCTGAAAGAACCAGCTCAGCCAGCCTTACCAGCTGCTCCCTCCCCTTCCTGAATCCACACTGCTTACTTTTCGGGAGGCTGGGGTGAATTGTTGGGCCCTGGAATGTTTTGAAAAGCACCTATGTGAGTCATTGGAAGCAGAATAACCCACTCAGTCCTGCCTGGTAACTTTGCTGATAGAATGTGAGTTAAAGAGAAAGGTGCAAATCTGTGACCCATATTCAAACTCCTGCTAGTTATTATATCCAAGAAGAATCCACAGTTGGACCGCGAATCATGAGAAACAGTGTCAACATCTTAGTCATCAAAAGGTAATCAGGACTAAATTCTTGATTGGGTTAAGTCCGATTGCGTTTACATGCCAATGAGAAACCGAGTGGGGCATGCCAATTGCGTTTACATGCCATCCGAGCAGCATAATTCTGAGTGGTACTTAGTTAGAACTCTATTTTATTTTTTAATTTAGATCTTTATGTAAATTATTGTGTGATAGGATTCATATTTTATGTAATTGTAATAATAAAAAATAATATGAAAAAATATTATTATTTTTTATAATTTATATTTTTTAACTACGATTTCACAAAATATGAGTCATGTTATACAAAATAAAAACGTGTAGTTACTATTTATCCACTTAAATGTGACCATGTAATGGATCTAGATTGTATTTTGAAAGGCACGCGTGCAATTAGTGCAAAGGATTTATTGTGTACAATTATTTTTTATTTTTTATAATTATTAATAAAAAAATAAATATATTAATATTTTTAATAATAAATTTGTATTATATTTAATTTTTAATTTTTTAATAATTAATCAATAAATATTATGTATGAATAATTGTAAAAAAAATAAAAATAAAAATGGTTATTGTCGGTAAAATTTTTAGTACGATTATATGTCATCAATGATGAATCTATATAATAGCAAAAGATAATTTGTTATTATATAGTAAAAAATAGTTTGTTATCATGTAATAAATTATAAATTTAAATCTCAACCAAAATATCTGGTAAGGTAAAATTGACAATCACAAAATTACCATTCTGTGTTCAATGTTGTTTCACGAAATTGGAATTGTAATTAGCACTTTTTTTTTTTAAGGGTAACCAGGAGCACAAAACCCAATTAATAATTATAAGGGAGATAAACTCTAATCAAGTTTTCCAAAGGAAGGTGAAAAGGCCCAGGGAAAGCGCTCTGAACACAGACAAAGCGGACTGACACGTAAATACATAAAAATAAAAAATCAATCCACAACTTTATTCCCTCAGTAAAAACTAAAAAGAAGTAAAGAAAAAGGTCCAACCACAAAAACAAAAAAAAAGGGGGTAAGATTGAGGTCTTGGTCGTCCAAGTCAATGATGACACCTTTTTTCTTCTTTATTCATCCACCACAGAAATTCGCTCTCACTCGCTCTCTAAATTTCCTTGTAGAGAACTCTCATTTCAATCGCCTTGTTGTTGTTGGTGGCGGTGCTGTTTACAATCACTACTACTAATATTTCAAAATCTTAGAGTTTAGGACTGTGATCAATCAAGGTGGATGCTTATTCTTCAATCATCAGACATCAATCTTCTTCAGTGACTCAAATCCACTTCATCAGTAATATTTATTTTCCTCCTCTTTAGGTTGTTTTATTGTGAGTTTTCTCCTTTTTATTTTGTATGCGAATTAACTTTGATTTCCTCTTTATTCTTCTCCTTTTTTCCCCCTTCTATTTGGTTTTCCCTATTTTTCCAATTATAATATCATTTTTATTCCCCCACACCTTTAATTTTCAGCAGAAAATCATAAGTTTTTTTTAATTTTAAAATTTCGCTTATATAGAGATCAAATTGCAGGGATTCTCTTTTTTCTTGCAATCTGAATTCCTTCAGTTGCCGCTCTACTTTAATTACTCATCGATCAATCATACATCCTCCAAGTTGTCGGTGAGTTTGATTTTTTTTTTCTTACAAGTTATTTATTAATAATTTTTACTACATATTCCTAACTTAGACTAATCATATTTTTCAAGTTCATCTAAGTTCAATTGCAAAATTACAATTAAGAGATATCATTTATTTAAGTTTCGCTGCTAACTTATTTTTACCGTAAGATAAGATTAATTACAAAAGAGGAATCTCAGCAGTTTTCTTTTACATTACTTACTTAAAAACACATGAAAACTCCAAGATTTATTGTTGTCGATGATAATAATAATAATAATAATAATAATAATAATAATAACGACGACGACGACAACAATAATAACAATAGTAATTTTGATTTGGTCAAACTTTTATGATTAACAATTGTTTTATCTTCTTCTCCTTCTTTCTTCCATTACAGAAGTTGTCTCTTGTAATTTGAAGTTGTTTTTGTAGTCTCTTCCCAACACTGCTACATTAGCATCTTGCGTTGGTTCAAGTTAAGATATCGTATCTCCATCAGCAATACTATTACTTGCTTTCAAGTTCTTGTAAGTTCTTCCTGAACTCAGTTTTATTGTTTCTATTTGTCTTGTTTAACCAATTATATATTCCCTCTTGTTCATTTGCACAGTGTGAATCCAACGCAATCCTTCCAATCAAAGATTTCATTAAATATAACTTAAATTTTAAAGAAAGGTAAATTAAAACACTAATTAATTAACATATTAATAGATATAAATAATTTATGTCAAATAAATTAAGTTTAAAGTGACTTTTAATTTATAGATTTTTTTATTTTAAAAGTAATATATTTGTTTTCTTTTCTCAAATAAGATAACATTTAAATAAAGAGTCTAAATTAAAAATTTTGGGTATGAGATATAATGTTTTATATCGTTGCATATGTTTTTCTTTATAGTGTAAATAAATATATGAAATAATTTTTTTTTCAATTATATGTTAAGGATTTTTGAAAAATAAAAAGAAAAAGATATGTAAAGTGTTAAAATTTTAAGTGCAAATTATACTATTAAGAAATTTTATATTAAAAGTGAGAGATAAACAAGTACATATATATTGGAAGAACTCATGAATTAAATACTTTAAAATTTTAAATTAAAATATAGTGTAAAGTTCATTTATTTGTTTTTTATTAAGATTTTATTCAGTTTTTTCCTCAGTTAAAAGATAAATATTCCTGCTCAATGACTACACTTGGTCAGTTAATAATAGAATAATAACAATTATATTTGTTTTTCTCTTCTTAACTTTTTTTAGGATACCCAAACCAGCCATTAAAATGATTAATTTGGCAAAATGCCAAATATGGCGGTTGGCCAATTCAAAGGGCCATGTGGTGTTGTCGGCCACCAAGTCTAAAAGTTGGACTTTTACTTTTGTTTTTTTTGGCCTTTTTCCTATTTCACCGACAATTCATGTAGAGGTTGGACCCCAACAGCACAATGATGAACTCTGACGGATAAATAATGAAAAAAAAAATGAATTTTTTAATAAATATTATTATATTTTTAAATAAAAATGTGTCTAAAACGTTATTCGAATGTAACTGATTGGATTTAATTTGTAACTGTCTATATTTCAAGTGTAACTAAAAATAAGAAAAAAAAATTATTGTTATTTTTTTATACATAAAATTAAACTAATTACATATTAAATTCACTTGATTGCATTCAAACAGTATTTCAAACACTTTTTTTTTTAATCTAACTTTTTTTCTTTCTTAATTCATGCGTTAAATAGTAAAAGACGACTTCTCATGTAACAGTAAAATTATTTTATTAAGAATTAAAGGTTACAAATTCGAGTCAGCTGCAAAAAGCGAAAAAAGGCTAAAGTTTCATTCGCCTTAATTTTCTTCAGATTTCAGTGGGAAACAATGCTGCACGTACGTGTGAAAAAAAAAAGGAAAGATATATTCAAACCAAACTTATATTAAATATAAGTTGAAAATGGTATTATACCTATAATATTAATACTCAATTTTAATGTAAAAGATATAGATATACTTCAAGGTTATTTCATAATTAAAAATATTATGATTAAATTACACTTACAAAATATTAGTTTTCTCTTTTTTTATGTTGTATATAGATTGTCCTATTTCTATACAATAAATCTGACAAAACAAAAAAAAAACAAAGAATAAATATAAATTAAAAAATATAAAAATTGAAAACTCGATTTTGGGTTGGAGTACGCTACATGGAGAGATTATATAGACAAGCTTCCAACGGATTTGTTTTTTTTTCTTTATATATAAGGGACTAAAAAATATGTTTTTGTTTTTTTTATTGAACAGAATACATTTCAGTCTTACAAATAGGTGTTTGTGGACGAATTATAATTTTTTTACAAAAAAATAAATGTTACTGTCTGCTAAACACTGATAAAGAAATGCAACAATTAAAATAACAAAAACGTTCACCGAAACTTACAAATAGTGTGTTTTTGATTACTAAAATGAATAATTTTTCTAGCTGGCTTACACTTTGGCTGGTGGTTTAACAAAAACGCGCCCCGTCCATTTTTCTTTTTTTCTTTGTTTCTTTTTTGGCCTTTTGCATTATATCTTTCGCTTACGATGATCGCAGCTTTCAAAAGTCAGCCTGCAACTATTAAATGTCTTGGTCGTCGTAGTCGTTGATGATATTAAGATGTGTTATATAATTAAAAGAAATTTATCAAAAAAATTTTATAATATAATTTATTAAATTTATTGTATAATTATATTTATTATAAATATAATCAAAAGAAATAAAACAATTATTATTTTTTATTATATAATAAATTTATACAGTTATAAATAATTTTTAATTAATTATATTTTAAAAATATTTACAAACATTTTAATACTTCTTCTTCTTAAATAATTATCTTTTTGACTCGAATCTCCATCACGAGACTTCTTTCGCGACGACTAGTTCTTGTAAGAAGTTTAATTTTCTCTTTATTCTTCTTCTCCTTCAATTTTTTTTTAGTTTTTTAAATTTTTGCTTGTAGTTTCACTTTTCAATTTTCCAATTATAATGTATATTTTTATACCGATAAATCATAATTTTTTTATATTTCTACCCGTATTTAGTTTTTTAATTAAAATTCCAATTATATAGAGATCAATTTGAGTTTTTTTTCTTCTTCTTTCTGACTTAAATTAATTACAGGAATTCTCTTTCTCTTGCAATCCCAATTCCTTGACCAGTTGCCGCAGCTACTTAGTTTGATTCTTCTTTGTTCTCCCTTCGTTTACTTTTACTTTTTCTTTTTCTTTTTCTGTTTTTTAAGTTTGTTTCCTTTTGCTTTCTTCTGTTAATAGTACAAATCATAATCTTCAAGTTCATGTAAGTTCCATTATAAAATTAAAATTTCAATTAGAAATGATGAGACGTAGTTAAAATTTTCAGTTTCTGACATTACCAAATTGTAGATGGACCATAAGAGGAATTAAGAAGGAATTATAGCTCGAAGAAGATACTCCGATAGATTCAATTCTCCTTCTAAATAGAAACTGCTTGTTGATTAACATTATTATTATCGTTATTGCTTATAAAGCACAACGCAGCAACATGAGAATAGTCTACCAACTTTTTTTGTTTTTAATTTTATATATTTATAAAATCTCGTAAATTTGATTGATCTATGTTTTTCATTAGTATCATATTATTATCTTAGTATTGCTATTTTAGTTTTTCTCTTGCTTTTATTATTACTATACTATAATGAATGATCGCTAAGAAAAAAACTGTGGTCCACCCAAGAGAAATATTAGGTTTGTTTTTCTTTTTGTTTTTTTTTTCCCTCACAATTCTTGTATAAATTTCATCAATCTATTCTTTATCTTTTTGGTACAGAAACTGCAAGCGTACAACTACAACTACGTTGATATTAATTTTTTTTCTTTTTACATTGGTTACTAACTTTCATAATATAGTCAATGCAGTTACATCATGAATATTTGATGATAGTTTTTTATTCTGTTTTTCTCTCTGACAGCAATCTCAATCTTTTGGTTTGTTTAACTTTTTTTTTCCTCTTCTATTTTCACTTACAGTCCTTAATTTGCTCTTCACTGAAGAGGAATAAGTCATACACATATATCATGGCTGGAGCGCTGGTTGGAGGGGCATTTCTCTCTGCTACCCTACAGGTTTTATTTGATAGGATGGCATCTCGCCAAGTGTTGGACTTCTTCAAGGGCCAAGAACTTGATGCTGGACTATTGAAGAAACTGAAGACCACAATGCTCACTGTCAACAAAGTTCTTGATGATGCAGAGGACAAGCAGCACACTGATCCCAATGTGAGGCAATGGCTTGATGAGCTCAAAGATGTTGTCTATGAAGCTGAAGACTTCTTGGATGAGATTGCTTCACAAGTTCAACGATCGAAGATAGAAGCTGAATCTCAGACCCCCTTCGAGAATGCGCAAGATTTTGCCTCCTCTAGCAGTCATTTTGGATCAGGAAAAAAGGAAAAGCTGGAAGAGATCCTTAAAACACTGAAAGATTTAATCAAGCAAAAGAAGGCCCTTGGTCTGATAGATGGTGCTGGAGAAAAATCATCATTTCAAAGAACACCAACGACCTCGATTCCTGATGAATCTGTTGCTTATGGTAGGGATGCTGACAAGAAAGCCATAATGGAATGGTTGCTATCGGATGGTGCAAACGACACTAACCCGGATGTTCTTGCCATAGTGGGTATGGGCGGCTTGGGTAAGACCACCCTTGCTCAAGTTGTCTATGGTGACGGCAGGGCACAAGATTATTTTCATCTGAAGGCGTGGGTCTACGTCTCAGAAGAATTCAATGTTTCCAAGGTTACAAAAGATATTCTTCAAGGATTCTCCAAGAAATCCTCAAATGCGGACAATCTTGATCTACTTCAAAATGAATTAAAGAAAGATTTGACGGAAAAGAAATTTTTGCTCATCTTGGATGATGTTTGGAACAAACAATACTATGAGTGGGACCAGTTGCTGAAACCATTGAGGTTTGGAGAAAAAGGAAGTAAGATCCTTGTCACAACAAGGGATAAAAAAGTTGCACAAATTGTCCAGACTTGTCCAGCTTATCGTCCAGGTTATCAACTAGAAAAATTAAGCAAAGAGAATTGCTGGTTATTGTTCCAAAAGCATGCCTTCATTGGGAGAAATTCTTCTCCTGCTCTTCTAGAGCTGAAACGGATTGGGAGACAAATAATAGAAAAATGCGATGGCTTACCTCTGGCTACGAAAGTACTAGGGGGTGCCTTACGCTCTGAAGAGGATCCTCGGGAATGGATGAAAATATTGAAGAGTGACACGTGGAATGTGTGGAACGATAGTATAATTCCAGTTCTTAAATTGAGTTACCGATTTCTTTCATCTGTCCGGAAACGGTGCTTTGCCTATTGTGCAGTATTTCCTAAGGGTTATGAATTTAAAAAAGAGCAACTCATCCATTTATGGATGGCAGAAGGCCTCCTGAGCCTGCCCAAAGGGAACATGGAGATAGAAGAAGTGGAAGAAACAGCTGAAGACTGCTTTAATGATCTTGTGTCAAGGTCCTTCTTAAAAAAATCAATTAAAGAGGAGTCCTTCTTAAAAAAATCAATAGAAGAGGAATGTTTTCTTATGCATGATCTTATTAATGACTTGGCTAAATCTATTTCCGGAGAATTTTGCTTTAGATTTGGTGTTGATAAATCATGTGAGCTGGTTGAAAGAGTTCGTCACCTATGGTTTGACTACAAGATAGGGCATAAAGAAGTCAATAACTGGATGCTCCCAACCCAACATCTACGCACCTTCTTATATGTGGGATGGTGGTGGCCTAGAAATGTTGATGCCGTGGAGGTGCAGAATTCCTTGTTAACATCCACAACTCTGAGAGTATTGTGTTTTCCTCCAAGTCAAATGATTGAGTTGCCTGATTCAATTGGCAACTTAATTCTTTTGCGTTATTTGGATCTTTCTGGCTCATCCATTAAGAGGTTACCTGATTCCGTTGGCAGTTTGTGCAATTTAGAAACCTTAATCCTATATCAGTGTTATTCTCTTGTGGAGCTGCCAGCCACAACTTTTAAATTAATCAACTTGTGTCAGCTTGATATCAGAGGAACAGAACTGAGAAATATGCCCCCTCGAATGGGTACACTGAGGAAACTTGGAGAGTTAGCTTATTTCATCGTAGGAAAGGAATGTGATTACAGCATCAAAGAGTTGGGGGAACTTAAGCGCCTACGAGGATGCCTTCGAATTGAGAAACTTGAAAATATTTTGCAAGTTGAAGAGTCAACGGCGGCAAATTTGAAGAGTAAGGAGAAGCTTAATGAGTTAGAGTTCGTATGGGGCGATGAAGGTAGTGAAGACTCATTACATGTAAGAAACGTGCTTGAGCAGTTACAGCCACACACCAACATCAAACAACTTTCAATTTATGGTTATGCAGGAACAAGGTTTCCAGATTGGGTTGGAGATTCTGCTTTCTCAAACATGGTGGAACTGAAGCTTGAAAGATGTAGATACTGCTCATCCTTACCACCCCTTGGGCAGTTGGGATCGCTAGAGCGCCTCTCAATCGTAGAGTTGGATGGAATCACAGTTGTGGGGCCTGAGTTCTACGGGAATGGGAATAAGCCGCCATTTGGATGCCTGAAATATTTAAGATTTGAAAGGATGGCACTATGGGAAGAATGGGTTTCTTATAACAACATGGACGAGCGTGGCGGTTCACTCAAAAGCTTCCTGTTGTTAGAATCTCTTGTGATCGAAAAATGCCCTAACTTAAAAATAATTCAGCCCACTCGCCTGCCTTCTTTAACTGATCTTGAAATTAAGGGATGCGATCTGCTAGCTTCACTTCCGAGGGCTCCTGAAATTCGACAATTTCTGATTAATGATGGATCTCGTGAGATGAAATTATGCAAATTGCCTTCTTCTTCTAAGTTACCAAGTCTCCGAGTATCTTTTTGGCGGCAGTCTGCTGATTCCCCCCTGGAGCTTGCAAAGCAAATGTTAGAGTCTCCTAATTTCATTGGTTTAAAAGAAGTCTATGTCCGAAATTATGATTCACTCACAAGATTCCCAGTGGAATTGTTCCCAACGTTAGAGTATCTTGAAATTGTGGATTGTCCAATACTGGAATCCCTCTCGCTTGCTGCTGCATCTCAGGAGGAACAACCTCTCCAGTGTTTCAAATCCCTCAAATTGGGCTTCTGCCCAAAATTGAAATGGCTTTCGGGATGTATTGTCCCTTCTCTCATGAAGTTGGAGATATACATTTGTCCATCAGTTGCTATTGTAAATTGGCTCAGACTATTCCCCAATCTTACAAAGCTCACTCTTGTTGGTGACAAGGAAGGTAGTTGGTATGAAGAGGTGGAATCTTTCCCACCAGAAAACATGTTTTGGCCTTCCACTCTCACCTCTCTTAAAATCTGGGGCTTTCCAAATCTTAAGTCATTGGATAATGAGTGCCTTCAATCCCTCACTTCTCTTACGAAATTGGGGATTTCAAACTGCCCCAATCTGGTATCTTTGCTAAACATGAGCCTTCAATCCCTCATTCCTCTTAGAGAATTGGAGATTGTATTATGCTCCAATCTGCGAGAAGTGTGGCTGCCCCCCACTCTCACTTCTCTTACACTGGTATCGCTTGAAAATCTGGAGTCATTGGATAATTGGGGATTCCTCACCTCTCTCACTCAGTTGGAGATCGATGACTGCCCAAAGCTCCCATCCCTTCCAAGAGAAGGGCCAACCTCCTCTCTCACTTCTCTTACACTGGCTTCTTTTAGAAATTTGGAGTCATTGGATAACTGGGGACTTCACCGCCTCACCTCTCTCATTCAATTGAATATCCGTGACTGCGAAAAGCTCCAATCCCTTGGAAAAGAAGGGCTACCCTCCTCTCTCACTTCTCTTACACTGGAAGGGCTTGAAAATCTGAAGTCATTGGATAATTGGGGACTTCACCGCCTCGCCTCTCTCATTCAATTGAAGATCTATAACTGCCCAGAGCTCAAATCCCTTAGAAAAGAAGGGCTACCCTCCTCTCTTCAGCGCGTAGATATTGGTGCATGTCCTTTACTGGAATTGGACGAAGATTGGCCTTTCTAATTTTTACTATTTCTTTGATTTGCTGCTTTCATCTTCCACTCTCTTCACAAAACATTGCTCTGCTAAGGTAATTTACAAGTACATCTTGTCTCCTTAGCCTCTCTCTTTTTTTTTTTTTCCCCTCATCTGTAAGCTTTTCATTTTTCATAAATTGTTAAATAAATATCTCCTATACATAATTTTGTTGCAGTAATGGAGCTGAACCGTTAACATTACTACTCATTAGCTTTACAGTTCAGTTCATGGTTATAGATTCCATAATTTCGGTCAGATATTGTTGCTTTTTTAGTTTCCACCAGCCTGTAATATGCTCTGCATGTTTAGTGTCAGTGATGGTGCACCAGTTCCGCGAAGACTCAATTTCCTCTGTCCCAAGAAGGCTGTAGCGCAGATCTATTTGACAGCTTTGATGGCCAAGTCATGTTCTGTAGTTAGTCCTGGAGAGCTGATGATAACTTGCCGAGACTCCTCGCTTTGCCAGGGCTTCAACAGCTGGAGTTACGGAATGGTAAATTAATTCTGTGATTTTCCAATCCTAATGGAATTACGAGTCTCCATATTGTGTAGCGATGCGAACTTTGCAAGCTACATTTCTTTAATCCACTATTTTCACATTAGCTATTGGAAGACGCCTTTGCTTTTCCTGTTTTTTTTTTCTCATTTTCGTACCATTAAATTCAGAACATATCTTTTCCCATTGGTGCAATGAATGTGGTTGTGTTTGTGTACATTCATACGGTTCTTTATCTATTGCAGTTTTGGCTTGAAATTTCTTTACAACAATATTCCTCATAGTTCTTTCTGATCTTATTTCCCTTTCCCACTTCTTTTAATGCCTTGTTTTTCTTTCTGCAGTATATTGCGGCATCTTGATGAAAATTTTTCAAATAAAGTTAGAAATCAGTCTCAAAATCATAATTTTGCTTTATCATGTTCATATAAGACTATATATCTTTGAACTTAGTGAACTCTCTAGTCCAATTAAAAAGGAAAAACTGTTGAGACCACATACATCGATCTGCAATAGTTTCATTGTTTGAAAACTTTTAACTCATTTTAGGATACATCTATTTTAAGTGGTCACCTTCGGTGAACATATTGGAGCCAAAAACTTGATCTGGTAATTGAATCTACTCAACCTGACATGTTCGCCTATTAAGGCTATATTAGATATAAACTCGTCTAACTGGTAATGAATTTTGGTGCTGTGCTCTCAAGAGTGGAGGATACAGGCTGCATTGCTGCTCTTTCAGATATGAATTCAGTTTCATTGATTTCGCTGAGGACAAGCTGCTGTAAAGACGGATTGGAAAAAGAAATTGTGACTTGGAGAAAGTTCTGGGGAGAGCTATCGCTTTGACTATAATATAAATTAGCCCTTTCAGGGGAACCAAACGACGAAAAAGTCATTAATATGTGCACTAAAAAAAATAGATTTACGCATACATACCCATGAGATGCTCTAATAAGGCATTGACACAAATTAAAGTAGCCAATAGTGCTATAGATGCTGCTATTGTGTCCACAGTGTAGGCAGTGTGTATATGGCATTAACCAGAAGAGGAGAGGGTCTCGGTAAAATCTCATTTTTGGATTCACATCGTGAATAAACGTGCATAACTCAGCAGTAAATATAGCTTGATATGACATGAAAGTACTATAAAGCTCTTGTATCTAAATTTCAGTCTTGTGTCTTAATTAAGAAATGAGATTTTACAGAGACCCTTTTCTCTTATTGTCTTCTTTTATCCTTGAAATGTATTGTCCGAGTTGTCTTTTTGTTGATGCATCTAGCAAAATTGGATGATACCTACACAGCTTTATGTTGATCATAGTTGTTAGAACAGCCGGTCTGGCCGATTCAATTGGTGACCGGCCAGATTTTTGGTTTGGCTTATAGCCGGTTTGGAAATTTCAATATGGAGTTTTTCCCCTCAGTTACAAGCAAGGGACAAAAAAGAAAAAGGCATTGACAAGCCTAATGGAATACGAACAGAATGGAAATGTCATACGTAGGAGGGTTATGTATAAGATGCAGCAAAAGAAGGTGACTTTGATCTTTGTGTGACATACTTATCGATTGTATCATTTTTTCTCTCGATGATTTTTGTGTGTTGTGTGCTCATAGGAAATTGTTGCAGCGGCTACTAGGGGGAGAATTAAATTAAATTGGTTAAAATTTAGTTTGCTTGCCCAGTATTGTCAATTGCACTTTGAAAGAGGAAAATTTATAAAAGCTTTATTATGCAATTTGACATTATATAATAATAAAATAGTCAAATAGTTCATCCACAACATCTAATAATTTATATTTTTTTTTTTTAAATTTCAATTATTCAACAACTTATCACTTTTTTGCTACTATTATATTGCACAAATGCCCCAATCTAATAGTTCCTAATTTAAATGTATTTTTTATGACTAATTTGTAAGTGTATTTTGTAGCATGGGAAATTGTGACTAATTTAAATTCGTTTCCGATCAGAAAGGAAACCTAGAGAAGAGACAGCAAGAGTGTGGTTCTATAAAATTGGATAGTTTGTCATTATCTGTTCATAGTACTCTAAATATGTGTGGATGTAGCATGAAAATATTCTTTTTGTTTTGAATTACTTACACAATTTGATCATATGATTCCATGTGGCTTATATGAAATTTTTTTTGGAGACGATATCAAACAATTTAGATGAATTTTTTTTTTCTTATATACCATGTTTCAAATTTTAGTCACCGTGAATTTGAATTTTTAGGAGAAATCATTATTATTATTATTATTATGAGCTCCATTACATGACCAAACAAAAAATTATTTAGATAGTATCCAAAATGCAACTATTATTATATTTTATGCAACTATAAAGAAAAATGTAAAGCAAAAAAATAGTAATATTTTTTTATTTTACAGTTTATCATTGTGGTTACACAAAAAATATTAATTGTTACAGTATGATGTTGTCTTGATAATTTTAGTATGACCATACACTTTACTATATTATTTTTATTATTGTAATAAAATGATCTTAGTTTTATTTGATTTTCATTTTTTCACATGAACAAAAGGAGAAAGAAGTAATTAGAAACGTTTTTTTTTTCATCTTAGATATTGATTCAAATACAATCTTAAATATGATTCATTGATAAATAAATTATCACATTGGAAATATGGTTTTTATATCTGAAAAATAAAAAGTCCGCGCATTTGGCAAATATATAGTATGGATGTTTGCGGTTATTAAAATGCTTTTTGGCATCAAAATTTATTTCAAATGCAATTTGAGAAAATCCTGAGAGCATATGAAAGATTGCAAAAAGTGATTTGGTGACGAGCTAACTATTTATTAGAAATAACTTTAACCCCATCAAACGAGATGATCATGAACATTTGCGTGATCATTACTAATGACGAGGATTGCAAATATAGTAGTAATAATTATAATAATATTATCTCATTCACATTACGTAAGACAACTCACGTTTAATATGAAGCCTTCTTCTTTAAAAAGTATTAAGTCTCAACTCTTAAGTGATTCCCAAGCCTTTTCTCTTTCTCCAACAACATGTGGGAAGAACTATGCGACTAGGACCTTGGAACTTCCCAAGAATTCAAAAATTCCCACTTACATGAGAGTTTTCGATTTTCAGTGCCATTGTGAGATGAGGGGTTCTTACTATTGTGCTTGATTTAAATTTACGTTTTCTTTTTCTTTGACTTCTAGCGTTCTGTGATTGAAGTTTACAATCTCATTTTAATATCCCACAGAAATCTTCTTGTTTTTTTACTTTTTCGGTTTCCGTTCATCCAAGTCAGATGGACACAACAATATAAGAGGGACACAGACACCACTTGTTAGAAGTTCAGAGATTCGCAATGAATTTAAATATAAAGAACACAGCATTTAGCATATGTTAATTTTCTAGGACATCTCCTCCATCTCAATTAACCCATTAGACTGAACAGTCAATTGTTATAGAAAGTTTACTACTTAGTGTGATTTTTTCTTCCAGAAAAAAAGAATGTACCAAAAGTTGTCTAAAAGGTTGACATCAATGGTATTGGCATTTTCAAAGGAAAATATTAAGTAACGTGTAATTATGGCACTAGAACTGAGAGGAACAGCTTGGAATGCAGTTGAGCTAAACTCAATGAGTCAGAGCAAGCGTCATTGATCATCAATGACTATACAGAATTAACCATTACAATTGATTTTAACCATCCCAAACACAGATATTGCAACAGAATAGCTTTTTCCTATCGTTATTTTTAATGCTTCAAGCAATATCAACCAATTTGTAGAGGCTGCAGCTCTGTATCAATAGCAGGGCTGAAAAAATGCCAACTTGAATCATGAAAAGCAGTGAAATAATCATCTGAAACTGCGCTAATAGCATGTTCATCTGCAAACTTTCGAACAGCCAGTATATACCTTGTTGAATCTACAATCGTTGACTTCTTGAACTCTGAAACATGCTGCTGGTATGCCGAAAAGCTGTTTCCGAACAAAACAATATGCTTCAACAAATCCACCCTCCAGTTTGTCTGCAGAAGATTGCTATATAACTCTGCTTCGCAATGAGGCATGTAGAAGATTGTCGGCTTTTTAGCAAGACGACGACCTTGCTCATTTATGGATAGAACAGAACAGCCGAGTGCTTCAAGAGCCCAGATTTCTGTTGCAGAAAGAATAGGATCAAAAACCTCTATGTCCCCAATCCAACTGAATTTTTTTCTCATCAAGATTGCAAGGCTTAGCTGAAGTCGAGGGGTTTCATATAATTCAATGCTCCCAATGCCATATATCACCATCTGGAACCTCAGTTCCGAGCCCAAAACCCTGCAAAAAGAATTAAATGTGTCTGGAGATTGTATTTGTTCCATGAAGTTCTGATAGAATTGAGAGCTCTCAACTTTCTTCATGCAGGTGTGAATCTTCTGTACCAGTTTTAGTTGTCTCTCTGGATCAGATATAGTATCAGTTGGAACCCACGAATGCTGCTGTTCTACTGGAGTCACAAGTTTAGAAAATTTCATTCTTTTTCTGCCACGCCGAGGTAAAACAGTTATCCAGTCCCCATTCAGACCACGATTGTCAAGGGCAACAGTCTTTGCAGAAGCAGCCATTATCAAATGATTGTGTCCTCTTTCTTTTTGACTCTCCTTCTGAAAGAACCAGCCTCAGCCAGCCTCACAAGCTGCTCCCTCTCCTTCCTGAATCCACACTGCTTACTTTTTGGGAGGCTGGGGTGAACTGTTGGGCCCTGGAATGTTTTGAAAAGCACATATGTGAGTCATTGGAATCAGAATAACCCACTCAGTCCTGCCAGGTAACTTTGCTGACGGAATGTAAGTGAAAGAGAAAGGTGCAAATCTGTGACCCATATTCAAACTCCTGCTAGTTATTATATCCAAGAGGAATCAACAGTTGGACCGTGAATCATGAGAAACAGTATCAACATCTTAAAGATAATAAATGCTTGATTATTCACTTAAAGATAATAAAGAAATATATGTGAAACAGAAACATAAATCCCTTTCCCTTTTTCACCCAAGACAAGGGGAAATGCAGATTTCAGGCTAATTAGCGAAGTTCAGAATACCTACTCTCTGTGATACATATTACCACAGCCGCTGTGGGTACCCCCTCATCCTCTGAACTTAGGGCCACTCAAGTGTGGCTCTTCCTTTTCCCATTTCCAACAAAGCCAATCTCCACCACCAGTATACTTTCTCTTATTCATCTCCTAATTTTAATCCAACAAAATTTAGTCATCTAAAAACCCCAAGGCAGATCCCCAAAACCCCAAAATTCACAAGTCTCAAAGTCATTGAAACGGATGCAATCAACTCTTACAAGAGAATTAAATCTAAATACTAAAGTTAGAGGCTAGAGCCACACATAACCCCAAAAAGGGAAGGCAAGGGGAGAGAGAGAGCTAACAAACCACACTTAAATTCAGTGGAGTTGACATGGACAGAAAGGATTCTCTTTAGGAGAGATGTGGGTTAAGGGATTGAGTCAAGGTAATCTAAATACCTGATCAAACCATAACCAATTATATATATTCTCACTGTCTCTATGATTTAGTGACAAAGAAAGCACACCACATTTTAATACAATAGATACAACATTGTTTAAAAGGACTAGTAAGGCTATTTCTGGCTTAATGAGTATTAAGATGGACCTACTTCAAACACAACCTTATTTGCCCATGTACATGTAGATTGCAGACAAATTTTATACAGTTAGATACATATGCAACATTTCTTATGGGTGTTATTGCACGGTTTGACTACTTTAATGCGGATCTTTGTCATCCCATCACCAAGATCTTCCCGAACTCACTTTCTTTCCTTTACGACCTGCTGCAGCTGCCATTGAATCAATGAAAGTGTCGGTAATTGTGGGAAAGGAGTGTCGGTAATTGTGGGACAGGGAGAAATGTTTAAGTTCTCCAATTCAACATGAAAGCAGTTGCATTCCAAAGGTTCTTGCCACTCACATCTTGCAGTTCCAAGACTCAATTGAGCATGAATTCTCTTGCAACAACCACCAGAATAAAAAATTGCAATCTGCAGATGAATAAATCCGAAAGGAACAAAAGCAACGCAAGGGAATCGCTGGAACAAATCCCCCAGCCCAGATCCCTAAAATACGACTCCCAAGAAAACCAAATCCCGCCACCGACTGTAATAACATTACCAACCTTATCATCATCGCGAGCGCCCATTTCGCAATTCACATCAACCCAACAGAAATGAATCTTTTCTTACTGGAAAACAACGCCGCCTTCACATTCTCAAAAACCCCACAAAACACTTCAACTTAGACACATTAGCATCAATCAAACACTTGCAATCATCAGGCTCCACACCCAAGAAATCGGACACCCAATTCAAAGACATAACAATAATAAGGGAAAAAAAGAACAACCGAATGCGATCTAACAACAGAATAATCTGCAATTCCAAAGCGTACCGGCAAATGAGTCAGAGATAACAGAATCCCACCACGCATATCAAACCACACAAACCCACCTAAATAATTTCAAATTTTTAACAGCCAAATTATTCAAATTGGCCACCCAAAAAAAAAAAATTGCGACCCATGACAATCTTTCTTTTTTTTTTTTAGAAGAAAAGCGAAAAAAAATAAATCAAGAAGGAATTCAGTTGACAGGTCAGTTAGTTAGTTGGTACCTGGATGGATGGAGTGAGTAGAATCTTTCTGAAAGCTTTCTCAACGTCTCCTTCTTCCGATCTGAGCCGAGTGAGAGAGACTACATAGAAACACAGATAACTGCTTCTTATTGGTACATGAACGATGCCATGTTCTACGCCGTCTATCTGTTGCCGGTCAAAAAAAATAAATAATATTATAATAACTAGCACGTCGTGTTGAGTTTGCGTTTCTGTATTGTCCATTATCTCGAATAATATACAGAGATGTAATTGTAGGTTTATAATTATTAATACAGTGATGAAGAATGTTCATTACGTTTAAAAGTATTCACATTATAGATTTATTTTTTAAAAGTGTTTGAATGAGATATGATAAGTAGAGTTATTTTTATTTTAATTTATAAATTTGATAATTAATATATTATAACTAATTTTTTTGGTTATTAAAATAATAATAATAATAATAATAGTAATAATATTTAATAATGATAATACCAAAAAAAAAATTGTGACATGAAAAATCTTAATCGAATTTGCCTTTTCCTTTTTCATTTCAAATTGTCAAGTTGATTGATTTTTTTTTTTAATCTGAACGGTTCAGCATTCAAAAATTATATTAAATTTTAATTAATTTAAAATCGAGCTGAGTAGGCTCGTAATAAGGAGCAATGAGGCTCAAGTTGATTGATTTTACATACACTTTTTTTTTTTAATTTGATGATGTTAAAAATTTTGATTAATTTTTGTCATAATAATCAGACTTTGTAATAATAAATATTATTACTCTATAATAAAACATTATTCTTGGAATTGGATATTTCGAACATGTGAGATTAGAGCTCTATCGATGTGATATAAAGTTTTAATGGTTAAATTTAAAAAATAAATAATAATAATTATTAAATATTACAAAATGAAATATTTATTTATTATTTTTTTTTTTAACATACACTTATACGGTGAGGTTCTTTTAACTTATGAGAAAGAGAATTGTTTGGATTACCAAAAATTGTTGATTGATCTGCCTCCCCCTTGTTTTTTTTGTGTGTATGTTTTGTTTTTTAAGCGGCTAACCCAAAGGCTGAAGTGCACGGGAAACATTTAAATTGCAAACCTAAACTCAAAATGACTTGAGACTTGAAATCCACGGATCGGAAGAAATTTCAATGTACACAAGATGCGAAATATCTAAAA
Organism: Carallia pectinifolia; assembly: GCA_037832335.1. NCBI lineage: Eukaryota > Viridiplantae > Streptophyta > Magnoliopsida > Malpighiales > Rhizophoraceae > Carallia > Carallia pectinifolia. The sequence goes on from CM075453.1 coordinate 35,721,971, forward strand.
TTTTAAAACCTGAGTCTGGGAATGATTGCCTTGAATTTGTTCGACTGGTAAGTTTTTAGGTCAAATTGAACTAGTGACCTAACCAGTTCAAGGTTTAATTAATCTGCTGGTAGGTTGGATTTGGTTTTAAAAACATTGATTAAAATCTCAAACAGTGGAAGAACAATCCTGGTACTAATAGTGTGGTTGGATTACGAGAAACTGATGAGAAATAAGTTCACTCCGGTTTTTAATCCTCATTTTGTTCCTCTTCCTAGTCATACTCGTCCTTCTTTTGCTCCATAACTTCATTTCATTCTAGTAAGTGATAAAACTTTTTTCCGATCGAACTCGCAAAAACAAGAAAAAGGAAAATCAACATGCAAACCTCGGTAATTTGCCCATTAAAACCATTAAGAAAAGAGCACTTGCTGCCCAGACATCATCGCAAGTTTAGTCTTGGACTCTTGGTATTGCAAGTTAAGTAACCACGAAAGAGAAGGAAAAAGGGCATCTTAGTCCACGACAATCCAATGCTGTGGGGTTTGGAAAAGCGTTAGATGTACTTGGCCTTATTTTGTTTCTGCGATTTGAACGTGTGACCTCTAGGTCATGATCAAGTAATCATATGTGAGAAGAGAGAAATAGAAAAATGTAAAGCAAAAAAAAACCAGCAGAGAAGCCTACGATGGAGAAGGATGAAGAAAAATAGACAAAGTGTGTGTCACACTTTGCTGACAAAAATAGGGCAAATATGAAAAGAATTGAGAAAGATGCTAGAAAAAGAAAGAGCAGGGCACTGGCTATGCAAAAAAACAAAAAACTGCAACTCAAACTGTTAGTTATCCATGGAAATTGTCACCAACTTATATTGAGTGCATCTATATCATTCAAAAACATTTTCCAACACATTCTCTGCACGAATTCAAAATGCATTGAAACAGCAATATTCTCCACAATAAATGATACCGTATCCACCAACCATGCTGAATACTGAAATAGGAATGAATCCTCCAAAAACAATAGAGACACAAAACAACCAATACAAGTCAGTCATCAGCATTCAAGAAACAAAATCCCTGATGGTTAGTTGCAAACTAAAATTAACCAGAGAGAATCCCCCGCAATTTGATGTTTGTTAAGTTGAGAAAGATGTCTAGAGAAAGAGAGAGGACACTAACTATCCAAAAAACAAAAACACCAACTCAACCTGGGAGTCATCCATCGTGATTGTCACTTACTGGTACCGAGTGCACCCATATCATTCAAAAACATCTTCCGAAACATTCTCTACGCTGAGTCAAAAAGCATTGAAACAGCAATATTCTCTACCATAAACAATAACATATCCAGCAACCATAGTGTACATGGAAATGGGAATGAGTCCCCCAAAAACAATAAAGACATGAAACAACCAACACGAATCCATCATCAGCATTTAAGAAAACAAAATTGCTGACACGGAGTTATAAACTAAAATTAACCACAGACAATCCCCTTCAATTATATGTTTGTTGAAATGTTATGATTTGTTTTATGTCAAGAACATGCAAATGGCCAATAACAGCGCCAGAGAAACAGATCAAACACCAACACAGCCAGCCACGTTTCCCCTCCAATACAATCATCTAAACTCGTCCAGAAAATGAGAACATATGCAGTAAATAATTTTCCTTGACACAGTTGCCAACTGACAATTTTTTGTACTAGTCTTCAAGGGAGGGATGTATACATATCCACACACACACACACACACACACACACGCACGCATAAACACGTACATACTTGTTTACATTTATAGACATTGATTTGGAAATCTGGGAAGCATTATGTGTACATTTAATTTGCGGTTTTTCAAATAAATTTGAATATCTTATTACAAAAGCTAGCTCATGACTTTTTTTTTTATGACCAAAATTACCAGTTCAATGATCTAAATTGAGATATTTTCCTTCTTGCAGCCCTGCATTAAACTAAATTGTGATAAACTGAGTTCACCGCCCTCAACAGAATATCGTAATGTACATGTATAAACCTTATCATAACAGTACGTGTGCACTGAGTGCGCCAACTTTCAGCTTCATAAGTTTTATAGTGTCAAAATAATTTGAGCCAATATCAAGAAGCAATTACAAGATCCGAAGGCAGTCCAATTATCCTATCTGTGGAATTTGGTTCCAACATCAGACTGTATGTACTATTGATGACTAAACACTTGTTTCATAGAGTAATTATAATATACAAACTGTTTAAACAAAGAAAACCAAATATCAACAGGTATTTCAACCCATAATTGGCAATTGTTTCATGAAACAGGCCTTCAAAACAGATTTACGTCACATGCATGTGAAGTCACTTCACACATAAGACGATTGGAGTGACAATAATTTACTTGACACAAGACAATCGCAACGACTCAAAGCAGTACATCTACATTGTGGTTTGCCTAGCATAAACATAATATTTTGCAGAATACCAGAAAGCAACCAATTGTACCGCACTTAGACCAGCAAGCAGCCAGTAGAAATAATCAAGATGAGCCCTATTAAGATTATTAGCAAACCAACTATCACGGCCATTCCCTCCACTTGCCTTCTCTACAATAGAGACCAGAAAGCTGCTTAAGAAGCTCCCTACCCCAAAGATGCTGAGGTAGAGAGAAAGACCAACACTCCTCAAATCACTGGAGACCTGATCGTAGAAGAATTCTTGCAGCCCAACCATGGTAAACACATCAGCAACTCCAAACAAAACATATTGTGGAATTAACCACCAAATGCTCATAGGAATCGTAACATTTGGAATATCAACTAGTCCAAATTCTTGAGCAGTTTTTAGTCTCTTCATCTCGACAAGTGCAGCAATTACCATAGACATCAAAGATAAGAAAACCCCAGTTCCAATTCTCTGAAGCATTGTAATTCCAGAAGGTTTCCCAGTAAAAATTCTTGCCAAAGGAACAACAACACAGTCATAGATTGGTATGAAGAGAACAATGGAAAGGCTGATAAAAGATTGGAGGGAAGCCGCTGGAATGTTGAAACCTGGAAAAATTGTTCTATCCAAAGTCGCCCCTTGCTTAGTAAAAAAAGTAGGCGACTGCGCAAAGACAATAGCGTAAACCAAGCACGTAGCCCATATAGGAACAAGCCTAAGTACTGCCTTGGCTTCTTCAACATCATTCAGACTACACAGCTTGTCATCTTCCTCTGAGCCACTTGGTGCAATTAGGGCTTTGTTCAGGAACCTGGCACATTAATTTCAAAATGTTCTATCTTAGAGGGGTCAAAGATAGGGCAAGCCAATTAAAGAGCACTTCCAAGCATATGAAAATTATCTCAATGCCATGGACAGAATAAAGGGCTCTGCTGGCAAAGTGATAGGAAGACGTGCATGCCAGTTTAGCTAGTGATATTAATTAAAGTCCTTTTAATTCCACAGCTAATGTTCTGTTATGCAAACATGTAGATAGATATTAATCAACAAGGTTTTGAAGTTTGACAACCATCCTGAAGCCATATTGCACACGGCAGCTACTGTTATTTGCAAAAGGATAATTCACATAAAGTTAAAAATTCTCACAATAGCTAGCCTCAATTTCATATCTGCAAAAATCACTGATAGTAACACTTTTTGGCTCCAACATGGTCAAAAGAAAAGAAAAAAATAAAAGAAATTATTTTTTAAGAGCTAGATGTTTCAGAAACAAAAATTAGCTTATGTTTGGATGCGACATACACTCTCAAAAATTCCTACATTTCTCTATCTTGGAGACAATGTGAGTTATATACAATTAACCACAGAATACTTCCATGAATTGTTTCCAGAAAATGGAATCGAGTACGAATTAATTTGTTGTCGGGATATTTTTAGTCATAAAACTAAACTTCTGGGCTTCAAGCTTGACCTGGTACAAAGCCAAATGTTACGCATTTAATCTCTTTTAGATGTGAAAACAAATTGAATTTAAAAATAATGACGTTAAGGACTTTCAGAATTGTTAATCTTCACAGTTACACAAAGCCTTCCATATTGAAAAACTTTCAGACATATTGATACATTTTTAAACTGCCAAACTATTCTGAAAATATCTCTTACTTGAATTGCTCAGAACTCTGATGAGGCAGGATTCCACAAGCTTCTTCTTTTGAAGCTATTGCTGTAGGTGTAGTTTTCCAATTCCTAACTGTTGCAACGAATACACGACCTATTCTCACAAAGGCACTTTTCTCCTCTCCTTTGCTGCTAAATCGATATGTCTTAGTTCCAAGCAAGAAAATGAAAAGCGCAGTAACCATTGCAATACAAGGAATTCCAAACCCAAGAGCCCAATTAAGGTTGTCTTGGATGTAGTTTAAGACCCATAATGTCACCAAGATTCCTGCACACATGGAAAAGTACCACCAATTGAAGAATGAAGTTTTTGCTTTGCACTCATTGGGATCTTGTCCATCAAACTGATCAGCTCCAAAAGCCTGGACACAAGGTTTGTGCCCACCTTGCGCAACTGCTACTAGATAAAGAGAGAAGAAGAACAAAACTACTTGAAGAGAAATAGGAGAACACGACACGGTAACATTGGCATCTTGGCAGTCAGAACTGCTGGGAGAAGGAATGACAGCTGACAGAGTCAACAAGCCAAGTCCCTGTTAATGATTACAGTATGGCAGAACTTTAACCAGAGCTGAAAATTACACTGCATATATGGCAATATATCTTTCAAGTTCCTCGAGAACGATGGAAAAGAGAAGTATGTGCTATCTAGTAGTTCCTATTTCACTAGGCCCGAAATTTTATTTTCAAATAGAGGCTCACGAAACAGATGGACCAAAGGCTTTCACTAAATAACCAAACGTTTGATTATTATTGCAACCGAATGGTGTGAGGAAGTGCCACACCCACTTTTAAGTAAACCAATAAATGGTTGAACTTTATTATGGAAACAAAATGGTGTGAGGTACTGCCACACCCACTTTTAAGTAACCAGGAAATGGTTGAACTTTATAACATAGTTTTAAAAACCGGACCGGTTATTGAACCGGTAAGAAGACTGGGTTAGTGGTTTAGCGGTCCAACCGGAAAACCGGCGGTTGAACCGGCGGGTCAATTCTGATTTGATAAAATAATAATTAATACTTATAATTTTTCATTTTTTAATAACAAACAATGAGTATAATTATAAAAAATAGAATATGAGTCTATTTAAATTTAAAATAAAATTAAAATATAAAATATTTATGATAATTTTCTAATTAAATAAATTAATAAAGTATAAATATCAAAAATAAAATATTATAGAATTATTAATCGAATATTCATATCTAAAAATAAATATTATAGAGTTAATATATAATTCAAAAATATTACATTTTTCATCAATATAAATAAGTATTATTTATTCTCATTTTTAATCCAAAAAAATAAATAAAACGACGTCGTTTTGATCAAGATAACATAGTTGCCGGTTCACCGGTCCGACCGGCGGTTCACCGGTTTTGAAGTTACTGGTTTTTCGGTCTGACCGGCCGGTTCACCGGTTTTCCGGTCCGACCGGCCGGTTCACCGGTTTTCGGGCGGTTCATTTCCTATTCCGGTTTTATCAAAGAATCGGACCGGTCCGACCTCCGGTTCACCGGTTTTCCGGTCCGACCGGCCGGTCCGGTCCGGTTTTTAAAACTATGCTTTATAAGAATAAGCCTACACTTTTCACGTACTTCCCTCTCCTTTTGCAAACATGAAAATTTCCTTTTGAAAAGGTTAATAACAGAAAAAAAAAAAATTCCTGAACTTATCCCAGTTTTAAATTTTAGCAAAAACTGTAAATCATTGCAATAGACGTACAAACTGTTGTATACTTTCAAAAATAGCAAACCGTTAACAATCCACCAAAACTATTGAAAAGTTGTTGTGAGGCATGAGATTTGTTAACTTCAGATAACGTAACAAGTCGAAATCAAAAAGAATTGACTAGCTTATTGAACCCAAAAGAAAAGTGATACGAGACCAACAACCATTGGTCTGAATATTAATGAGCTCGATTCCCTTTAATCAAATTTTAGCTTCGAGTGTTGTGTACAGAGAAAAAAAAAAGTTAATTCTACCAATATATTCTACGGTTCATACACTACAGGATAATGCCTAATTGTGCAGGCAATGATAGTTTACGTTATTGAATCAACAAAACCACCAACTTTTCTGGGGCCCAGTGTGTGTATGTGAGCGTGTGCTTGTGCGTTTGAGAGAGAGAGAGAGAGAGAGCGTACGAGAATGTAGAGAAGGGAAGAAAGGATAATGGTGCGATATCTGCCGAGGAAAGAATCAGCAACGAATGCACCCAACAAAGGCAGCAACGACGCCGTTCCAGACCACGCGTTCACATTCTGCGCCGCCACAGCCGTCGACTGGCCCAGCGGGCCCGTTAAGTACGTTATTAAGTTCGAATCTATCCCATAATACGCAAACCTCTCCGCCACTTCCACGCCTTCTCAACCCTCGAAAGAAAAAAATAAAAAAAAAAGTCAAATTTCACGCAAGAAAAATAAATAAATAAACAAATAAAACAGAAAGAGTTGTAATTAATTATGTTACCAATGATGAAGAAAGCGGATCTCCAGCCGCCAGAGGTGGATCGGAAGACCGGGCGGCCTTTGTAATCAACGGAGTCCTCAACGGTGTCGTCGTATAGAAGTGGAGTTTGAACGTCCGGCGAGACGGTGGAAGTGGCCATGTCTGCGCTGCTACTTAGTACTTATGTAAGAAAAGGGCTGGTGCTGTTATATTTTCGGTTGCCAAACAAAATTGCTGTTATGTTGTTATTAAGAAATAGGCCAATCGAGTTACAGATTGAGTGACATATCAGTGGAAGGTTGGCCTTTTGTCTCGTGGATTGGATAGACAGCTCCCTCTACTTTCAATCAATTACTTTGCAATTTATATGAACTGTTGTTGTTAATGAATGAATGAAATTGCATTATTGTGAAAGAAAAAAAAAAGAAATAAAAGCCGGTGTTGTCTGTGCCCGAGGCATTTGGATATTTCATTTGTTTAGAATTTTCTTTGGGATGTTTTTGGTTGGTTCTTCTTCTGTCGTTGCTAGGCTATTAGTTTCTCATTATTTTGCCCCCATATGTGCTGGTTACTCATTAGGTGTAAAGAACCCCGCGGTGGTTTGGTGACAAATGGGTGAATTTTTATACTTGCAAGTTGCAACTCAAATTCCAATCATCGCATTAGTTTTTTTTGAAAAATAAATAAATAAATAGTTGGGTGCTCTATTGAAAAGATTTTTTTTTTTTTTTGACATGATTCTACTGAAAAGATATTAAATGCGTTGATTCAAATATCGTTATGATTACATGTAGGAAAGTTTCATTAAATTTTATTAATGGTTGGGTAGTAACCTTTTTTTGTATAAGAAAGTTAAGGGGAAACTTCAAAAAGTGATTTTTATTTTTGATATATAATTATAATAATCAATATCATACATAGATAAAGTATTAAGTAAAAAAATATTAAAAAATAGAATTGCTTTTTTTTGGAACCACAAAAAATATTAGCTGTGTATGAGTCATTGTGTGCGTGAATTGAGACTGAAATTATTTGTTATTATTATTATTCAATATTTTTTATCAAAAAAAGATCTAATATCAGAATACTGTTAAATCTGAGCAAAATTCTTCTGAGTCGACTATAGTATTAATAAATCTAAAATTTATACTACATGTGCATAAATTAATCATCAATCTAAGGAAGAACATTATTTCTATTATGCAGTTGAGATTTTAACTCAAATCAAATATAAAAAAATACATTAAAGTATAACTAGAGTGTCATCTCAAATACTAAGACTGTGTTTGTTTCCTATAAAATATTTTACAGGAAAAAATTTTACAGGTTTTTCGACGTTTGTTTGACGAAAAATATTTTACATATGTAAAATTTGGGAAAAATTTTTAGATTTTCAGGTAAAATAACTTCTCCTTTTGCAGAGCTGAAGTTATTTTCAGGAAAAACACAAACTGTATTATAAGTAAATGACAAAGGGAAATTATTATTTTCACTGCAAATATTTTTTCTTATAAATATTTTATAAATGTAAGTTATTTTATAACAAATAAATGAAATTTAAATTTGTTTTACTTTTACAAAAACAAAATGGTCATAAAATTAATAGTTAATATTAGAAACTATGTACCTTACTGCAGCTCTCTTAGCAAAAAACAGAAATCGAGGACGGGACAGGGAGAGCTTTTTATCGTGTTTTTTTTTTTTCGGTCAATAAAGGGAAGGCATAAGGCCTAAAAAGAAAAGAAAAGGTTACACAGGGATCATTCGGGCCCAAGAAACCCCCACTGCATTCTGTCTAAGTAAGTCCCTAATATTGTTTGGTGGAGTCGTGAGAATATGAAGCCCTTTTATCAAGTTCCATCGCCAAATTGGCTAACCCATCTGCCACTGCATTAGCTTCTCTGAACACATATTGAGTGTTTACTTCCCATCTGCGAGCTAAGTACTTCTTGGGATAAGATGACCAAATTGAAGTGTGGGTGCGACTCTGATACTCCACGCTGGATACTATCTATTGCCAATCTCGAGTCAACTTCCAAGCAGATTTTTCGTAATCCGACATCCCATGCTAGCTGCAGCCCAATCAAAATTGCCCATAGCTCAGCCACGTATGCGGTGCAAGTGCCTATATTCCTTGCAAAACCCACGATCCAGGCACCGTTGCTGTCCCGAATCACTCCTCCAGCACCGGCAAATCCAGGATTTCCTCTAGAAGCGCCATCAGTATTGAGTTTACACCAGTCCCTATCCGGTGTTTTCTATCCCACCAAAAACTACACTTTTCGGGGAACTACGCTAATGAAATCCTCCCGAGCATTGGCCTTTAAATACGAGTAATATTGCTTTTGGATAAAAAAATGGGAATAAGAGTGTAAGATACTCCCAGTAAAAACGGGATAAGCATTTTTGGGGTCCTAAACCTTTAGATTTTTTTACGTTTGAGTCCTAAACATTTTTAACATTTCATTTGAGTCCTAAATCTTTTAATTTTTTACTATATCAGTCCTTTAAATTACGAAAAGTAGTCAATCTATTAATAAGTGAGTTTAATTTAATAAAAATCATTTAAAAAAGTTTAAATACATGAGTTAAATATTTTTTTCATCAACAAAATATACATATTAAATATTTTTTTAATCAACAAATATACGAATTAAATAGGCAACATGCATATTTTTTTATAGAAAAGACATTCAATTCATATATTTAATCTTTTTTAAATAATTTTTTGTAAAGTTAAAATTATTTTTTAATAGATTGATCACTTTTGTTAAATAGAGGGACTAATTTGGTAGAAAATCAAAAGGTTTAGGACTCAAATGAAATATCAAAAAAGTTTAGGACTCAAACGTAAAAAAACCTAAAGGTTTAGGACTAAAAAAATGCTTATCCCCAGCAAAAACATACTCATTTCTCCACTTCCACACCTCCCAACAAACGGAAGCAAATAGTTCTGGCCAGCATTCATAATTAGGGGAGCGAAATTCTCCACCCAAGTTTATGAGTAACCAGTCCTCCAAATGTAGTTGAAAGAACCTTACTCTATGTGGGGCCAACACAAAAGAGGACCACAAATTAGCCACCTTTCTACAATCTCTAAGGAGATGCAACAGTGTCTCATCATACTGATCACATACACAACATAGCCTTGAGTTTGTCAGTCCCCTCCTCACTCTCTCTACATTGGTCATGATTCTCCCATGAGCCAACTGCCAAACAAAACACCTTATCCTCTCTAGAACCTTAAGCTTCCACAGCACCTGGAATTTGGATTGCCATATGGTATCTATCGGGGCGTTATTCATATCATTTGAAAGCGCTAAATATGCTGCCTTGGCAGAAAATTTGCCATCTGAGGATGATCCCCATCTGAGCCTGTCCACATTATTAGGACGTACCCATAGAATTTGACAAAGCAACTGGTCCAGAATGAAATTTGGGAGGCGACCCCACAGCTTGTGGAAATCCCAACCATGACCATCGATCCAGTAATCCCTGACTCGGGCTCTGCTTTCTTCCTCATCAGTCGGTGAAGAAGCATAAGTACTAAGAGGCTCCTTAATTAGCCATCTGTCATGCCAAAATAAAACAGATTTTCCATCTCCAACCCTCCACAGACCCTCCTTCTCTAGCAACGGTTGCGCCTTGACCATACTGCGCCTAGTATGAGAAGCCACTCTTTTGTGCTTTATTTCTATTGCTCTACTCTTGCAATATTTTCCACGGAGTACTCTCGACCACAAACTATTTGGCTTAGTCATAAAACGCCATTTCAGTTTGGATAATAGAGCCTGATTAGCAACTCTGGCACTACGGATGTCCAAGCCTCCACTTGTCTTTGATCTGCAAACAATTTGCCAATTCACTGAATGTTGCTTTCTATATTGATCATTATCTCCCCAAAGAAAATCACGGCAACATTTGTCCAGTTGATCACAAATGGTAGCCGGCAGTGATGCGGACTGCATTGCGTAAGTAGGAACTGCAGAGGCTACAGACTTGACCAGTGACATACGGCCAGCAAGAGACAATTGTTGAGCTTTCTAGCCCGCTAGTTTGTTTTGAACCCGTTTAACAATATCTGTGTATAGAGAAGCCGACACCCTGCCGTTAATAGTGGGCATACCCAGGTAACGTCCAAGATCCTCTGTAAGCATAATCCCTGCTTGCCTGCTCAATTGTCGGGCCTCCCTTTTCTCAACATTTGGTGAAATCAGCATTTTAGACTTTGCAAAATTAATTTTTTGGCCCGAGGCCCCACAAAATGTTTCCAAACAATTTTTAACCACTTGCACCTGCGAACCAGAAGCCTCAGAAAATAATATGCAATCATCTGCAAAGAAAAGATGAGAGAGACCTGGACTCTCTTTGTGTTCAGCAATTTTTAATTATCTTTTTGTTCTCTGTTTAGAACGACTTGGGCATATCATAGAGCAGCAAGTCAATGTTGGGTTGTGGAAGCCGTGCTTTTTATCGTGTTTAAGAGAGGAGAAAGGAAAGAGAGAGACAAAAAAATTTAAAAGCTTAGTACTTGTATTTGGGAAATAGTTTTTTGGAAAAGGAAAAAAAAAAAAAAAGGGAGTGAAGCAAATTAATTTTCTTTCTTGATGTCTGCTGGTGCAGGAAATGCCTACAGGAGCTTCATTGCAGTCTGTTTAGTTTTTGATAATTGAACGAAAAAACAACAGGGAGGTAAAATATGGGATAAGTATTATTTTGGTTCTAAATTTTTAAATTTTTTTATATTTGAATGTTAAATTTTTTTAACATTTCATTTGAGTTTTAAATTTTTTAATTTTTTACTATATCAGTCCTTTAAATTACAAAAAATAGTCAATCTATTAATAAATGAGTTTTACTTAATAAAAATCATTTAAAAAAAGTTAAATATATGAATTAAATATTTTTTTCATCAACAAAATATGCATATTAAATATTGTTTTAATCATTAAATATATGAATTAAATAAATAATATGTATATTTTTGATAGAAAAGGCATTCAAATTATATATTTAATCTTTTTTAAAATAATTTTTTGTAAAGTTAAAATTATTATTTAATAGATTGATCACTTTTGTTAAAAAGAGGGACTGATTTAGTAAAAAATCAAAAGGTTTAGAACTCAAATGAAATGTCAAAATAATTTATAACTAAAACGCAAAAATATCTAAAGGTTTAGGATCAAAATAATGCTTATCCCGGCAAAATATTATCCCGATTGTTGGAAAACAATACGAAGGGGATCACTTCATGATTTATGTTGAATAGATTTATTGACCTGTAGCAAATTGTAATCACAGCAGGCACAAGTCTTAGTCACCTAATTAATTAAGGAGATCGGTAAAGAGATGTTTATGGGGCATTATAAAGACAAAAAAACATTTCAAGTTCAGGGCGAAAAGCCATCAAGAGAATTTGATCTCATGAATCCGCGCTCTTTTCCTACGTCTTGCTTGACACAAAACAAAACAGCAAGTTCCAACTTCGTGTACAGAAGATGCTTCGCAGAACTACACAAGGATGATACCAGAAACCCTCCTAAATCTAGAAGGAAGAAATACTGGCTTAAAATAACAGATTCTACCTACAAACAACCTGGACTAAGCGGGCACAACCAACCTGCAAGACAGAGGGTTTGCTGGGCAATGATCCTCCACTTAGACAAGGAAAAATGCCCAACCGAACTAATTTAGAATAGCCAGGAGGTCCAAAAGAAATTTTCTTTTCAGATACCTAAAACCCCTATAGTTTATTCATCAAGTGTTTTGCTAGACATTATAAAATAATCACACCTCCCCGGCAAAGCAGTCGAATGTACTTACAGAAAGTTCACTTCACAGAATTGGCTGTTATTTCGTGAAACAGGTCTGTGAAACAGATTTACATCACATGCATATGCATGTGAAATGGATTACCATATTACAATTCACTTCACACATAAGACGATTGGAACGACAATAATTTACTCGACACACAAGACAATTGCAACGACTCATGGCACCTCATCTACATCCTGCTTCCCCTAGTATAAACATAATATTTTGCAAAATACAGGAAAGCAATTAATTGTACTGCACTTAGACCGGCAAGTAGCCAGTAGAAGTAATCAAGATGAGCCCTATTAAGATTATTAGCAAACCAGCTATCACGGCCATTCCCTCCGGTTGCCTTCTCAATGATAGAGACAAGAAAGCTGCTTAAAAAGCTCCCAACACCAAAGATGCTGAGGTAGAGAGAAAGACCAACACTCCTCAAATCACTGGAGACCTGATCGTAGAAGAATTCTTGCAGACCAACCATGGTAAACACATCAGCAACTCCAAACAAGGCATACTGTGGAATTAACCACCAAATACTCATTGGAATTGTAACATTTGGATCATCAACTAGTCCAAATTCTTGAGCAGTTTTTAGTCTCTTCATCTCAACAAGTGCAGCAATTACCATAGATATCAAAGACAAGAAAATCCCAGTTCCAATTCTCTGAAGCATTGTAATTCCACAAGGTTTCCCAGTAAAATTTCTCGCCAAAGGAACAAAAACACGATCATAGATTGGTATGAAGAGAACAATGGCAAGGCTAATAAAAGATTGGAGGGAAGCTGCTGGAACGTTGAAACCTGGAAAAATTGTTCTATCCAAAGTCACCCCTTGCTTAGTAAAAAAAGTAGATGACTGTGCATAGACAATAGCATAAACCAAGCATGTAGCCCATATAGGGACAAGCCTGAGCACTGCTTTGGCTTCTTCAACATCATTTAGACTGCACAGCTTGTCATCTTCCTCTGAGCCACTTGAGGCAATCAGGGCTTTGTTCAGGAACCTGTCACATTAATTTCCAAAAGTTTTATCTTAGAAGGTCTAGGATAGAGCAACGCAATAGGAACATGTGCATGCCATTTTAGCCAGCGATATTAATTAAAGTCCTTTTAATTCCACAGATAATGCTCTGTTATGCAAACCTGTAGATAGATATTAATCAACAAGGTTTTGAAGTTTGTAAACCATCCTGAAGCCATATTGCACACGGCAGCTGCTGTTATTTGCAAAAGGATAATTCATACAAAGTAAAAAATTCTCACAATAGCTAGCCTCAATTTCATGTCTGCAAAAATCACTGATAGCAACACTTTTTGGCTCCAACATGGTAAGGAAAAGTGAAAAAATGTAAGAAAATTTTTCTTCAGAGCTAGATTTTTCAGAAACAAAAATTAGCTTACATTTGGATGCAACATACACGCTAATAACTTTCCTCTATCTTAGTGACAATGTGAACTCTATACAATTAACTACAGAATACTTCCACGAATCATTTTCAGAAAATGGAATCGAGTATGAACTAATTTGGTGCAGGGACATTTTTACTCATAAAACTAAACTTCTGAGCTTCAAGCTTGACATGCTATAAAGCCAGATGTTACACATTTAGTCTCTTTTAGATGTAAAAAGAAATTGAACTTAAAAGTAATGATGCTAAGGACCTTCAGAATTGTTAATCTTCAAACACAAAGCCTTCCATATTGAAAACCTGTCAATACATTTTTCCAACTGCCAAACTATGCAGAAAATATCTCTTACTTGAATTGCTCAGAACTCCGAGGAGGTAGGATTCCATAAACTTCTTCTTTCGAAGCTATTGTCGTAGGTGTACTTTTCCAATTCCTAACTGTCGCAACAAACACACGACCTATTCTCACAAAGGCACTTTTCTCCTCACCTTTGCTGCTAAATCGATATGTCTTAGTTCCAAGTAAGAAAATGAGAAGGGCAGCAACCATCGCAATACAAGGAATTCCAAACCCAAGAGCCCAGTTAAGGTTGTCTTGGATGTAGTTTAAGACCCATAATGTCACCAAGGTTCCTACGCACATGGAAAAGTACCACCAATTGAAGAATGAAGTTTTTGCTTTGCACTCCTTGGGATCTTGTCCATCAAACTGATCAGCTCCAAAAGCCTGGACACAAGGTTTATGCCCACCTTGCGCAATTGCAACTAGATACAGAGAGCAGAAGAACAAAACCACTTGAAGAGAAATAGGAGAAGATGACCTGGCAACATTGTCATCTTGGCAGTCAGAACCGCAGACAGAAGGAAGGACAGCTGACAGAGTCAACAAGCCAAGTCCCTGTCAATGATTGCAATATGGCAGAACTTCAACCAGAGCTGAAAATTACAATGTATATATGGCAAATAAGGGCAATATTTCTGTCAAGTACCTCGAGAATGATGGAAAAGAGAAGTATGTGCTATCTTCTATCTAGTAGTTCCTATTTCACCAGGCCTGAAACTCGAGTTTCAAATAAAGGTCCACGAACAGATGGACCAAAGGCTTTCACTGAATAACCGGACATTTGATTGTTATTGGAACAAAATGGTGTGAGGTATTGTCACACCTTCTTTCAGGCAAATCAAAAAATAGATGACCTTCATATAACACGGCATGCCCAACTCAAAAAATTGACTGGCTTATTGAAGCAAAAAGAGTGATATAAGCAAAAACAATTTCTTTGTTGAAAAAAAAGAGAAAGCAGGGGTGACACCCATTTAGACCTCTCAGCAAGAATTGCTCTCGCGCAAAATGCGCAAGCGCCACTACACTTTGATACAGGATAATGACTAATTGTACAGCCAGGCATCAGCACTTCAACGTGTCCCAGAATGGTAGTTTACATGATTATATCAACTAAACCATCTGTTAATCTTCTTTCGATTTCATTCACTTTTGTCCCCACCACCACCAACTTCTCGGGCCCAGTGTGCGTGTGTGAGCGTGCGCTTGTGTGTATGGGATAGAGAGAGAGAGAGAGAGAGAGAGAGTACGAGAATGTAGAGAAGGGAAGCGAGGACAATGGTGCGATATCTGCCGAGGAAAGAATCAGCAACGAATGCACCCAACAAAGGCAGCAACGACGCCGCTCCCGACCACGCGTTCACGTTCTGCGCCGCAGCCGCCGTCGACTGACCCAGCGGCCCCGTTAAGTACGTTATTAAGTTCGAAGCTATCCCGTAATACGCAAACCTCTCCGCCACTTCCACGCCTTCAACCCAACCCCCAAATAAAAATAAAAAAAAATCATCAAAATTCGACCCCAAAAAAAAAAAAAACAGAGAGAGAGAGAGAGAGAGTTGTAATTAATTATGTTACCAATTATGAAGAAGGCGGATCTCCAGCCGCCAGAGGTGGATCGGAAGACCGGGTGGCCTTTGTAGTCAACGGAGTCCTCAACGGTGTCGTATAGAAGTGGGGTTTGCATGTCCGGCGTGACGCTGGAAGTAGCCATTCGGCAAATTAAACGTCGGCCGCCACCTCCGTCGCTGCCCTCTCACTCCAATTAATAAGCAAGCACAAAGCTGGTGCTCCGTATGCTTGAGGCATTCAGATATTTCATTTGTTTATTAGACTTTTCTTGGGATGTCTTTTGGCTGGTTCTGGCCCTGTCTTTGCTAGGCGAGTTAGTTTTTTATTATTTTGCCCTCATTGGATAGCTACTAAAGGTGTCAAAATCTGACCCGACTCGATGGGTTGACCCAAACTCACCCGAAAAAATACGACCCGAACTCGACCCGAAAGATGACCTAACCCGAAATGACCCGAACCTGAAAGACCCGAAAATCTTTGGGTCAAACCCGACCCGACCCTAACCCGACCCGTTTGACTCGAATTTTTTTTTCTTAAGGGAACAAAAAAATAAAATGAAAAAATTTAGTATATTTTATATTATAAAAAGTATAGATTATACTATTTTTAATATAAATCTTAATTATAAATTTTTTTAGAATATTTTGAGATTTTTTATACAGTTTTAAATTTTATTTTAATTTTTTAAAATATTTTAAAAGAAAATTTTTCAATTATTTTCCAATCATATGATTTTTTTTATTTTTAAGAATTTTTAGTAAAATTTTTGAAATTTTTAAATTTTTAAAATTTTTAATAAAAAATGTCACGTCATCGTTTTTGATGACGTGACCAACCAGTGGATTGACTCGAACCCGACCCGAATTCGAAGTGACCCAACCTAAAATGACCCGAAGATAACTTGAACCATAAGTAACCCGACCCAAAGTGACCCGAACCCGAAATGACACAACCCGAATCCAACCCGATGACCCGTTTTAACACTTATAATAGCTACTAATTAGGCGTATAAAAATGCCAAACTTTTAATTAAAAAAAATTGTTGAAGAATTATTACGGCGTGCAAGTAACTAATGAGTTGTAATATAACGGACATTAAAATCGTTTTTAAGGTTTGAAGGTTTTAAATTTAAATTTTAGTTGAAATTAATTAATCATAAACAAAGGTATCAAACAGATTAAGTTAAATTAAATGTATTTGAGTTGAATCACTTCGTATTAAAGCCATTCTTGTAGTTGTTAGTTTTGATCTCCAAGTTTAGTTGTTACCTAAGGGAAAATGAAAAGGAAAACATAAGATTGCTTAATTTTTAATTTTAATATAATATTACTTATCGAGAGTATATAAATCTATTAGCTATATGACATTGAATATTTTTATTATACACATTTTATACATTTAAACTATTTATAAAATCGTAGGTGTACATATATATATATATATATATATATATATATATATATATACACACACACAATGAATTTATAAAATATTTTAAATATCAAAAATAATAAATTATATCATTATATAAAATAAACAATCTAAATTAATATAAATTAATTATGTATTTAACAAATCAAAATTATAACAACTAAATGTCACTATGTAATGCATAAACACAAAATAGTGTTCGTATGTAATAATATGTATATATTTTTTTTAAATAATGTGTATATATAGATAAAGGTAATGAGTAAAAAAACAAAAAAATAAATAATAAATTTATTTTTTTTCAAAAAAATATTCATAAAACTAATAGTTAAATTATTATTGATAAATTTTTTTATAATAATTTATTTTCTAAGTTAATTTGAGTTCATCACCTTATTATTAGAATAAATTGGAAAGAAAATTTTAACCATAAGTATTTAAAATATAAAAAAAAATAAGTTTGATCAATTAATTTTTGTCATTTTC
Organism: Carallia pectinifolia; assembly: GCA_037832335.1. Taxonomy (NCBI): domain Eukaryota; kingdom Viridiplantae; phylum Streptophyta; class Magnoliopsida; order Malpighiales; family Rhizophoraceae; genus Carallia; species Carallia pectinifolia. Next base: position 35,739,577 of record CM075453.1, read on the forward strand.
TTCTCTGTCTCAATTTTTTATCCTGAAGTTCATTACATTAAAATATTTTTTTATCCATACTAATATACCTCAACAATTTAAACCAAGACTTGGCTAAACAGGCCACAAGCCCACAACAAAGAGCGTACACAGGAAAGTAATAATTTTTTTTTTTTGACATAGTAGGAAAGTAATAATTGACTTGCAGTTAATATGGAGTGTCCTTATCATAAATTTATAATTTAAATAATATTAATAATATATAATTAATAAAAAAATTAAATATTCAAATGTTGACCTCTTTAACTGTTTTTGTTTGTAATCAGTTGTTTTAAGTTTATCAAACTATTAGCATTTATTAATTTTATATCATACCATTCAAAGTTATCTCTATTCATCCCCCGGTAGAGGAGTTTACATTTAAACAACATGGCCAAATAGTAATTGTCTTACCTTTTAAAATGTTTGCTATTGATCCTAATTCACCTATAATCACTTAAAAAGATATAAGAAATATTCATCATCAAGCGAACTATACTAATAAAACATTGCATACTATATCTCAACAACTAAATAATATTGAAACAAATATTATAACACAAAGTCCTCCTCCACCTAGCTATCCATCAACCTCAACTCATAAAAAATTGTCTTTAGAACAACCTTTATTTCAAATCCCTGAAACACCTCCTGAATTACAATTAAAACAAAATCTTACTAATACCAATCTTTTAAATGAAATCACTAAAAAATTAGAAAGTTTAAAAATTCAAGATCCAAAAATACAAGTTATTAATAAAACAGAATTTAGTAACTCTGATGACTCTAATGACCAATTAAATAAAAATCTATTAACTATTGAAGATTTAGAAGAACAATTTTAAGAATCTATGTATATTAATAAAATAAAAGGACAGACAATCTATCCACTGCCAGTTCTAAACAAGAATATAAGAAAAGACTCATGGAAGCCCTGTCAGAATTATCTCAAGAAGATGAAGACCCAATAATTCAATCACCAATAATTTCTCCTGGAGGTTTCGCAATGGTTAATCAAACAACAAGTTAGCAGCCCTCGTGATTATATTCCCCTGAAAATGCCATTTTCAAAGAAAAAATTTCAAGACAATTTATCCACTGCCAGTTCTAAAGAAGAATATAAGAAAAGACTCATGGAAACCCTGTCAGAATTATCCCAAGAAGATGAAGACCCAATAATTCAATCACCAATAATTTCTCCTGGAGCATATCCCTCTCAGCACAGTAATGAAGATCCTGATTATGACCTTGGAAGTGACTACGCACATATGATGGAAGAACTGTATCCGACAAGACTCCCTCAAAGATAAAGCAATAATGTATATGAATGACAACCGCTATCATATCATCAATAATGCATGTCAGCTAAGTAATATCAACGTATGAAGTGACGTCAACACCAATAATGTAATTAGCTGTGTGGACAGCTGTCTTAACAACTGTCATCATAAATAGTATTTTTGTAATATAAATAGCATGCCTAATGAGAGGCAGAACACTTACCACTTACTCTTCTCCACTTGTAAGATCATCCTCTCACAACCATGCCTAGCAGCCTTGTAATCCTTCCTCTTCTGTATGAATATCTCTTCTCCAGTTGAATAATATTCTGAATATTGAATATTTGCATAAAGATATTTCTTTTATTTATTTCTTTTCTTTATCATGGATCTTGATTTACCTCTTCCTCCATTTGCATGGCTTGCAGAAGTAGATCATTGCATGCAAAAGCATTCTGAATATCTCACAAATATGTTCGTATGTAATAATATGTATATATTTTTTTTAAATAATGTGTATATATAGATAAAGGTAATGAGTAAAAAAACAAAAAAATAAATAATAAATTTATTTTTTTTCAAAAAAATATTCATAAAACTAATAGTTAAATTATTATTGATAAATTTTTTTATAATAATTTATTTTCTAAGTTAATTTGAGTTCATCACCTTATTATTAGAATAAATTGGAAAGAAAATTTTAACCATAAGTATTTAAAATATAAAAAAAATAAGTTTGATCAATTAATTTTTGTCATTTTCTTCTCTATCTCAATTTTTTATCCTGAAGTTCATTACATTAAAATATTTTTTTATCCATATTAATATACCTCAACAATTTAAACCAAGACTTGGCTAAACAGGCCACAAGCCCACAACAAAGAGCGTACGTAGGAAAGTAATAAATTTTTTTTTTTTGACATAGTAGGAAAGTAATAATTGACTTACAGTAAATATGGGGTGCCCTTATCATGAATTTAGAATTTAAATAATATTAATAATATGTAATTAATAAAAAAATTAAATATTCAAATTTTAAGCTTTTTAACTGTTTTTCTTTTTTTAATCATTTATTTTAAGTTTATCAAACTATCAGCATTTATTAATTTTATTTTTTTAATTAGTGAAATTTATTAACAATTTAATATTATATAAAAATATTTTTTATATTTTTATTTAAAATAAATCTTATAATATAAAATTATAATTATGTTATATTTATTAAAAAATTGTGAGTCAAATCCTCCGAACTAATACGTCATTCACAAAAGGGAGACAGGCAGCCGTTGGATGAGGTGGGAATGACCGCCGCGGGGTGGGGGGGGGGGGGGGAAGAGGGAGAGACTTGAGAAAAGGGCAGAGAGGATCGGGTTGCTGCTGCAACTTCTAATCTACACGAACGAGAGGGGGCGGAGACCGACGGAGACCAGGAAGCCAGGAGACAACAACAACAACAAACTAAGCCTCAGTTCTAAATTTAATTAGAATCGGCTTAAGTCTCGCCATTTTGTTCCATCATATGGTAATTCCTCTGTAAGACCAAGAAGCTAAGAGAGATTTACATCAAATATAAACCAAATATAAACCGGAAATCAACCCATAATTGGCTATTATTTCATCAAACAAGTCTGTGAAACAGATTTACATCACATGCACGTGAAGTGAATTACCATATTACAATTCACTTCACACATAGGACGATTGGAATGACAATAATGTACTCGACACACAAGACAATTGCAATGACTCAAAGCACTGGATCTACATCGTGCTTTGCCTAACATAAACATAATATTTTGCAAAATACAAGAAAGCAACAAATTGTACCGCACTTAGACCACCAAGCAGCCAGTAGAAGTAATCAAGATGAGCCCTATTAAGATTATTAGCAAACCAGCTATCGCGGCCATTGCCTCCAGTTGCCTTCTCAATGATAGAGACAAGAAAGCTGCTTAAAAAGTTGCCAACACCAAAGATGCTGAGATAGAGAGAAAGACCAACACTCCTCAAATCACTGGAGACCTGATCGTAGAAGAACTCTTGCAAACCAACCACGGTAAATACCTCAGCAATTCCAAACAAGGCATATTGTGGAATTAACCACCAAATACTCAATGGAATCGTAACATTTGGCATATCAACTAATCCAAACTCTTGAGCAGTTTTTAGTCTCTTCATCTCGACTAAGGCGGCAATTACCATACACAAAACAGATAAGAAAATCCCAGTTCCAATTCTCTGAAGCATTGTAATTCCAGAAGGTTTCCTAGTAAAAACTCTTGCCAAGGGAACAAAGGCACGGTCATAGATTGGTACGAAGACAACAATGGAAAGACTTCTAAAGGATTGGAGGGAAGCTGGTGGAATGTCAAAACCTGGAAAGATTGATCTATCCAAAGTCACGCCTTGCTTAGTGTAGAAAGTGGAGGGCTGACCATAGACAATGGTGAAAACCAAGCAAGTAGCCCATATAGGAAGAAGCCTGAGTACTGCCTTGGTTTCTTCAACATCATTCTGGCTACACAACTTGCCATCTTCCTCCAAGTCATTTGGTGCAATCAGGGCTTTGCTCAGGAACCTGGCACATTAATTCCCAAACGTTCTATCTTAGAGGATCTAGGATAAAGAAAAGGTAACTAAAGAGCACTTTTAAGCGTAAGAGAATTTTCTCAATGCCACCGACAGAATAAGGGGCTCCGTAGGCAAAGGTATATGAAATGAATAAAGTTATTTCAATTCCACAGCTAAGTTTCTGCTATGAAAATATGTGTGTGTGTGTGTATTAATCAACACAAATTGAAGACAGTAAAGCATTCAGAAGCCATATTGCACACGACAAGGGGTGCCCTTTGCAAAAAATATCTCTCATTCTGAATCCAAAATCTTAAAAGTTACACCAAGTTTTTAATATTGAAAAACTTTCGGACATCTTGGTGCATCTTTTTTAACCGCCAAACCATGCAAAAAATATCTCTTACTTTAATTTCTCAGAACTCTGGTGAGGTAGGATTCCATGAGCTTCTTCCTTAGAAGCTACTGCAGGAGGCGCAGTTCGCCAATTCCTAATTGTTGCAATGAATACACAACCTATTCTGAGGAAGGCACTTTTCTCTTCGCCTTTGGTACTAAAATGATATGTCTCAGTTCCAAGTAAGAAAATGACAAGGGCGACAACCATCATAATACAAGGAATTCCAAACCCAAGACCCCAATTAAGGTTGTCTTGGATGTAGCTCAAAATCAGTTGCGCCATCAAGGTTCCTACACATGCACAAAAGTTCCACCAATTGAAGAATGAAGCTTTTGCTTTGCACTCCTCGGGACCTTGTCCGTCAAACTGATCAGCTCCAAAAGCCTGGGCACATGGTTTGTGCCCACCACGCCCAACTGCTACTAGATACAGAGAGAAGAAGAACAAAACTGCTTGAAGTGAAATAGAAGAACATGACATGATAAGATTGGTGTTTTGGCAGTCAGAACTGCCGAGAGAAGGAAGCACAGCTGACAGAGTTAGCAGGCCAAGTCCCTGTTATTGATTCCAAGGTAGCAGAACTTTTAACCAAAGCCGAAAATTACACTACATTTACAGCAAATGAGGAAAACGTTTCCGTCAAGTTCCTCAAGAAAGAAGAAGGCAAAAGGAAGTATGTGCTATCTAGTAGTTCCTATTTCACTATAATTTGGTTTTGAAATGGAGGTGCACGAGAAAGATGTTCTAGAGAGTTTCACAATGTTGGTATTGGACCATACTGCCAAAGCCACTTTCAAGTAAAGCAGGAAACAGTTGTTTTTATGTTTTTTTTTTTCTCCTTTTCAACTAGAAGGAACATCAAAAGTTCAAAAGTTAAAAATTTCCTTTTGATGGGTTAATAACAAAAAGAAAAGAAAAACATAGTTTCTAATTTGAGCACAATTGTAATTCATTGCAAATAACAATCCATGGAGGCTACCATTGGCAGATCTATATGTGCTTGAGGGCCTCAAATTTATGGTTTACACTAGTCATGGATACAATTTATACTAGTTTTAGTTTATTGTCCTACCTCAAAATTTTGATCCCCCCCTCAATTGTCTTCACTAAAAAATTTAATGTGAAGAAACTTAAATTTATACTATTACTTTTACTAAAATTTATATTTTGCTCTCACTATATCTTATATTTTACAATTTAGTCCCTTTTTTTTCAATTTAAAAGTTACTATATATATTAAAATAATATTATTTACTATATAAGTTACTATTTATATATTAAAATAATATTATTTACTATATAAGTTACTATTTATTAATAAAATAATGTTATTTTACAATAAAAAAATTGAGAAAAAATTTAATATATATTTGCCTCCCCCCCCCCCCCCCCCCCCTACTTCAATTTTTGGATCCGCCGCTGGAGGCTACACATAGATTTCTTGTGTGGCATGCCGCATTCTCCAGCCAAATAACCTGGCATCCAATTTTTTAATTCTATAAACGCAGAATTTCCAAATCAAAAAAATTGACTTGCTTATTGAACCCAAAAGAAAAGCGATATGATGAGAACAAGTTCTGTATCAGCTAATAAATTCTATGGTTCATACAAGACAATACCTGATTGTTAAGGCAGCCCTTCAATTCAAACTGTCCCAAAACGTTTTTTTTAACATAATTGAATCAACAAAAGCATATGTTTTTGAATAATAATAATTTTTTAAAACCCACATCATGAAATATTCCGACGATAAGTTTATGACCAAAATTTTCTATTTTATTTCTATTTTTTTTTTATTGTTTAACATATGAAAAAAAATTACTCTCTGTGGTCGTGTGTGTTGTTGTTGTGTGTGTGTGTGTGTGAGAGAGAGAGAAAGAGAGAGAGAGAGAGAGAGTACAAGGATGTAGACAAGCAAAGCAACGAAAATGGTGCGGTATCTGCCAAGGAAAGAATCGGCAACGAATGCACCCAACAAAGGCAGCAACGACGCCGTTCCAGACCACGCGTTCACGTTCTGCGCCGCCACAGCCGTCGTCTGGCCCAGCGGGCCCGTTAAGTACGTTATTAAGTTCGACGCTATCCCATTATAGGCACACGTCTCCGCCACTTCCACACCTTCAACCAAAAACCCCCCCAAAAAAAAAGGTCAAAATTCGATGCAAACGTTCAAAACCTTCATCAAACATTGGGAAACGAAAAAAACGAGAGAGAGAGAGAGAGAGAGAGAGTTAATTTTGTCACCAAATATGAAGAACGCGGACGTCCAGCCACCGGAGGTGGATCGGAAGACCGGGCGGCCTTTGTAGTCAACGGAGTCCTGAACGCTATTGCCGTATAGAAGTGGAGATTGGACGTCCGGCGAGACGCTGGAAGAGGCCATGCCGGTAAATTACAAGTCGGCCGCCAGCTCAGCCGCTGCGGCCAGGCACCGGCGATTAATATCAGAAGCAAAGGCAACAAACGGGCCTGCGTTCTCACTTCAATCGTTGTTGCTTAATTACTTATTAATTAACTAAAAGACGAGTGCTGTGCTGTCAGCCTGTGGCCTTTGGTTCTCCTTTTGCCCTGAGCTAGGGAGTGATTGGTCTCTTCCCATTATTATAAAGTTTTTTGCGCTGTCTGCCTGTGGCCTTCGGTTCTCCTTTTGAAATCATCTTCGCCTGATTTGCAGTGTTCAGAGTTTTCATGTATTTTGGTTGAATAGGATCCATCCTTTTACATGATTAAATGAGATGTTAATAGTATAATAAATTGATTTTAATTTATAAATTTAATAATTGATATATTTTTAATATGTTTTTTTATGATAAAAGAAAAGAGAGTTTTTAATGCATTTTGTCTAGTCAAAAGTTTAATGGCAGGAGTAAAAATTTTTGAAAATTTTTTTAAAATCACAATCAATTATATTTATTATGTAACTAATAAATTTATTATGTAACAAAAAAATAAATATTTTTTTTTGTTTAATTAAAACAGTTAATTTAATCAGTTATATTTTGATAATTTTTTTGAGTCACTTCTTTCCGTTATGTAACAGGATCCTTTTGTCTGTTGCATATATTGGCAATTTGGTGCTGCGGAGCTCACGTGGCGTCCATTAGCATTAGTTCTACTGCACATAAAACTACTCCATGGACTGCAGGAATAATATACACTTTAAATACTTATGCCAATGGAAAAAAGATAAGGAGTCTGAAATATTTTAGTTCGATAAAATATTTGGAATTAAATAATTTTTTAATTTGCTGCTTGCTGACGACAACTGATGAAGGGATGCATATGACTGACCACACCCACCACTGAGGGATCTAGAAGGTAACGAGAAAGGAGACGCAAGAAGAAAAATTTAGCAACAAAAAGATGTAACAAGTAAACAAGTAGTTCATCTCAGGTTCTAACAAAATGAGCAAAATTTCCAACAAAATTGCATGCTTTCATCGAATTAATTATTTACGCAGCGCCGGCAAGCGATCCATTGCATGTGAGTAGCATTTCTCATCTATAACAACATTCCAGAAAACCTATAAAATGGTAAAGTGTGGTAGAAGAGATTAATCTCTTACTGACTGATCAATTGCACTGACTTACCCAAAAAACAAAAAGGGGACACAGCAAAATGAACAAAGCAAATAGAAGACTACAAATTGGCAAGCATGATTGAAGCAGACAAGGAGAAGATTGCTGCGGGCTACCTTCAGCAAATCTGCTAAGCCACTGACTGCCAACTCTTACAAATGCCTGAATGCCTTGAGCATGCCTTTGGCCTCCACATGGACGGCACCAACAGACGTCTGAATGATGCCCTCCACATTTTTGGACAAGTTTGCTATGCTATCTGGAGCTTACATATAAAAATAACGTTACTTTTGACATAAACTTTACAGAACAATGAAACCTGAAGAAGTGACCATGTAGATCAAGATGGCGATATTAAGCTCCCAAATCCATTTCAAATCATAAGTAATGGGTGTGGAACACATATGCAGGGGTCTGGTATATTTACGAAAATTTTCAGTTGCCAATATGAAAAGAAGATTAGAAGAGTCATGAATACAATGAAGCAAACAATCAAACAAGTTGATGTGCGCAACATTTCAAACCAGGGACTTGTTTTAAACAGGCCACAACAAATGGCATCTGCAATAAGTTTGATAATTGACTGATTTATAGTGAAGATAGAGCCCCACTCCATTCTCACAATCCAAAGGATCATGGCTGTCCAACTAATATGTCAATCAAAAAAGGGAGACAGGCTTTTGATGAGATGGGGGTGACAAAGGGGAGGAGCCAAAGGGAGAGACCTGAGAAAAGGGCAGAGAGTTTAGGGTGCAGCTTCAACTTCCGATCAACACGAGAGCGTGGGAGAAGACCAAAGGTAACTAAGGAGCAAGGAGAGAATACCAAAAATTAAAGCATATGAACAAAAAACACAGTGTAAATCCGGGGAAAGATGAGTGGAGAGTGATGCAGCTAAACCCAACGACGAGGGAACCAGAAGAAGGAAGAGTCCTCAAGATACACTTACGGGGTCATTAATGAAAGAGGCAACAAAATCAAAGATAACCAAATATCAACGGGTTTCATAGAGTGCTTCGAATATACAAATTGTTTAAAAAGATTTACATACGAAAAAGAAAACCAAACATCAACAGGTTTTCCAACCCATAATTGGCTATTATTTCATGAAAAAGGTCTGTGAAACAGATTTACATCACATGCATGTGCATGTTAAGTGGATTACCATATGACAATTCACTTCACACATAAGACGATTGGTGTGACAATAATTTACTTGACACACAAGACAATTGCAACGACTCAAAGCACCGCATCTACATCGTGCTTTGCCTAGCATAAACATAATATTTTGCAAAATACAAGAAAGCAACAAATTGTACTGCACTTAGACCAGCAAGCAGCCAGTAGAAGTAATCAAGATGAGCCCTATTAAGATTATTAGCAAACCAGCTATCACGGCCATTCCCTCCGGTTGCCTTCTCAATAGTAGAGACAAGAAAGCTGCTTAAAAAGCTGCCAACACCAAAGATGCTAAGGTAGAGAGAAAGACCAACACTCCTCAAATCACGGGAGACCTGATCGTAGAAGAACTCTTGTAAACCAACCGTAGTAAATACCTCAGCAATTCCAAACAAGGCATACTGTGGAATTAACCACCAAATACTCAATGGAATTGTTACATTTGGCATATCCACTAATCCAAACTCTTGGGCAGTTTTTAGTCTCTTCATCTCAACTAGTGCAGCAATCACCATACACAAAACAGATAAGAAAATCCCAGTTCCAATTCTCTGAAGCATTGTAATTCCAGAAGGTTTCCTAGTAAAAATTCTTGCCAAAGGAACAAAGATGCAGTCATAGATTGGTACAAAGACAAGAATGGAAAGACTTATAAGAGATTGGAGGGAAGCTGCTGGAATGTTGAATCCTGGAAAGATTGATCTATCCAAAGTGACTCCTTGCTTAGTGTAGAAAGTAGAGGACTGAGCATAGACAATAGCGAAAATCAAGCATGTAGCCCATATAGGAACAAGCCTGAGTACTGCCTTGGATTCCTTAACATCATTCAGGCTACGCAACTTGTCATCTTCCACTGAGCCATTTGGTGCAATCAGGGCTTTGTTCAAGAACCTGGCACATTAATTGCCAAATGTTCTATCTTAGGGGATCTAGGATAAGGAAAAAGTAATTAAAGAGCACTTTTAAGAATAAGAGAATTTTCTCAATACCACCAACAGAATAAGGGGCTTAATAGGTAAAGGGATATGAAATGAACAAAGTTATTTCAATTCCACAGCCAAGTTTCTGCTATGAAAACATGTAGATAGATTTTAATCAACAAGAATTGAAGACAATAAAGCACTCTGAAGCCATATTCACGGGGCAAGTGTTACCATTTGGAAAAAAGTATCACTTATTCTGAATCCAAAATCTTAAAGTTACACTAAGTTTTTAATATTGAAAAACTTTCAGACATATTGGCTAACTGCCAAACTGTGCAAAAAATATCTCTTACTTTAATTTCTCAGAACTCTGGTGAGGTAGGATTCCATGAGCTTCTTCCTTAGAAGCTACTGCAGGAGGCTTAGTTCGCCAATTCCTAATTGTTGCAATTAATACACAACCTATTCTTAGAAAGGCACCTTTCTCTTCGCCTTTGGTAATAAAACGATATGTCTTAGTTCCAAGTAAAAAAATGACAAGGGCAACAGCCATCATAATGCAAGGAATTCCAAAACCAAGACCCCAATTAAGGTTGTCTTGGATGTAGCTTAAGATCAGTTGCGCCGTCGAGGTTCCAACACATGCGCAAAAGTTCCACCAATTGAAGAATGAAGCTTTTGCTTTGCACTCCTCGGGATCTCGTCCATCAAACTGATCAGCTCCGAAAGCCTGGGCACAGGGTTTCTGCACACCTTGCCCAACTGCTACTAGATACAGAGAGCAGAAGAACAAAACTGCTTGAAGTGAAATAGGAGAACATGCCGTGATAAGATTGGTGGCTTGGCAGTCAGAACCGCTGAGAGAAGGAAGCATAGCTGACAGAGTTAGCAGGCCAAGTCCCTGTCATTAATACCAAGGTAGCAAAACTTTTTACCAGAGCCAAAAATTACACTATATTTACAGCGAATGGGGACCACATTTCTTTCAAGTTCCTCAAGAAACAAGAAGGCAAAAGGAAGTATTGCTATCTAAAGGTTCCTATCTCACTATATTTTGGTTTTCAAATGGAGGTGCACGATTATGATGTTCCAAAGAGATTCACGATGTTGGTATTGGAACAAAATGGTATGAGGTTCTGCCACAGCCCCTTTCAGGTAAAGCAGGAAACAGTTGAACTTTGCAGCAATAAGCCTATATTGTTTTATGTGTTTCATTCTCTCCTTTTCAGGTAGAAGGAACAACAAAAGTTCCAAAAGTTAAAATTTTCCTTTTAATGGGTTAATAACAAAAAACAAAAAAAAAAACTTTCTAAATTTTAGCGCAAATTGTAATTCATTGCAAATACGTGTATAAGCTTTTGTATTCTTCCAATAATAGCACATCATTAACAATCCATCGAGGCTATAAATAAGTTGCTTGTGTGGCATGCCACATTCTCTAACCAAATAACCCGGCATTCAATTTGTTAACTCAAATAACGCAGTATTTCCAAATTCAACCAAAAAATAAAAATGAATTGCTTATTGAACCGAAAAAAAAAGTAATATGAGGAGAACAAGTTCTATTTGTACAAAAAGATTATACGGTTCATAAAGGACAACAGCTGATAGTGGAGGAAGCCCTTCAATTTAAACTGTCCCAGAATGTTGTTTACATTATTGATATCAACAAAAGCATATGTTTCTTTTCTTTTTTTTGTTCATTCCCAACAGCTCCTCTGTTTGTACAATTTTACCAGTTTTACTGTCAATGACTCCTAAGAACTTCTTGTCTACAACACGCTCTGTGGTCTTGTTTGTTGGTGTGTGAGTGTAAATGTGTGTGTATGTAGAGGTGTCGAAAAGTGACCCAATCTGATAATCCGTTTGAATTCATTCGCAAAAATTAGGTCAAGAATCTGATTTTTCAATCCGAATCCAAAAGCGACCCAACCTGAAAATGATCTGAAAATTTTGGGTTAGATCCGGATTGGATCGGGTCACCTGTTGGATTAAGAAATAGTGAAAATTTTTTAGATTTTTTCCTCTGACTTATCTTTTTTAAATACTAATTAGTACTATTTTCATAAAATATAGATATATATGACGCAAAAATTAAATTTAAACATGTAGTTCATTATAGAAATGAATTTTAAATTTAATTAAAATATTTTATTTTAGTGAAAAATAACTTAAAAAAATAATAATTCAGTGCGAATTTGATCCGAATTTGATCTGAATCTAACTCGAATTTGAAACGACCCAACCTAAATCCAAACTGAATGTAACGTGACTTGAAAGTAGTCCAACTGAAAAAAACTCGAACTAAAAATGACCCGACCCGAATCCGATCCAACCCGAATTTTTGACACCTCTATGTGTATGTGTGTGTGTGTGTGTGAGAGAGAGAGAGAGAGAGAGAGGGAGAGAGTACAAGGACGTAGATAAGCAAAGCAACGAAAATGGTGCGGTATCTGCCAAGAAAAGAATCAGCAACGAATGCGCCCAACAAAGGCAGCAACGACGTCGTTCCCGACCACGTGTTCACGTTCTGCGCCGCCACAGCCGTCGACTGGCTCAGCGAGCCCGTTAAGTACGTTATTAAGTTCGAAGCTATTCCCCAATACGCACACCTCTCCGCCACTTCCACACCTTCAACCCAAACAAAATGATAATAATAATAATAATAACAATCGTCAAAATTCGATGCAAAAGCTCAAAACCTTCATCAAATTCTGAGAAAAAAAAAACACAGAGAGAGAGAGACAGTTAATTTTGTCACCATAAATGAAGAACGCGGACCTCCAGCCACCAGAGGTGGATCGGAAGACCGGGCGGCCTTTGTAGTCAACGGAGTCCTGAACAGGGTCGTCGTATAGAAGTGGAGCTTGCATGTCCGACGAGACGATGGAAGTGGCCATGCCGGTGAATTACAAGTCGGCCGCCAGCTCAGCCGCTGCGGCCAAGCGCCGGTGGTTAGTATCAGAAACAAAGGCAATAAATGGGCCTGCATTATCATCTTCAATTATTGTACTTATGAACTAAAAGACAAGTGCCGCGTGCATGTGGCCTTTGGTTCTCGTTTCGTCCTAGCCAGCCAGGTGATTGGTCTCCCTCTCATATTAAACACAAAGTTTTTTTTTTTTTTAGTTATTTAAAAAAATGTGTTAAATAAAACAAAGAAACAAAAATGTGTTAAATAAAGAACCATCCGGCTAATGTAACGGCCATTGAAGCAGCGGAACCAGCGAATGTTCCTCGCCTAATGTATTTCTTTTAGGGTATCATTACATGGCCAAACAACTTTTCCCTACTACGTCCACATGAATTTTTTTTGTGCAACCACAAGTATTTTTTGTGCAACCATATAGGAAAAATGTGCAACGAAAAAATAATAATATTTTTTGAATTACTTTTTATCGATTTGGTTGCACAAAATACGTTTCTGGTTGCACAAAAAAAATTTCGTGTGGAGACAATTGGGAGAAATCATTTGGCCATAAACTTTTTCCCTTTCTTTTATATATATATAAACAAAAAAACGTAGTTGTTTTTTTAACATTACTAATAATTAGTTGTTAATTTATTAATTGTTATAAAAGATAGAGAATACGGGTTAAATAATATCATATAGGTACAAATATTCTAACCGCTCAAAATGAGTGGTCTCTAATTAATTGAAAGATTTTAAAGTTGAAAGAATTCGAATTTAATAAGTCACTATTTCAATTAAGTTTAAGTGGTAAAAAATAAAATTATAATAAATTTTTTTGTTCTTTTTTTCATCTAAAGTTCTAATAAATTAAAAAGAAGGAAACCCAAACTTGTCAAATCATGAAATGATATTTTATTAGGCTCTTGTTTTATGAAGCTGCCAAACTTTTTCGTTTATGAAATGACAAATGGATCATCGACACCTTAGTAAAATTAACCGTTAAATAACGAAAAGAGACCGAATTATCTACAGCAAAAATGAAGAGAGCTGATTCAGACAAAAAATATATATATATATTGTGTTTACAACTAAATAAAAACCAAAGTTTTGGATCAATTTAAATTTTTAGCTTTTTTTTTTCTTAAAGAACACACATTACATTCGATTGCCAAAAGGTGCCGGAGAGTAAACTTGTAGCTCGAGTCCAATACCGACTCCTTAAAATTTTATTTTTTTTCCTTAAATTTTATTTAAAAAAATAAGAGACGGGCATGATTGCAATTGTTATATAGTAGTTTTACAATATCTAGTAGGGATCGTTAATCTCTCTTGAAACTCGACTAGATTTTTACTACACAATCTTATCAATTATTTTTTCTTAGATTGTTTCGAAGTTGATAATGGAATGTAATGTTTTAGCAATTGTACTTTTTGTTTCTAAATTGAAACAAACACTTGCTTGATGACGATGGAGAAAAAAAATCCAGCAAACTAAATAATTATCGTAAATTATTAAAAAACGATGATTACTTTGAAATGATGCGACGAAAATCGACTCGTGGAAGAGGTGCTTAAGAGGTTAGTATCTGGAGATGATCTCCTCCTCACAGAAGGGGACAATAATTCCCAAGAGATAGAAAGAAGGGGAAGAGAGGGAGGCAAAAAGGAATGTGAGAAGCAAACCAAATTCTCTGTGAATAGCTTGAGCATTCAAGGAGAAGTAAAGAAAGTGGGAATGGAAAAAACGAAAGTTGTAGAGAGAACATTCTGACCCTCAGAGGGAGCTCAATACAACTATAGAGTAAATGACTCTTAAATATTATACTTATTAATTTTACTCTATTTTTTAGTTAATAAAATTAACTTATAATTTAATATTATTTAAATATTATTTTTAATTTTTTATTTAAATAGATCTCACTTATTATGTGGTATAAGATCATGAGTAACTTACATTTATTTTTAAAAAAAAAAAAAATCAAAATAGAACTCTCCTTAATTACAATCATTAGCAATTTTGGCTCATTAGCTTTAACGTTTCTTTAATGTTATTTGATCAAAAAGTTTCTTTAATCTTATTAATATGACAAAATCATGATTTCGTACGCTATCTTTATCCTCTTTGCACTTTCCGGTTTAGGTTCGAATTTAAGTTCCGGCTCGACTCAAAACCTTCGGTTCTGTCCGGTTCAACACGCCAAATTAATCACTATGTCAGGACACCCAAGGATCTCCATGGCAAAAAAAATACTAAAAACTCATTCAAAGGCCTTCCTGATGGATGGCTAGAAGACTGTTAAATCAAATGGGAGATAAACTAGATCTAGTCACATGGAATAGGCTTGACAGTTATTTCTGGTTATTCAACGTGGAACCACACAATTGAAGCTTTAAATATGCTCCATGAGATTTTAAGTTCGAGATTAATGTGGAACCACACTACCCGAGTTCTGACCGAACTTAATATAAGTTTTTCCCATGCGTTCAAACAAATTACTCAACGAAAAAATGTTGGTGTCTAAGTGTTAATATTTCAAGCAGTGTCCCGATTGAAATTAAAACTGACATTTTTTAAATAAAATTGATAATTTTTGAAATATTTATTATTTTTACATTTAAAAAACTATTAATTTTAGTTTTAATCGAAACATCGTCTCGAATAAAAACGCCCAAAATATGTATTAGCGCTCTTGCTCAAAGTATAGTAGCTAAAAGTAACTAAAGTTGCATTTGGGTTAACAATTCAGGAGAAGAACTTGCTGTTTGCAACTGACGAAGGGATGCCAATGACTGACCACACCACAACTTAGGGATCCAGAACGTAATGAGAAAGGAGATACACGGGGGAAGAAAAATCAAAAAACAATAGGATGCAACAAGTAAACAACAATAGCTTATCGCAGGTTCTAACAAAAATAGCAAAAATTCCAACAAAATTGCATGCTTTCATTGAATTAATTATTTATTCAGCGCCAGAAAATGATCCATTACATGTGAGTAGCATTTCTCATCTATAACAACATTTCCAGAAAGCCTATAAAAGAATTTGAAGTGTAGTGGACGAGATTAAGCTCTTACTGACTGATCGATTGCACTGATTTACCAAAAAAGATAATAGGGAACGGGGCAAAACGAACAAAGAAAAGGAAGAGTGCAAATTGGCAAGCACAATTGAAGAAAAGGAGAAGATTCTTGTGGGCTACCTTCTGCATGTCTGCTAGCCACTGACTGTCAACTCCTACAAATGCCTGAATGCCTTGAGCATGCCTTTGGCCTCCACACAGACAGCGTAAACCAATGTCTGAATGATGTCACTTCATATTTTTGGGCAAGTTTTCTATGCTATCTGGAGCTTACATATAAAAATAACGTTACTTTTGACATAAACTTTACAGAACAATGAAACCTGCAGAAATGACCATGTAGCTCAAGATGGTAACATTAAGCTCTTAAATCCATTTCAAATCATAAGTAATGGGTGTGAAACACAAATGCAGAGGGCTGGTATAGTTGGGAAAATTTTCAGTTGCAAAAATGAAAAGAAGATTAGTAGAGCCATGAATACAATGATGCAATCTGATGCGTGCAACATTTTAAACCAGAGACTCGTTTGAAACAGGCTACAACAAGGGCATCGGCAGTAAGTTTGATAATTGACCGGTTTATAGTGAAGATAGAGCGCTCCTCCTTCATTCACACAATCCAAAGGATCATGGCTGTCAAACTAATATGTCAATCATAAAAGGGAGACAGGTTTTCATTGAGATGGGAATGACAAATGCGAAGGGCCAAAGGGAGAGACCCGAAAAAAAGGCAGAGAGTTTGGGGTGCGACTGCAACTTTTGATCTACACGAGAGAGAAGGGGGAAGACAAACGGAGATGAAGGAGCTAGGAGAGAAGACCCAAAACTAACCCATATGGACAGAGAAAACAGTGTGAACCTAGGGGAAAGAGGAGAGGAGGATGATGCAGCAAAACCCAATGACAAGCGAACCAGAAGAAAGAAGACTTCTCAAGCTTCGATTACAGGGTCATTAACGGAACAAGATCAAAGATAACCAAATATCAACAAGTTTTATAGAGTGCTTCGAATATACAAATTGTTTAAACAGATTTACATAAAAAAAACAAAACCAATTATCAACAGGTTCTTCAACCCATAATTGGCTACTATTTCATGAAACAGGTCTGTGAAACAGATTTACATCACATGCATGTGAAGTGGATTACCATATTACAATTCACTACGCGCATAAGAACATTGGAGTGACAATCATTTACTTTAGACACAAAAGAATTGCAACGACTGAAAGCACTGCATCTAAGTCGTGCTTTGCCTAGCATAAACATAATATTTTGCAAAATACAAGAAAGCAACAAACTGTACCGCACTTAGACCCGCAAGCAGCCAGTAGAAGTAATCAAGATGAGCCCTATTAAGATTATTAGCAAACCAGCTATCCCGGCCATTTCCTCCAGTTGCCTTCTCAATAATAGAGATGAGAAAGCTGCTTAAAAAGCTCCCAACACCAACAATGCTGAGGTAAAGAGAAAGACCAACACTCCTCAGATCACTGGAGACCTGTTCATAGAAGAACTCTTGCAAACCAACCAAGGTATATACCTCAGCAATTCCAAACAAGCCATACTGTGGAATTAACCACCAAATACTCAACGGAATAGTAACATTTGGCATATCAACTAGTCCATACTCTTGAGCAGTTTTTAGTCTCTTCATCTCGACTAGTGCAGCAATTACCATACACAGAACAGATAAGAAAATCCCAGTTCCAATTCTCTAAAGCATTGTAATGCCAGAAGGTTTCCTAGTAAAAATTCTTGCCAAGGGAACAAAGATGCGGTCATAGACTGGTACGAAGAGAACAATGGGAAGACTTATAAAACATTGGAGGGAAGCTGCTGGAATGTTGAAACCTGGAAAGATTGATCTATCCAAAGTCACTCCTTGCTTAGTGTAGAAAGTAGAGGACTGAGCATAGACAATAGCGAAAACCAAGCATGTAGCCCATATAGGAACAAGCCTCAGTACTGCCTTGGCTTCTTCAACATCATTCAGGCTACACGACTGGTCATCTTCCACTAACCCCCTGTGCAATCAGGGCTTTGTTCAGGAACCTGGCACATTAATTCCGAAATGTTCTATCATAGAGGATCTAAGATAAAGAAAAGGTAATTAAAGAGCACTTTTAAGCGTATGAAAATTTCCTCAATGCCACCAACAAAATAAGGGTCTTCATAGGTAGAGGGATATGACATGATTAAAGTCATTTCAATTCCACAGCTAAGTTGCTGCCATGAAAACATGAAAATAGATATTAATCAATAAGAATTGAAGACAGTAAAGCATCCTGAAGCCATATTGCACACGACAAGCGCTACCATTTGCGAAAAAATATCTCTTATTCTGAATAAAAAACCTTCAAAGTTGCACCAAGTTTTTCATATTGAAAAACAATCACACATCTTGGTGCATTTTTTTAACTGCCAAACTATGCAAAAAATATCTCTTACTTTAATTGCTCAGAACTCTGGTGTGGTAGGATTCCATGAGCTTCTTCCTTGGGAGCTATTGCAGGAGGCGTAGTTTTCCAATTCCTAATTGTTGCAACAAACACACAACCAATTCTCAAGAAGGCACTTTTCTCTTTGCCTTTCGTACTAAAACGTTATGTCTTAGTTCCGAGTAAGAAAATGACAAGGGCGACAACCATCATAATACAAGGAATTCCAAACCCAAGAACCCAGTTAAGGTTGTCTTGGATGTAGCTTAAGACCAGTAGTGCCACCGAGGCTCCGCCAGACGTGGAAAAGTACCACCAATTGAAGAATGAAGCTTTTGCTTTGGACTCCTCGAGATCTTGTCCATCAAACTGATCAGCTCCAAAAGCCTGGGCACAAGGTTTGTGCGCACCTTGCGCAATTGCTACTAGATACAGAGAGAAGAAGAACAAAACTGCTTGAAGCGAAATAGGAGAACATGACATGATGAGATTGGTGTCTTGGCAGTCAGGACTGCTGAGAGAAGGAAGCATAGCTGACAGAGTTAGCAGGCCAAGTCCCTGTTATTGATTCCAAGGTGGCAGAACTTTTAAACAGAGCTGAAAATTACACTACTCTTACAGCAAATGTAGACAAAATTTCCGTCAAGTTTCCCAAGAAACAAAAAGGCAAATGGAGGTGCATGAAAAAGATGTTCCAAAGAGTGTCATGCTGTTGGTGTTGGAACAAAATGGTGCGAGCTACTGCCGCAGCCACTTTTAAGTAAAGCAGGAAAGAGTTGAACTTTACAGCAATAAGCCCACGTTGTTTTTATTTTTTTTCCCTCTCTGTTTCAAGTACAAGGAACATCAAAAGTTAAAGCTTTCCTTTTAATGGATTAATAAATAAATAAAAATACATAGTCTCTTGAGCATAAATTGTAATTCATTTCAAATAGGTGTAAGAGCTTTTGTAATCTTTCAATAATAGCACACCATGAACAATCCACTGAGGCTGTAGATAAGTTGCTTGCCTGGCATGCCACATTCTCCAAGCAAATAATCCGGCATCCAATTTGTAAATTCTAAAAAAGAAAAACTTTGGTGGTATTGCCAAATGATACGTGGTATGAAAATGAATTGCTTATTGAATCCAAAACGTGGTAATTCCCAAAAAAACAAAAATGAATTGCTTATTGAACCCAAAAATATAATGATATGAAGACAACAAATTCAATTTCCACCAATAGATTTTATGGTTCATACAGGATAATGCCTGATTGTGGAGGCAGCCCTTCAATTCAAACATTCCCAGAATGTTGTTTACATGATTGAAACAACAAAAGCATATGTTTTTTTTAGTTATTCTTGCCCTATTCCCCACTCCCAACATCTCGCGTGCTAAATTTTGCCAATTGGAAAATGATGTATAAACCAAAAAAAAAAAAAAAAAGCCCAAGATTTGGTATCTCTATTTGTACCATTTTACCAGTTTTACTTCCAATGACTCCTAAAAATTTTTTGTCTACAAAACAACACTCTCTGTGGTCGTGTGTGTTGGTGTGTGTATGTGAGAGAGAGAAAGAGAGAGTACAAGGATGTAGATGAAAGAAGCCAGGACAATGGTGCGGTATCTGCCAGGGAAAGAATCAGCAACCAATGCACCCAACAAAGGCAGCAACCACGCCAATCCCGACCACACGTTCACGTTCTGCGCCGCCACAGCCGTCGACTGGCCCAGCGGGCCCGTTAAATACGTGATCAAGTTCGAAGCTATCCCATAATAAGCACACCTCTCCGCCACTTCTACACCTTCGACCCAAACAAACAAACAAAAACAAAAATCGTCAAAATTCGATGCAAAAGTTCAAAGAACTTCATGAAATTTTGAAAAAACAAAAAAAAAAACAGAGAGAGAGAGAGAGAGTTAATTTTGTCGCCAAATATGAAGAACGCGGACCTCCAGCCACCGGAGGTGGATCGGAAGACCGGGCGGCCTCTTTAGTCAACGGAGTCCTGAACAGTGTCCTCGTATAGAAGAGGAGTTTGCATGTCCGGCGAGACGCTGGAAGTGGCCATGCCGGTAAATTACAAGTCAGCCGCCAGCACAGCCGCTGCGGCCAGTCAGCGGTGGTTAGTATCCGAAACAAAGGCCACAAAGGGGCCCGCATTATCACCTTTGTACTTATTAACTAAAAGACAAGTGCCGTCCTCCCATTATTATAGAAAAAAAATTAATAATAAAGTTTTTTTTTTGTTATTTAAAAAAAATATTAAAAAACTTACTAAAAAAAAAAATAAAACTCTCTGATTCCATTGTGGCCATGCGATCCATCTCCGCCTCGACTATTTTCTCCTCGTCCTCCGAGGACCTATCAAACCCGGAATCCGCCGCGTCTCTTGCCTAGCTGCCGGCGCCGGGCCTTCGTGGAAGCGAGCGGCTAGGAAATGACGACGCCGTGGTCTCCGCTGTCCTCAACACCGCCATTGAAGGAACGGAACCAGCGAACGTTCCTCGCCTAATATATCTCATCATTCAAAGTTCTATCAAATTAAAACGAAGGAAACCTATATTTATCCCACCGTTCAAATTACTAAATTATTTTATAGTAAAATATAAAAAAATATTTCTTAAAAGAAAAAAAAAAGAAGCAGAGAACTGATTCCGACAAAAAAAAAAAAAAAAAGATATAGTATCTATAATTAAATAAAAGCAAAAAGTCAACATCAATTTAGGACTTTAGACTTTGTTTAAAAAATATTTTGGGACATTTAATCTTTTTTTTTCCTTTTTTTTTTTTTGTTTTTCAAAATGGTAAGTAGTTGTTGAGCTTTTACCAATTCGCCAGCCGGATGTTTTATTAGAGGTAAGTCAGCTAATTTACGATAAATTGTTAAAAAAATTAATTTTTTTAATATTTAATAAATATTACTGAATTATTTATATTTTTTTTAACCAATTTATTATTATTTATAATCTTAAAATTTTAAATTAAGTTTAACCTCACTAATTATCTACCAAACTCGAATTACACGTAACTCCAACTTTAGCCAACTGGCCCAATGGTCTTTCTTTCCTCTTAGAGAACACACATTACATTCATTTCACAAAAAGGGCCGGTCGCCCGTTTCAAACTTAGTAGTGGCTATCGTTGATTTAAGAGTGATATATTTAATTTTAATAGTATTTAAATGATATATTATTTTTTATATATTAGATTGAATAAATTATTTAAATAGATTATTCTGACTTCAATTAATATAATTAATAATTAATATATTCACGATAAATATTTTTTTTATCTAAAAAAGGTACAATTTACCAAGTGGAAAAAGTAGGTAGAAACAAAATAATAAATATAAAATTGACAAATGAAAATTTAAATTATTAAATTATAAAAAATATATTAAATTTAAAAAATAAAAAATAGATAAATAATTAAATTAATTGTATATTTTTCATGTAGTTCAAATTACTCAGATGCAGATGCATAGTAGTGTCATTACCAAATTTGTAGCTCGAGTCTCGTACCAACTCCTTAAAAATCAATTTTATTTTAAATTTTTCCCTTAAATTTAATTTTTTAAAAAAAAAACAAGAGACAGAGTCAGGGATTGCACTAGTGAGAGAAATTATTTATGCTTTGATAAGTGATCTCCTGTTAGGATTTTTCATGGTTAACCGAATCAAATCATTAAAATCAAAACTGAATTTCTGATATCTGAAAGTTAGTGCATTAAAAATTTTTTAAAATTTCTAATTTCAGTGAAAATTTTTTATTTCATTTGTAAAAAGAAATTTATAATTATTATTATATATAAAGAGATATAATTGATTATTTAAGGTATAATAATACTTACTATAATTTATTTGTCATTAATAATTTTATTAGTATTATCTTTAATATTATTAAAACAAAAATAGAATATACATATAAAATAACATTTCAGTTCGATTTAGTTAACTGTGATTTACTAAAAGTAACGTTAAGGAACTATAATCTATCTGAAATATTTTCAATTTTGTTAATCCATATATGATTTTTTAAATTGATCCACTAGGTTCATTCTGTCAATATAAATCGCTCTAGGAAGCACTGGCACAAAAAATTTGGCATCGTCCCCGTATCAGACATGAACACGACTCAAACAGTGTCCACCAAAATAAATTTTGAAAAAAAATCAAACACAACTCGAACACGTTAAAGACATGTATATTATATGCTAAATATATGCTAAATATATGTTTATGTTATGAGAACATTTAAAAGAAAAGTAAAAAAATAAAAAAAAAATGAGAGAAGAGGAAATTATTTTTTTTGTATTCAAGTTCTATACTCTCATTTATTTATATATAACATTAAACTTATAATGAAAACCTATTTGTGTATTTATTTTTGCAAATAATAGATAATAATTATTAAACAATAATAATTTCAACTTGGATATGTATATCAAATCCCAAGTAAACAGTCGAATGAACTTATGCGGCCGCATTTATATGGTGCATCAGCAATCATAAGTAATTCCAATTAAAAAAAAAAAAAAAAAGCAATTATGGGTACTGTCCAAAAACACTAAAAACATCTGCTAATCAGACCGTAATTCATCTGGTACATGTTTGTCTGCGTTGGAGGTTTGAGGGCTGGTAGCAACAATGAATCAATCGGATCCTAATTCTTTTTTTGACATAAGAAAGTAGTCATCTATTAATGATAATCCCGAAATAACAGAAGGTGAAGGTCTTGTGGTGAGTTGATGTCCAGTCCATAGAACACGAATTCCTGATGGAATGACGTGCAACACAATCTACTAAAAAATTAGCTGAACGTTAGACCACAAAAATAGTACAATTAGAAAGTGGGCGAAAACAAAGTGAAAAGCGACGCAATCCTCCCTAAAAACCTATAAAAGATGTTGAAGTGTAGTAGAAGAGATTAATGTCTTAATGACTGATCAATTAGACTGATTCACCGAGAAAGATAAAAGGGAACACGGCAAAATGAACACAGGAACTGCAAACTGGCAAGCAAGATTGAAGCAAACAAGGTGAAGATTAGTGTGGCCTACCTTCAGCACATCTGCTAGTCACTGATTGCCGACTCCTACAAATGCTCAAATGCCAACTCCTACAAATGCTCGAATGCCATTTTAAGCATGGCTTCTGCCTCCACAAGGACGATGTCAACAGATGTCCGAATGATATCCATCACCATCTTGAGCAGGTTCACAATTATATCTGGAGCTTACATACAAAAATCACATTCTTTTGATATAAACTTCATAGAACAACGAAATCTGCAGAAGTGACTAGGCAAGGTGTTATTAAGCTCTCAACCCATTTCAAACCGTAAATCATAAGCAAAGGGTGTAGAACAGAAATGCAGAAGGCTGCATATTTAATGAAATTTTTGTTTGCATATATGAAAAGAAGATTAGCAGTCACAAATACAATGAAGCAAACAATCAAACAAGTTGATGTGCATACCATTTCAAACCAGAAACTTGTTTTAAACAGGCCACAACAAAAGGCATCTGCAGCAAGAAGAAGAAGGAGAAGAATAAGAAGACGAAGAAGAAGAGAGAGATTGTATTATTGTGTTACTGTTCAATCATGATCTCTGTACACTTCATTACAATCATTTATACCAGAGAATGTATTGATCGTCAACCAATTACACTGATCAATCACCTAATACATTAAAACAATGGATCTCAAGTACACAATCACTTCCACCACCACTAACCAATTCTCCAACTAATTTTTCTGCCTCTCTTGCGAGTCTCTGTTTTCCTGACACATGGCAGAGAATCTTCATCCGTAATTGGCCCAAAGCACTGCCTCATGCATCAGAGGATGAGAGAGACATGCAAAGAGATTGAGACACAAGACAATTGCATTGCCAATAAACCAGATAAACAAGATTTCTGTTGTTTCACGGTGAGCAAAAAGGAAATCCAAAAAAGATAACATAATCGAACAGGCCCATAATATTATATGTACAAGCTTGATTTACAGCGCAATTGCACTACCAATTGCAACAACTCAAGGCACCTAATCTACGTCCTGCCTCCCCTAGTATAAACATAATATTTTGCAAAATACAAGAAAGCAACCAATTGTACTGCACTTAGAACAGCAAGCAGCCAGTAGAAGTAATCAAGATGCGCCCTATTAAGATTATTAGCAAACCAGCTATCGCGGCCATTCCCACCAGTTGCGTTCTCGATAATTGAGACGAGAAAGCTACTTAAAAAGCTCCCCACACCAAAGATGCTAAGGTAGAGAGAAAGACCAACACTCCTCAAATCACTGGGGACCTGATCGTAGAAGAACTCTTGCAGACCAACATTGGCAAACACCTCAGCAACTCCAAACAAGGCATACTGTGGCATTAGCCACCAAATGCTCATTGGAACTGTAACATTTGGCATATCAACTAGTCCAAACTCTTGAGCTGTTTTTAATCTCTTCATCTCGACTAGTGCAGCAATTACCATACACAGAACAGATAAGAAAATCCCAGTTCCAATTCTCTGAAGCATTGTAATTCCAGAAGTTTTCCTAGTAAAAATTCTTGCCAAGGGAACAAAGACGCGGTCATAGATTGGTACGAAGAGAACAATGGAAAGACTTATAAAAGACTGGAGGGAAGCTGCTGGAATGTCAAAACCTGGAAAGATTGATCTATCCAAAGTCACTCCTTGCTTAGTGTAGAAAGTAGGGGATTGAGCATAGACAATAGCAAAAACCAAGCATGTAATCCATATAGGAACAAGTCTGAGTACTGCCTTGGCTTCTTCAACATCATTCAGACTACACAACTTGTCATCTTCCACTAAGCCATTTGGTGCGATCAGGGCTTTGTTCAGGAACCTGGCACATTAATTCCCAAACGTTCTATCTCAGAGAATCTAGGATAAAGAAAAGGTAATTAAATAGCAATTGGAAGCGTATGAAAATTTTCTCAATGCCACCGACAGTATAAGGGGCACCATAGGTAAAGGGATATGATATGAATAAAGTTATTCCAATTCCACAGCTAAGTTGCTGCTATGAAAACATGTAGATAGATATTAATCAACAAGAATTGAAGACAGTAAAGCATAATGAATCCATATTGCAGACGGAAAGTATTGCCATTTGTGAAAAATCTCTTATTCTGAATCCAAAATCTTCAAAGTTACAACATCAAGTTTTTAATATTGAAAAACTTTCAGACATCTTGGTGCATCTTTTTTAACTGCCAAACTACGCAAAAAAATATCTCTTACTTTAATTGCTCAGAACTCTGGTGAGGCAGGATTCCATGAGCTTCTTCCTTAGCAGCTATTGCAAGAGGCATAGTTTGCCAATTCTTAATTGTTGCAATGAATACACAACCTATTCTCAGGAAGGCACTTTTCTCTTCGCCTTTGGTACTCAAACGATATGTCTTAGTTCCAAGTAAGAAAATGACAAGGGCGACAACCATCATAATACAAGGAATTCCAAACCCAAGACCCCAATTAAGGTTGTCCTGTATGTAGCTTACGACCAGTATCGCCACCAAGGCTCCTACACATAAGCAAAAGAACCACCAATTGAAGAATGAAGCTTTTGCTTTGCACTCCTCGGGATCTTGTCCGTCAAACTGATCAGCTCCAAAAGCCTGGGCACAAGGTTTGTGCGCACCTTGTGCAATTGCTACTAGATACAGAGAAAAGAAGAATAAAACTGCCTGAAGTGAAATAGGAGAACACGAGGTGATACGATTGGTGTCTTGGCAGTCAGAACTGCTGAGAGAAGGAAGCATAGCTGACAGAGTTAGCAGGCCAAGTCCCTGTTATTGATTCCAAGATGGCAGAACTTTTAACCAAAGCCGAAAATTACAATATTTACAGCAAATAAGGACAGTATATTTCAAGTTGCCCAAGAAAGAAGAAGGCAAAAAGTTCCTTTTTCACTATATTTTGATTTTCAAATGGAGGTGCAAGAAAAAGATGTTCCAAAGAGATTCACGATGTTGGTATTGGAACAAAATGGTGCGAGGCTCTGCCACAACCACTTTTAAGTAAAGCAGGAAACAGTTGAATTTTGCTGCAATAAGCCTATATTGTTTAATGTATTTTGTTCTCCCCTTTTCAAGTAGAAGGAAGAACAAAAGTTCAAAAGTTAAAAATTTCCTTTTAATGGGTAAATAACATTAAAAAAAAAAAAAACTACTTCCTAAATTTCAGCACAATTTGTAATTCATTGCAAATAAGTGTATAAGCTTTTTTATTCTTTCAATAATAGCACACCATTAACAATCCATCGAGGCTCTAAATTAGTTGATTGTGCGGCATGCCACATTCTCCAACCAAATAACCCGGCATCCAATTTGTTAATTCTAATGACGCAGTATTTCCAAATAAGAAAAAAAAATGTATTGATTATTGAAGCCAAAAGAAAAGTGATATGAGGAGAACGAGTAGTGCTTCTAAAAATAGATTCTATGGTTCATAAAGGACAATGCCTGATTGTGGAGGCAGCCCTTCAATTCAAACAGTCCCAGAATGTTGTTTGATTGATATCAACAAAAGCATATGTTTTGTTTTTTTTGGGTTCAGTCTTGCCCTATCCCCCACTCCCAACATCTCGGGTGCTCAATTTTGCCAATTGGAAAATGAATGTATAAATTTTTTCTTAAAAAAAAAAAACTTATCCCAAGATTTGCTGCCTCTGTTTGTAGTATTTTACCAGTTTTACTTCCAATGACTCCTAAAAATTTCTTGTCTACAAAACAACACTCTCTGTGGTCGTGTGTGTGTGAATGTGTGAGAGAGAAGGAGAGAGTACAATGATGTAGATGAAAGAAGCAAGGACAATGGTGCGGTATCTGCCAAGGAAAGAATCAGCAACAAATGCACCCAACAAAGGCAGCAACGTCGCCGCTCCCGACCACGCGTTCACGTTCTGCGCCGCCACAGCCGTCGATTGGCCTAGCGGGCCCGTTAAGTACATTATTAAGTTCGAACCTATGCCATAATACGCAAACCTCTCTGCCACTTCCACACCTTCAACACCAGACAAAAAAGGTCAAAATTCGATGCAAAAGTCCAAAAGCTTCATCAAACATTGGAAAAAAGAAAAAAAGACCAGAGAGAGAGGGTCAATTTTGTCACCAATTATGAAGAACGCGGATCTCCAGCCACCAGAGGTGGATCGGAAGACCGGGCGGCCTTTGTAGTCAACAGAGTCCTGAACGGTGTCGTCGTATAGAAGTGAAGTTTGCATGTCCGGCAACAAGCTGGAAGTGGCCATGCCGGTAAATTACGAGTCAGTCGCCATCAGCTCAGCCGCCGCGGCCAGGCACCGGTTGTTAGTATCTATCAGAAGCATGGTTACAAAACCTGGCCCCACTTGACCGGTCGGACCGGTGAGCAGATGATCTGAGCATTAAGCTGGGTCAGATAGTTTAAATAATAATTAGATTGCCCAATTCCTTTATTTTTATTAATAATTTTTAACTAAATTAAGACTAAAACTTGTAAATTAGCCCAACCGGTTGGACATTTTTCCTCCTCCTGAGTTCCGACCATAACATGGCCAGTTGGCCACATGGGTTAAATGCTTCTTTTCCTTTTTTTTTTTTTTATTTTTTATCTCTATTTGAGTTCTAAAGTTTTACAATTTAACTTTTTAAAGTGAGAGACTCATACACTTAATTATCTTTTTAATTTTATTTTATTTACTTTTAAAAATATTTGAATAAATTTTTCTTATTCTTATACATTCTTATATAACATGCAAAAAAATTATTTTTTCTACGCTCACAAAAAGTTTATTGTGTAATCATATGAGAGATAAATAATAAATGATTGAATTATTATTTATATAAAAAATACATTTAATTAAATACAAAAAATAAAAAAATAATTTTAAAATATTAATATTTATGAGATATAATTATAATATTTATTATAAAAAATAATTAAAAATATTTTTTTATTTTCTATCGCATAAATTTTTATTATTATTATAATAAATATACATATAAAATTCGCTCCCCAAAATTTTTTTCTAGTTTCGTCTCTAACAACAATTTACTGTTGTCATATACTAAAGAACATGCTACAATTGACGCTTAAAAAAGAGTTTTTTAAGAATTTTTATTAAAATTTTGTTTGATATAAACTACTTTTTAATTTTTAAAAGTATAATTATTGTGTTAAATGGTACGAAAAACTTATATACCTGTTTAACGTATTACTCTTCTTAAGATGCAATCAATAATATAGTTTCTTACTATGTTAGTAAAAATTATAATAGACATTAACCCGACTTGATGAACTAATAATTCAATAATTAAACTAATAACTCGTTAACCTAATATTTTGTCCGATTCAACGTCCAAGCCGAATTTTATAACTACGCCGTGTGCCTGTGCCCTTTGGTTCTCGTTTTGTTTTTTTTCTTTAAAAAAATTAGGAGAAAGTAACTTGCCGCAGTCTTAAAGTTAAAGTTAACGAAAATCACAGGCAAAAAATTTATATTTAACTTATATATTATTAATAAAAAAGATTACTAATAAAACTAAAACCTCAAAATTTAAGTAAAAGACTAAAGTCTTATCAACTCAACTAATTATAATTTTAAAAATTGAATTGATCTGACAATTAGATTAAAAAATCTATGGACCAAAGTGATTTGATTTTGTCATTGAACCAAGATAGAAATAAAACAGCTTGAAAACTGCTTGAATTGGTTTGAATCAGTGACTCGAAAATCGATAAACTGAGTAGTTTAATGTTGATTTAAGTTGTTTCTTTAAAATTCTCCAAAATAATATTGTTTTTTAATAAAAAATAAGGGTGAATCATATTTATTTATATTAATGAGAAATCTTATATTTTTGGATCATATGTTAGCTCTATAATATTTTATTTTTAAATATGAATGTTTTATTAATAGTTCTATGATATTTTATTTTTGATATGAATATTCTATTGATTTATTTACTTGGGAAACTATTTTTAATGTCTTGTACTTTATTTTATTTTATTATAAGTAGACTTCTATTATATTTTTTATAATTATATTGGTTGTTTGTTATTAAAAAATGATAAATTACGAGTATTTATTATTATTTTATTAAATAAAATTGATCTGTCGATTCAACCACTAGATACCAATTGGACCATTAATACACTAATCTACCATTTTCACCAACTCAATAATGGGTCCGATTTTAACAATTTGGGTTAATATAAAAAAAAATTATTATCTTTATTTTTTTTTACAAATCTAATATAATTTTTAATACAGTTCAATTATTTTCTAACAAATCTAGCCTGCCGTTAATTAAAAATAACTGAATTTCTTAATATGCACATATGACATTTGAAAGCTTTAAACTGTAGTAGATTTAAATATAGACGTGCTATATGTATATACTAAAGGATTTAATTACTTTTAACTGATTATTTTTAACTGACAGCGTGTTAAATTTATTAGAAAATATTTAAATTATACTAGATTTATTAATTGTTAAAAATTATGATAGATTTGTTAAAAAATAATTAAATTGTGCTCAATTAGTTAATTTAAATATTATTCTATATTTGTTAAAAAGTGTAAATGTGATAATTTTTTTTATATTAACCCTAAAAACTATGCAACCAACATTGTTGGCATTCTTGTTTTGTCGAGTTAGGTGATTAGTGGTCGAATTGACATAATAACGTCTTTTTTTTGTTATTTAAAAAAACCTTTGATAAAACAAAGAACAATAAAGAAGATAAAGAATTATTTAAAGTGATAATTTGATAATTTAGTGATAAATCAATGCGTGTTTTATGTTTGTGATTCAAATTTGAGTTCCTATTACACAACTCTCCCTCAATAGAATGTTAGGTGTTCGTTACTGCTAAAAAAAATTGAGTACAATATGAGTTACAAATTCAGTAACCGCTATGGTCTTTAATAGCAAAACTTCTCATTAGTGCTCAAATAGTGAGTCTTTTCTTATAGAATTATTTAAATAAAGATGTAAAGGTCAGACAAAACCTACTCTAATATACAAATATAATGATTGATATATTTGTAATATATTTTTTTATTAAAAAAATATTTATAAACAAGAATGACAACGAAGTTAATTTTAAAGAATAACACAACACATCTTATACTCGTGGTCATTGACGTTTTCTTTGCAGTTGACATTTAAAACTCTTTGATTCCATTGTGGCTATGCGATCCATCTCCGCTTCAACTGTTGTCTCCTCTTCCTCCGTGGACCTATCAAGCCCGGAATCTGCCACGTCTCTTGCCAAGCTGTCGGCGTTGGGCCTCCGTGGAAGCGAGAGCCTGGGAAACGATATATATAGGAAACCCAAATTTATCACAGCATTCAAATTACTAAATTACTCTACAATAAAAATGTAAAAAACTCTTGATCAAAAAAAGATATAAAGAACTGATTTCAATAAAAAAAAATGATATAGTGTCTATAATAATTAAATAAGGGCGAAAAGTGACGATTAATCTAGAACTTTTGTTTTCTCTTTTTTTTAAAAAATAGATATATAGTGGCAGTGTTTTATCAGGCTGATATTTACTGTAAATTTTATAACACACAATAAGTATTATTAAATTATTCATGATATTGGTAATTCAAAATAAATTTAATTCTACCAATTATTCTAATAAAACTCAAACTACACCTAAACCAAACCGTAACCACACAAAAAGGTGGTTTTTTTTTTCTTTTAAAGAACACACATTTTTTTCATTTATCAGAATAAAAACTAAAAAAATCCTAAACCTTTTCTAATTTTTTGTAATTAAGTCTTATAACGTTTAATCATTTTAGACCAGTCTTATACTTTTCACATTTGTTCCAATTACATACTAATTTGGACAAAATTACAGTTAACACATTAAGTAGTGTATTTGACTGACGAAAATACGATTTGAAAAAAAAGAACAAATACCCAAAAAAAAAAGTCCCCCAATTACACCTTTTTTTAGAATTTTTTTTTTTTAGAAAAAGTCTATAAACATACAATTTGCTGGACAGACAATGTTTAAATTCACATTTTGTATAATAAAATATATATTTTATATAATTGTAACAATAAAAAATGATATAAAAAATATTACTGATTTTTTTATTTATATTTTTTAATTACGATTGTAAAAAATATATTTACAATTATACAAATTAAATAATGTGTGAATACTATTTATCTACCAGAATCTGCTCATGTACCAGAACCTTTCTTTGTTTAAAAAAAACTCCCTAATACACTCTCGGCTAGCCCAAGAAACTCAACATTCCTCCCTTCTAATTTGTTCCTTCAGCCACCCCAAGATCTCAACGAGCCTCAATATTCCAAAAACTCGACTCCACAGTCATGATTAGCAAGAGAAATCAAGACCCAAATTGATTATAAAAAAAAACAAATTGTCATTGTTCTTCAGTCACAGAAGAATACTATGACCAGCAACCAAATCACGATTTAAACAAACTTCCACTCTAAAAATACCACAAAACACCAGGAAAAAAAAAAAATAAAAGTAGCTCTATTTTTCCTGCCTCCTGGCCGCCTCCCGCTGCTGGTCACTGACTCACTGATACCTTCCGAGAGTCTCCCACCAGAACCACCGTATAATCCACTGTATTGTCAGCCGCATGTTGTTCCTTCCTGTCTTTTTTGGTTTTGTTATTTTTCTTCGTAGTCAGATACGAAGAAGCAACTGAAGAAGGACGCAGCAACTTAGAACGAGGGTCTGTTGAAGTTAACTGTTGAATATTATTATTACTGATTATCATTATTAATTATTGATTGTTGATTCTTACTTATTATTACTGATTGTCGATAAAATTAATAAAGTATTTAATTAATTTTACACTTACTGTTACTATTAAATAATAAAATATTTAATTTAGTTATATAATTTGTGTAGATATATCATATTAAAAATTTTATTTTTATATTTTATATTTTAGAATAATATTTTATAAATAATATTAAGAATTATTTTACTTAAGTTTTGTTTTTTTTAAAAAATATTAATTTTATTAAATGATAAAAATTATTATATTTGAATTTTTTTTATAAATATCAATATTAAAAAAAATTGAAGTGAAAAAAATATTATTTAATAATACTTAAAAAAATTATTGAAGTTATATAAATACTAATAAAATAAATTAACATATTTAATTCATGTGTCAAGTAAAAAAAATAGTATTAAAATTATATTAATATTCTTTAAGGGTAATTTAGTGTATATAAATTATTATTAATATTAAAAAGTTTGAAAGTAATTTAAAAAAACAGTAAAAAGTAGTTCAAAATTAATTTTCAATCAACTGCTGTTAGGAAGTCAAATAAGAAAATAAACAGAATCAAACAGCAAAATTAAAAAATTTATCAAACGTCTATTTTCTTTTTCTTTAAAAATAAAACGTAAATATATCTCTTTAAAAATTAACCCAAACACTCTCAGTAGTGCTGGTATGAGTTTTTTATAAGGGGATGACGTGAATCTGCTTTTCAGCCGCATATCTGAATTGCAGATTGCTCTTTCTTCACATCTCAAGTTTGGAAGTCATGAAGATATTTCTTTTCCTTTTTTTGGATTAATTTAAAAAAAATCATCATATTTATATTTTTAATAAATCTAAAATAATTTTTAAAAATTTATAAATTTAGTACAATTTAATTAATTTTTAATAAATTTAATATAATTTTTAAAAATTTACAAATTTAATATAACTTTTATATAATATATCAAAAAAAATTATATGACGCAAAAATTATCATTATTAAAAAAGAAGTGCATCAAAAGGGTAATTTTCTTTTTATTTGCTCTGTGTCTTATAATTTCTTTGACATGTATATGAGAATTATTATTATAAGAAGGAAAGTATGTCAAAAAGGTAATTTCCTTTTTACTGAGGCCGTGTCCGTGTCATATAATTTCATTAACTAATCGTACATTTTTTTTTTAATTCTTTCTTCATATTGTATAATTTACTTGTTATGTAGTTTATTAATAGCAACGTTACGTTCAAAAACTTTTTCCGAATTTAGTATTAAAAACCAAGAGACAAGGATGATTGCATTAGTGACACAAAATATTGAAACAAATTATTGAAACAAAAAAATTGTTTATGTTTCAATGAGTGATCTGCTGTTGATTATTCATGATATGATTCGGTTAACCGAATCAAATCATTAAAATTAAAATTAAATTGCTGATAATTGAAAGTTTTGGTTCATTAAAAATTTTTTAAAATTTATAATTTAAATATAAAAATCTTTATTCATTTCTAAAATGAACTTTATAATTATTATTATATATAAAGATATATCATTGATTATTTAAGATATAATAATATTTTAATAAAATTTATTTTTCATTAATAATCTTATTAGTATTATTTTAAATATCTTTAGAATAAAAAACAAATATATAAATAAAAAACATTTCAATTTGATTTAGTTAATGGTGATTTACTAAAACTAAAAGTAAGAAAGCTGTAATCAACCCGATGTGTTTTCAATTTTGTTGATTCATATCCTGAATGTTTTATTTTTTAAATCGGCCCACAAGGTTCATTTCGTCAATATAAATTGCTCTACAAAGCGCAGATACAACAAATTTGGGGCCATGCCCTATGTCAGACACAATCAAACATGAGTCTGATATGTCAAAAACACGTCCACCAAAACAAATTTGAAAAAAAAAGACACGATTAAGACATATTACAGACATACTTATGACATATCGAACCTATACATAATAGATAATAATTATTTTTAAAAATAATAGATAATAATATTTGAACGATAATACATAATTTAAATAATTATATTTGTTTGGATGTATATACCCCAACTCCCAAGTAAACAATTATTTTTGCAATTATCCAACGAACTTGTGCTGAAGCGCATTCATATGGTGCATCAGCAATCGCAAGTAGTACTGTCCAAAAATACTAAAAACGTCTGCTAATCATTTCGAAATTCCGGAGGCGGAAAAGAGGATGAAAACAAAGTAAAAAGTTTGATTTAAGCTAGACATGACCACGGTCCAGTTCGGTTTTAGTTCTAGTTTAGAAGTAACGGTTCCTATTTCAAGGATTCAGACCATCTTATAATTCAATTCCAGTTCAGTTCAGTTCAAACCAACGGCTTCGATTCCAATTTAAGTTTCTGTTTAGGTTCCGGCTCGACTCAAAACCTTCGATTCTATCCGATTCAACGCACCAAACTAATCACTATGTCAGGACACAAAAGGATCTCCAGTGAAAAAGCTCACTAAAAACTCAGTCAAAGGGCCTTCCTGATCGCTAGAAGACTGTAAAATCAAATGGAAGATGGCGATAAACTTAATATACAACGTGGAAACTTAGAATATGTTTTTCCCATGCTTTGAATCAAATTTCTCACGTACAGTGGCTAAATTAATTCACGCTGAATTTGGGTTAACAATTCAGGAGAAGAACTTGCTAACTGCGACTGATGAAGGGATGTCAATGACTGACCACACCCACCACTTGGGGACCTAGAGGTAACGAGAAATGAGATACAAGACGAGAAAAAAAAAAAAAAAAAAAGGAAACAAAAATGCAAGAACAAAAAGATGAAACAAGCAAACAATAATAGTTTATCTCAGGTTCTAACAGAATGAGCAAAAATTCCAACAAAATTACATGCTTTGATTGAATTAATTATTTACTCGGCCCCAGGAAATGATCCATTACATGTGAATAGCATTTCTCATTTATAACAACACTTCCAGAAAACCTATGAAAGATGTTGGAGTCTAGTAGAAGAGATTAATCTCTTACTGACTGATCAATTGCACTGATTTACCAAGAAAGATAATAGGGAACACGACGAAATGAACACAGGAACTGCAAATTGGCAAGCATGATTGATGCAAACAAGGTGAAGATTAGTGTGGGCTACCTGCAGCACATCTGCTAGCCACTGACTGCCGACTCCTGCGAATGCTCAAATGCCAACTCCTACAAATGCTCGAATGCCTTAAGCATGCCTTCGGCCTCCACAAGTCAACAGATGTCTGAATGATGTCCTTCGCCATCTTGAGCAAGTTTTCAATCACATCTGGAGCTTACATATAAAAATAATGTACTTTTGATATAAATTTTACAGAACAACGAAATCTGCAGAAGTGACTAGGCAGCTCAAAAAGGTGTGATTAAGCTCGCAACGCATTTCAAACCATAAATCATAAGCAAAGGGTGTGGAACAGAAGTGCAGAAGGCTGTCTATTTAATGAAATTTTTGGTTGCATATATGAAAAGAAGATTAGCAATCACAAATACAACGAAGCCAACAATCAAACAAGTTGACGTGCATACCATTTCAAACCAGAACCTTCTTTTAAACAGGCCACAACAAAAGCCATCTGCGGCAAGAAGAAGAAGGAGAAAAATACGAAGAAGAAGAAGAAGAAGAATACGAAGAAGAAGAAGAGAGAGATTTTATTATTGTATTACTGTTCAATCATGATCTCTGTACACTTCGTTAGGATCATTTATACCGGAGAATGTATTGATCCTGAACTAATTACACTGATCAATCACCTAATACTTTAAAACAATGGATCTCAAGCACACAATCACCTCCACCACCACTAACCAATTCTCCAACTAATTTTTCTGCCTCTCTTGCCAGTCTCTGTTTTCTTGACACAGGGCAGAGAATCTTCTTCTGTAATTGGCCTAAAGCACTGCCTCATGCTACAGAGGATGAGAGAGACATGCAGGGAGATTGAGACACAAGACAATTGCACAAGATTTCTATTGTTTCACGGAGAACAAAAAGGAAATCCAAAAACGAACATAATCGAACAGGCCCATAAGATAATATTTATAAGCTCGATTTACAGCACAATTGCACCACCAATAATTTACTTGACACACAAGACAATTGCTACGACTCAAGGCACCTCATCTACGTCCTGCCTCCCCTAGCATAAACATAATATTTTGCAAAATACAGGAAAGCAACCAATTGCACTGCACTTAGACCAGCAAGCAGCCAGTAGAAGTAATCAAGATGAGCCCTATTAAGATTATCGGTGAACCAGCTATCACGACCATTCCCTCCGGTTGCCTTCTCGATAATTGAGACAAGAAAGCTGCTTAAAAAGCTCCCCACACCAAAAATGCTAAGGTAGAGAGAAAGACCAACACTCCTCAAATCACTGGGGACCTGATCATAGAAGAACTCTTGCAGACCAACCAGGGTAAACACCTCAGCAACTCCAAACAAGGCATACTGTGGCATTAACCACCAAATACTCATTGGAATTCTAACATTTGGCATATCAACTTGTCCAAACTCTTGAGCAGTTTTTAATCTCTTCATCTCGACTAGTGCAGCAATTACCATACACAGAACAGATAAGAAAATCCCAGTTCCAATTCTCTGAAGCATTGTAATTCCAGAAGTTTTCCTAGTAAAAATTCTTGCCAAGGGAACAAAGACGCGGTCATAGATTGGTACAAAGAGAACAATGGAAAGACTTATAAAAGACTGGAGGGAAGCTGCTGGAATGTCGAAACCTGGAAAGATTGATCTGTCCAAAGTCACTCCTTGCTTAGTGTAAAAAGTAGGGGATTGAGCATAGACAATGGCGAAAACCAAGCATGCAGCCCATATAGGAACAAGTCTGAGTACTGCCTTGGCTTCTTCAACATCATTCAGACTACAAAACTTGTCATCTTCCTCTGAGCCATTTGGTGCAATCAGGGCTTTGTTCAGGAACCTGGCACATTAATTCCAAACGTTCTATCTTAGAGGATCTAGGATAAAGAAAAGGTAATTAAAGAGCACTTTTAAGCGTATAAAAATTTTCTCAATGCAACCGACAGAATAAGGGGCTCCATAGGTAAAGGGATATGATATGAATAAAGTTATTCCAATTCCACAGCTAAGTTGCTGCTATGAAAACATGTAGATAGATATTAATCAACAAGAATTGAAGACAGTAAAGCATAATGAATCCATATTGCACACAGAAAGTGTTGCCATTTGCGAAAAATATCTCTTATTCTGAATCCAAAATCTTCAAAGTTACAACATCAAGTTTTTAATATTGAAAAACTTTCAGACATCTTGGTGCATCTTTTTTAACTGCCAAACAATGCAAAAAATATCTCTTACTTCAATTGCTCAGAGCTCTGGTGAGGCAGGATTCCATGAGTTTCTTCCTTAGCAGCTATTGCAGGAGGCATGGTTCGCCAATTCTTAATTGTTGCAATGAATACACAACCTATTCTCAGGAAGGCACTTTTCTCTTCGCCTTTGGTACTC
Organism: Carallia pectinifolia; assembly: GCA_037832335.1. Taxonomy (NCBI): domain Eukaryota; kingdom Viridiplantae; phylum Streptophyta; class Magnoliopsida; order Malpighiales; family Rhizophoraceae; genus Carallia; species Carallia pectinifolia. The sequence continues at coordinate 35,777,269 of CM075453.1, forward strand.
AAACGATATGTCTTAGTTCCAAGTAAGAAAATGACAAGGGCGATAACCATCATAATACAAGGAATTCCAAACCCAAGACCCCAATTAAGGTTGTCCTGTATGTAGCTTACGACCAGTATCGCCACCGAGGCTCCTACACATAAGCAAAAGAACCACCAATTGAAGAATGAAGCTTTTGCTTTGCACTCCTCAGGATCTTGTCCATCAAACTGATCAGCTCCAAAAGCCTGGGCACAAGGCTTGTGCGCACTGTGTGCAATTGCTACTAGATACAGAGAGAAGAAGAATAAAACTGCTTGAAGTGAAATAGGAGAACATGAGGTGATAAGGTTGGTGTCTTGGCAGTCGGAACCGATGAGAGAAGGAAGCATAGCTGACAGAGTTAGCAGGCCAAGTCCCTGTTATTGATTCCAGGGTGGCAGAACTTTTAACCAGAGCTGAAAATTACACTACATTTACGGCAAATGAGGACAACATTGTGTAAAGTTCCCAAGAAACAAGAAGGCAAAAAGGTTCCTATTTCACTATATTTTGGTTTTCAAATGGAGGTGCAAGAAAAAGATGCTCCAAAGAGATTCACAATATTGGTATTGGAGCAAAATGGTGTGAGGTTCTGCCACAACCACTTTTAGGTAAAGCAGGAAACAGTTGAACTTTGCAGCAATAAGCCTATATTGTTTTATGTATTTTGATCTCTCCTTTTCAAGTAGAAGGAACAACAAAAGTTCAAAAGTTAAAAATTTCATTGTAATAGGTTAATATAAGAAAAAAAAAAAACTTTCTAAATTTGAGCACAAATTGTAATTCATTGCAAATTCGTGAATAAGCTTTTGTATTCTTTCAATAATAGCACACCATTAACAATCCATCGAGGCTATGCTTGTGTGGCATGCCACACTCTCCAACCAAATAAACCGGCATCCAATTTGTTAATTCTAATAATGCATTATTTCCAAATTAAAAAAAAAAAGAAAAAGAAAAAAGAATTGCTTATTGAACCCAAAAGAAAAGTGATATGAGGAGAACAAGTTGTATTCCTACAAATGGATTCTATGGTTCATAGAGGACAATGCCAGATTCTGGAGGCAGCACTTCAATTCAAAGTTCAAACTGTCCCATAATGTTGTTCACATAATTGAATCAACAAAAGCATATGTTTTTTTCGTTTTTTGGTTCATTCTTGCCCTATCCCCCCCTCCCATGGGAATCTCGAAATGCTCAATTTAGCCAATTGGAAAATGATCCACAAAAAAATCAAATAAAATAAAATCCCAAGACTTGTATCTCTGTTTGCACTATTTTACCAGTTTTACTTCCAATGACTCCTACAAATTTCTTGTCCACGCAAAACAACACTCTCTGTGGTCGAGTGTGTTGGTGTGTGTATGTGAGAGAGAGAAAGAGAGAGTACAATGATGTAGATGAAAGAAGCCAGAACAATGCTGCGGTATCTGCCGAGGAAAGAATCAGCAACCAATGCACCCAACAAAGGCAGCAACGACGTCGTTCCCGACCACGCGTTCACGTTCTGCGCCGCCACAGCCGTCGATTGGCCCAGCGGCCCCGTTAAGTACGTTATTAAGTTGGATTCTATCCCATAATACGCAAAACTCTCCGCCACTTCCACACCTTCAAACGCAGAAGAAAAAAAAAATCAAATGTCCGTGCCAAAGTTCAAAATCTTCATCAAAATTTGAAAAAATAAGGAGAAAAAAAAAAAGAGTGTTAATTTTGTCACCGATGATGAAGATCGCGGATCTCCAGCCACCAGAGGTGGATCGGAAGACCGGGCGGCCTTTGTAGTCAACGGAGTCCTCAACGGTGTCGTCGTATAGAAGTGAAGTTTGGACGTCCGGCATGACGCTGGAAGTGGCCATGTCGGTAAATTACACGTCGGCCGTCGACCTCCGGTTAGTGTCGGAAGCAAACGCAACGGGCTCGCGCTCTCACTTCGATTATTGTGCTACTAACTAAAATGCTGGTGCCGTGCAGTACCGTGCCTACCGGAATCCATCAGATTTCGTTGGGATATCTATGGTTCCGGCTTTGTCCTTCCCAGGCGATTGGCCTCCTGCACTCCATTATTAGCGTCGCATATTATCTAATTTAAAATGTTTATGGATGTATAAAAAAATTATTTAGATAATATTTAAATTATAATTGTTAATATTTTTTATAAAATTATATTTATGAAATTTGAGACTAGAAAATATTATTATTATTATTATTATTTATATTTTTTATAATTATATAAAATATATTAATAATTATAATATAAATATTATTTATATAATTTTTTTAATCATATAATAGAACTCTTAATTTGGTAATTCAGTTGGGCTGAATTTAGGCAAGGAACTGACATAATTTTTATAAACTTTTTTTTTTGAGTTAAATCTATTTAAATTTCTTATGATTTGGTTGGTTTATATTTTACTTCCATAAACAATAAATTTTTTTATATTTTTTAATTTTAGTAATTAACTTTTGACAACGTCTTATTAAATCTATTAATATAAATTAGTTATAATTATATTATTATGTAATTATAAGAACTTTATTATATTTTTATGCAGAAGTTAACAATGATATTATCTCAAAGGGCGTTGTTATTTGCACGGCAAAATTACTCCAAACAAGCACCAAACGACATGGAGAGCCTCAAGTTTTCTTTGTATGGTGCGTGCCTGAAGCTTTTTTGTACGTGCCAATAACAATTTCCTATCTCAAATACCTTCATATCAATATATACAGTATACTGAAAATGACAAAAATTATGAAAAATATAATGTATAATGTAATCTAAATATACACTGAAGTTTAATTTGAGATATGTATAACATATTTTTATAATTTTAGTAAAAAATAATTACAAAATGATGAAATTTTAACTAAATTCTATTAATAGATTTAATATAATATTAATTAAGGAGATAAATTATAAAAATTAAAAATTACAAAAAAAATTTACTACTTAAATTAAAACTATGAAAAATAAAATACAAAACGTTTAAATCACAAAAAAAATCAAATACATTTAACTTAAAAAAAAAAGATAATAAACAGTATCACCCACAAATGGAAGTTTGCTCAAATCCCTTATCTATCCCTCATCCAAGATTTGCTCATACTCGTGTCATTTTTTTTGGGTTATACTTATTTTAGTTTTAAATATTTATAATTTTTTTAATTTAATTTTAAATTTTTTAATTTTTTTAATTAAATTCTAAATCTTTAAATTCTTTTACAAATAAGTTGTTCTATTAACGAAAGTCAGTCAAATAGTTGAAAATGACAGTTGACCAAACAGAAATAAAAAAAAATTCTTAAATAAAGTTCTTTTGTATTTTCTCTTTTCAATTTAGTCCTTAATGTACTAAACGTTTTTAATCAAATGCTAAATGTTCTAAAATTTTTTCAATTGAGTCCTATAATTTAAAAAAAAATGATAATGGTGTATTTTGTGGCTTTTTTTATTTTTTATTATTTTTGCCATATTTAAATATTTTTTAAATATTATAACTAGAAAATAGGGGAAAAAAATCCTATATATGATTTATTTTATTCATTTATGTTTGGTCAGCGATCAGGTTTAACGGTTTGACTGATTCCTGTTAATGGAAGAATTCATTTGTAAAAGAACTGAAAAATTTAAAATTTAATTAAAATAATCAAAAATTTAAAAATAAGTTAAAAGAAATTGTAAATATTTAAAATTAAAGTGAGTATTATTATTATTATTTTTTTGTGGTGAATACAAGTTTCATACAAGTTTCTAAGCGGCATGCTGTCGAACAGCAAGCTGGCATCTTCAAAACAACGGGACCGCACTTCAAAACAATCGCTTTGAGTTCGTCTTTCGCCAGAAGCCCCAGCGCAGCCGCTGCCGCTCCGGCCTCTGCTTGTCTCTCGCCGTGCCCCAGCTGCACCCATTGGTTCTTATCTCTTAGACCTTACTTTCATTATGTTTACTTTTTCCATTTTGCAGTTTCCAATGTTCTTTATGATTTTGGTTATTTATGAGATTTAACTTGCAAACATGGACAGCATTCATTAATATAGAGTAGCAGGAAAAGCCAAATGATTGCTGTGAATCTTCTTGCCTTCACTTCAAATTCCTTTTCTGGTTCAAATATCAAAAGGGTCTCTTTGTTTATCGCTTTAATTTCCCATTTTCGCTTCTTTGGACCGTTTGTTGATTGGTGTTAACATTTTATGTGTAATGGTTTTGTTGTGAGTCAAAGAGTGCACGTATGGAATTCTTGAATTCTTGGCTTTGTCCATGGGTTCAAGGTTATCGTTTCCTTTTTCCTTTTTCTTATCGAAAAAAGGTTATCATTTTTCAACCTTTTTGATTTCCCAAAGTTTATTTTGATTGTACCTGTAATGAGAAGTAAATATGATTTCGTTGGTGCTTTTAGAATATGTATTTTCTCAAGCTAGGACCTTGATTTAGGCCGAAATTCGGAACTAATATGGGTTTTTTCTTTGTCACTGCCAATTCCAATCAACATGCATGTTCTTGGCTGTCTCTTCTCCCACTTTCTGTTTCACAATTCTCCTTCCTTAGCCCGATAGTTTACACTGGAGTGTGGAGATTGGAGTATTAGACAATGAATTGATGACATATTGTTCCATTGGGAACTACATAATGTTGTGCACTGTGTAGTGACAGATTAAATCCTAATTTTTACTGTTTGCAGTGCTTTCTTTTTTCAGCGTTGATTGTCAACATCACAGCAACTTGTGGAAATTTCCATGGTTAAATAGAAACCAGCTTATGCTGGAATACTATTAAACACTTACATACAGTTTCATACTGGTTAAAGAATGGACGACGTAAAGAAATATCAGCAAAGATTCAGAAAGGTGAGAGAAGAAATGGAAAATTGGGATATCCTTCAGTCTCAGCTGCTTTCACAATTCAGAAATGCTGTTTCCATCATCGAGAGGTTGCAGGTCCTTTTCATTTTGATTCTTCTTTTCTGGTTGCTAATTGGAAACATTCATAGTTGTTTTTAGAAAATTTTTGAATTGAGGTGCAATAAAGAAAAACTGAATTGGAATTTCTTTGTTACCTTACAACAGTTGATTCAAGACCCTAACAGTTACGGGGCTTTGGAGTGTGTGGAGGGTGTTAGAGATGCTGTTTTGAGGAAGCAATTGGAGTCCTTAAATTCTATTTTTCTTTCCATGAATCAGACGCTGTAAGGTTTTCTTCTTTTCTTGCTGTCCTCCTTTATTTGTGTCTTTCTTTCTTCCTTTTTGTCCTTGAGTTTAATGATTATTGAAGGAACTGTCTTTAGCCAACATGAACCATGCTTTTTTGTAGAGTCTCGATGAGGACATCCAATATTAAAAAAAATACCCAAAACCGATGATTTTGTATTTTGGATATCTTTTCCTCTAGAAATCAAACAGAAAATGAATGGCAAGAAGCTTGATATTTAGCAGAACTATAATGCGTGGTTGGTTGCCAAGGGAACATTAAATTTGATTATACACATCTTTTATTTTTGAATCTAATTAATGTTGAAGGAATTGATTTCTTATGTATATATAATAGAAAGTATTTAATGACGCTTCTCCTATTCTGAAGTCTATAATGGTTTTTCCAGGGAGAAACTCCATGGTGTTGTTAAGTTTCTAGAGAAGATGCGTCGCGACAATAGACAGTGGATTAATAACCTGACCACAAAGCAATTGGACCAACAAGTTGGCATGAAACCGTGTCTCCGTTATTGCTCGGACAGCCTTATGGTCCTTCATGAGATGCATCAGTCTGAGTATGAAACTTTGTATTTGGGGACATCAATCATTCTTATACTTTAGTTTCTAAAACTGGGGAAAATTGATTTGTTTTTCCATGGCAAATAGCAAGCATAAGATGATAAATGCTCACCTTGCCAGCTTTTGTTCATGCCTTGTATTTCTATTTGGAAAGAATTGTTTTCTTCCTTGCTCGTAATCACTAATAATATTCTGATAGGTACCTCCTCAAATCATCATTGGTTTCAGCACTTTCAGTGCTTGCCTTGAAACCCAGGTATACTGAGCTCCATTTTTTTATCAAAGAACATATAGTCTATTATATTTCCTTTCTCCAGAATCTGATTGGGTATTTTCTTAATTTGATTATAAATTTGAATTCTGAAGTCATATTTGTCTGACTGGATCTGGTGTCGCAAACCTCCAATTCATTTTAACAGAGTTAGCCATGGTCTACAAGGTCAGCATTCTGAGAGTCATGATGCTGGTGATCTGATGGCACTTCAACAACTCTTGATTGATCAGCCGAATATTCCCAAAGATGAAGGTACCTAGGCGATCATGAGAACATGGAAGCTTTACTGCTTTTCTACCTGCTCTCTGAAATTCATTTGCTGTGTTGCTATGAACATGCACAGTAATGACCATGCACCTATCTTTCTTTGACTTCCAAGTCGCATTTGTCAAAAAAAAAGAGAAAAATCTGTGATTTTCCCAACTGTTTTGGAACCCAAAAACATTGCCTAAGCTTGTTTATAAACAAAAATAAGAAAACGCCGTCTAGACTACGTATTCCAAACGGACAATGTGAACCTTGTGAATTACCTATAATATGTGAATATGTGATTTAGTATAGTTTTCCCCTTCACCAATGCTTAGATTTGTACTGAGTTTCTGAGTTTTTGGAGCTCATTTACTTCGTAATTTTCCTTTCTATGAGCTACTTATGCTGACTAATTTATGAATTCTTCAATGCAGTGCAGTTCATCTTTGAAATAATTTTTGCGGACGAGATGTGTTGACTTTTTCAAGGTGGTTACTACCTTGTCAACTTGAATAGAGAATCTTCACGGGATTCCTATTGGTGTGATAGCTATTTTTGACAAATGCTAGTAGCATCTGGGACCATCTTATTTTTCTTTGTAATTTGTAAGTCTAGGAAATGCCTAAAAGCAATGCTATTGTTACTAGGGTATCTATATTGTAAAGAAGCAACATTTACAGTCCCAAATGTTGGTATACATGATGAAAAAGGCTTTTTATATAACCAATACAGATATGATGGATCCATTGAAAAAAGCTGTGCACCATGGAAATAGATGGCAACAATAAATCACCTTAGTCCTGCTCATGGGAGATGGGAGCCACTCGTCCCATTCATGTGGAGACACTGGCAATGCGTGGTACAATGGAAGTGCAAATGCTTTGGTTCTACAACAGTTTTGCTAACTAATGTATTGAAGACCTGCAGATCTTGAGTGCCTGGACATTTATTATTTTGCTCTTTTAGATGGGCTTTCTATATTTTGTTATTTTTTATAGTTACTTGAGATTATTATTTGTTCATTTACCATTTATTTAGGTCATTACTACTCGCTGAATTTGCAACGATAAAAACTTGCAATAATAGCTTTGTGTCCAACTGTTCTTACCATACCAAATTGCCAAGGGGGTTGGTTCCATACAAGCATTTCTGGGTATGGAATATTGAGAACTAGGGGTCCTCCAGAACAAACGGGTGGAACGTGTAGTCCAGCCTCTTCATTGCTGATCATGTTGCAACTCGTTCGTGGGAGCATGTTGCGTTTCATATATCTAACATAAATTTGTCGATACCAGAAGCTGAGAAAAATGACTCATTATTTTATGACAAAATGTGTGATAGACAAAGCCCTAGCATTGACTTGTAAATGGGATAGACGATCGCATATTCGCATTTGACATTGTAATAATGTATTAAAGAGTTAAATTTGAAACAAATATTTTAGAAGCATAACATTAATATTTGATTTAAATATTTACCAAAATATGTAGCTAAGAATAATGATTATGAAAATAAGTATACATTAAAAAAAACCCATATACATGTACAATGTACAGACTCTTCCAGGCAAAATAATTTTGAAATTGTTAAATATAAATTATGTAAAAATCAGTTAAACAAATAACATTTGAATTACAAAATCCAAAAGGATAGTCATGGGAAAAACAAGATATAGAACCAACACATTATTTTGTTACAAGGCGATTTTTATGTAAATAAAAATATTTTTTTATCTTTTTTTTTTAAAATAGTCTAATTACTAAAAGAAAATGTAGTCAATTACAATATATTATCTTCATGTCTCACCTTTTCCCGTTGTTATGTAATTAGACTTAAAAATTATACTTGACCTTTGGCTTGTTGTGTTTAGTGATAATAACCGAACGTACTAATTACTAAATCCCAGATTTAAGTGCTATAAAAATATTCAGTAAAAAAAATTTATATATAACCTATTACTCTCTGTCTCAAAACTATTTAAGTGAAATGTATTGTTATTAAATAGAAACACAATATTTTATAATGATACTTTTTAAAACGCCACCTTCTCTTTCGCATTTAAAAAAAAAAAAATTCGTGCATTGGTTATAAACTCCTATCTTGTATTAAATGCACAAAATAATATGTTGCACACTTGCATTGATGGCTAGACATCAACGTCCAGAAAATTTTGATAGAGGGACTTTCTCAATTTCTTGGAGAGAACGGTCCCGTTCTCCACGTGTCAAGATCTTAACGGTCCCTGATTTGAAGTCAACTACGTTGACCAATCGCTTTCAACAAAAACTCTTTTTATTTTCTTTCCGAATCGGAATCTGAGCGCAGTATCTGTAGCAGCTGCTGCTACTTTCCTACTAGTTCCTCCTACCGCCATTTTCCCTCAGTTTCTCGAATTTTCTCCCCCGAAAATCCTCCCAGCCAAACAGCAGCCTCGCTGAACGAATCTCTCGAACACTTCACATTCTCCCGTCGTTTTGCGTCACGAGACCTCGAAATCACTTTCCTCTCTCTCTCTCTGCCTCGGCATAGTTTGACTCGTATGTATCTCACAGACTAAAACTGAACCTCTCTCTCTCTCTCTCTCTCTCTCTATTGCTGGCTTTCTTTGAAATTTTTACTGAGAGATTCGCCAATCTGAGGTTCCATTACTGTTCTGCGCTTCCAGTTTTCGGAGTTTCAGTATCCGAGCAGGTGATGTGAAGTTGCGCTGAGCTAAGAGCCAGCGAGCAAGGGAGCGATGAGCTAGGGTTCGGCGTGTCGTGAAACCGACGCAATCTCTTAGGTACCAGTGAATGCGGAGGATTGTGTGTGCTGGCGATGATGCAATGGGTAGGGTTTCGCTGCTAGAGAGAGAGTGATTTCTTGCTGTTGATAATGTTGCCGCCGGAGAAAATGTTTGCGGCCGACCGGTCTAGGGCCGGAACTGTTGAGAGAGACGTCGAGTTGGTAATTTCCTCACTTTCACTTTCACACATATATTCGAATGTCATGTGAAGTTATAGATACATCATATGTGTATGAGTTTTAATGTATTTATATTCATATGTGTTTGTTCATTTGCATATGCCTTTGTTTACACTGTATTAAGATAAATCGCATTATTTCTATGTTAGGTGTTCCAGCAATTTAATTTGATATAGCTAGTATGTGGAAGCATTTGTGCTATTGTTAATTGGTATGCTAAAGTGTTTGTTTGTTTTTGTTTAGTGAATGTCTTTTATGGTGGCTTAAAAGTTGAACTCGATACGAGGTTGATGATTGAGAAGGTTTTCGAATTGTAACATGAGACACTGTTTTCCATTGTTTTGTGTGATTGTTGGCTTTATTACTGCTTTCTCTGTAAGTGCTATGTTTTGTAACAAGAGATGTAAGCATTTTAGTTTTAGAGTTAGAGATGGTAATTGCAATGTTGATTTGGTGTGATTGATACTGGTTTTGAGTTGGAGGAATTGCTCTTTTTCTTTTCTTGTTTCTTTCTCTGTCATATACTGGTCATTCAAGATTAAAATTTACCTATTTAAAAGCTTCAATAAACTGGTTGCTTTGAATGCGTACTAACCAAGTTTAGCTTGGTTGGCCACAAAAGCAAAGCGCGTGGCCACAAGAGCAAAGCGCGTGGGGGAGGAAGGGGGAAAGGACCCCAGCTCCCTTCAATTCCCACAAAATGTGTGCTTTAATTCCAAGGAACCAGTGAAAAAAAAAAAAGAGTAATATAGTTCAAAAACTTCTATATGCAAACCTAAATTGCAAATTATTACTTAAGCTACGTGGTCCAGTGTAGGTCAGGACATCAATCTGCTCAATTTGATTGAATGGCCAATTCTTTCCTTTTGATAAGGATGTTGATTAAATTGCAATAATGTTCAAGCTCTGACAAACTGTGAATGGGCCATGTATCTGTCCATCTTATATTGTATTCTCATTTGCGAGTCTTAATTGGTGGGCAAAATCTTTTCAGAGATGTCCTAAACCTTTAGGTTAAATCCACCTTTGCATCATCTCTTCTTTCAAAATTGATAGAAATCTTCTCTGAGATCTAACTTGGAATCCTTTCTGTGATATCCTCAGGGTAAATTTCTAGATGAAAATGTTCCTTCCGAGTGATTTTGTATGATAGCTAGGCTGAACATTATGGTTTTTGATTGGTGTGTGTGAATGAGTGCTGGCCTGAAACTAAGATGTTAAAACACCTAGTCTTACCTTCTTTGACTTAAATTGGAAGGGGAAAAAATGTTACGTGCTCTATCTTCAATTATGACTCTTCAATCCTCTTTTATCTACAGTGAATATAACAATATGCTACATAGTAGGTGACTTTATCAAGGCTCAATTGCAAAATACAAATTGTTCCCTTTGAGTTTTTTGTACAGGTATCCAAGTTTGTTGAAATGTGCTAGCATGGAATATATCCACATAATTTTGTATTAAAAGGCAACATCTATGTTGGGCTTTGTATAATGAAGATTTGTTTTGTATTGATTATTTGTGGCCAATATAGAAAAAAATATAGAGATAAGAATTCTATACTCCGAGACATAGAGTTTGCATAGATCTGTTCCCAATTTCCCTTATGTGATTATTTTTTCTCATCTCTTAACAAAATTTTCAGTCTGCAAGCATAAAATTATGTATCATTTTTTTTTCTCATATACCAGTTCCATTATCTGCTTATTCTGTTTTACTATAGTGTCTCAGCTTGTTCTTTAACACAGGCTGTCACAGCTCTTAAAAAAGGAGCTCAATTGCTCAAGTATGGACGTAGAGGGAAGCCCAAATTTTGTCCTTTCAGGCTGGCTAATGTAAGATTGTGGTTAAATGAATGTTCTTACTGTTTGACATTGTCAGCACATATGAGCCATGTCAAACTGATAGAGAATTGAGGATGCTACATTAGACTAATGTATGGTTGTTTTGCCACTAAATGAGAAGTTAGCTGATGCCTGTTTTCCTTTAAAATAGACTTCTCCTAAAATTTATCAATGCATGTTGATTTATATGCATTGTCCTGCCAACTATCATGTCTTGAACAATGAATGTTGAGTGGGAGTTTGTGAAAGTAAAACTTTCTATGCAACACCTGTTAATCAGACTGAATTAACTCTTTATAAAAGATTTCAGGCATTTTACTTTTAAAGTATAAGGAAATACCTTAGTGACCTTCATGAGTATATTAGTCGACAATTTACTAATCCTTTCCCCAATACCCAACGTAAATTCTGTTATAGGTCCTTTTGTCAGAAGCTTTCTAGTAATATTTGCAAGTGAAAATCTTATGTTCCGTATCCTTTGCGTTTATCTTTTCAGGACGAATCTGCTTTAATATGGTTATCTGGGAAAGAGGAAAAGCAACTTAGACTGAGCCTTGTTTCCAGAATTATACCTGGTCAGCGCACTGTAAGTTTATCCATGTCAACTTTTCCTCCAACTTTTGAATGGTGATACTGCTGTAAAGATGCTTTCCAGTAAGGGAATTTGTTCTCTGGATATGAATTGTGCATCTCGTCTCATTTATTTGAGAGTTGATCTTTTTCTTTAAGCATTGGGTTTTCAACAAACCCAATTAAAAAAAAAAAACCTCTGGTTTTTGTGTGTGGAGCTTTTACAGTCTCCTGCTTGATATGGGAGATATGAAGTTTTAAATGCAAAGTTTCTCTTAGTGTATCTATTTTTTTTTTCCTTCCGTTGTTTAAATTGATTCATCCCGCAACAAGACTGGCAAGTAAAATCATGCGACAGGCCAAGTATCCATGCTTGTATTTTCTACTTACTACCAGTATCTTTAGTTGTATATCACCTATTCTTCCTTCTTTCCCCGCATGCCCCAGCACCTTTTCTTTAAAGATATGCAGGAAAACTAGAAGGTTCTTTTAATTGTTACTGCTATTAGATTATTGATTTGCATGCTTGTTTTTAAGTTTCTGTTTATAAAAATTTTCAAGTCCTGCACGATTTTCCCTGGAAAGATGAGTGTCAGTCTTTCATCAAAGATTCAAGTTTAATCAGCTGAAGCTAGTTGTACTTATAGATGACTCGTTCTCTCTACTCCTGTAGCTAATACAATTATTGTGCATCATCAAATTTCCCTTTAGAAATGTATTTCCTAGCACTCAGTTCTTCTCTTAACAGTTCAATTGTCAAAGTGCTGATGCTATACATATTGACTGCTCTTTATTTTGCATGAATTGTAGCCGATATTCCAGAGATGTCCTCGACCGGAGAAAGAATACCAATCATTTTCTCTTATATATAATGACAGATCCTTAGATTTGGTAGGCATATCTTTTTCTCATAAAATCTTACTGCCAGCTAAAAATTCTTCATCAATATATTCATGAAAACCTTTTATCCAGATTTGCAAGGACAAAGATGAAGCTGAAGTCTGGTTTACTGGACTAAAAGCTCTAATTTCACGTGCCCATCTCAGGAAAGGGAGAACAGAATCTCGGAGTGATGGAATTTCATCTGAAGCAAATAGTCCTAGATCACATGCCCAAAGAAGTTCTCCACTGAGCTCTGTATTTGGCAGTGGTGATGGTTCACAGAAGGTGTTCTCTCCCTCTTCACATGTTGTGGTGCATTTCATTGCTATATATATTAAATAGAAGAATTTTCTTCTTGCCAATGCAGAGTGATGTGGATCCCCTTCGTCTTCATACTCCATGCGATAGTCCTCCCAAATTTGGGGTGGACAAGGCATTATCCGATGTAGTATTACTTCATGCTGTGCCTCCCAAAGTTTTACTCATGTCAGATACTGCATCTGACTCAGTGCCCTCTCTGTCATCACGAGCTTCAGATGGAATTATGGGGCGTGTGAAGGGTCCAAATGTGGATGCCTTTAGAGTGAGTTTATCAAGTGCTGTCAGTTCATCAAGTCAAGGCTCTGGCCATGATGACAGTGATGCATTAGGGGATGTTTACATTTGGGGAGAAGGCACTGGGGACGGCATGCTAGGTGGGGGAGTACATAGAATTGGAGATTGTGCTGTTCAGATGGATTCTTTTGTGCCAAAAGCCTTAGACTCTGCTGTCTTGTTGGATGTTCAGAACATAGCTTGTGGTTGGGAACATGCTGCTTTAGTCACAAAGCAAGGAGAGGTATTCTCTTGGGGGAAGGAACTTGGAGGCAGGCTTGGACATGGTGTGGACTCGGATGTCTTGCAGCCTAAACTTGTTGATGGTCTCAAAAATATCAATGTTGAACTTGTAGCATGTGGAGATTACCATTCTTGTGCTGTAACACTATCCGGTGAGTTGTTCGTATGGGGGAATAGTGCTTACAAGCACGAACTCCTTGGATATGGAAGTGAGGCTCGTCAATGGGTTCCAAAAAAGGTAAATGGGCCTTTGGAAGGAATACATGTCTCATCAGTTTCATGTGGGCCGTGGCACACGGTTGTTGTAACTTCTTCTGGGCAACTGTTTACTTTTGGAGATGGAACTTTTGGAGCTTTAGGGCATGGAGACCGGAAAAGTGTTTCAGTACCAAGGGAAGTGGAATCTCTTAAGGGCTTACGAACTGTGCGAGCGGCTTGTGGAGTTTGGCACACTGCTGCAGTTGTTGAAGTCATGGTTGGGTCTTCAGCTTCCAGCAATTGCTCTTCAGGAAAGCTTTTCACTTGGGGAGATGGAGACCGAGGTCGTCTTGGTCATGGTGATAGGGAAGCTAGATTGGTGCCAACTTGTGTTGCTGCACTTGTGGAACCCAATTTCTGCCAGGTTGCCTGTGGACACAGCCTGACTGTTGCACTTACAACTGCTGGCTATGTTTACACAATGGGCAGCCCGGTATATGGTCAATTAGGTCATCCTCATGCTGACGGCAAGCTCCCAACTCTTGTTGAAGGGAAGCTCACAAAAAATTTTGTTGAAGAAATAGCTTGTGGGGAATATCATGTGGTGGTGTTAACATCAAGAACTGAAGTATACAGCTGGGGAAAGGGTGCAAATGGCCGATTAGGTCATGGTGATGCAGATGATAGAAATTCTCCATCAATAGTTGAAGCTTTGAAAGACAAACAGGTTAAAAGTGTTGTCTGTGGCACTAGTTTTACTGCAGCTATTTGTCTCCACAAGTGGGCATCTGGCATTGATCAATCTATGTGTTCTGGCTGTCGGCTTGTGTTTAATTTCAAAAGGAAACGACACAATTGCTATAACTGTGGACTTGTCTTTTGCCATTCATGTAGCAGTAAAAAGTCTCTAAAAGCTTCAATGGCACCAAATCCTAACAAACTTTATCGCGTTTGTGATCATTGTTTTGGCAAACTGAAGAAAGCTACTGAAGTTGACTCTTCAACTGACTCTTCTCTCAGTAGAAGGGGAAGTCTGAACCTGAGACGAAATGAAGGCATTGACAAGAGCAATAATTTGAATGCAAAATCCCGAGTCCAACTTGGAAGGAATTATTCTATGGAATCATCAAAAGAGTCGGATAGTGGATCCTCCAAAAGAAACAAGATGTCAAACTCTAATAGTACTCAGGCATCGTCATCTGGAAATGGTGCTTCTCAGCACAATCCCTTTAGTAACTCTAAATCATTTGGGTCATCCAAGAAATTTTTCTCTGCTTCTCTTCCTGGATCAAGAATTATGTCACGAGCAACATCACCAACATCAAGGCGAGCGAGTCCTACTCGTGCTGTAACTCCAACACCAACTTTCTCTTTGTATGCATTGCCAAAACTTGTAGCAAATGGTGCCAAAGGTTCAGACAATAGTTTAAGTGAAGAAGTTGCTAAATTAAGAGCTCAGGTAATCAGTTCTCTTCTTATTGCTCACATAACTGGTCTACTTTGAGGAAAGCTATCTTAGCTGTCTTTGTTGTGACTTTAACATGGGTCCAATACACTCAATCTCATTGATGAACTTAAATGTTCATCAAGCCAAAATTTTGAGACACAGATATGGTTCTAACTATGGTGGATGACTTAAAAGTTTTTTATATATTCAATTGGCATTCTTTAAACTCTGTGACCTTACAGATGACTGCAGAAAATTTGTTTTGTTTTTATATATGGAACACTAATTGTGGACTCCATTGTCATTTGATGGCAGAGCTTTACAGTTGATGCTTTAAATAGCTTGAAGAAATACAGTGACTTATAAAGTGTATATGTGATTCACCTTTGTCAAAATAATAAGCTTATGTACTTTTGCATATAGTTTCCTTGTTGGGTATATTAGATGAGGACAAAAGCACGCATTAGGTGTGCTAGAATATTGAGAGTATTTATGTATATAATGCATCTAGCAGCTATATATGAAAGCATTTGCTTAAGCAACTGCATTTGTAATTGTCCTTGCATAACCAAGTTATAAGACACAGAACAGTAAAACAGAAAATTTGTTTGTACAATATTTTTGGATAAGCATTTACTTTCAGGTTTGGCAAAACAACAATTTGTGTGCTATGCGTGTATTATGACTGACCGGTATTGCAGGTTGAAGAACTTACTCTCAAGGCTCAATGTCAGGAAGCTGAGATTGAAAGAACAACGCAGCAGTTGAAGGAGGCTACTGCAGTAGCAGGGGAGGAGGCTGCAAAATGCAAAGCAGCAAAGGAAGTAATTAAGTCACTTACTGCCCAAGTAAGCTAAAGCTCATGTTGTAGCCCTGAATGGAATGGAAGGGATGTTCAACACATGGCCCTCATACTAATCTTCATTTCATTCAATAAGAGAATTAGTTCATTCGTGTAGGCATAATTTGGATGTTGTTTGGGAAACAAAGGAAAAAACACAAGCAGCACATGGTGAAAGTCATGTCTAATACATAAGATAGGTGTCCCAATACATCATTTGTCCAGACCTACAGTACAAAGTGGCTAGATTTTTGAGGAGGGAGAGGAGCTTGATGTTAAGTGTTTGATGTGTGTAATTGGGTAGTGTTTGTTTTATATATGTGGACTCAAACTTTATACTCATTGTATGCCTTTTCCAAATCAATACAAGCAAAAGAAAAACGTGACAACTTGAGCCTTGTTCAGAAATGTCCAGGCAGAGTAGATGGTTGGTGACATGATATTCGTGAACACTGCTAAAGGAAGTTACAGCTTACGAGGGCACATTATTTTACTTAGATAAGATTCATCTTATATTGTGCTTCCTTTTAGAATTCATCTTTATTTGTTCCTTGTTTCTGGTCTATGGTAGTTGAAGGACATGGCTGAAAGGTTACCTGTTGGAGCGGCAAAAAACAACAGTTCACCCACCTTTTCCTATTCTAGTGCTCCTCTGAAGGATGATCCTTCGGCAGTCATTGCACATTTGAGCAGTCCAACTACTTGCCACGAACCAGATTTAAATGGATCAAGCAATATGGTAGTCTCAGATCACTCTCAGGTGCCCCTTCTGGAAGCAGCAACAAGGAATAGATGCAGAACAAAAGTTGAGCCAGTCCATGGGGATGAATGGGTTGAGCAAGATGAACCAGGAGTGTATATTACTCTTGTTTCCCTGCCTGAGGGTGCCAAAGATCTCAAGCGTGTCCGTTTCAGGTATGTAACAATGTATGAAGAACTATACTTATGTTTGATTTTTGCCATCTACAATGCAAAAAATTATCCATAATTTCTACTGATCTGGAGACCCTTGGCTCTCAAGTCATGTCTCACACAACCCAAAACCACCTCAACACCCCCTATGGACACCATCCATTAACTGCAAAATTTCATTAGTAGCTAAAACCTTGTCATTGGAGATGCACTATCGTGTGTAACTGTGTGTCAATGCAGTCGAAAGCGGTTTACAGAGAAACAAGCAGAACAATGGTGGGCAGCTAATAGAGCCAGAGTCTATCAGCGATACAATGTTCCAATGACCAACAAGTCTATTGTTGGTTAGGGAAGAAAAGGGCTATTTCATTGACCTTCCTAATTTGAGATTCAACACGGTGGCATCTGCAAAAGCTGTTCTTTTGCAAAACTCGCAATTCCGCCCGAAGTTTTGCTCTTAGAATTTGACACGGCCTTTTGCTTTTTTCATTTTAGGATTGAGTGGGTGGTAATTTTTCATTTCCCACTGCTTCATATGTTGGTGTATATTCTTTGTAGGTAGTTAACTGGTCTCAAGTCCAAAACGGCTGAAATGTATATTGTTAAGGGAAATTACATCTAGATTGTGCCCATTCATGGACTGAATGCATCTACTACCTCTTTATTTTGTTTTATTACAATCTACATGGCGAGCGCGCTCGCCCGTGTTTTTTTTTTTTTTTTTTTGTTTTAAAGGTGGGGAGGGGGGTGGTTGGGTGCGGGGTGGGGTGGGGGCGTGGGGTTTAATACAGCTAGACTCCGTTTTCCAGTTCAATTTTGAGAATGTTTGCGTGGTGCCTAGCCCTCCTGTGCTTGATGGAAAGGAAAGCTTGACCTAGATGGGAGCCAAGGTTCAATTTCATTGATCTAAGGTGTGTAACACATGAATTGAAGGAAATACGAGTATACGGTTGGGAACCTTTCTTCACATTTTATGTTACTTGATGAAATTTGTAATGTTGTAAAAATCGGACCGGTCATTGAACCGGAAAATTTAGTGGTTTAAGATCCAACCAGTTCAACCGGAAATTGAACCGGTAAAATCGGTATTTAATATTAAATATATAAAAAATATATATTTATATACATCACACTTAAAAATTTATATGTACAATGTAATATTATAATATATATGTATGCATTAAAATACTTACATTTATAAATTTAAAATAAATGATTAACAATTTATTAGAAAATAAAATTAACAAATTAAGAAAATTAATAATTGTCTTAAAAAGAGAAAATAGTAAATGTTAATGTATTAATTATATAGGATGGTATATACATTATGTGAGAAGTATGAGAAAATAATAAGTAAAAAAAAAAAAGTTTACAACAAGTTGTAAGTTAGTCTAATGGTGTGAAACTTGTCTTTCATATTAGAGGTCAGAGGTTCAAAACTCAGCTTTAATAAAGTAAGGTGAAATTTTTTTAAATTATTGAACCGGTCAACCTAGTCAACTCGGACCGGTCCAACCAGTTGAACCGGTTCGTTGACCGGGTTTTGACCGGTCTGGTCTGATGGCATTTTAAAGATAAACTCGGACTGGACCTCTGACCGGTTACCGGTCCGATCGGTTGAACCGGTCAGTCCGGTCCGAATTTAACAACACTGGAAATTTGTGTCTTTCAGATATGAAACCTCAAGTTGATGGACGTAAGGATTACATTTCAAATATTTGAGGGCTTAAGGGAGGGAACGTCTGGGGCGCTGCATGATCTTTGGAGGCAAGCATCTTCATGCTCGTATGCGTGCAAGAAAGTTTTGTCTAACGGGTATTACCTTTTTTTTTTTTTTTTTGTTAAATATATATTTAGTTCAATTTGTGTTTTTTTTTTTTAAGTTAATTGAATTTACTCAATTATGGCATAATTTCCGTAAAAAGTGGGATAACATAGCACGATACGACCTCTTTCAGCATTCTGCATTTTCACAATACAAATGTGGGGTAAAACATTGTCAAAAACGTTTTTCATGGACTGAGAGCTGTGAACAGGTAGAGCAACGAATGTTCCTTGACAACCGAGCAAATGAAAAGCCAAACAAAACGGTCAAATACCATTCCGAAACAGCACTCTTTCTTTTTCAAATGAATAATAGTAGTCGACTTCTATGAATAGAAGCTTTTTTAACCTTTATTTTTACAGCTCAAACCTTTGGGATTCGTAAAATCAACGAATCAAATACTTTCAGCTGGGAAAGCAATGTACCTGTGGGAGATTTTTTTTTTTTTTTCTGTGATTTACGAGGAACCGAGTGCAATAATTCTTAACATGACACATAGCTGTCTTTTTGGCTCAATAAATCGCAATTTCTGTTGAGCCTGTTTTCTATAAAGAAGCCGATATTGGAATATGGTTTTGAAGTTTTGTGGGTCAAAAACGAATTACTAAAAGATTTTTCACAATCAGACTTCCAGATCATTATTATGTCTGGTTCTTGTTCTGTCAGGTGAGCGAACTTCCTCACCGTCCTTCCTCCTGTCGTTGAGATGATCATCCTTTGCTCTTCCCTTCATCAAATGGGGTCTGAGCTTATTAACATCTGATAATTGAACTGGTTTCAGGAAGAATTCTTCTGCTCCTTCCTCTAAGCATCTGAACATTTACACAAAAAAAAAAACATGTTAGTCTGTAATGACAATGATGCTCTCTGGATTCCAAGCGAGAAGTTGGATCCGTTGCGTTTTTACCTATCGATCCTTGATGGAACATTCTCTGAGGACATGATCACAACCGGTATGTCCTTGAAGGATTTAGATTCCTGCACATCAGAAACATCAATCATTGAACTCTAGAAACAATTAAATCCAGCCAAGAATGTATGAATTGTTCCTTGAACCAGCATAACCTTATATAACAGATAGTAAAACAAGTCCAATTACCTTGATCTTTCTCAGAAGATCGTAGCCTGTCATCCCTGGCATACAGTAGTCTGTGATGATTAGATTCACCTCTATGTCCTGATGATGATGATGATGATGATGATGATGACCTGGTGAAACAGAGGTTGGATTTGAATGTCTTTGATCTGAATCCTCATTCAAACCCAAAAACTCCAAAGCCTTGCTTCCCGAATCAACTGCAGTTACTGTAATGGAAAAAAAAAAAAAAAGGGAGAAAGGAGAAAAAGGATCAACACAAAGTTCACTCAAATATGAACCCCAAATTGCTTTTCGTTGTTGAGACATCAAGAAGAATACATGAAAGTGTTGGAGCCTAAATTCTCTTTTCCCTACCTTGGTAAGAAGAGTTCTTAAGGAGCCTCTCAATCAACTTTCTGTCAATGAGGCTATCATCAACAGCAAGGACATGAAACTGAGCTTCTGTAGCCATGCCCATGTTGCGGCTACTTATGATGTTGTAGTAAGAAGCACAAAAAAGCCCAAGAAAGCAGGAAGAATGAAATCAAGAAAGCCCCAGATGAAGATGAGGAGGAATGAATAGAAACAAGAGAAGGTATGGGAGGAGCTGTGGTCTTTAAATGGGGTAGCCATGGCCATTTTTGGGGGGTGAAGATGCAAATCCCGTGGGGAAATCTGGACAGTTTGGAAAGCAAGATCCGGCGGATTTCGTCCAGAATCTCCCGGATCTTCTTATGCTGATTTTTGAATTAGACAACAAGCAAGGAAGGTGGTGTGTTCTTTCCTATGATTTTTTCAATAATTGGACTTTTCTCATCGTAATCTTTGTTGACCTTTAGATTAAGAAGCTTCGCAGCTAGGCAGGCAAACTATGAAACTATAACACAGCAAAGGTGGCGGCCGACTTGGCCTTTTTGAGATGGATAGTCCAAAATACAATATGAAGATTGGGTTTCCATGCACGTGCTTGCTTGACTCCCTGCCAAACTGATATCCCTCTATTATTTTATCTGATTACTATTTAATTTAGACCTTTGGCCAATTTTCAAGGAGCAGATCTGCCGCAAGAAATTTCAAGAGATATTAATTGATTTCAGTTTGATCATGAAAATTTCACACCTTACTTAATAGTACTCTCAAAGTTCCCCCCCCAAAAAAAAAAAAAAAACATACGCAAAAATATAGACAAAAAAAATAAGAGAAAAGGCTCTCTTCTTCTATGGATAATATTGTGGTCTTTTTTTTTTTTAATTTTTTTTATTTGTAAAGACTAAAGACGAGATTAGAGATCGAATTGTAAACTTGAAATTCAATATTCAAGTGACTCTACTAATAAACCTTATAGGTAGTGGCTGGGGCCATTTGTTTAAAGTTTAATTTGATGCACCTAAATAAAAAAAAAAAAAAAACAATAATAATAAGCTGGGACAATTTTCATTATTATTATTTCTTTAAAATATTTTTTTTTCAAAAAAGTAAAAGTAAGATCTTGATTGGAGGAGGATATTACGTAGCACGGATTAAACATTTTAACCATGTGATTTGCCGAAGAAATTACCAAAAATATCAAGTACCAGATTTTCGGTCAAAACCAGATGAACATGAAGATCTTTTATTATTCTGGGCAGATGTGGCCTTAGCCCACGTATCTGGTTTTGGTTCCTTTGAAGATTTATAGTACAATCGCCTGATTTATTATTCTTTCAAATATCTTTTCCGCTTTGATTAGCATTGGATTTTGCATGGGTTAACAAATCTCAAATAAAATAAAACAAAATCGTGTTAGGTTTAATAATCTTTGCCAATGCTTCATCAAAAATGGAGAGGAAAGCCACCAAAGATGGATCAGCAACAAAGGCCCACTAGACTCTTGGTATTTAGGCCCAACATGTTAGAAAGCGAAATATTTATTTTATTTTAATATATTTAACCTTCTTTTTTTTTTGGCTATGGATTTTCCTTTCCTTCTAAATTCCCAAAGGATTAAATAAAATTAGGAAAGTTCTACATATATGTGAATAGTTCAATCCTATAATTTTATTTTTTTTTCCCTCTAATTCTAATAGTAATATCTGCATTACCTCTATTAATAAGTCTTATAAACAAACCATACAAACCTTTTATCGAGCTAATCAAATAATGCCATACTAAATAAATTGGACCCACAGCTACGCGGTGTTATGATTCATGAGCATAAGATTTGTTGTTAAAATTTAATGGCTAAAAGTATATAAACTGAGAGAGGTGGAGTAAGTTAACTCTTATATAGATTTTTTATAAGTTTGATACACATCAATTTTATTAGTTTTGCACGTAATAAGTTTTTAAATATATATATATATATATATATATATATATATATATATATATATATATATATAAACTTATATGATTTTTAATTAAAGTTGATGTGTAATAAACTTATAAACGATATGCACAATACTCAACTCGATTCACAATTAATCCATCATTCTTAGTTCATTAATCTTTTCTCAAATTTAATTGTATGTAAAATTGTGTGTGTGTGTGCGTGTGTGTGAGAGAGAAAGAGAGAGAGAACAACAGCGACTGTATGTTCTATTTCACCATAATAATTCAAACAACACAAGGTCCCTTACAACAATATATATATATAGTTTCCTAAAGTTTGAGCTTCCACATTAACGAAATGGTATCAAATTAGCCCCGTGGTCATTCACATAGTTTTTAGACATTGGCCTCTAAATTTCCATCAACGCTCAAACCTTATCATCTTGTGTTTCCTCACCCTCAACCTTTTTGTACACAAAATTGCCAGCAACCCACAAATAAACACAAAAATTCAAAGCACTTAAAACAGCCAACACCCAGTAGAAGCCATCAATATGTGCACGGTTGAGATTGTCACCAAGCCAAATGCCACCACCACTCCTTGAGGTAATTGCCTGCACCGCAGATATGATGGCTGTGTTGACAAAGCTCCCAAATCCAGTCACACTAATATAAGCAGCAGCTCCAATGCTTCTCAACCCCTCCGGCATTTGATCATAGAACAATTCTTGCAATCCGACGACAGTGAAAACGTCGGCTATTCCGCCTATCATGTACTGTGGCAGCAGCCAACAGACGCTCATTGGCACTATTGCTTTTGGGGTGTCCAAAAGGCCATGGACCCTTGCAGTATTCACCCTTTTAGATTCTACTAGTGCTGCCACTACCATGCCAATCGTGGACACAAATAGGCCAATTCCAATCCTTTGTAGCATGGTTATCCCGGAGGGACGTCCGGTGATCGTTCGAGCAACCGGAACAAAAATCCGGTCATAAACGGGGACGGTCACAAGGATTGTGAGGCCAATTAGGCTCTGGAGGGCTGCTGGGGGAATGTGGAAGTGTGGTCCGATTGACCTGACCATAGTGCTTCCCTGCTTGGTGTAAAATGTGTGGGATGGTACTATTGTGGCAGCAAACATTAGGCAACTAAGCCATATGGGAATGAGGCGGAGGACAAGTTTCACTTCTTCCACTTGGTGAACGGAGCACAGCCTCCATGGATTTCTTTGTTTTGTCGAAACATCCTCCTTGTCAATGATTATTGCTTTGTCCAAGAACCTGTATATATATGGTACACAAGGATTGAATCAAAATAACAAAATGAATTTTGGAGGAACACTTTAGTGGTAAGCGCTAGAATTTTCCAATTGGAAGTCTCATTCGAATCTACTTAATGGGAGATAAGAGATCCATCTAATAGAATAAATAATCAGTGGATTTTCAACTTTTCTGAACGATGGTTCTCATAACTTTTGGTAATTATTTTATGACAATTAAGTTAGTTTACGACATTGGCATCTGTCTTGCTCCATTAAGATTCGAACGCATAACTAAAAGGTTTTAACAGAATATCCTAACTAAATTTGTTAGAAACACCAGACTGACTTACACAAATTTGACAAGCAAAAAAAGGTAGTCAAATGATCTAACCAAAATTATTTAGAATGATATATAATTATGACATTATTTTGGATTCTACGTGAATAATAAATAACATATAAGATCTTAAATGATGTCAATATAATATCATTCTAGTTGAATTTTAGTTAAATTTTTTAGGTATGTAACAAAGCTCTTTTGAAAATCATATAACACAGTGAGTATTTAAGAAACTAATGTTGTACATGTGTTTGAATTGTGAAAAATTTGTGAAACAATAAAGTTGTGAAAAAAAAAAATTGTGAGAAAGAAAATTATGAGAAAATAAATTTTAGTTTTGAATTATACGAAAAAATAGTAAAAAAAATTATGGATGATATTACAAATATGTTCATATAAAGATAACAAAAGGAGTGGTCTGCAGAAAAAAAGATTGGGGCATTTTCGTTGTTTTGCTTCAAATGGTTTCGTTTTTTGTTTTTTTACATGAATTTTTAACTAGTTTGACTGACACCAGATTCAAGTACTTCTCTTTTCTCGCATGTAACCAAACGACGGAAATTTCCTTAGAATTGCGCAATTTCTTTCTTATTGGTTTCTTACCACCAAACCAAACACAGAATAAGGTAAAAGACTAAACTTACAACCACTAGGCTTAATCAAGAGGTCATCAAGTAAGAAATTTAAAAGTATTATTTGAAGTTTAAACTTCAAAACTCACTCATAATTATTTTTTTTTATTCAATTAGACTTATTGGAAAAGAAACAAAGTTAAATTATACAACCTATATTTTAACCTTTTTTTTTTTTTTTGTCACAAAGATGAAAAAGAAGAGACAGTATCCCACAATTTTACAAAAAAAAAAAAAATTTATGCTGACTCACTTACAAGGTGAGCGAGCTTCATTTGTGTGCAACAAGCAGAAGCGATGGTTAAACTCCAAAAATAAATATTGCATCCTATCGTAAATGTTGTCCACTTGTTACAACATAAAGAGAAATTGAGTTCTCTTGACAATCTTCGTCAATTCCTATCATATCATAATGTTATTTAATAGTCTTTTAAGGAGCATTTGAGTAAGTAGTTATAGTTTAAACTTATATTCTAAAAATTTTGAATTTAAATTCTGAGAAGGAAAGGAGAAATTTTTAAGAAGAGAACGTTACTTTTATTATATAACTCATGGCCAAATAAATTTTTTATTAAAAAAATGTTATTTAATATGATACTATTGAATTAATGATTTGTTACATATTATTAATTAATTATTAGCTATTTTGCGTGAATTAAATGTATATGTGACTATAATAATAAATTTTATCATAATTTTTACATCAATATTCATTCAGTAACAACTTATGGAATTCTTTGTTTTTTTTTGTTGGGTCTAATTCGAATGTATAATCATAATATAATAGAAAAAGGTCTTTAAATAATTTTTTTTGAAGCACGAAAGGGCAAAAAGGCTATTGCTTACCGTACGGAATTGGCCCCATACATACCTGAATTGGTTTGTGCGAGCTATAGTCCGGCCCCCAGGTTGAATTTTGTCTCCCGGCCCACTTGTTCCAGCATAGCCTACGTCGTAGGCGTATTGCGTGTCTTTCACGCGCCACTTCCTTGCGGCCGCAACAAACACTTGCGCCACCCTGGCGAACGGGCTACCGACCGAAGCTTCTTTCCGGTACGTTTTAATTCCCATTAAGAACACGAGCAACGCCGCCGCCACTGTCCCGGCCAGCGTGCCAAATCCAGCTGTCCACCCGACATTGTCCTGTTTATATCATTTTACCGACAAAAAAAAGGTTAAGACAAGTCACTGTAGAGGAATCTTCAGTGGCTTGATTTTAGAAAACACTAAGAAAAATAAGTGAGAACTTAAAAGACATGAACGTTTGAAAGTTTGGAAGATGAGTCGTTGTATTTCATTATCATAGAATAGATTATATGTCTTGATAGATTAAAAGTTAACCCTTGTTTAGAAAAAAAAAAAAGTTTGAGAAATAAAAATAAAAGAAATAAATGCTGAGTGAGAAATAATTAAAAATATATTTTATCTTTCATAATAAATAGAAAATAAGATAAAAAATTATATATTATACAATATCAATTATATTTTTAAATAAAAAAGATATATAATTAATTTAACTAAAAATAATTAGAAAAGAACTAAAGTTGTAAAATTTGGAGGATTGGAGTATGGAGGTTCCAAACCCCACTCCCCCCCCCCCCCAAAACACTTTTTTGTCATAGTTCTTCCTTTCTCCGTACAATTGCATTTCTTTCTTCTTGAAGGGATTCCTCCAAGGAATTGCTCCCAAATAAAGTGCAAAGCACATACTGGAGTTCATCACTAAAATTGAATAGCTGACAACAGTCACAAATTGCCCACCTCTCCTTTCCGCACTATTCTTCACTAACTTCCTTTTGCATGCCATCAGGTTAGTCTAAACCCCAAATAGTTAGTCAAAATGTTAATTGCTTCTAGAAAATTTGGGGAAGTTTGTGTGACAATGTAAAAATCTTGCTGCCTACCTGGATGTAAATGGCCACCAAAACAGCAAGAGATGCACCAAACACTATACCCAAGTACCACCAATTAAAGAAGGAGCTCTTGGCTGCTTTCTCCTCTGGCCTGCCCTCATCAAATTGATCTGCAGCAAATGTCTGCACACAAGGCCTGTGGCCACCTTCACCAACAGCCATTATGTAGAGAGCCACAAAGAAAACAGCCTCTTTGTGATGCATAGAAACTGTTGAGACTGAAAAGGTCAATAGAGCCATACCCTGCCATGAGTTCCAAGCACAGAAAACAATGCTAGTTAACATTTCAGCTGTCCATTTCTTATGTTTCTATATATGATCGTGCTATATAGACAATTGGGGTATCAAAATTCATTAAGATGGTTGACAATTGAGACACCCCATGTGATATATGTTAGTCATGATGAAGAATAATTTTGATGCAAAAAGGGAATTAAGAAGGGAATTAAATATATAGACATATAAGGCCATGGAAGCTACTACCATCAGGTATATGAATGATGAAAGAAGGATGGTCTTGAAGCGGCCAAGGATGGAATCTGCTAAGATGCCCCCAAAAATTGGGAAGATGGAGGAGACACCAATCCAAGTATTGACATTCTTGGCAGCAGTTGCAGTGGCCTCATGGAGATCATTTGTGAGGAATTGTATGAGGTTTCCAGACAAGCCATAGAAGGCAAATCTGTCTGCCACCTCTACACCTGTACAGCGTCCACAAAAGTGAGAATAAAAAATTTCATTTATATATGTA
Source organism: Carallia pectinifolia (assembly GCA_037832335.1). NCBI lineage: Eukaryota > Viridiplantae > Streptophyta > Magnoliopsida > Malpighiales > Rhizophoraceae > Carallia > Carallia pectinifolia. The sequence continues at coordinate 35,804,188 of CM075453.1, forward strand.
GCCAGCAAATTAATAACACACCATAAACAAACAGAGATGGAGAAAAAGGAGGATGAGGAGGAGGAAGAGGATGTGGGTTTGCTCACAGATGATGAATATGGCAGCATTCCAGCCACCTTTGGAGGGCTCTGATGGGGTGGAGACCTTCTTGTTCGCTTCACTGCCATCTTCAATCACTATGGGAGCAACTGTGGCATCCATGGAATTTTGATGCACAGGTGTGGAGGATGCTTGAAGTGGACCTAAGGGTTTTGGCCTTTTGGGGTATGGTTATTCAGTGTTGTGGCCCTTTTATAGGAAGAAAGTTCTCTTCTCTGACCATGGGATGAATCAGGAATAGTGAGTAGGGTACGTAATAATAAGTATAAAATTATTTTGTAAGATTTATAGAATATCGGGTTATAATAGATATATTAAATTTTTAAAAAATAAATTATTAAATTAATTATATATTTTCTATATATCGTAGATGATGTGCTTCCATAGGCCCTCCCTTTAATCCTTTCCCCTTTTGGTCAAATTTGCAGTAAAACATTCCTACAGCAAGTATAATGCTTCTTTTTTTTTTTTTCTTAAAGATAAAGAAAAGGTATATTGTCGGTATATACGTCATCATATCGTAAATTGAAGCTGTGATCATCTGTTGTCGTATTCATTCAATATCTCCTATAAAAAGAATTCATCACTTAAGAGTTGTTGGCCGAGCGGGTGTCTCTCAGCTGACTACAATGTTAATAAATTTGAAAATAATACCGCACGTACATAATCAAATTGACAATTAAAGAAGAATATTATTTTGAAAACACAGTTACTAAAATTCAAATCTAAATTAAATATAAGAAAAATACGTTGAATCACTGCTCACTTATCAAGTAGTTACATAGAGTGTAATGCTGGCCCACTATATTCTAATGTATTACGTTACTGGAAAACATATGTGGATTTACTTAAGAGAACTCGCACTAAATATGTAGTGATTTAGACTATTAAATTTTAAAAAGTGTATTAAATTTTTAAAAAAATAAACTGTTAAATACTATTAAATTAATTATATATTCTTTATATATCTATCCATACATATTTGTATAGTGAATCGCTTACATTACATTAAAAAGTCAGGTGCTTTCCCTTTTGAAATAAAAGTAATAATATATTAATCAATGCGAGCCAAGAGATAACAAATGGTATAATTTTTTTGGCAAAAAAAAACAAAGTCCATCCAATTGTCTTCAAAGGACAATGTGAATTTAATGTGTCAAAACAAAGTCAATGCAAAATCCAAGTCCCTCATGTAAAATGCCTTGCTTCCCGATCTCTTTCTAACAGTCAGAAAGAACATGTTGCCATGCCCTCCTGGCGTTTCCACCATGGGTCCACCAGGTTGGCGCACTTAATTGGTTGAGGAGCTTGGACTCCTGTTCTGGCCGGCGAACCCTCTTTCGCTTGCGGCGGATTTGCGTTTAACCAAAACATATGTCATGTAGAGTGTCACAGTCAGTGACTCTTACTGGTTTTGAGATTAGTTCTTTCATATTCCATGTAGCAGCTCGACTTATCTTCAAGTTTATCCAACGAAATTCTTCTTGCCTCTCATTTTCCAAACAATAAAGAAAAGTTTGCCCCCACACAAGAAAATCCTTTAATCTAAATATTTTCTTTTTTTTTTTCCGCTGTTCATCAATGTTGAATTTTGATCTTTAAGTATTAATTAATAATATTAAGGACTCAAAAACTTTATTATCCGTATTCAAACTTAACTACGTATAGTGAGACAATATATTTATCTTTTCTTTTTTTAATAAAAAAAAGTACATTGTTGGTATATAGGTTATCATACTTATAGACTAAAGTCGAGAGTTAATTGTTGACGTTATCATTCAATTTCCTTCACGGGGGAAATCACCATTTAAGTATTATTGAATCTTAGTGAACTTTCTTTACATCTAACCTAAATGTTAACAAATCTGAAATTAGTCAGCGTGTAAAGTACAAATTTTTTGATATGAATAACGACAACATTAAAAATAGAACTCGGGTCAATACAGAGGAAAACGCATCGGATGACCAACTATATGAACCTTTGCATTATACTTTATGATATGTTCATACGTCATTTTCCTCTGAGGCTGATTTGGATATGGCTTTACCACGTATAAGACAAGATAATTTTCTTTAAAGAGATTTAGTACCAAGTTTAGGATGTATATCTGGATGTATTACCACTATTTATGTACATATATTATAATAAAATCGGGGCAGCGGCTGGTGGGAAAATATTAGCAAAGAGAGTCTACTCCAAAGAAATATCTCATCATAAAAAATACTATCACGCACCTTCCAATTCCCACTTTCTCATCTCTTCACGCCTTCTTATTTCTATTCACGGGTAAACATTTGTTGAGAACTAAGGATTGAAAATAAAAAAATCATAGAAAATAAAGGCATTGATTTTTTCTTTTTTAGGGATTAGCCTTCGACCACTTTGAGAGACTGACTTTCAACACATTAAAAGTTTTGATGTATTTGATTGCTTGAATAGAAAGGCCATACAACATTATATATTTATAGGCTTATGAGCCTGACTTAACTATTAAGAAAAAGTTTACTGACTTGACAATAAACAAAATTTATTACTCTAATAATTACTCTCAATAATACAAAATAATAAAAAAATAAATACCAAAATATCTCATAAATTTAAAAATCTCGTTCACATTCACCTGTAGGTGATGTTTATTCTGGTGTCGAATCTGCATAGACTTGCATCATCTAGCTATACCTATGCTCTTGACTTTGAAGATTTGGCAAAATGGAAAGCCAAAGCCGTCGACTTCGCGACTTCACTCTTTTAGTCACTTAAGCAATCATCCAAAGATTTATGACCACAAGATAAACTCGGAAGAGCAATTCAAGTTGTCAACTTATAAAAATTTTAGAACGCTGATAACGCTAATTTGCATTTTATTAAACTTCATTATAAATTTGCTTCTTTTATATTTTATTGTGAATATTTTGTTCATGAATTTGGAAATCATTTAATAGGTAAAATTCCACGACATAAATGACAGATAATGCACATGTTAACATGAATAGTAAGTATATTATTTTCATGGTTAGTGAATTAATTATCATGCTAAATGGAAAATTATTATATGTTGCCTTTGAAAAGTTATAAATTTAATTTATACATGTTCACTTTGTCGTTTTTTGTTTTGTTTTTTTGTGGCATACGTTTTAATTTTTCTAACAAGTATCAATAATGGATACATTTTTTCTATATGAATATGCGTGGTTATAGACAATTTCCGTAGTTTCAAAATTAATTCAATTCTATCTGTTGGTCTATGCTGAATAGCCTATCAGTTGGAACAAGTTATATTTTGAATATGAGTTTGATTACCTTGTAAAATTAATTAGTTATGATGATCATATTATCTAATAAAAAAACATCGATCCATTATCTTTACTATGTTTTCATATCAGCAATGTTTAATTCTAAATATAAAGTTCATCAGGTAAATATATTTGTATTGGCAATTTTGCCGTGATAATAATTGTGAGCTCAACAGCTAAAGATTAGAGAAGACAAATAGTTAGACAATAAATGGAGTTATCACTAATTTCAAGCTTTATGTCTAATTTGAACATTAAGTAATGAAATGATTGAATTAAACTAATCGACGTGCACTGAAATATTAGTAAAACTATTTTGACATTCCTAATATTTGAATGGTAATGATTCATTACCTTAAGACAATTCGAAAAAAATAAATTGAGTACCAAATAATAAATAATAAATTAAATAATTTTGTCTAATACTTTGGGATCATCATTTGTATCTAGTGTTGTCATATTAGAAGCATAATGGATCACACACATAGGGCAATTTGTGAAAATATAGATAGGAGATTAAATTGGACTTGATTAGAAGGTCTAAGAATCTTTAATGATCAAATATATGACATTTGAAAGTACAATTGAGAAATATATTGAGTAGGTTTAATTGGGAAAAATCTCCATGAATACTCATTGTTGTGTTCTACTAAACAAGTTAATGCTAGCACAATTAGGGTTTTTGGCCTCTCTCTTGTTTTTCTTTTTCTCTCATAACCTATTTCTGATTTGTGAGATTTTTTTTTTACGGGACAATTTGAAAATGATAGTTTAGGACAATTCACCGAGAATCGATTACAGTAAAAAAAACTGCAATTTCGTTGAGGGAACTTACTTTATGTTGTAATCAAATTTAACAATTAACTCAATCTACTCTTAGAAATTAAAAATTTTGAGTTATATTTCAGCTACATATTTATTTGATAAATATCACATAATCCTTGGCACTACTTCAGAAAATTTAAGACTTTAATAAATGAGAAAACTTCAGAAAATTAATTGTCAATCGAAAACGAACACATTGATTGTGTTCCAATAGATATGCTCTAAAAAGTCTATGCCTATCTTATGGTTTGTGATAATATACCTACTTCTTACTTTTCTGAACCACAAGGGGACTTATCCTCTTATTACTCTGGCACGGCTCTTAAGTTGAGAGCCACTAATTCTATTAATCACATTCGAGAAAGACTACATTATTACACTTAAATAATAACAAATAGTAATACAATCTTATCTAAGGTATCTGATAATTTATTTATTTATTTTTTTATAAATTCAATTATTCGATAGTTTATATCAACTTATTACTAGTTCAAAACCACTCTTGTGAAGCTGAAAAGTTTTTCTCTCTTAACTAATAGACTCATACCAAACACCTTCAATTTTGAAGTACAATTTTTAATTATCATAGTGCTCCCCAAATCTATATGCTAAGTGTCGGCATGATAAATTGAACTTTTTTTTTTGAGGAAAATGATAAATTGAACTTTAAAGTCAAGATAAAATGCATAGATATCTTATCTCTTCCACTACGGAAATAGTGAAAAGAAAAATGATCCAATAACTTTGCATGTTTATGAAGTGTTCTATATATAGTGATTGATCATATGAAGAATCATAAAGTTAATTGGCCAAGGATTTACCGACTTGTAATGAAGTGCTCCACTCCATCATGGTAACGCAGAAGTGAACGGAAAGAAGTAAAAGGAAGGCACAAAGTTCAGTTGGATGGCAATCACATTGAAGATCTTTAAACAATAAGCGTAAGCCATTCCACTATCTTGGAAATGGAAAGTCGCTTTTTCTTCAAAAAAAAAAATTACTAGAGAAGACCAAGTATATGACTATTTTTTTGGTTAAAAAAAATTTAGGGGTAGAATTAGTATATCCGTTCTAAGATCAGAGAACGTATACAAGTCACCTAAAATTTACAGTAAAATTTATGTATCACTCATCTAAAACAACGTTTATAATAATATTTATCAACCCTTTTCATTTGAATGTGAGAGTTTTAATTTGCAAGGTTCATAATTTGTTGCTTTAGTTCTCTTCATGGTTTTTACACAGGTTTTTGAGCCGGGGCCCTTAGATCTACTGACCTCAAAGCTCGTTTTTGTTTCTCAAATGTAAAATAATATATATTTCGCTGTTAAAAAAATATGATCTGTTTCTCTACCGTAAATAATATATTTTTACCATTCAAAAGAGTATATTCCCTTCGGAAATTCCTACTTTCAATTCCTTTAACATTAATTTATTTATCTCGTATTTTTAATATAACTGATTGAAAAATGTATTAAGACTTTTTAATCTTATGTTCGAGAGCCTTAATGACTCTGCTTTCCTTTCACTTGTAATAGAAAAAAACACATTAGCTTGCATCTTGCGAACACGTATATATGAGAATAGCGCCAGGTGACGCATATAATTTTAGGGATGATGTTTGGTATGACATAATGTAATATAATATGTTTTCCAATCGGAAAAAAAAAATAATTCGTATCATTGTTATAATGTAATTAGAAATGAATATTATAAGAGGCCAAAATGTAATGGTTACTTCCTTCCTTTGTGCAGTCAAATAACTTCTAAGAACTAGATTACGTGTATGCGAGAACATATTGTTGGAACGAGTGAAATACCATCAATTAGACGTATGTGGTTTTTTTTTTTCTTCCGCATGTTGGGATTTATATTTTGATGGTAACTTTTCCCTAATTTAATGTACCATATATTTTAATGTATCTTTTCACATATATTTCCATCCATGTAGTCGTTCTCAACGATGAAAATATAAAGCATGGAAAAAAAGAGTCGGCATAAACATAAGGAAAAGAAAGAGTTTGGGCATAAATAAACAGAAAAGAAACGACACAGCATAGTCAAATAATTATGTGCGTGAAGAAAAAAAAAAAAAAAGGGAGAAAAAGCAGGCTCTTGCTAAACAAGGGAAAACACTAAAAATGAAAAATGGAGTTGACTTGAGAGTTAAAGACTATCAATCCTTCAGTTGATTTTGGGAAATGAGAGCTAAATAAAACTTAAATATCGGGAATTGTTAACTTAAGAGTTAAAAGAAAGTTCAAACGTCAGTTTTGCTTTTCAGTTTCACAAATATCTAAGTATTGCAGATAATTAAATACTACCAGTAAATATTGGTGTAAATAATAAGAATCTTTCATCGTTTAATTAGAAATCTTGAATTCGAGTTATTGAGAATGCAGTCGCGTTAAATACTTATTAGGAGACTTTTACTACCCTTTGAGATCCTGTTCGAGTCGGTCTAAATTAATCAATTTATTAGACTGGATATTAGACGATCTCAAACAAAAAAAAAGATAATTAAATACTAAAGTTTGTGCACCGGATCTTTAGTGCAGACAAATTGTCAAGACTTTACTAAGAAAATGCAACCGATTGCACTTCCATGTTGATTTTTTGAGAAAAAAGAATTTTTTTAATATCATATAAAATATACATTTTAAATTTTAGTATAATATCCATCTAATTTTAAATTTTAATTTTATAATTTTTTATTTCATATTTTTTCGATATAATTACGTTAAAAACTTAAGCAATATCATTATGTAATAGTGTCCAGATACCTAATTTGGAGCACAATCATCACTCATAATGAAATTCAAGAACATGCTCGTTCAAAGTCACGTGTCATAGTTTCCCTCAAAAATTTAAAGACCAAGCAAAAATCAGCCAAGAAAGTCCCAAAGGCTCAAGGTCAAGCAGAAATAGGCCATGGAAAGTCAAGGAACAAAGTAATCCTGAAAATGCTATTAATGATGATGAGATAACTAATTTGCTATGTTTATAAATTGTGAACTTACTAGAAGACCACTCATGGTTCCAAAAGAGTGAATGTCATTAAAGAATATGAAATTGCAGTTATTGATGTGACGTAATTTTTGAAGACAAAAATGAAGTCAAATGACAAAGTCGATAATAATAAGTCATTGAAATATTTCTTTTAAAAAAAATTCATTGAAGTATGAAGTATTTGTTGAATTAAAGCAGACGAAGTTGCTGAAGCAGATGATATAAATAACTGTACCATCGAATCGGGGGTAAGGAAAAATGATGGAACTAATCCAAAATTGTTAGTTAGAATAAATTGAAAAAGTGGGCACCTAAATAGAATTTAAAGAGTTGATTTTAATTTGATGTGTTGTTAGTGTTAAATTAGGATTATGAGTGTTTAAACTTGAACAATTTTATAAATTCTGGGGGAACCAAATCCTTCGTATTCATTTTAATATGGTTTTAATTCATTCTACACATTTTTCCATATGCTTTCAATAATGCAATCAAATTATACATATCTAAGAGAAAAAAATAAAATGGAAAAAAATAATGGAACGAAATAATTAAAAAAAATTATTATCAAGAGAATTAGATTGAAACTTGACCTGAATAGAAGGATCTTCAACCCAATTCTGCTTTCATGATTTTTTTTTTTTGTTTGAGCAACATGATTTGTTTTTATTATGTCTTTGATTTTGGCTTTCTCCTTAGATCTTATTAAACATTGTTGGTCTCCCTTTAATAGGCCACCGGAAGTACAGATCACGCATAACATTTCGCTAAGCCGAATCGAAGTACCGAACAGAACAGCATGAATTGTCATATTACCTTCCTTGGCCCCTCTGCAATGATGGTATCCTCACTTAAAAAAATGGTCCAAATTTTGATACTTTTTTTTTTTTTGGGTACATGGAAAAAAAAAAAACAACTGTATATTTAATATTGAGGGTCAATTTGAACGCCTGGTAATATCAAGAGCTTAATCAAGTCTAAAATGTAAAAAGGCTCCAACATATGGCATGAGAAATTGGTCATTCTCTATCCAAAATTAATGTGGATTCTTACTTTTCGAAAATTTCAAGTATTTTGTCAAAAAATGGTAGATGTGCAACTAAAAAAATCAAATTATGCAACATGTTAATTACATAGAATATGCAATGAATTACCAAAATGCCTAATGAGGTTTGGTTATACTTTTTTTTTATTACACATTTTATTATCATGATTTCATTTTTAGTTATTTTGAATGGAAAAACTGAAGTTTCAAAAAAAAAAAAAGTTCAAAGCTATATTTTTTTTGTTAAGTGAGGCCCACGTTGTAGATACATTATGGCCAAATTTTCAGGCGATAGACATTTACCGAATGTAAAATTTAGAGGCCGATTCTAGATATATTTCCAAATGTTGAGGGGCAATTCGAACGTCTGGTAATATGAAGAGCTTAATGAAGTCTAAAATGTAAAAGGGCTCTAATACATGACATGAGAAATTGACTATACTCTATCCAAAATATGGATCCCACTGTTTGAAAATTTCAAGTTTTCCTTTAAAATAGTTGATGTGTGACCGAGTGAAATCCTGCAAGCGTACATGGTCGATCGTAGTAATAAAATTCTGGTAAATACTTTAAGTGTCGAACCCAAAGGAATAGAAGATAATCGTAATTTATGTTGCGTGAGTAGAAAATTGATATTGCGAAAATTAAAAAAAAAAATACTATTAAATCAAGAAAATTAAATTAATTAAACAAAACTAATGACACTATATAGATGGTTCAAGAATAAGAATAAGAATATTAGAGTTATGGGCTTTCACCTAAAAGGAATTGAACTATATGAAATTTTGGTAGATAATTGAACTGAATGTCAATTCTTCTTACTTAGTTAATATTTTTTGTCAAGCAACTCTAACCATATTCAATCTAATTGTGATCTTCTCTCGAACTCACACAAATCAGATTAAACTCATTAAGAACAGAGAATTTTTATTAACATCATATGAATTTATCTCATCTCTGATTCAAAATTCATATGTTTATCTATTTAGTGCACAATTTGTGTCTCATCTATCGATCTCAACACAAATCCTATGGCTACTTTCATGGTAATCAAGCACAAAAGCATATTTAAGAGCAAAATAGATAAATCAATTCCAGTTTTCAACACGAAATTGCAATATAATCCAAAGAATTATAAATTATCCACAAAAATCATATAATCCAACTCTAAACTAAATTACATCCCTTTCACCCTAGTTAGGATTTTAGTCACTCATGCTGAAAACTGAAAATAAATAAATAATAAACATCAAGAGTTCAAAAGAGAAAAAAGAAACGAGAAAGAATTGAAAAACTCGTTTCCGACGTATTCGTGTTCTTTCCTTATGCTTTTCTACTCTTTAGTCTCTACCTTCTCTTTGTATCATCTTTCTGTTCAAAAGAGTAGCCTCCAAAAAGAATTTTTCCCAAGTTTGCTGTAATTTCAGTATTTATAGTTTCCTCAAATAAGCCCTAAAGGGTCCAAATTCGAGTCGGAAAAGGATTTATAAATTTTCTGGTCTGGACAGTTTTGACCCTGTATCTACGGATCCAAATTTCGACCCCTTCCACATAGTATCCGAAGTTTGTCAAAACAGCAAGGTTGTATCTTTATCTCTTAGTTTCGATTCGGTTTAAGAATCATCTGATTTCGACTTGTATAGAGGAAGTTATGGCTGAAATATCAAGCAGTGCGTAAAGCTGTGAAATTTTACTCGAACCGACCACATATTAACTTTCCAACCAAACTTTGGGTTCGGTTTTTTGGTGCTCGGCTTGTTTCTACTTCTTCAATCCCGATAAGTTCCTTTTTATAAATGTCAAATACTTCGGTTATATCCAATTGTCCTACAAAGTATAAAAGAAGCAACCGAAATAGAAATTACTACAATTCATTATATTTACATAGTTAAACTATCCAAATATATATATAAATTATGTATAAACTTATGTAAATATTGAATCTATCAATGTACAACTTAAAAATCAAAATTTGTATCAGGTTAGAATATGCAACAATTTATGAGAATGCTTAATAAAGTCTGGTTATACTTTTTCAGTCCTTTTTTTTTTTTTTTGGTTAAATTTTTAGTCGTTTATTTCGGGTGGGAAAACTGAAAAAAAATTCACAATTATAAAGTGACGCCCACATTCTAGATATTTTATGGCTAAATTTTCAGGCCATAAACATTTATCTACGGCCGACAACATTCCTTTTACCACCTTCTTTCTGGGGCAGAGGTGGCATCCAAGAGTTGAGGCTCAAAGCTTACGGTATGGCCTCTACATTAGTAGAACGGAAAATGTAAGTGGAGGTGTTTGGATAAAAATATAATAGATACGTAATGATTTGAATTATTAGATTTTAAAAAGTATATTAAATTTTAAAAGATAAATAATAGATAAATTATTTAATGTCGTTTAATTAATTATATATTTTTTATATATCTATTTATACGTGTCTATATGATAAATTTTTTTAGTAAAAAGATAGAGAAAGTGAAATAAAAGATGTGAAATCACTGATTACGGATTTACGGTTCTTCTTCTACAATCTGAGGTAGCCAATAGCCATGGTTATTTCTCCCAATTATTTGTTTTGTCAAATGTGGATACTATAACGGAGACCTCTAGAAGTCATCATTATTTGGCATGTGACTGGTGCACAGTTCAACTTATCTCTCTGTTTTTCATTTTGAACATCCACTCCCTGTATCTCTTCTTGTACGCAGCCAACTATCCAGCGTGACAACATTTCCACAAGGGAACAGTATCAAGCATGACACTTCAACATTGGATTATGCTACAAATTATAGCATATGATGATGGTAAAAAAAGAGGAAAAGGTATAGCATATGACATGTTAGCTAAACTGCCACTTTCCACCAGAAAATAATAAAGGAGAATACAACCTGAGTTGGGCCAAGTTGCATGGCTATTTTTTTCTTTTTGATTCATTAAAAAGTCTGGTGTAATGTAAATTATATAATGAGAATAGTTTTTTTAATTATTATAAATTTTATATTCTCTTCATAAAATTAATATATAAAATCTCAAAGATAAAAATTGTAACCAAAAATACATCACATTTCTGATTTAATGAATTATGCAGACAAATCAATCAAATACATTCATTTTGAAAAACAGTAGTTCTTGGTCAAAAAAAAAAAAAGGAACAGTAGTTCTGAGGAAAGCTAGCACGGAAAATCATATCATATGCAGTGTAGGTAGTCTCTAGAGGCTTTAGAATGGGCCCATCCTTCCACATTATAGGGCAGCAAAACAAAAACTATTTTTTTTTTTGACGGATTAAACGAATGTGCATCCCCCTTCTTTATTGGCTGCTAGATTCTGAGCACAGCATTGTTATATACGTCAGAATTGTTCAAATAAAGATCATTGCATACAAACACTCCATGTTGGCTGTGCGGTGTTTGGTTCAAATGAAAGTTAAAACGCAGTAACATTGTGCTTTGATTTTAACTAGTGGATTCTGATATTCCCCAGTCACATTGAAGTGGCACTGACAATCTGCCACATTCATCAACATTAGGAGAGCCGCATAATAACTTCGTAGAAACAGAAGCCAAAAATGGTGAAAGTCCGTTTCTTGTCTCTCCTTTTTTTCACTTGGTTTTTGGGTCATCAGCAGAAATGTCTTATCCTCCTCATTCAAGGAAAACAAAAGAACAGAACTCCTATATTGTGCTAATAAGAGGAAATTCATGAGATCAAAGGATGAAGGATCCGAATTGTGACCTACAAAACAGAAGAATGCAATGGAGTGTCGTTAGTACTTTCTACTTAAGTCAGCAATGAGGAAGTATAGTGAGAGGATACGACGTGTAGAGGAAAAATAAGGATTACTTTGGGAATTACACCCTCTATATATATATATATATATATATATATATATATATAGATATGAGATTTGATGCACTCTTCTTAACGAAGAAAATGTCCAAATAAGAAAGTATAAAATACTCGTAATGTCCTGACACCTGACATGTTAGTGAGACTATACTTTAACAAACTTAGGTTCATATTTTCAATGGTTAGATCTGTGGTGATAGTAGGAAGAGAATTGGGCCATTGTTCGAATTCTGGGTTAGAGTTTAAGAATATTAGGTTAAAATTATATTTTATCACTCGTATTTGCTGAAATAAGGAGGAGATACTGTTAAAACTCCTGTTACACGTTCAATGTCGAAAAGGGTCAGAAGCATACATGAAATTAACATAAATGTTGATGAAAAAGGGGACATTGAGCGTGAAAATTTGCAATGGCTTAAAATGAAAGGCAAAAGACAGTGGAGTTATCTAGTGGTGGCATTTCGGATGTGGCAAAGCCTATTATCAGTCGGCAAGATAAAGTGCACTCGAATATTTGCCTTCACCACCAAAGTATTAGAGGGCTACATGCTGAGGAACCTGCAGCCCATTTGGTGGCTTGTCACATAATATTGCTTCTTGAATTGACTACATTATGGAGAGTCCTTTAGGATGTAAGCAGATCAGTCAATGGGTCGGTTGAGATGGGTTTTGGTAACTTTCAATTTGGGTCATTTTTAGTTTCGGCCTGATTTTGGGTTAGTTCAAACAACACCATTCGTGTTACGTGGTGCATTAAAACATACGAAGACTTGATGGCATGACATTCAGCATGCTTGAGGTCAAGAGTTTCGAGGATTTGTAACACCAACAACAACAAAAACAAATCTAAGACTTGTTTATAAGATCAAGAGGTTTTAATAGAGTGTTACAATTAATTGTACTAAAAGTATGAAATTAAATTTTTTTTTTTTTGTGTAATTGACATTTTTTGTTTGGATAAAAATTACATGAATATGGATGAAGATATACAAGTCAATCAAAAGGGTTAACGGAGAGTCAATAAAGTATTTCAATAAATTGTATTAGAAACATAAGATAATCTTTTATAATGAGTTTGAAAATTAATACAGTAATTTGCTCATTTTCCTTCTCCTATCTTACATATAGGAAGAGAATCTCTACGAGCACTTTTTAAATAATTAATGTGCTAACATAATTTGAAGAAAGAAAAAAATTTGGTAGCTTCAGTGTATGAATAATTAAATTTAAGTAAACATAAAAAATAGATAAATTTTAATAAAGTTGTATAACTATTTACTTGATTGAAGTCATGCTTGCTTTACATTAGAAGAAATTTGTGGTCGAATAATGCTAGATAACATGACCGAATCCTGTTGATCCTTCCCGACTAGCCTACGTGTTCCCCGTTTTTTTTCTTCTAAACTTTTATTCTAACGGAGCCTACAAAAGTTGCATCCTTTTCTTTTTCTTCTGCCAAATCCATTATCCCTTCTTTCTTCCTATGGTGTTCCTTCCAGTAGGAAAAGCAAAATTTCTCCGTTAATCTGACTGAATCTCTCAACGAAGAAGTTTCTTTACCTTCTGGGTTCTTTAGAAATAGCAGTGGAGATCATGAACATGGAGCAGGAAATATAGACAAAGAGTAATAAATAGCTAAATCCATCACGATCGATGGCCTCACGCTGTTTTGTATGGACATTAGAAATTAGAGTTTACCCCCTTGCAGCACCCACCAACAAAGAGACAATTTGCCCAAAGAAAACATAGACATCAGCATATGGCTCTGGGCCTTGTTTGTTGGTTGCTTGCGTTTCCAGAGTTGTCTAAACGGACGGAACCTCTAAGTGGCTTTGTTTTGGCACAATAGAATGGACGATCAACAGTCTCAAACAGAGGAAAGCCTCAATCAGATGAATGTACAGCGTTAGATAAGGTTTAGAAATAAAAGCTCATGAAAGATTAAAAATTTATAATTATAAAAAAAATTATTAATAATATTAAAAATTAATAATTTTATTTATAATTATATATTTAAAATATTTTCCAACACCTTTTTTATAGTAAATATCATTATTTTAAAAAAGCATCGGTTTATACCGAAGGGAGGAGCCGAACAGCGGAACCGATCTGATGTGCTACTTAGGTGTGGGGTCCACATTCAGTGAAAGCTTATTTTTTTCAAGAGAGAGAGTAAAGTGATCGTTTATTAATAAAAAAATTAAATTGATAAAATATAAAATTAAAATTTAAAATTACATAAATATTATTTTAAAATATAAAGTATAGATTGTATATATTATATATTAAATAAATTTTTTAATTATTTATTAAATAAAATGTAATTAAATTATTAAAAAAATATAAAATTAAAATATAAAATTAAAATATAAACTAAATAAATATTATTTTAAAATTTAAAATGTAAAATTTTTTAAAAAAATTTAAAATTTTTATATGAAATATTAATATAATTATATTTTATTATTTTTATATTAATTTTTTTCATTAAAAATTGTTTGTGAACCGACACTCCTACATGGTAGCCGACACCCCTACTCAGTAGGCACCATGGGAGGGACCATTCGGCTCCCTCATTGGGTCCGAACCTTTTCTATTTTAAGAAAGAGCGCCAGGCAGGTGAGTCGGGAAGGATCGGGGATGCTTCAATGGTATTGTTTAGCCTTATTCTTCGTGGTCCCCCATCGTTCAAAATCTATATTACGGAAAAAGTTGATAGACATACGCTAATAGTTTTATGTTCGAAAATTTTATAAAAAATCATATAAAAGTAAGAAACCACAGATTAATAAAAAGGATATATAATATGTTATAAATGTTGAAAATTTGGACATTATAAAAATTAATGTAAATTAAAAGATAAAATACAAAATTTAGATAAAGAAAAAGAATTGAAAGAAAAAATTTTAAATATCATTGAAAACACTTCTTTTGATTCTAAATTTTCACTTGAAGACAATGAAATAAATATTCTTGAATCTACATCTGAATACTCTAGTGATAGTAATAATTTTAGATTATGTTGTAATATTGAATGTGGACATATAAATGTTATATTGAGGGTAGTACAATTTAAAAGTTGATAGACATACGCTAATAGGTTTATGTTCTTGAACAAATTTATATAATTATAATTATATTTTTTATAATTATAACAAAAAAAATAATATAAAAAATATTATTATTTTATATTTTATATTTTTTAATTATATTTACATAAAATATACTCACCACTATATAAATGTGTCTGTACACGAATATCCGCTCACCAATATATGTCCATAAAACTTTACTTCTAGGATTTATTTTAACAAATTCAAAACCTCTTACCAGGCAGCGCAAAGATCCTAATTCGCAAAAGGCAAATAAAATTCCAACAAACAAATCAGCGTGCTCCCTATGGCCGCCGTTGCAGCCGCTGCCGCCGCCCCCCTTACCACCACAAAGACAACCGTGACCGCCGGAGCTCACATTGCCTCTTCTACCTCATCAAGGCCATACTTCTCAACCCAATTACCCTTCTTCAGGTTCAACAAATCTGCGTTTCGCCCATCGTCCCGGACTGCTAGATTGGCCGTCTCCTGCGCTCTGACCCAAGAGGCGCTTGTCAAGATGGAAGAATCCGACCCGGATTTGTGGCAGCGACCCGATTCCTTCGGCCGTTTCGGTAAATTTGGAGGGAAATTTGTGCCGGAGACCCTAATGTTCGCTCTCTCTGAGCTCGAAACGGCATTCAATTCCGTAAAAAATGACCCTGATTTCCAGGTCAGTCCATTTGGGGGTTTTTTTTTTTTTTTAAGCCGGCGAATTATATTGGGTTTTTGATTGCTTAACGTAGATCTTTCATTGTAAAAGCCTGATGGGTCGTTCAAGGTTTGAAATTTAATTACTGGGTTTGGTTTGCTTGCTAAAAGTTTTACTCTTTGAAAAAAAATTGAAGAAGGAAAGCCTGTTTGTTTACTTTGAACGTTTGAATTAGGTTGTTGGAGATGAAAAAGATTAATGATATATATTTTTTTTTGTCTATGAAAACTGGATGATGGTTCAACCACGAATAACTTTTTGCATGTTTTTGAGGCACTGCTTTTTGTTATATAAAGCTAAAATCTTGTTCCAGAAAACAATGACCATAAATATAGAGACCGTTATATCTGATTGTGCACCTTTCTGTGATCGGGAATAGTCTTTTTATTGGTTCTAGAGCAATTTCCGTAGCTTTCTTCTCATGTTTCACTGTGAAATTTCCAAGGGCATCATTGCTGTTCAGAATTTATGAATCTTATGAAAGACCATTGATTTTCAAGTATCGCTAGTTGACGAAAGAAATGCTATTGTTGCAGGATGAACTAGCTGCAATTTTGAAGGATTATGTTGGTAGGGAGAGCCCTCTTTATTTTGCTGAGCGTCTTACTGAGCATTATATGCGGCCTAATGGCGAAGGACCACACATTTACCTTAAGAGGGAAGATCTTAACCATACAGGTGCTCACAAAATCAACAATGCAATTGGTCAAGCTTTACTTGCTAAACGTTTGGGCAAAAGGCGCATAATTGCTGAAACTGGAGCTGGTCAGCATGGAGTTGCTACGGCTACAGTTTGTGCAAGGTTTGGTTTGCAGTGTATTGTCTACATGGGAGTCCAAGATATGGAAAGACAAGAACTTAATGTGTTTAGGATGCGGCTCCTCGGAGCGGAGGTTAGGGGAGTCCATTCTGGTACAGCCACTTTGAAAGATGCTACATCTGAAGCTATACGGGATTGGGTAACTAATGTAGAGACAACTCATTACATTTTGGGTTCTGTTGCTGGGCCGCATCCATATCCCATGATGGTGCGGGAGTTCCATAAGATTATTGGCATAGAAACAAGAAGACAAGCTCTAGGAAAATGGGGTGGAAAACCTGATGTGCTGGTTGCATGCGTTGGTGGAGGTTCAAATGCCATGGGACTCTTCGAGGATTTTGTGAAGGACAAGGATGTTAGGTTGATTGGTGTGGAGGCTGCAGGTTTGGGCTTGGATAGTGGGAAACATGCTGCAACTTTAAGCAAAGGGGAAGTCGGAGTTTTGCATGGGGCTATGAGTTATTTATTACAGGATGACGATGGGCAAATCATAGAGCCTCATTCTATTAGTGCAGGGTAAAAACTAGAAGTGAAGTTTTCAATTTGTTTGGTCCTAATGGAATCTCTATAATTCTGATGTTATGAGTTATCTGTTTTGCCCTGTGTAGGTTGGACTACCCTGGGGTTGGGCCCGAGCATAGTTTTCTGAAAGAGAAAGGACGTGCTGAATACTATAGTATCACTGATGAAGAAGCATTGGAAGGTACGAAATTTGAGTTGGATTCTTTAATTTTTGTCTTATTCCGTAGAAGAAATAAACCGAAGGAATAAGATCTTGAGCTTTGAATAAAATCAGTGAAGGAGGAACTTCTGATCAATTCAAAAGGAAGTTAACACCGAGTAGTAGTTTGATTTTAGGTGATGACACTCTCAGGTCCTCTTTTCTTAGGGAGATGTTTGTATCAGACCGTCAGTGTCACTCTATGCAATATTTTACATATATCTACAAGAGCTACTGCTCTACCACAACAAACTACTGCCATCATTCCGTCTTTGTGTTAAGCATGACACAGTGATTTATTAGTTACTCTTTTATTATTTCTCTGCAGCTTTCAAGAGATTGTCGCGATTAGAGGGCATAATCCCTGCTTTGGAGACGTCTCATGCATTAGCTTACTTGGAGAAGCTATGCCCAACCCTCCCAGATGGAACAAAGGTCGTAGTTAACTGCAGTGGCAGAGGAGACAAGGATGTTCAGACGGCCATTAAGTACTTAAAGCTTTGATGTTGTTTCTGTGCTCTGGTTAAGCAGTAAGGGGATTGACCCCCTTAGCTGTGGTATGTCCTAGCGATCTCTATCCAAACATGTGGGATCGAACTTCAGTCTATGACAAACCAAGGTTCAAATGCTTTTTTTTTTTTTTTTTTTATGATTCTTTTCCTAGATATGCATGCATACAGTTGATATCCATACTTAAATGCATGGATGTTATGCGGATGTGTGAAAACTTAGAAGTATTTGTTGGATATTTTCTTATATTAGAAAACATATTCTGGATTCCGATTCATGTTTAGAAAACTTGACAATTCCTGCGGTGGATGTTAGACTGAGCACCATTAATTTGGTGGCTGCAGCCATTAATTACCAAGTGGGTGAAGTTTTTTATTTGTGGTGCTAACGACTCCATTTCCAATTGACAATTCTCAACCGGTTATTCTAACTTGGTGAGGTTATGGTAGTTAGTCTCTACGTTAATCAAGTGTGGGAGAAGATTAATTTTGGGGGACTGGATTTTTATAGGGTAAATTATATTCAGCAACCTATAATTAATATGTATATGAATAACAACCTGCATTCTAGAATTTACATAAAAACATCCTCGATTATTTGTGCGGTAATTAAAAAAAAAAATCGTCGGTTAGCCTATCGTTAGCTATAAGTGGTAGATAAATCCTGAAAATAACTGATTTCTCAACTATTGAGACTCGCTGTAGGTAGGCAAATCCTCAGTTATATGTAAAGAGTATCATTAACAAACATATTGTATATATATTTGAAGACTGAAGTTTCCATTAATTCTAAAGGTTCCAACAAAAACAATAATGTTACGGCCTAATCTGCCCATATTTTGTTCTATAATTTTTTTTAGTTATTTGTAGTTAAGTCCACTGATAATTTTTGCATAGAAAAATCAGTTTTTTCATTTTCTGTTTAGAATAAAATTATATGGTTACACTTAAATAATAATAAATAGTAGTGCAGTCTCATCCAAAATACAAATTGGAGATTTTTTTTTTATAAGCTATAAAAACTTCCTATATGTACACATGCCCACACTAGCTTCACCCATGGCGCTAATTACATTATTCAGAGTTAGAGCATAACAATTTTGGCTTCTCTGAAATGCCACAGACGTTTGGAGTCTTCTCTTGCAATGCGAAAGCTCTAATGTCGTGATCAATGAATTCTTAAATGCATCCCAACAAGCTATAAACTAGTCAAAGCATGCTCACAAATAGTAATCAACTAGTTTTGTTACTCACACTAAGTGCAATTGTTTTCCCTTTTTTTTTTTTTTTCAAATGCTAAAAAAGTCTGGATATATGT
The DNA here is from genome assembly GCA_037832335.1 of Carallia pectinifolia. Taxonomy (NCBI): domain Eukaryota; kingdom Viridiplantae; phylum Streptophyta; class Magnoliopsida; order Malpighiales; family Rhizophoraceae; genus Carallia; species Carallia pectinifolia. The sequence goes on from CM075453.1 coordinate 35,823,481, forward strand.
GTAACATCGAGTAGTATGTTATTCAGTGTCATATATCAACGTCATATAACTGAATACAATTTATAAAATAAATAGATACTTTTTTTTTTAATAGATGATGCGTCTCCTATATTTTGGTTATTATATTTTATCACAATACATAATTTAATACAAATAAATAGATAAAAATAAATAAATCTTATGAAAAATAATATTGTAATCTAGAAAACACAACGATATATCACAATTCTCATATCAAGCAATGCTCTAAAATGTGATCGTAGCACAAATTGAGACTCAAAAATAAAAAAAATTTTCAAGTCTTAGTAAACTGCACCCAAAAAAATAAATTTATTACTATGACAAACAATCACAGCATAACCTATAAGAACAAGAAAAGAAAAGGAAGAAAAGTTGGATACGTCATCTCACCAAATATAAACAGGAAACAATGGTAAAGTATATATAGCTCAGAATAAAAAATTTGCTTTGAATGCACCTGCAATATAAACCTGATAAAATATATGATCTTCTTTCAGAAAATTGCATTATATGTGAAGTGTGAACAATATGAGAAGTAAAATTTTAAAAAACGCAAGAGCCCATAAAAAATAATAGATGAATATATAAAGTGAACTGGGCAATCCAAAAGTTATATATCCACGGCCAATAAGTTTGGTGTTCATAATTTCAAGAATAAATTCTTATTATTGCTATACATATTTGACATTTTGAGAGTAAATTTTTATTTTAAATTTTAAACATCTCACATATATTAAATAATTAAATATAATTATAATCATTTTAATTTTGTATCATATACAAAAAATAAAAATAAAAAGCATCACGGGGAGTTCAAAAAATTTTGAAAACGAAAATGGACGTTTTCTTAATTTTCTTTGTTTAGTGGGGGGGTATCACTAGGAATATTCACTATTCATTTGGTCATGATTTCGTGGTCACAGAAAAATTAATATTTTAATATTACAATCCGTTTATTAATTCAACTAATTGTTAGGCAGAATCACCTAAAGTGATAAACTGGTCAATTAGCAGCAAGAACGTGCTCACATAGCCCTCCTAATGCAACCAATCTCAAGTTTGTTGCTCTATTTAAAAAAACAAAATGCCCAACAACCAAGCAAAGCATATTTGTCATAAGTTTCATGCCAAAATCTCAACCATAAAAAATAAGAAATAGAGACCAAATATGCTATTGATTTCAAAAGAAATAGAGACGAAATGACAAATATCAAACATGGAAAATACCAAATGAATGTTAATTACAGAAGAGACTAATAAGTACCAATAAATGTTGTGGTCTAACGATAATTAAAATCATTTGTTATCATGCCAGAAGATTCGAGTTTTCAGTGAGTATGCTCTCAGAACGTATTGTATGATGCAATTTTCTATGGTACTGCCCTATTCTCTGCCTAGGCAATCACTGCGGCTAACGTATATCTTCAGATTTAGTAGGATGCAATCATCCTTGGCAAAATTGTACTTGTGCTTTCTCTCTCTCTTTTTTTTTTTCAAAAAAAAAAAAAGAAAAGAGATCAATATTTTTAAATTATATTTTAAGATAAATTTTCAAACATAGAAGATATGAAATAGAGATCAAATGACTATTGATTAAAAAAAGACTAGGTAAAGACTGTTTTGTTTACCTAAACCGAAGAATAAATAAGCAATGACAAAAAAAAAAAAAAGAAAAACAAGGTAGCATCAATCTAGAACCAGTATTACAAAAATTATAATGAAAGTTCATTGCATTTGTATGATTATAATCTGTACTTTATCAATTAGTTAATTTGCAAAAATTAGGTGGTAACTACCATTGTTTTATTTTTTTTAGTTAAACTAATCAAACTTTTCACAAAATAGCACGTAGATATAAATATATGCGCTCGATCCCACAAAATTAGAATCTTCAGAGATAGGAGATGATGCCTATTGGTAGTGCTGCTGTTTGACCCTTTTTATATATAATTTAAGGTTCACGTCAAATTTCAAGAAAGTCGAAACCATCGTGCATTTTCTGAGGTTGATTTCATAAAACTGTGTGCGAGCCAGAGTGGGATTTGAACCAGATTTGTAAACGAAAATTAATTATTGATATATAGCTAGACTGCAATATATACATCGAAATTGTAATTTTTTCTTGAATTCAAGTTGGAATTTTATATTTTTTACAATTAATACGTTGAACTGAAATTTTTGATTAATTAAATATTTGTTAACTGAAAATTGACTTTGTTTTATAAGCTTCTTCCATTTTTGATCGTTGTCTTCACACCATTCTATTTTTTCTTCGTTTTTTTTTTCTCTTGCTGTTCACAACTATTTCTTTATTTTATGGACCAAAAGAACAATATCTTTATCTCCATAATTGCTGGCCGGGGATATTTTGTAATTGAAAGTATGATCGATTATCGCCTTTTGTATTATTATATTTATTTGTAATTCTTCTTTGCCAAATATGGATCATTATTTTATTACCTAACTTATATATCTAGACCTGCATAGTTATTTTTATTGTTGTATTCTCCGTGGATACGCTTATTATGCTCAATTCTTCCATTTGTTTTCTTTAAATGGCTTCTTCAATTTTATGTATATAATTATTTACACATGACTCAAGAACTACTTATCCAAAAGAGTAATAGTACGTATCATGAAATATATATCACGAAATATTTCAACTGTTGCATTTAATTTTGTTTAATACCATTAAAAACAAAGAAAGGAAGAAGTTAGTCATATATTTAATAGTCGGGATATTTCATAATTCAAATTTTAAGATAGTTATTATTATTATCCAAAGAGACATCTACCATTTTTTATATATGGAAATGAAACAGCAAAGACGTGAAGATAAAAAAAAAAAAAAAACTTATTTTTTCCTAATATTGCATATTTTATATTACTTTGGTCTATGGAATTTATCGAGTATAATGCAATAATGGTATTTTCTACCTTGTGATTTCATATAACTATAAATGAGTTGGGATGCTAAAATTTCAAATAAATTATTAATGAGTTCACCATTTGTTTTGATTTAGATTCAAGTTACTTATATTTTTCTTCTTTGTCTTTTTTTGGCCTAATTCTTATTTTTCACCTTTTTTTTTTGTTTTGTCAAAAAAAAAAAAAGCACTCTATCTACCTTTCTTCGGAAGAGTACTCTTCTAACTCTGAAAAAATAGAAATTAGTTCATTACACAATTTCCTTTTTCAAGCGAACGAATTCTTACTTAGTCGAGCGGATTGAGTTCTCATCAAATAGTGTGTCAGCATGTTTTCAAATCTATATGCCTCTAATGGACAAAAAACAAAAACAAATATATGAACTCTGATTCAGATTATTTTAATCTTAGTCTCGCTCTCGGATCGTAATTCAGTCTTTGAGCCCAAACCTAAAGATTATAAAATTTGGAGATATAAAGAATGGGGTGTCAATCCATATATTCAACACAAATTCTAAGGCACACCAATTTGGACCTTATACGCCCTTATAAATAGGTGCATGCACCATGATCACTATATCACCGTGCCTTCTCCCCAATTGTCAAGCATGAAGATGAAGATAAGTTATTTTCTGGGAATTTTATTCTCTTTCTGTGCTATTATAAGTTATGTAGTGTTTTTTCGAGCACCATCGCCTTCGGATTATGATCACTTAATGCTTGTCATGGATTGGCCAAATGGCTACTGTTCCAGTCGCAGCTGCGTGCTCTCTCCCTTGCCGCAGAAATTTGTACTTCATGGCCTTTGGCCAGTCACCATAGATGGAAAAGACATCCAAAATTGTGACCCTTCAGCCGATATTACCCAAATTGTACGTGTACATACATACATACATATACATGCGTACTTACGTTATATATTCCCTAATTAATCTACTTTTAGCTCTGTGTTGCTCATTAATGTTGGCATCTAACGTGATTAGAGCTAGTGCTTGCTGCTATTACATATGCATTTGTGCAATAATCTCCTGTGATTAATAGGGCTTTGTGTTGTTGATTGTACATGTACAGGGTAGGATCCAAAAATTTTGTCCGGTGGGGACAAAATATATATAGTTATTACATAATTTACATGTTCACAAGAATAGAATCTATAAAAATGTTCATGAAATTTTAATCAAAAAAATTGCCCTTTTTTCTAATTTTTCAAACTAGTGGGGGCAAATATTGTTTTTCAATAGGGGCAATTGGATAAGTTCTACTAATATCTAAACTTGTATGCACATTTAAGTGGGAAATATAGAGATCCGCCTCTGTACATTTATCTATACCTTGTTTGGATAAAATGTTAGGAGAAAAAAATGAAGATGACAAATGAGAGGAACGAAAAGTTGAAAAAAAATAAAAATTTTCTATCATTTTTACTGAGAGTAATATGAGAAAAAAAAAACAATTTTTTTGTTTGACAACGGAAAAAAAGAAAAAAAAAGGTGAATTGGCCCTGAGTGCTTTTTAAATCATGTTTACAATCTTTTTTTTTTTCTCAAAATTAGTTCATCACGTTTTCTTTACTAATAATTTTGATCATTTTTCATTAATTTTTCGTTACATGTGTTAGCTAACATGCCACATCATCTACTCGGTGGTGATTTGAATATCGGTGCTTGTTAATTTTATTTTACTTGTATTTGAATAAAACTTACTTATAATTTAACTCCACATAATTATATTTTTTATTTTTTTATTCAAGTAAACTTCACGTATTATGTGGTGTAAAATTATTAATAAATTATATTCACTAAAAAAATTAAATTAGAAATTCCTTTAAATGACACATCTTTTTTTCTTAAATTTTTTTCTAGGAAAGATAGGAGGGCCTCTGGCTCTTCTCTGGGAGGGGGCTTTGCTTCATGCACATAGCTAACTGCTGCTATTTTTCTCGGATTGTATTGTACAGTTCGAGAAAGACCCCCAGCTTCAAACTAGGGTATTAGACGATTGGCCAAGTCTGAGTGCCGCAAAAGAAGACATAACAGCACAGAGAAGCTTTTGGAATATGCAGTGGACTAAACATGGGAGTTGCCAAACAGCAATCACAGCACCAGACAAGTACTTCTACAAAGCCCTCGAACTCAACGGCAGGGTCGACTTGTTAAACACGCTGGCAACAGAACAAATAACTGCTGGTGGGTCGTACACGAGGGCAAAATACACAGGCGCCATTCAAGCAAAGATTGGACAACTGAGCGTTTTCTTTCGATGCGTCACTAAGAACAATGTTGAGTTGCTGCAAGAAGTTGTTTGTGTGGATAAGAGTGCGGAGAACTTTATTGGCTGTGACAAGGAATTGGGCAGAGATAACTGCAAGACTGATGATATTAAGTTGCCGGACCAAGTTGAGTTGCTGCAAGAAGCTGCTGATCACAACAAGAACATGCAGGAGCTGTAAAGACGCGTATGCAACAGCGGGAATAGCGTTTCATTTTCATAAACTCGGGCAGCCTGACATTTTGTATGCACAATAGTTGTTGCATTTCCAGTGTCTCGTTTGTTTTTTAATTTTTGTTTTTCTTTGTTTTGTCGTATCCAACCAATGCCTGTCAATTATCGCCTTAAGCTGTAATGAACAGTGGGAAAATGACTAATAAGTCAATTTGCAGCATCAGCGACAACAACAACAAAGTAAGTCTCTGACATGGAATAAATTAGACTTATTGGCCTACTATCTAATCCTCTATGTCCACTATTACATAGTTTAATTTTCACATACATTATATTCCTACAGATTCTATTGACTGATACATTAATATATCTTTGTAAATCATATAAATAAGAGAGTCCTTATTCTTCTGTAAAATGATCGCATAGGTCATGTAGATATTCGACACATCATTCTCTCTAGATACACAGACTCTCTCCTTGGACTTTTAGTATTGACTTAAGCATTAAAATGTTGGCATTAGGAGACCATTGTTCTTCTATAGTGTGTTTTATTTTACAAGTATTGGACCTTGATTGATCGTTCTCAACTCAGTACTTTCATCTGAGCAGAGTCCAGTGCCCTTCAATGATGATTTTCCACGTCAATCTTAACTTTATATTCAATTAGGGTAGAATACATAAATTTGTTCTCTTACTAGATCTATACTGGACATGATCAAACTAAAACAAATGTCATTCTCTCAATTTATCACCAACTAACAAGTGCTACACTTACTTTGCTATGAATATGCTCATTGCTAATTTGGTCAGTTTTAATGTCCCCAAACATTCACCTAAGCATTCACTATTTCTTACTTTGCAACATATATACTTATTCCTAAGGAGACATTTTGCAACTGTATGCAAAATCGAATTAACTATGAATATATTCCGATGGGACTAATAGCCAATAGAGAGGAGTAAACTTTTTCAAATTTCTCGCTAAATTGAGAAAAGTTCAAGGTAATGTTACAAAAATTTCAGAATGTGCAACTTTGCAAGAGAGATCAAACTGACTGGAAAATATAAATGATCCTCTTTTAATCAATAAATGACAACTTGATTAACATTTTATTACCTTAGACCATCTACTATTTCTGTTCAAAACTACTACGACATGTGAAAGATCATGACATAAGTTCATCCATAACTTGAATAAATTAAAAAACTAATACGACATCTCATTTATCATACTTAACTTTCGATATGAGATAGACATCTATAACACTTGTATTGCAAGTGCGCAAATAAAAAGTGTTTTGACTGATTCCCAAATGGCATGCCAGGCTATCCTCTATGGAGTGCCGCCGATTCATCCACAATTTAACCTGGTTTCTAGCTGTCGCGAGCTCTTGGGTAGGGATTGGGTAAAGCAAGTTGAGCACATATACCGCAAAGTTAATAGAGTTGTAGATTGGTTGACTTCTTTTGCGCTTTCTTGCAATACGGGGTTGTCAATTCTTAGGAAGCCCTGTGGATGCAATACAGGTTATCTATCCTTACGGAGTCTCCCACGGGGCTTCAGAAGATTCTGCAGGTATATTTGGTTGGAGTCTTTCTTCCTAGAACAGTAGCATCTTAATTTGACTTTTAGCCTCCTTTGTTTGACTGAAATTCTGAAATGTGTTCAAATGAAATGAAGGCGATGAAATCACCCATACATGGAGAAGCGCATGATTCCATGACAAACGAAAATGAAGTTTATATAGGTCAATCTCAACTGAACGCTTGATTGACACAACTAATTTGGGTCTCTTGCAAATAAATGTTCAATTTCGGAGCAGTCCATTTTCCAGTGCCTGTTGCTCGTCTTACTTACAGCACAATGAAACCAGCTTTATGCAACACTTTATATATGCATTTGCACGCAGAAGCAGCAATCGTAGGAATTAATCTCTCTTGAGAATGAGGGGGACCGTACGTATTACGGCCATTCTTTTTAATCAATCTCCTGATAAACTTTACACCCCATGGCTCCAGTTTGTCTCCACTGTAATCATAGCAATACCTGAAGCATACATTATGTGAGGCAATTTCGTGTGCTTGGCTAAAAGCAAGTAGTGAATTCAAGGCCTCCTTCGTGGTCGCGCTTGTTAAAGAAGCAATGAACTCCCAACATGTAGCAAGCCTGCATGTTCTGACCATCTGCCATTGCTTTCAGGAATTTCAGACAGAGACCTGACCAGGGAAAACATGACTTACACTTAGGACATCATCAAAACTTCGAAAATTTTCAATCCCGGATACATAAAATTCTTTTGTATCAATATTTTTGCAGACCCTTTTACGTAGACTGCAAAACCAGTAGTTTTGATGAGGAATAAACCCATCTCTTACTCTTAAAATGGCATCATAAGTAACAACAGCACGATGAGGTGAAAAATCAAAAGAAGAAACTCTTCCTGGAATATGAGCAAAACGATACATCAACAACAGAAAAACACACTTCTCACCATCATAAATCAATATCAAAAAATGCAAAAGGCTATGATTTTTCAATGAGTGAGCTGTGATTTTTGGCAGTCAGAGAAGCGCTAAAATGGTTGAATTGTGAATGTTAAACATACAAGAGTGGTGGATGGTTCAGTTGTGAATGAGAAGAGAAAATATTAATTGTGGAAACCTATTATTCTGAGATAATCTTAAAATACTAGGTTTTCTTATTTGATAACTTAAATGATAGACTTCCAGCCTCATCCCCTGAAGACTTGCTCCAACAAGAATTTTTCTGTTTAGGATTTGATCCAATTTTTTAGCCCCAAAAGTCATGGTTATCCCCGGAAGATGAGGGATTTAACAGTATCACCTTCACCAATTCAAATATGGATCTTCAACAAACTCAAACAATCTGATTTTTTTTTTATAAAATATTTTTACAAATTAATAAAATAGGAATAAAAGCTCAAAGCAGTGAGTGCTTGTGTTCTTTGTTGAGTGTTATGTATGCATTTGAAATTTAAAAAAAAAAAAAAAAACTTTATGGCAAAGAATATTTGTACGTGTATCCGCATACATGTACACATTGAATCATTGATATATTTCTTTTTTTAAATTATGATCAAATATTGTCACAACCCGATATAATTCTATCTTACCAACTCAATTGATCCCTGCTACCTGGAAATGTGAATCAGTTTAGCCTATAATTGGACTGATATGAGTGATCCAACTAATGTTTCACTAATTAGTAATTACGTGAGTCCTCGCTAGACGAGCACAGTCCAATGCAAATATATGGAAAAGCTCCAACAAGTAGCGGGTTAACAAACAGATAGAAAAAGGATGTTGTAATCATGCAATTAGGTTGCAGGTGAATTAACCGAACTGCAAAATTTTATTTATTTATTTATTTTGATGGCAGTAGGAAGAAAAAGGAGAAAAAAGAAAAACAGTATGACAAAAAGATTAGCCACTTCTCGAGATAGTCACCCCACACATATCTGCTTGAAGAAATATCATGATTCTTGGTAAAAACTCTTCCCAAAGTTGAAAATTAGAGGAGCTCTGAACAACCAAGTTCCTCACAAATTCCGTACAACTAATAATTTCTCTCTCTCAACGGTTTGTTGTAATTAGACTTCCCAAGGTTGCTTTATCAAAGCTAGACATTCATATGTTAAAGCACGATGGAAATCAAACTGCCAATCATGTGCTGTGATTTTTTGAAGAGCAAAAAGCGAGTCTTACTCCACAATTTTTTTGAAACCTTTACCTCAAGTCAGCCTAAAACCCCAAAAAATGTTCATGTCTCTAGCAATTCAATTCCCCAATTTATATTTTCCGCTATCTATTTGGGTTTTGCCATTTATATTAGTATTTCTTGATTTTTCTGACTATTTTACACTTTCATGTATCATTTATATGACCAGAAACAAAGTTGAACAATTACAAAGAATGCCAAAATGTGCTCCGAGCTTGTAACTTGGATGGACCAGCAAAATGGAGGTCTTTTTTTTTTTTTTTTTTTGAGAGAAGCAAAATGGAGATCAAGAGTTCTCTTAACTTCTCCAATTATCCTTTCCTCCAAACCATTTGGTATGCGTGTAGGATATCTTAGAAAAAAAAAAAAAAAGAATGACAAAATGTAGAATAATGCACGCCAATAAAAGGTATGTATTTCTAAATAAAAATAACATAAAAAATCAACGCCACATTTTTTTTGACTCTATTGCTGTGCTTGGGTCTCATATTGTTTTTTATTTTTACTCTTTTATAAATTTATATTTTTTTTTTGTTTTATTAAATATTCAGTATTTTTTTTAGTAAGATTACAAATATTTATTAAAATTGAAAAAATACTCTCGAGGCATTCAGCCTTAAAAATTAGTTTTTAAGGTAAAATGAATAAAAAGCCATTTTTCCTAAGAAAAAATTTATATGCTAAAAATAATTTTTTTTTTTTTTGTAAAATTAAAATTACAAAACATTAAACATAACATAATGGTTTTCCAAAAATAATAAAAGGACGATTAGGGGGCTTTACGTTTGATAATCGGGGAGTGCGGTACGGTGCATTCTTTTAGATAATGCACTATATCTTTTGTAAAGTGACATTCAATTTCTTTTGAAATGGACATTTTTGGTTTTTGTACAAATAATTAGAAAAAATGGAGTAGATCTTGGAGAAAATGATGTATATAATGCAGTACATATTTCAAAAATGATACTTTTTTTTGGGGAAACATACTAATTATCATTTTCAAAAATTATCAACTGTAAGTGGACAAGAGTTTTTTCTTTTTCTTATGCACGTTGACACCACGAAGTGGTGTGATAAATATGGCGAATATAAATGTGTAGCAAATAATTTATGAAACAATATTATAATAATCAATTAAAAATATATATTAAAATGTTTGAGCTAAATGTACTTAAGTTCTTTACAGTTTACCTCTTTAGTTTTTTTTATTTTTCTTGTAGTTTTAATTTACTCTATAATACTCTCAGAATTTTAATTTTAACAATTAAGACCATCAATTGAAATTCATTCAGTTTAAAGATTTTTTGAAACGTGAAAAATTTTATAAAATTTTATATTGGAATCAATTTTTTTGAAATGTAAAAGATCACTTTTACCTTTTTTTTTTTTGGGAAACTTTCTTGATCTTGTAATTTTTATTTTTATTTTTATGGTTTCAATTTTTCTAGTTTTAACAATATTTTATAAAAAATCCTCAAAATATGATGATTAAAAAAATGTTATAATATTTAATTTTTTAAGGTTAAAATAGAGTTTAAAATTAATAAAATCATAATGAAAAGCGTTAATCGTTAAAATTAAAAATTATAAAACTCTTATAATAGAAATATAACAAATAACACATAAAAAGATAAACCATAGGAAGTTAGATTATTTAACTCAAAATGTTTGATTAATAGCTATAATAACAAATATAAATATATATTTTGAAAATATATCCGCCAAATGTAATTATTGCTAAGGAATAAGTATAATTAATTATTAAAAAATAGTAACACAATATTTAAATAAAAATAAAATAAAAATAAAAAAATGAGTGATTTAATAATTAAAAATAAAAATTAAATAAACTGTTTGGATCGGATAAACTCTTATTACAAACAAACGTGATCCCTTCGAACTGCTCTAAAGTCTGTAAACTCTGGCGAGTGAGTGTCGACGACTAACTGCTCAACTGCTGCATCATTTTACCACATCAGATTTCAGAGTTCAGTCCATTGGTAATAAGGGTAGGCTTATTTCTTCCTCCTTACACACTCTCTCTCTCTGTGGCTGGCACTTTTATCTGTTTCGTCTTTTGGATAAATAGTAGTTATGTGGTGGTGATGGGTTTTTGATTTGGTTGAGTGTAGTTTTGTTATGGTGGAATGGCATCATCTTCTGTAGCAAAAATGATATCTCCACTGGAAAGTGGCCACAAGGTTTGGGAAGATGAGTCTTTCATTAAGTGGAGGAAGAGAGATTCTCATGTCACCTTGCGCTGCCATGATTCTGTTGAAGGTTTAAATCTCCCATCTTTTCTTTTTTTTTTTTTTCCCTTTTATCCATTCTTGTTTCATCTATCTTTTTATCTTTCTTTCTTTCTTTTTTTATTAGTGTGATATTCACTTGTATCCATGTAATCAATTCCTTCTATCATGATTTTTGGAACTTTTGGATTCTGATCTTGTTTTATTTATTATGATTATGTGATTCTAAGATTTAAGCAGGTGGGGTTCAGCTATGTCTGGGTTTTAAATGTATAGGCTTGATTTCAATTCTGATTAATAATTTTTTGGTTTGGCTCTCATCTGTTGCTTGGATTAACAGTAATCTTCCAAATTTAATGTTCTCCACTATTCCCTTATTTGTTCTTTTTTTTTTTGGTTTCCTTTTATTGATTCAGAAATTGGATTTATTACTTATTATCTTAATTTGGTCTCAGTGTTGATGGTCAATTAGTTGAGAAAACTACCCATGATTTTTTGTTTTTTGTTTTTTTTTTAATTTTAGTTCATTTACTGGTTTAATCAGGTGATTTTTGAGGTAAATTATGTCTAGTGAGTTAATTTTTTTAATTTCAATGCTACTTTGAAACCATGTTTCTTTGTGCTCAAACTTAGTTCCCTTTCTTCTGTTTTCTATGCTTTTGAGTTGACTACATAGCTTGGACGTGAGATTTTCGACACTGTTGTTGCATTTTAATTTTGAGGGATCAATCTTTTTTTTTTTTTTCTTTCTTCTCTTGATGTCTTGGAGGGTTATACTTTTCCAAAAGATACTTTCTTTTAAGTTCACATGTATGCAGGAACTGGGTATTTGGTAGTTAAGCTTGTGCAGGTGCCTTCCATCCTTTTTTTTTTAGCTCTTCATCTTAACAGAATTACAATTGCAGCTTGATTTTTACTAGCCTCTGTTATGTGAGAAGGATCTCTTAGGTATTGGCATCAACGCAGTAAAGTGGATCATCTAGTGTCCAAATCTGCCGTTTGGAATGATGATGCTCTGCAAGGAGCTCTTGATTGTGCTGCTTTTTGGGTGAAGGGCTTGCCTTTTGTTAAATCTTTGTCTGGATTTTGGAAATTTTTCTTGGCTCCAAGCCCTTCTAGAGTTCCTCAGAATTTCTATAGCCCTACATATGCGGACTCTGATTGGGATTCTTTGCCAGGTAATCTTCTCCTGTTTGTTTTTTGGTAAATCATAAAGCGTTGAGCAGTATTGAGATTTTGTTAAGTCTTTAAGCAGTCTTGCGATTTACCCCCCAATTTTTGTTCTAAATTGAATCATTAATCTCCTAATCATTGTCACTGCAGTAGAAATTGATTCTTTTTGTTTAATGAGTTCAAAACAGGTTGAAATGCCATTAATAATTATTCTGTATCTGATACTTGAACTTTCTCTTCCACCACATTATCTAATATTTTTGCCCATTTCATATGACCAGTTCCTTCAAATTGGCAGCTGCATGGATTTGATCGTCCTATTTATACAAATGTTGTATATCCATTCCCAGTTGATCCTCCGCGTGTTCCCGAGGACAATCCCACAGGCTGTTATAGAACAGACTTCTATATCCCCAAAGAATGGCAAAGTATGATCCATTTTGTTACACATTGGTTCTTTTAGCTGATTATTGTTTCAACCAATACTTCTAGCCCTATACTGTACTGTTTTCTTTTATTTTTTTTCTTCTGCTGCTTGGTCAATGTCAAACAGTAGGACTGCTGTTTTCATTTTGTAAACACTAGATAGGTCCATGGCAGTTCTTATCTATGCTATGGGCAGATACTATGTTGGGAGAACGATATGACACATTATTAGACTAAATGGGCACAAAGTTTCTTATTTAGGCTCTGTTATTCAAGGGGAAGGAAACATAGAGGAGCATGTCTTTCATAGGACAAGAGCTGGTTGCTAAAATGGAGATGTGCAAGTGGACTTTTTTGTGCCTTACGAAATTCCCATTATGTTGAAGGGTAAATTCTATCAAAAAAAAGAAAAAAAAAGGCCAGCGATGCTTTACAGTTGTGAGTGCTGGGCTATCACGAAACGTGTCCCAAAAATGACTTTAGTGGAGATGAGACTGTTTAGATGGATTCCTGACCACACCAGGAATGATCAATTTAGAACTGAGAATATTTGTAGCAAAGTTGGTTTTGCACTGATTGGAGATAACCTGATAGAGTGACATTTGCATTGATTTGGACATGTCCAACATAGACTTGATTTTGACCAGATTCGGTTTGTGGACCCAACTTGAATGTCCAATTAATAACTTTTCAACCGTGTAGGTCGTAGGATTTTTCTGCACTTTGAAGCTGTGGATTCTGCATTTGGCGCTTGGATAAATGGGGTTCCCGTTGGATATAGGTACCTAATGATTAATTTTCTTTCTTAATGTTATTGTTTACCAATCTGATGCTTAATTTACTGATGATATCAAATGTTTTGGCACATATATTTGATCCTTCTAGTAAATGTTGCACATATATCTCATGAAATTATTTGTGTTTAACTGTCATTGATCTAAACATGACTCGTGGAACATTAATATATGGTATTTTTTTGTCTAAACTTCTGTTTAATACTCCTCAACTGGATAATGGAGTCTTCTTTCTAACTTTTTATTCTTTTCAACTTTTCCAACGGTAGACATAGAAGTGAAATTTCATTTCATGCTTCACATTGCACTTGCCTAGCAATTAAGAGAACTATTTCATCTGCAATATCCAATCGATTTAAAGAAAAGCAAATTCAAAATTACTAAGATGTTTATTTTACCTAACTATGGTCATAAATTAGTAACCCTTACAAAAGGAAAAACTAACAATCATGTGTGTTAAGGGTAGAAATATGTGAAGCATGAAGGTTGCGATCAAGATCAGCTCTCTAGGCAGCCCAATTTACTTCATTCTTGACTTGTATGCAAAATAAGCCCCAGTGGATAAATAGTGTGGCGTTCAGTGCCATTTTTCATAAAAGAGAGGCACAGAATCTTGATTTCACAGAATACTGAAGCACCAATAGACAATTTCATAAAGATCCTTTATTAAATCAATTAACAATTAATGTATTATTGTTGGTTCAGTCAGGATAGCAGGCTGCCAGCTGAGTTTGAAATCACGGATTACTGTTATCCTTGCAATTCGGGCAAGAAGAATGTTTTGGCAGTTCAGGTTTTCAGATGGAGCGATGGGTCTTATCTTGAAGATCAAGATCATTGGTGGTTATCTGGTGTCCACCGAGATGTGCTTCTTCTAGCCAAGCCGCAGGTTCTTTCTTTCTGTCTTAAAAGTCGTAGTAGCTTTATCATGATACAAGTAAATTAAATGTGCAGCTATTTGAATTCCTTGTGTGTGGATGGGATGTGGTCTCTCTAGTTTGCTAGTCTCTGTTTGTCTCTCATTTCATTTTGGTACTGTCATGCACCATTTAAGAGTATTTTGTAAACTAATATATCTGCAATTGACATGCAGGTATTCATTGTGGACTATTTTTTCAAATCAAACCTGTCTGAGGATTTTTCTTGTGCAGATATAGAGGTTAGTGTTCATCAATTAAAGATCAATGGTCATCATTGTGTAAGGAATCTAGGAAATCATAGTCATTAATGTTGGTGTACCAGACATAATAGCATACTTGATTATTCTGCTCATCGCATGCCATATTATTGGTCTCAAATATAAAACAATCTGACAATACACCTGTTGTCTTTTGTTACTTTCTAATTTCACTAATTGTTTTGTTCTCTCCATTGGAGCTTCCTTTTCTTTTTGTTTTTGAGTCCATTAAGAGGACTAGTGGACTGTGAGCTATACAATGGGGGTAGTGCTTCCCATTCCCATAATATCTGCACCCTCTTTCCAGGATTAGAACCCAAGACCTCAAAGGTAGAAGTTTAAGTTCTTAACCATTTGGGTGTCCCTTGAGGGACTGTTGGAATTTTTTGAACACATAAATTGTGTAAAATTTGAGTGAGAGCTTTAACAAAGCTGTAAAGTTGCTCCTTTGTGACCAGGAGGTCATGGGTTCAATTTCTAGGGTTCTTTGCAAAATGCAAAGGGGAAGGCTGCAGACAGAAGACAACCCCTCCCAATGCTCGCAACATCGGGAGCCTCATTCTCTAGGGATGCCTTTTTTTATACATGGTGAAAACCGTGCTTTTAGGAAATGATGGAGGTTCATGACTGCATATGGTGGGAACTTGATACTTTGATGGGTATTTTAGCCCTTTGACCTCTATTCATTAAGTGAGAAATTGCGAGAAGGTTTCCATGGGAATGGCTTACTGGCATTTATGTTTATATTCCTTTCTTATTTTTGCAAGCTCAACTGGTTATAGATGGTGGCAGCACCATCGTAGTTTTTCCTGCTTCATTATATTTAAGGCATATTTCTTCAAATTAGCATGTGAGAAGATTTTCTATATTTAATTTGGTTGAAAACATTCTAAATCTCTGTTTTATTTACCTACTTTCAGGTTGAAGTGAAAATTGATAACTCACAAGAAGATACAAAAGAAAATGTCAAGTCTAAGTTCACCATAGAAGCTGCATTATTTGACACTGGGGGCTGGTATAATCCTGAGAGATCTGCCAATCTGTTGTCTTCTCCCGTGACTACCATGACGCTAGTTCCCTCTTCTGATTCAATTCTCGGATTTCTTGGTTACAAACTTGCGGGGAAACTTGAAAGACCCAAGCTTTGGTCTGCTGAACAAGTAAGGAACATCATTCTTTTGTCATCAATGTTATTCCTGGTCAATTTACTGATGCCCACAACCCCTGGAGGAGCTAATTCATATAGGCCATTTTTGGGAGGAAGGAAGACAAATCTTATAGAATTCCATCTCTTTAACCGCTTTATTTGTATAAATGAAGACATCTAGAAACTTCAGACGATGATTTTGGTTGGAGGATTCTGGGTGAAGAAAGGAAATGGGGGCTTGGTGCTGTCAGCCATTTGGGAAATGAAGTGATCACAAAAGAACGAAGGGAGTCTCGTACCCTCTTCATTAGTTCCCTTACTCTCATTCCCCATCGGGGGTATGAGAAATTAAATGAACAATAGGCTCCTTTCTCTTCTTTGTGGCCCACCTTTCCCCTTACTTTTTCCATGAATTTTAACATAAGTGATCTTTAGAAATGAATTTGGGAAGTTTAATAAACTTGAGTTGCATTTCCTCCATTCTCCTCCCACTAGCTTTCTTGAGAATCAAAATTGAGAATAAGTGCCGCATTCTTTGATGAGTACCCATTAACTGCCCCAGCAAAAGGACTGGACGGGGGGACACTTTTGTGGTCTGCATTTTTTCAGTGTTGTCTATTTAATAGAGCTCCTTTGTTTAATTTCCTGTGGAATTCTAAAGAGTTCCCATTGCTTTCGTGTACCTTGTTTTCTTTTCATTGGGAGGGTTTCTTGTTCTCATTGTTGTGTTGTACTCATTTCTTTTGTATTTATTCTCTTCTTCTCATAGGATAAACAGCGGACCGTATATTAGCATTAATTAGGCTATTTTCTTCCCCAACTTTGGATTCGCTCTGTATCTTAAGAAAATAAATGGATGAAGTCATAAGTTGTTCAAAAGTATCTTTGATATTCAGTTAAATAAATTGATACTCGTGAATATATAAGTATCAACCTTAATCTATATATTGGGAATAATAAGAGGAACCATTAATTCCGTTGCTCTGTTAAAATGTTGAAGATTCCGTGGCATTAAGGGCAAATAAATATAAGCTGCACCATAGAAAAAATGTTGATTTCCCTGACAGAGGCAATTGTCTCCCTGGTGATTGTAATTTATGCCCCACTAATGTGCTTTTCAAAGTTTAAGTGGCCTTCAGATATTTTTACATGCTTCAAAGTGTGTAATTTCATAGATATTTTACTTAGTTAACACATTTTTTACTTGGTCTTCCAAGCATACCTATTTATCTTGCTTATGTTATGATCTTTTTGATTGTGTTCTTTTCTGTCCTCTTCTCACTTTCAGTTTTGCTTACGTTTTTGACAGCCAAACCTATACATTTTAGTTGTCACGCTTAAAGATGCTTCTGGGGATGTTGTTGACTGTGAGTCATGCCTAGTAGGGATAAGACAAGTATCGAAGGCCCCCAAACAGCTACTTTTTAATGGACAGCCGGTAATAATAAGAGGTGTGAACAGGCACGAACATCATCCACGTGTGGGGAAGACAAACATAGAGTCCTGCATGGTTAAGGTCACTCAGCTTCCTTGCTTCCTTGGATTGTTACTTTCTATGATGTTGACATTTATATGTTATGCAGTGGGGATATTCAATATTATTTTCTTGCAGGATTTGGTTCTAATGAAGCAAAACAACATAAACGCCGTGAGAAATAGCCATTATCCCCAACACCCACGTTGGTATGAGTTGTGTGATCTTTTTGGCATGTACATGATTGATGAAGCCAATATTGAGACACATGGTTTTCATCTTGAGGGACATCTGAAGCATCCGACTTTGGAATCAAGCTGGGCAACTGCAATGATGGATCGCGTAATAGGCATGGTTGAAAGGGACAAAAACCATGCATGTATAATTGCTTGGTCCTTAGGAAATGAGTCCTCATATGGACCAAATCATTCTGCTGCAGCTGGTAAGAGATTGCATGTATTCATTTATTTATTTTAGGTCCTAAGATTGCATTTATTTAATTCTGTGAGTCTGGTTTTTCGGGAATTGACTTCAAGAAATTTTTTTGCTGCAAAAGACATGCAACACTGTCGATTATTCTGTTCCATTTTACTTTGATATGCAACATCACTTTTAGTCTGGAAGTAGCTTCCCCACATACTGCTTTCTAAGCAATAAGCATTTTTCAGGTATATTCAGTGTCTTTAATGCTAAGAAAAATGCTTTTGAAGGCACACATGGTCTGCTCTACTTGAAGATATACGCATGTGATCCTGTTTCATAGATAATTCGTAGACTAAAATGCGTCCCTTGTTGGTGTTGTTTCTTTTGAAAGGTTGGACAACACTTTAAAGAGGATTTGAGATTGCTGCAAAAACACCATTCAGTTTGTTTTTTTTTTTCTTTCCATTGCTCCTCTTTAGTTTTGTCCGAGACTTAGTGTGCAGTGATCTTTTGCATAGGTTGGATACGAGGAAAGGATCCATCCCGGTTATTACACTATGAAGGAGGTGGATCTCAAACTCCATCTACTGATATTGTATGTCCTATGTATATGCGTTTTTGGGACATGGTAAAGATTGCAAAAGATCCAAATGAACCTCGTCCTCTAATATTGTGCGAGTATGTTGCCTTTTCTTTTAATCTATCCTACAATGTAAACTTCCTTTGTTGTCTTTCTTTGTTGTCATTTCATTCCTTTGCTCAAGGGTCCTTTTGCTGCTGAATGGCAGGTACTCACATTCAATGGGAAATAGCAATGGAAACATTCACGAATATTGGGAAGCAATTGATAGTACCTTTGGTCTCCAAGGAGGTTTTATCTGGGACTGGGTTGACCAGGTTTGTAATCCTTTTATCATTCAACATTATGAAAAATTATCTAACACTGAGGGAAAAGCTTTTGGTCATCTTGACTCACTGTATGCCTTTGGTCTTTTTTTTTTCTTTTTATGTTTAATGTTGGAGTATAAGCAAGTGTGAGTTGAGACTTAAGGAAGTCTCACATTGGAAGAAAATATAAAGAGCAAGCAAAATATAATAGCCAAAGGCCTATAACCCAATGCCTTAAGGTTTTGGGTAAGAAGTGGTGGCAAGGCCCAAGTGTTGTTGCTTGCTCCTATACCCATTTGTCATGTGAGCTTGCGTATTCTGCACAGAATTATGGAAATTGCGAGCCTGCATATTCCACATGCTTGCTCCCAGGCCTGTGTGTCATATGAGACGGCATACTCCATAATAAGTATGGAAGTTGCGAGCTCACGTATTCCACATGCACCAGATGATTTCTAACATTTAACACCACCAAATTTGCTGCCTTGGAGTCCACAGATGACAATTTTATTTGAAGAAAATAGTCATCAAGCAATTTAGCTCTGAAATTAATTGCTTGCATTTTACATTTAGGGTTTGCTGAAGGAAAGCGCTCATGGTATTAAAAATTGGGCGTATGGAGGTGACTTTGGGGACTCGCCCAATGATCTGAACTTCTGTCTGAATGGTCTTGTTTGGCCAGATCGAACTCCTCATCCTGCATTGCATGGTAATTCTAGTTTTCGTGTCCCTATAACAAATCTGTGCAATTGATCTTCTGTTTCAATACCTAGATTCCTGTTTGAGTCATAGTTCATATTACTGATTTTTGTTTTCAGAGGTCAAATATGTATATCAGCCAATCAAGGTCTCATTAAAGCAGAACATTCTACAGGTGCTGAAATCTGCTTCTCTTCCGTTGTTCTCTTTCTAAACTGAATCTCTGTTTCTTACTATTGATATTAAAATTGCAGATAACCAACACATATTTCTATGATAGCACACATGCAATAGAGTTCATCTGGGCTGTCCATGGCGATGGACAGGCACTTGGATCTGGAGTTCTGTCTGTTCAACCGATAAAACCACAGAGCAGTTATGTTATCAGCTGGGAATCTGGTCCTTGGTATCCACTGTGGTCCTCTTCTTTTGCAGAAGAAGTGTTTTTGACAGTAACTAGCAAACTTTTGCATTCCACCCGCTGGGTTGAAGCTGGTCATGTTATTTCATCTACACAAATCCAGTTACCTGCTAAAGGAGAGATCATGCCCCATGTAATTGGTTTTACTACTTTTACCTGCTTTGATTCTTTGCCTACGTGTAACTACTTTTAACAGTGACAATGGATTCCAGGTACTCAATGCTGTGAATGCTACAATCACCAGTGAAACTGTTGGGGACACAGTTAGACTCAGAGGGGAGCATAACTGGGACATGACATTCAACATTAAAACAGGAAATATTGAAAGCTGGAAGGTATGCAATGTACCACTTGATTAAATAGTAGAGGAAATTGGATAGAGAAAGGGGGGAATGTTATAATACTATAGGAAATTAGAGAGAAGATAATGAAGACGGAAACAGAAAGAGGAGGAATCAAAAAACCATGCATGCCCCCTGGGGGTTGGGTGGAGGAGAGCAATATGATAGCTGAAATCTGTTAAAACAACAGATAGAATATCAGACCAACCCTAATAAAATGAAAAGTTCCCTAAATGATAAATGTAAAGGCAAACTTGTATACTGATCGATAAAGGGTTAGAAATCTTAGTTAAAATCCACCGAGTTTCCCATTAGTGTGGCTTTTCAGTTTTTGTATAAAGTTCATTATTTCCTCTTCACCTCTCTTTTCGTGAAAAAGTCTAGAGACATGCTGAACAATTCATGTACTGCCATAAATAGTGACATTCAAGACTTTTTGAGACTAACGTAAATGAAATGAGCCATCTATCAGTTCCTTCAATATGTTTTTGCAGTAGAAATTATGTTGAATGTTGAAGATGTGTTAATGATAGGTTGAAGGGGTTCCTGTTATGAATAAAGGCATCTTTCCATGCTTCTGGCGAGCTCCGACAGATAATGACCGAGGGGGAGGTGAATATAGTTATGAATCTAGATGGAGAGCAGCTAATATTGACAACCTTATATTTCATACAAAAAGCTGTTCTATTCTGGAAACGACAGATCGTGATGTGAAAATAGAGGTAGTTTGCAATGCTGTCCCCAATGTTGGAAATTCAAGTGCTTTATTTGAGGTGGTGATGCACTACAAGATTTGTGGTTCGGGGGACTTGATTCTTGAATGCAATATGTTACCATTTTCCGATCTTCCACCATTGCCACGTGTGGGAGTTGAGTTCCACTTGGAAAAATCAATGGACAATATCAGATGGTATGGAAGAGGGCCGTTTGAATGTTATCCTGATCGGAAAGCTGCAGCTCATGTTGGGGTATACGATCTAAATGTGAGCGACATGCATGTTCCATATATTTTTCCTGTGGAATGTTCTGGAAGGGCAGATGTCAGATGGGTAACATTTCAGAACAAGGACAAAGTAGGAATTTTTGCTTCAGTGTATGGCAGCTCTCCACCTATGCAAATGAGTGCCAGTTATTATTCCACATCAGAGCTTGAGCGGGCAAGACACAATGTAGACCTTGTGAGGGGAAATGATATTGAAGTAAGTTTTCCTACTGAGCTCAATTTATCTTGTTTACCAAACTATTGTGATACCTTAGGTGTATTGAAGTACTAATATGGACTGCGCTAACAAATTTCCAATTGGTTACCTAAGTCTATGGTGTTCAGAGTGGGCCTTGAATTTTAGGTTTCTTTGCTGAGTCATGCTCTGGCAAAAAGGTGTCTCCTGTCCATTGTTAGCATTCCACCAGTCTACGTGCTCAATCTTGCTGTTGCTTGATTTATCGTTGCTTCTGATGCCTTTTTGGCTTGATTAGTAACTGTGTTGGTGTCACAGGTGCATCTCGACCATAAACATATGGGTTTAGGCGGAGATGATAGCTGGAGCCCATGTGTCCATGAGAAGTATTTGGTTCCTGCTGTGCCATACTCGTTTTCCATGAGACTCTGTCCAGTTACTGCTGGCATCTCCGCATTTGAGATTTATAAATACCAAATTCAAAACTGAGTCCTGGTGAGACAATGCTTGGAGCTTCGTCAGCCACAATGGGTGGTTATGATAATTTATGTCTACAAAGTAGAAAATAACGAACAGATTGGCTTGCAAACCACTCCATCAGCTTAGCTTTGGGACTGCAAGAGTTCTTGTCACCGCCTGACAAATTCTGATCTAGATTAACCACGGAGATATGTGACGTGAAGCAATCCGTACTGTTCTTATGACATAGTTGTGTTCTGCTCCAACCATCCGATCCAATGTAAGTTGTGGTTTTGCTCAGGTAGATGGTAATTGAAGGTTAATGGTCTCTGTTTTTCTTGCTGATTCTTCAATGTGTATTGTTCAGTGGTCCATTTAGACATGAATTGGGGGTCCTTGTAGTTTCAACCAAAATAAGCTATATACAATTGATATAACTTGCTATTTCAACTTCTATTCAAATGGAGTTGCAAGATGCTATTCAATATATGGTTAATTAGAGTTAAAACCAAAATGAAATATTTGAAGGACTGGACAGGACAGGAAAAGATGGCTAATTGTTGTTAACTTTGCTGGTTTATTATCATGATCATATATAGCTGAAAGATGGGGAACTAATGAACCATTTTACTTAATAGCTTGACTACGCAGACAAGCAAAAAGGGGCACGCATGTGGTCCATCAAATGGTATCTAAGGGCTTTTTTTTTTTTTTTTTGAATTCAATATATCTTCATAATTCAATGGTTTATATCATTGCGTGTTCATTGCGTATACTTCACCATACGTTGTCATTAAGATTTTCTGTTTACCCAAAGGCAAGTGGTTATAAATTGTACTGTAAAATTGAATGCTGCTCAATTTTAATCCTTGATTAGAAATTGATCCTTTACCCCCATTTTCCTCCTCATGGTGAGGAAACATCTTTGACCGTTATCATTCATTGGTATTCTATGGTAGCCATAGCTGAATTCTGTCCTTATTCTTTTTCACTCATTGAGAGCCCCCTTTTTTCTTCTTCTTTTTCATTTTTTCTTTTTTGGCACTTGGTTTGATTGGATTTACGCTAACTACACCACTAGAGGAACATAGTGCATAATAAATTATTTGGTAAATTAGGTACAGGTGAGGCCATGGCCACATACTTAATAGGGTTGGCTTGAGAGTTCAAGTTTCCTCAATGTTAACAGACATCTTTCATTTATTTTTTTTTTTGAGCTTTCTGCTTTCAGTAAACCATAATTTTAAAAAAAATTGTAAAAAAAAGGTTAAAAAATGGGCTAACATGGCATTTGCTTCATGGTGGTTCAAGGGACGACTTTTTAGGTTCTAGAGCCGTGAGTGGCCCCTCCATGAGCCATGAGGGCCGCGCTTGGCGGAAACATGTCACGTATGAAGACCAGTCCATCTCTTTTTTCCATTTTTTTTGATCTAAAATGGGTTGCTTTAGATACAAAATGACTGATATTTAATAGCGGTGTTGTATTCATTGAATTTCCTAGTTGCACATACATTATCCGAGATTAAATGTTTTATGTTTTCATATTTTGATAGGAAAAATTTTAAGAATTGGTCCCTTTTGTTTATCATAATTACGTCCATGATTTTATTTTTAAAATTGGTCCCCCCTTTTTATCATAACTGAAAAAGATATTTTTTTCGTTAGTTAAACTAGTACGTGTTTGATAAAGTCAAGGTTCGGCGGAAGCAGAATTTGTTGAGGACTGACTCTCAAATGTAATTTTGTTGATGGAATACAAGAATTAAGGTCTGTTTGGTAATACTGTGAGATAAAGTGTTGTAAATAGAAGTGCTGTGAATAAAATGTTGTGATTAAAAGTACTGTAATTTAAAGTTACAAATTGTTTGGTAATAATTATGGAAAAACTGTAAAAAAAATTTAAAATTTGAATATTTACTAATTTTTTAAATTAGTACAGTTAATTTTATCTACTTAATTCAAAATTTGTGTGATCTAATCATTAAGTTTTATCACTTTCTTCAAAAGTATGTGTAAGGTGTTTTTGTGAAATCATAGTTTAAAATACTTGAAATCTGAGAGTTATCACGCTTGTAAAACTCTGTTTAGAAAGAATTACTAAATATTAAAGAAATTATTTTTAATTTAAAATACAGTTATTACACCACAACACATTTTTCACCTTAATACCAAACATAACTTTAGTTTCGTTTGTCAACCAAAAAAAAAAAAGATCTTGCCAATTGCTTGATAAACGTACGTGTAAACAGAGGCCCCAAGAAAACTTTTATTTCCCACTCTTGTTATCCTCTCTAGTCTAGTGGCTTGAACGTCGCACAGTCACTTGCCGATCAATGGTCAGAAACAGAGGCGCCATGAGAGAAAGAAGCATGATTCTGGTATGCCAAAAAATAACAGACCAGAAAAATAAACCTTGTTGCCACTTGGTAACACCACAGCCATTAATCATTTGGTCATCCTGCCTAGGGCCAATGCTGCACATCAGATAATCATTTGGTCCTCAGTTGGAACAAGAGGATAAGCGCTAATTAGACTTGGTCATGTAAACAATTAATGTTCGGGGGACTAAATGTAAGCAATACTTCTTGGGATCATGAATGGTTTGGAATTGAGTTGAGCTCGTGGGATTTGCTTCTTTGTAAGTTGAGTGTGTACCAGTCCGACTTACTTGAAATAAGTTAAATAAATCTTTTCTGACGATCCTCAAGCACTACCCCTCCTCACCCTTTTTATTAACTAAAAAAAAAACAACAATCAATGTCCTTTATGAAAAAACTGAATGTTGAAATTATGAAAATTCTCGCCCTTAAAGAAAAAAAATTAGGCATATACAACTCCTTTTGAAGTTTTCGGGGCAAGACTACATATTTCTGTGATGGTTGACTCACAAATATGTATATGAACTTTTAGCTTTTTAAATCCGATTAAAAAGCTTAGCAAATAAGTTACGATTAAAAACAAACAAACAAAAACCAAAACTAGCAATCTTATTCATTTTATTACTTCAGATAAACGAAACAACAAAGAAAACCAAGAAAATAATAACTCAACAGACAACAGTTTCAGGTCTTATAGGACCCTGAATTTAATGGGAAAACCGAATTCTTGTCATTTAATTAAAAAACAAGAATTCGGTTGGCCCATCAAATTTAGGGTCTCATTAGACCCGAAATTTACCCTCTTGGCAATATTCAGAAATGGCGGATATGGCAGAATCATTGTGCAGTTTGGATCTCAGGGGAGGTTGACGGATGGAGCTGTTCGAGGAGATGATGTGCGCAATGGCTCGTGGGAATGCCTAAAACAAAAACAAGGAAATTACAGGAAATCAAGGCAATCCCTGTAGGTGATACTCAATTTATTAACTTCAAATTTATCAGATTTGTTTGATAAAGTCAAGATTTGTTATTTGTTCTGATCCTATTCCTAAAATTCTGCTTCTACCAAGTCACGTATTATGATACTTGTAGTTGTTGATAGTTCCTATTTCGTTGGTCACCTCCCAATCCCACTATACTTGTTTGTGGATAAAGTCTAAGGTTTGTTATTTATTCGGCCTTTTCGTTTGATTTTTTTTAGGAGATTGAATTTTTTAAAATAAGAAAAATTTTGATTTACTCTAAGAAATTTTGCTATCCAGCCTCATCCAGGCCACAATGATTGCAAGGAGATTGAATTTTTATAAGTTTCGTTTGTTTGCTGTAAAATAACTTACATTTATAAAATATTTGTAAGAAAAAATATCTATAGTGAAAATAATAATTTTCTTTTATCACTTACTTATAGTACAGTTCATATTTTTCTTAAAAATAATTTCAGCTCTGCAAAAGGAAAAGTTATTTTACCTGAAAATCTAAAAATTTTCTCCAAATTTTACTTATATAAAATATTTTTCGTAAAATAAACGTCAAAAAACTTATAAAATTTTTTCTTATAAAACATTTTATAAGAAACAAATACACTCTAATAAAAATTTTGATTTACTCTAAGAAATTTTGCTATCCACCCTCATCGAGGCCACAATGATTGCAAAGGTACATAAATGAGACCTCGATGACGTCGTCTGAGGAGGAGCGACAATTTTTAGCTACCGACGTTTTGCCCTGCCCCACTGTGCTCGCATATGACGCTTTTGCACGCACCCTAGAGTGATTCCTCCTATCATCCCATTTTTTAAGCAAAGTGTCTGTTAAAAATATGTTCAAAATTTTTGTCCAAGCTTTTGTCGAAGTGCAACAAAATTTTCATTTTATTCAATCAAATTAATTAAATGTAAAATAAATAAAAAGAAATATATTTTATTACTTCATTTTCTTGTTATACAAAGTATTAATATCGTTGTAAAAAAATAAAAATTTGTTACATTTTAACGTATCAATCAGACAAAAATTCAAATAAAAATCTCAAATGCCTTACTTTTTTTTTTTTCTTTCCAAAAATAAAAGGATCTTGGTATGATTCATCAAATAGTGGAGATTAAAGCGCCAAGCGAGGGTAGAAGGACATTCATGTAATGGAAAAACAGTTAATATAGTTACATTGTCTTTTTTTCCATTTCTTTTAATTTTCAATTGTCATTGTCTGTTGAATATTTATGAACGTCGCACTAAACTCCTGAGGTATATATATTATAAAAAGGACTCTTGCTAATTTTATTTTTTTATTATAATTCACTCATAATCTTATCTTATAAAAATTTAAATTTCTTTTATTTCAAGTAAACACCACTTATTGCATGATTTAAAATTATGAGTAAGTTATACTTATTAAAAAAATAATTTAAATTAAAAATTTCTTGTAATAGAAAGATTGTGAATGTATGAATAGTTAGCATTGAATATTTGAACGAAAAATAAAATAAAAATGTCTGTTAACATTGCTCAACTTTTGAGAGCGGTGCGAGCCTGGATATAGCAGCTGGAGCAATTCCGTGAAGAAATCCAGCAATTTTTAGCAATGACACAATAATTTCGTGTGGAGACATAGTCGTTTGAATCACATCATCAGGCTACTCGGTGGTTGAGATTCTAGCATTTTCGAAAAAAAAATAAATAAAGGAATGTATTTCTAGCAATCTGCGAGCCAAAAGCCTTGTTCATCTGCATGCACCAAGTCCCACGTTAATTGGAAAAAATACGGGCCGATCGACCTGTGAAGAAAGTTCCATTTCTTTCATGGTTGAATAAAATAAACGTTCCAACTAACTCCCAGGAATTCTGGAAGAGCTGGAATCTGCCTGTCTAGTTTATTAGACTTTGGGCCTTCGCCTTGTCAAAGGCTCTGTAATGGGTTCATATTTCCATTGTTTTTCTTCAATCTTGACCAGCTAGGCATATTGCTTTGTAAAAGTGACGAAAGTCTTAGCTTAGTGGCAGGGAGCTTTAGCTAAAGCGGTCAGTAATTATTGTGGTCAATGGTATAGCGGAGGTTCCATTTTTGTCACCACTCTCCATTATATGGACACGAGCCTTCCCAAAACAAAAAAAAAAAAAAGTCTTAGCTTAGTAGTTAAATTGAAGGCTTGGAATAAAAAAGATTAAGATTCAAGTCTCACGTCTTTGTACATCCAAAAAAAGAGAGAGAGAGAGAGATGCTCATTATTATTGTTTTCATTAAGGTTATTATTATTATTATTTTGTTCGTTTAAGAGGCCATTAAATATTATATGAACTCATATGCTTTTAAAAAATTTCTCTTTTCTTACCGGGTAAACTCTAACTTGTGATTTCTAATATAAGTTCCAACCATAGAGTGTCTTTTAAAGAATGCACTAAAATCTTTTTTAACATGCATAATCATTATCAATAAAGATCTATAGTCAGAGATTATGGCCAGACTTATGACTATATTTTATTAACAAAAAAAATTAAATTTTTTTAAATTAAAATTGAAGAATAATATTAATTATATTTAAAATAATATTAGATATATTTAAAATTTATTTAAAAAAAAAAAAGAAGTATGACCAAACATTTGGTCGAAAACCTTTGACCATGTAATCATTCCATAATATATATCATAGTTATTAAAATCAGTTCGGACACTGACCCGGTCAGGCGACTGGGTCAGTGAGTCATTGGTTCAACCAGTGAGTCATGAATTTTTAAAAAAATGAATATATCAAATAATATATACAAATTTTTTTGTACAATTTAGCACAATAACTACATTTTCATAAATTAAAAAGTAGTTTATACTAATCAAAATTTTGATAAAAATTCTTTAAAACCTATTTTTTAAGGTCAATTGTAACATATTATTTAATATATGAACAATATTAAATTATTGCATACAGAAAAATAGATTATGAAAAGTAAAAAATTATTAAATTGTACAAAAAAATATTGTGTAATACTGTTTAGTATTATGAAAATATTATTTTTATCATTCACACAGTAAAAAGTTAAAAATAAATAAATTTTAGTGTGTAAATATTATACAAATATTATTGTTTAAGTAGTAAAAAATGTAAAAAAATTTATAATTTTTACTGTTTGAACACTGTTTATCATTAAAAAGTATTATTTTTATTGTTTACACAGTAAAAAGTGAAAAAAAAATTATAATTTTTTTACTGTTTGACTACTATTCATCATTAAAAAATATTATTTTTATTGTTTGCATAGTAAAAAGTGAAAAAAATAATTTTTTATTATTTAAATGACCCGGTTACTATTTACGCGAACCGACCTGACCAGTACTCGAGTTACCGAGTTACCGATCCGACCGATCGAACTGAACTGAGTTTAATAATTATGATATATATGCTCTTTACACGCTGTTATGAGGATGTGGCTTCTTGGATGGGCCCCCTAACCAAGTGACATGACTGCTGGCCCTACGCAAATAAACAAATAAACAAATAATTTTGGAAATAAATAAGTGTGGAATTTTCCGGGGTTTACAAATTCATCTTTAGTGCAAAACATTAGATGCATGGAAACTAAGTCAAGTCAGGCTATACATTTTTCCGAATGTGGAAATTCATGCGGTCCAAAAAACCATTTGTTAGCCTACACGTTTAAACTTCTAAGTCATTGGAAATTCACTCAGCTTCAAAAATACCAAGTCTCCACGTATCGATGGACTTGATGTAAACTACAAAAGAATGGTCCGGCGTTTCATGCATTCCCACCATGCCAATATTGCTTTGGTAGCGGCCATTGACCAAGTTATTGCCTCGTCAAGGCCGCGTCTAAATTGGACCCAATCGACACTATGCACCTCCATGACTAATACCCATATTACATATATATATAGGGACCCCAAATCATATTTTCATCACAAGTAGCAATATAAAGAGAAAGGAGAAAAGAATATAATTTAAGGGTCAATTTGAGTTTGAGATTTGTATTGAAAATTAAGGTGTCGAGAGATGGCAAGATTGATGTGTATTGTTTTTGGGTTTCTTGCGATGGTGTTGGTGCAAGGTGCAGCAGCACAAACGGTGCATGTGGTTGGGGATAGCCTTGGCTGGACCGTGCCAACCGGTGGTGCGGCAGTGTACACCAATTGGGCTAATGGCAAGACGTTTATGGTCGGTGACACTCTAGGTAACAAAGTCTACCCAGCCTGAACTTATACAATTTCAAGTTTATTAATATTTGATTAACTAAGTAAAGTCCATAATATTGTACAATTTATTGTCATTTTTTTCAAAATTTAATATATGATTGATTCATGAATTTCATTTAACAGTTTAAACTTTTAGGTCGAACGATTTTTTAGATCCCATTCAACAATTTAAACTTCAAATTGGAAGGTTTCCTAACTAAATTCATATAATTCATATATTAGTCAAATCCCCGCTACCATTAAGTGGTTAAGTGCGAGCAAAATTTAGATTTGATTTAAATGTTTGAGGTTTATCTTTGATAATTTATTTTTAGAATGTTTGCGTTAATGGAAGATAATGCTCTAGTAAATTGATCTACTTCATCATTTCAGTATTCAATTTCGACACCAACAGTCATGATGTGCTCCAAGTCCAAAAGTCATCTTTTGATGCATGCACTTCTGCAAATGCTATCGGGGATATGATCACCACCGGACCGGCGAACGTCACGCTCACCTCTGCTGGAGAGCACTACTACATTTGCACCATTGGCCGCCATTGCCAATTCGGCCAAAAGCTGGCAATTACAGTCTCAGGAACACCAGGCGCCACACCACCCTCTACAACTCCTAGACCAGCCATCCCAACCACTCCTTCCACTCCTTCACCTTCTTCAAGTGCTAACCCGGACGATTGTGCTCCGACCCCATCCGCCGGCCCCACGGGCTCAACAAGCACGCCTCCTCCTCCCGGCTCTTCAGCTTCCAATGTGTTGGCCAGCATCTTTGCTTCAATTTTGGCTATCACCTTTGGATTGTTGTTCTAATTTTATAATATTTGTACTCTTTTACACTTTGTGACTAAATGGTATTTGTACTCAGAGTTTTGTTCGTTGATTTGACAATAAATTACACTATCTTATATTAATTCAATTTAGGGAATTGAGTCACATCTGTTCTTATCATGCTAATTATAAGGTTATTAGGAGTGACAAGTACAGAACAAGCACAAAACAATTTTTTGGAGGACAAATTTTATAGAAGAGGAAAAGGAAATGCATTGCTTATGTAGGTATCAACTGTCACTGTCTATTGATGTGTACTTTGTATGTTTAAAAATTAAGAATTACTTTTTTATATGCTATAAAATTACTCGGAAAAAAAAAAAAGAAGAAGAAGAAGAAGAAGGATGTGTTTGAGGCATACTAGGAAAAGGGCTTGCTTAGTGTTGTAGTTAATCCATATTATATTAGGATTCAGTATTCAAGTAGTATTTAAACTAGTTAAGTCTTTTTTTTGGTAATGATTTCAATATTAAACTACGAATAGATGTGGTCTACTATATGAGGGTGTGCAATCTTAATTTGTTGTATTAAGAGAGATAATTGAAGTGTACACTTCTCAGGTTGTGTGTGGCATTTTGATCTTAATAAAAAATGTTGAGTTTATGAGCTAGGCCTCGAACTTCTTTTCTTGAAGAGTGTAATTAAGTGTCCCGAAGATAATGTACCGGGATTTTGTCTCAGGCAAAACTACATCTGTTATTTTTAAAACTGCGACGAATATTTTTGAAATGTAAAAAAAATAACTGTTTCAAAAATATTAATTCTAGTTTCAAAAATAACAATTTCAGTTCTATTCAGGACAAAAATCGACACACCAAATATCGGTACACTAACATTTACTCTTTCTTGAAAACACACTGCCAGTACAGTGTCCCGACCATGGAAGCATATCTTCTAGAGTTACTAATTAAATAGAAGCTTGCCTAGACGCACCATCTGTGCTCAACTTTTTCTTACAATAGTCCTATTTGGTTTAGATGCAAATTTCCAAAATTATGTTCCAGTGTTGGCTTTGTATACTTAATTTAGAGGCGAAGATTTCTAGACTGAGTGAATGGATTTCTAATGTGGTGGTGCTTGCAGTATTTATTTTGGGATTTGGACGATAGATTAGCACAGGCGGCAAAGATCTAATAGTTTCATCGAAGCTAATTTATAGGTTCTAATCCCAACATCATATTGTACAGTGTGTCTTACCTGGACCATCAAGCTGTGAATTTGGAAACTTATTATTTTAGATCATCCACTGTGACTGTATGCAACGGTACTCCATTGTAACTGGACGAAATTATATATATATATTCGGTCCTTTGAAATTAATTGTCTAACTGTTGTGGATGAAAGAGATGAGAGATGAATTTAAATTTGAATCTCAGATCTCTTAATCGAAAGACTATTATCTCTAATTACTTTAACTATTGCTGAGTCCTATGTCTTAATAGTTTTGCCTCTCAATAAAGGAGCTCAAAAAGGTGAACTTTGGGAAGAAGTTGTATTCCATTATAGAGAAGGTTTCAAATTTAGCAAACTGTTTTAACTCTAAAAACGAATGCGCATTGGTGATCTAGTTACCTTTTCTCTACTTCTTTCAAGCATGGGATTTGAATTGTTTTCCTTGATTCAGAGTATTTTGAAAACTTTCACATTAACCTATATTTGGTAAAACATAAAACATGAAATAGCACATCAACTCCAGAATTTTCTTGAGAAAAGCAAGTTCTCATGTAACAGCTTTATGTGTTGAGAGTTGAGACGATAATTTTTAATTTTTAATGCAATTTAACAATAATAATATGTTTAAAGCAGATAAACCGAAACTGGAAGGATCATAGTTTTTGCAAAAGCGCCACATAAAGTTAAAGAGATCTGAATCTTTGCCAGTGAAGAATTTCCTTCAAAATCAAGAGATCCTAAAAGTTAGTTCCACCTTTCAATGTCCTTCTGTACAAATTACAGCATCCGAAACATGGGACGCTAAAAACTTTTGGGCAAAAGAATTTAGGTACAAAAGAATCAATATGAATAAGGGGTTCTCCACCGCTTCAACTAATTTACAACAGAATCAAGCAGAAAAAAATATGGCTATCATGCTAATCTATCCTTTCCTATGTTATAAGGTATCTTGGGAACTTCCAGTCAGCAGAGATGATGACAATGAGGGAACTTGCAGAGCCAAATATTGAGCATGTTTCTGGCAGCAACAGCTCATTCCGGAGTAACCAAGAATGTGCCAAATATGGTAACCTTAGCTCTCATTGTGTCATCTCCAATAATTGATGGCCAAAAAAGATGGCCACTGGTTGCAACTTGAAAATGTGGTCAAAGTTACTAGGCCTTCAGGTGTCTTCTACAAAAACTTTGAAAATGAAGTCCCGGAACCGTCTTGAGTATTGCTTTGGATCAACAGCAGATATTGAAGTAGGGTCGTATTGCATTGATTTGTATGCATGCTCCAGCTTTTTGCTAATATCATAGTCTTGCAGAATGTCTATTATACCAAAATATAAGATGACTTCAAACATCTCGCCGGTTGGTTCTCCAACCAGCTGCGCTTCAGAATTGCCTTTTCTAACCGTCTTTTCCACCTGTGCTGGCATGCTTATACCTAACTTGGTGGTCCAAGCCAACCTGCATAAGAGATTCAGAATGAATCAAGGAGGCAAGGTGGTAACTTGATATCCGTCATAACGACTGATGGGATTTCATAGTCAGAGTGAAAGCAATCATGCGCTAACGAAAGAAATGTTTGACAGATGAGTCAACTAGGATGAGTTACTAAGCACTTCAATATCATTTATAAGCAGCAGCAACTCCAGTTAACCACCAAGTGAAGCATTATTTGGCATAAATATCAGACTAAATATGACCCACATATAGCCATCAGTTGGGAGTTCCACAAAAGCAAAAAAAACATATTAACATTTCTTAGATTCTAAGTTCTACTTGCCGAGCAGGGTCAAAAAGCTCATCCATGTCCACCCTTGAAAGCCTTGGAGCTCCTGATTCGTTGTCAAGATCTTCATTGCCTGCCAATAAAAGGAGACACATTTATGAGCCAAGGTTGCTTCCAAAATTACATAGATATGTGAATAGGTATATAAAGGAAATGACCAGTAGGAGTGCGCATTCCAGTTGGTGTGCGAAGTCCAGTAGGAGTACGCACTCCTGAAGTACGAGGTGGTGTCATGGCATATGTAGCCTCCCGGAAGTGAAGACCAACCAACATACTGTAGTCCATAATCCTTTCTTGTTCAAGAAATTCACAATCCCTATCCACTTGCCTGAATGAAGGTACATTTAAGTTGTTAACAATAACAATTAAGAGTGCCATTTCACAATTATAAATCACTCTTACATTTATGTGTGTAGGTTTGGGAACCACAAAGAAACTAAACAATGAAAGTTAGACACTTCATGAAATACAAATTCATCCATCCACAGCTTAGCATCCAATAGCAGATACCATTGGCATCCTAAGATATATATTTGGCAATATATAAACACCTATTATTTCTCCAGCCGTGAACAAGAACTGCTACTACAATTTTCGTCCTCTCTGTTTCCTTGCAGTTCATTTCAGTTATTCTTTGTATCAATAATGGAAATCTTTCTAGCTTTCAGGCTCTATATCCTAGATCCGTTATCTAATAAACTCATTGATGTTTTACAGGCAATATCTGGGCAGCCTAAACTAGCAGCAGAATGATGAAAACCACTGAAATTTAAGATTCAGCATCCCCAAAATCAAAATGATTTAATGGTGCAAGCGATGCCATTACCGGAAATGAATGGGTTACATATATCTCCTTTCTAAGTCAGGCTTTTTTTAAAACAACAACAACAGCAGCAAAGCCTTAATCCTTTTAAGAAAAAAAAGAAACTTTCGAACTGAATGCAAGTTCAAGGGGAATGTGAACATAGGTCTGTTGCACAGAAAACAATTTTGCTTTCAATTCAATCGGATAATATATTCACCTGCAGAACTCCTGGAACCAAACTTTCTGTAACCGGAACATGTATTTGAGATCCAGGTCCTTGAGGGTTGTATTTGAATCAATTTCTGCCTCAGGTTTTGAAGTTATACGACCATGGGAGGAACCCTTTAAATCGAAGCGCCTATGAATAGTGTGCGCCGAGCAGAAAAGATTGCCCATTATGACAAATCGTACCTGGGAAATGTGAACACTTTAGTTGATCAAGTTGGTGAATAGGACAAATACTTGTACTCTGAATTTGCTTGGTGACCTACGTATTACCTTTTTCTGATTTGGACCAGTTAATTTTACACAATGAAGACCATAAAATTTGGTAACTAAAGTGTTCTCAAATGATCGGACATGCTTATAGTAAGCAGGCAACATCCTTAACAAGACCTGAAAAAGAACAATACAATTCAGAAGCAGAATAAGGAAACTTATCCTCCTATTTTAGCGACTAAGCAGAAACAAGTTGGACAATAACAGGCAAATATTTTTGATTAAAACTCAATCTTTGTTCAAACACCTCAACGTAAAAGGAATATCTTATTTTGCCCACAGAGATGTGATAAAAAGCTCATAAACATTTCATGAAACTGAGGAGACCATAGTCTAGTTGATGGTCTCAAAAAATTTCAAATCAAGGTACAACACCAACCTTTGCTTCTGCCTTCTTCATTGTCTTTATCATGTAGCGGTCATCATGCGTTAAGTAAAAAAAGCTTCCACTTTTACCCGGAGAAGAAAGCTCCCTAAGGGCATCATTCCCACATATTGATAACATGTAATCAGCTGCATCCACATTGAACAATTTCCTGAGAGTCCTGGAGAGAAAATTATGGTGACTGGTCAAGCCATATATAGGGAATTTGAGCAAGAAATGATGATTTGATATGAAATGGCTACTATGAGTGCGCTTCTCAGAAATCATCAGTCTGATGTACATTGCCTTTATCACTAAATATGCTACAGCATTTTATTAGTCTCATAGATCTCTGTTCTGAACAAAATAGATTTGTGGTTATCATTTAACGATATGAGGATATACAGTGCCTAGTGCCCAGAACACTAAACATGCTATTCAGCAGATCATTCTTCACGATTCTGTCCCAGATAAATCAAACAGAGGAGTGACTTAAGATAATTTCCTATATCTTCATCCTTTGGCAACTAAAGCAGGTTGATTGAAACAATGAAATTACTGAGAAAAGAACGGGTGGGCTCTCATGTGAAATGAAATATATCGGGCTCTCACCTGAAAACCAAAGGGCAATAATCCTTCCATCTGAAGTCACAAGACTGGTGAGGAGGAGTGTACTTCGATCCTTCAGGCGGAAATTTAGTCCAAACTTTTTCCTTAGGGTCAAAAGCTGAAGCCTTCAGATCCAGAGATACGGCTGGACCAGGTCTTCCCACCGAATGCCTGTGAATCCATAAAGTTGCAAGAATAACAAAAAAGACATCAATGACTGTTTTGATACAAAACTCGAATCATATTTGCTGGAATATTGTGGATGCACTATGATTTTCAAGGTTCTTGATGAATGAGGAAACACATATGAACTGGTAAAAGATAGAGAAGCCCATTATTCACAGATTTGAGTAGTCCATAAAGAGAAGGAGGATAACATTTACAGACCAAATCAACCACACAAATGGACCATCAAGTAATGATTTTTTTAATTCCCGTCGATATGGGAAATATTTTTGACGTTACAAAGAATACAAGGTGACTTAAGCGCGCATAAGCCATGTATGCAAGATCAACTCATATAAGCGTTCAAGCAGAATAGTTAAGACTTCATCCACAGCAGGACATTAAAGGGAAACAGAGCAAACACAGAAGCATTTTCCAAATCACGGTACCTGATTCCCAGCTGGAGATTGAGCATGAGGTTATAGTTTTTATGCCCTTTAGATATTGTCTTCCCTTGCTTCTTCACGGGCTGTGTTATCAACCTGTAAATGTTTGAATCCAACTCTCCACCCTCAAAAGTCCCAATCCCTTCATCTCCATCAGCCCAATCAACATCACCACCACCACTAATGCAAACCTCATTGCTATCCATTGATGCCAAACTATAATTACTCAGCCTCCCATCCACAGACTTCCTCCTAGGCTTTCCATCAAATCCATTCCCTTTCATTGGCTTCAAAGTTCCTAGATCACTAATCCCACTCCAATTCAACATCTTCTGTGATGGGAAAATAGATACCATTTCACCAGCACAAATTGTGCAATCTTTCAAGTCCACCAAATAAACTTCTCTTGGATCCCAATCCATATTCTCCGAATCAGACCCTGAAGGATAATAAGTCCCATTTTGGACATTAGGATCTCTACTCCAA
Organism: Carallia pectinifolia; assembly: GCA_037832335.1. Taxonomy (NCBI): domain Eukaryota; kingdom Viridiplantae; phylum Streptophyta; class Magnoliopsida; order Malpighiales; family Rhizophoraceae; genus Carallia; species Carallia pectinifolia. The sequence continues at coordinate 35,860,184 of CM075453.1, forward strand.
ACTCCCACATAGAAACTCCCATCTGACCATCTAAAGGTCCCATTTCCTTTAGGCACCCCATCCTCCCAAAACCCATCGTATCTGTTACCATTGCTCCAAATCATAGTTCCATTGCCATTCATTATACCGTGTCTCCATTGTCCGATATAGTGAGTCCCTTTCTTCCATTGGTATCTTCCATGGCTGTCTTGCAACCCTCTTCTCCATTCACCTTCATAGTAGTCCCCAGTGGAATAACTCTGGGTACCTTGTCCATGTTTCAAATTCATAATCCAAGAACCCCTGTAAGTATCACCTGAAGACCCGGTATAAGTCCCTTTACCATCCATAAAACCAGTCTTGAAATCACCCTCATAGGTAGCACCAGAAGGCCAACTAAATTTACCCTTCCCCATTGTTCTGCCTCTGTACCATTCTCCAACATACATACACCCATCTGTCCACAGGTATTTGCCATGGCCGTGAGGGAGGCCTTCAAGCCATTGGCCTGTGTAGAAGTCACCATTAGACAAGATTTTCTCTGCATGGTTGAGGAACTCACCACCTGAAATATCATCATCATCTACGTGAGCTACTGCAGCTGACATCATTGTGCCAAAGATTGTGTGGGCTTTTTTCCTTGTTGCAGCTTGTGTTTTCCTAATTTTTGCTTCCCAGGCCTTTAGAATGCCTTTGTACTCTTTGCTCATTTCTCTCCCCCCCACCCCCTCTACCTACCTACACGGGCACATTACAAATACAAACACAAACACAAACTCTCTCTCTGTTCTATTTCTCATGCATTTTTCTTTCCTTACCACTAACATCTTCATCTGCCTATCTCCCATCTGTGTGTGGAATGGAGTTGTCTTTCAAGTACAAAAGACACATTCTTGTTGCAAACCCAGAAAAGTGCTCAATGAAGGGAACTAACAGAACAGCATGAACATCATCAATCTGTTGTCTTTTTTTTGTTGGTTTTTGAGAATGTCTGGCAAAAGTTTGTTTCTTGTGGAGTTGCTATAATGGATTTGTGAAATGGGTGTTTCTTAGATTTCAAAAAACAAAAGTAAAAATGGCTCTTCTGTTAGATTGATGGGGGAAAGCAAAAGAGGAAGTTGGTACCAATGGCTGGCCTTTTCTTTCTGGCTATTTTCTTTTTCTTTTTTTTTTTCTCGCTCTCTTTTTGTTTCTTTTAAAAGGATTTTTTTTTTTTTTTTTCTGGGGAAAAGTGGTGGGATTGAACAAACAATGTTACCTCTGAATCCGGAATTGGCTCCTAAAACTACTAACAGACCAAACAATTGGATGGAGGAGAGAAAGGGTGGCGATGATGTGGCTGCCATTTTTAGTGCCTCAACATAAAATTTGAACTAATTCTAGTGTTAATTTCTTGCTTTTCTTCTTTATTATTCTCCAGAAAAAATGAATAGTTAGAAAATCTAACCAAATTTTATCATGAATTTTTGAGTTCTTTATGAATAAAAAAATATATAAAACTCAAAATGATATTTATTTGACATTATTCCGGTTAAATTTTGGCTAAATTACAACTAACAATACTATTTTTTCCAGTATTCTATTTAAATTGTTATTCTTTTTTTTAATCAGAATTTAAATTTTTATTCTTATTATTATCTTAGGTTTAAAGAGATACAAATGTGGTGATTTTTCCAACGGTTGTAATCTTTTGCCATTCCTAAAAATTTCCTCAGACTTGCTCCTCCGTTTTGTCCTTTCCTTTGTTAGTTCTTACCTGTCTTATAATTTCTAGTCATCGGTCGTCTAACTGAAATTTAAGTCCATGCTTAGACCATCTATTGTGTGTTTTTCAAGGACTTTTGGGCGTTGTGTAGGCTTGATTTACAATACATTACCCTGGAACATTCTAACAACTTGAATTTGGTTACTTCTTATTGCGGTTCAAAATCTTGATTCTCTTTCCAATTAATGAGAATTTTTCCCTAAACACTCTTTATTAACTTAATCTCAAGGACAAATTTGTCATTTTATAAATTTTAAATTCCAAGTTTTTTAAGCGCATTTAATGTTTCAAATACGAGCCGACGCCAAAAATGTTATGCTAATGATTCATAGTTTAACTGAAAAGGATTTTCTATAATTGAACAACATTGTGAGAGTTGGGTCAATGAAATGTTAGCGCATTTTACAATTTTTCTGGAGAATAAATTCTGTGAAAAAGAAGGATTGAGAGCTTGCCTCAAGTTCAAGGGTAGGTGAGAAAATTATTACACATGAAACGTGCCATATAGAAAAAAAAAAAAAAAAAGTAAAATGTTGGCTAGAAATAAATGTAAAATGTTGGCCAGGTAATAGAGCGGCCCCAAACCAAGTTGAAACAATGGTGACATATAGCCATGAGGAGAATTTTGGATTCGTATCATAGTTATGAGTTTAAATTTTTTGTAAAAGTGATTGATATAATAAATGTATATCTTGTGATATAGAATTACAAATTTTCAGTGATGTTTAATAGACAATTTCAAGTTTCATTCTTTAATTTTAGGTGTTAAGAGTATAGAATTGTAGATATTGCCACTTATCTTAAAAAAAAAAAAAAAAAAATCAAAGACAATTCTCTCTAAAAAATACCCAAACAAAAAACAAAGGTTTGGTAATGCAAAATTAGCTGTGTATTAATGGGCGGCAATAACTATTGAACTCCGCGTCTCGGGGGTCTCAGTCGTGCAGGCAGCCTGCCTTTATTCGGACAAGTCAAACGCAAAGCCTAAATCCGTGGGGCCACGCACCCGGGCATTGTCTTTGATTGGTCTCAAAAGGTGACACTTGTCCTCTTCGTTTATCATTCAGAATTAAATCTTCCCCGCACAACCCCCTTTTATGTATTATATATATGAATTAGAGTTTAAATATTAATACGCAGGTTAATTTTAAATAATAATAAAATAATTATATAATTTATTTATTTTTTAATTTTAATTATTTAATAATTTATATTATTTTATTACTTATATATTACTATTTAAATATTATTACGTAATATTAGTCTATTAATTAATAATTACCATCATCACTATTATTATTATTATTATATATAACAAAGTCTATTAGAGCTTAGTTTTAATATAAAATGGAAGCACTATTTATCCTGTTTATGTTGGGACATGTTTCTGAATGAAGAAATAAAATATCCTTAAAAATCAGAGCACATTCTCTCATCTAATCGGTTCTTAGTCCGTTTTGCACAAACTTTGCAAAATAGATATCAATACACGAAAATCTACTTAGATTATATAGATAGACACGACATACAAATTTAATTATTTTTGCTATACAATAGGACATTCTCATTTAAACTAAGTGCCAATAGACTAAACTTGATAGAAAATTCGACTAATTGACGATTTTAATTTTAATTGCAATTCAATTGTCGATTCTAGTCCAATTCGATTTATTGTCTAGTTTGACTTGGTTAAGCTTCTTTTTAAAATAAATATAAAAATTTCAAATTTCAAATGATTTTTAATTTTATTTTTTAATTATTTTTTTGCTTCAACGATCAGTTTGACATTTCTAAATATTTTGGTCCTCTCCTATGATTGTTCAGGTATGTTTCAGTTTTGTGTCGGACAGTGTTACCATTATTTATGGACGAAGTGAGCTGTACACGTCCAAAACACAAAGTTCATTGCACTACCAAACTGAAGCCTGCACATTTTAGTATTTTGATGCATATCACAGCTAATTATGAGAATTATAAACCTAATAATCACAATAACAATTATTGTTATTATTATTTATCGTTAATGATTCAAAAGAATCATTAATGGTTAGTCTTTTTTTTTTTTTTTTTTTTTGTTACCATTCTCTCTCAAATTATTTTTGGTTGTTTATAGCAATGTTGTAAGGACCGGACTGGACATTGAACCGAAAAGTTTAGTGGTTCAAGGTCCAATCGGTTCAACCGGTTTAACCGGAAATTGAACTGGTAAAACCGGTATTTAATATTAAATATATAAAAAAATATTTATATATATTATACATCAAAATTTATATGTAAAATGTAATATTATAATACATATATATGTATTATAATACTTACATTTATAAATTTAAAATATATGATTTAGAATTTATTATAGGATAGAATTAACAATTTAAAAAAAATTAATAATTATCTTAACAAAAAAAAGAAAATAATAAGTGTTAATTTATAAGAAATATAAAATAGTATGTGTCTTATATAAAATATTTGAGAAAATAACAAGTAAAAAAAAAAAAAGAAGATAACAACAAGTTATAAGTTGGTCTAGTAGTATGAGACTTACCTTTCATGTTAGAGGTCAAGGGTTCGAAAACTAAATTCTACAAAGTTGAGTGAAATTTTTTGTTAATAATTAAAATGACCAACCCAGTCAACCCGAGACCGGTTCACCGGTCCGTTGACCGGGTTTTGACCGGTCCTGTTCCAAACAAATTTAGGCTATAACCCGGACCGGACTTCTGACCGGTTACCGGTCCGACCGGTTGAACCGGCCGGTCCGGTCCGGGTTTGACAACAATAGTTTATAGTTAGTTGTTTAAAAAAACTGTGGCCAAAAAGGAAAAAAAAAATTTATGTAGTGTCATTACAAAGGTGCTATACAGTAGTTCTTTTATTTCAAAATTTTCCTCATTTAACAATTAACTTCATAGTAATAAATCAAATTTATAGTGGACATTACATGGCTTTCAACGTTAATAACGGACAAACGATATAAATGGACGATTTTTAATCTTGTTTGCAGATAATTCGTATTCGATATATTTTTAACTAAAAAAAATTGAACTGTCTTCACTATCATTTTTCACTAGTCCAACGGAACCCATCTTATACTGGAAGAGTTCCTCCATTGCCTACGTCTCCCAGCTCATCTGCAATTTGGTACTTAAAAAGAGAGAATGTAAATGTGACATCTTTAAGCATATTAGTGGACATGAGTCTAACCAGCTTAATTTGTCTGGATGACCACTGATCTCTCCAATTAAAGAATATGTGAGTTTCGAATCTCACATTCTTTGTCTTATTCTCTATAGGCATAAATCTTCTAAAAAAAAAAAAAAAAAAAGGAGAGAGAGAAGGGGGGAGACGGGCCTGTGCATTGAGGAAATCGCAAGTCGGCAAGTTTTAAATAATTAATGGACATTCTGCTTGGCATCACCGTGGTCTCGGTACTGCATTAAGTGCTTCAGGCCTTAGGCGTTGTACTACATTGATTGTTTTTGGTTGGCTGGTCTCCTGCTAAGGAGGCCACAGTCGGACTGAAGTTTCCTTTTGTCTCCCTTTAATTTATTAGGGGACAACTTGGAACGATTATATCTTCTTTTTCTTACATAAGTTCCTAAACAGGGACTCCTATTAGTGCACTACTGTTTGTTAATTGAAAGAGTCACGTTGTATTAATAATTGAAACAATGCATAAGCCTAACGTCAAAACATTAGAAAGACCTATATATAAAATAAGAGTACGTATTGATAAATGCCTACAACTGACATAACTTCAATAATCATTACTAAATTAGGTACGAATACCATTTTGACCAATCTCCCTTATAAGAAAAAAAAATCGAAATAAGGTTAGACCTAACTAAAATCGACATTTTAGACAGATTTATCTCATTCGGGTCAAATTATATATAGCAACACGTACTGCACTTATGTGAACTTACGATGAAAATTGATCGAATATGCCTGAAAATAATTTTTTACAATTCCAAACTACAAACTCACATAACAAAATACAAAAACAATTAGACACACATCCCAAAAAATACAATCCAAATATAGTCTAACGCATATTAAAATTAGTCCACAATCGCCAATCCCTTCAAAATTGGAGAATGTGGTAGCAGGCAAAGGAGACGGTGGCAGCGGCAAAGGTGGTAGTGGGCAAAGGAGACGGTGGAAGCGGCAAAGGTGTTAGTGGAGACGGTAGCGGGCAAAGGACACGGTGGCAGCGGCAAAGGTGTTAGTGGACACGGTGGCGCCATGGGCGGTGACAGTGATGGCAAGCATGACAGTGGGGCGTCATTGGGGTAGTCACCGGCTGGGCGAGCAGTAGCTCGACCAATAGAGAGTGGTCGGGCTGGCCGCGGCGGCACTTGTGTCGGCGGCTAAAGCAACGATTCCAGTAGTGGACATTGCTTCGGGTGGATTGATGGTGTCCTTTTCTTCTCAATCGGGCAGTACGACGCGTCGACGTCGGAGGAAAAGACCACAACCGTGAAAATGATGCCGGTGGTGAGGAGAATTTGGATCTGACCCTATGATAGCCATGAGTGTCTTTATTAAGGCTGGATCTAAGAATAAAAAAAACTAACTACAGTACCATTAAAGGGAAGCAGAAAAGGAGGGACCATAAGGGAGGGATGGAGGAGCACTAGGCATCATGAGAGGAAGTGATGAAAGAAAAGAAAGAGGAGGGGAAGGATGGCTGGTTGACAGCGGTGGCTAACCATCGTTGTCCGCCAAAGGAGAGGATAGTAATAAGTGGAAGCTGCATAGAGAGAGAGAGGGGGTGCATTAGAGAGACAGAGAGGGGCAGGTTAGAGAGAGATTGTTCTTACTATTGCACTGCTGTATTTGTATTAGAGGATGAAATTGACAAGAAATGAAAAAACTATACTTATTAGGTGATACCAAGTTTTCAGATTTTATAGACATACTTGAGGACCCCTGACAAATACGCCATTTCTATAACGAACTATATTATTATTACATGAACACAGATTTTTTTTTTTATGCAAAAGCAATGTGAGTTTACAAAAAATTTTAATTAAAATCTTTTTTTTTTTTTTACAAAGATGAGACTGTTGAAAAACGTGAGAATCTAAAACTAAGAAAAAATTTAAACAGTTTAAATAAATAACAAACTCTTAAATTTATCATCATATTTTAATTCATGAATTTCACATTACATTATAACTCAAAATCTTAGAATTTAGGTTTATGGTTGGTCTCTCATCGTAGGATGTCTAACCATACAAACTTGCTCTGCACTGCCAATTTTTTGACATGTGCCGTCCATACCACTTGTAGTGGGGAATCACAAAATCTATAATGCAAAAGTGCAAACCATGTATCTGACTCAAAATCTTAGGACATCTATATGTCTTTCTTATGTCTCTCTTTGTTCTCCTGTTCGAAGTGAGATATTTAAGCATAAACACATCTACACATAAAATTTCAACCAAAACAAGAAATTTGCAATCCAACGTTCGTGGTTCTACTTTTTGTGAGTCAAACATCATTGATGTGTCAAAAACACGTACTCACCTAATATTTCCCTCTTGTATTTCAATTATGATATACTATCTAACATTTCCCTTCTTTTACATACAAATGATGAGAGACTACTTTAAATTGTTGTGATTCTTGGTCTTCTCTTTCCTCTTTCTACTTCGTTACCTTAATTGCTTCAGATCAATTTCTCTAAAGTTCATACCAAGCTTGACAATATACAATTTAATTTTAGATAGTATCAAATTATTAATGAAGTTCATTCAATGATATTAAATAATTTATTTTTTTTATTTAAATTTTAATTATCAAATAATATATATTATTTTAATTTTACTTAAAAAATTTCACTAAATATTTTTCTTTTAAAATTTCACAGCAGATCAACCCAGCAGCAGTGCCCCGGTGATTCCCAAACTAGGAGAGACACAAATTCAATCAGTGTCCCTTTATCTGGGGGTTTGGTTGTACGAATTAATATTCTAACAAGCAAGCGTGCCATTGGTCTAAACAATTGTTGGTGTTTTATGGCTTAGAAAATGGGTTTGTTACTCGTACGGGGGTTGATGGACGGGAGACAACCGGATAATTGTTTTTTTCTTCTTTGTATATTATACATTAATTTTAAATTTATTATACATAAATTTTAATTTTTATATACATTATACGTATTATAAATCATTTTTAAACATATTATCCATGACTTTAAAACATTTTTATTCTTATACTTATTCCAAATAAACTATTTTTTCAAATAATAAAAAATCGGTGAAACCTACAATAAATCTCACCGTCCCTCTCAATCATTTCTATTTTCTGTGGGGTCAAAGATTGGTCAAAAAGGAATAGTATGAGACAAAGCTTACTGTTATATATTAACTGTGGTAAGTTATAAGTTTTTTTTCTGGACGCTAACCCCATTGAAATTGGAGAAAATGGACACGGAGTGCAAGTAGACTGAAAAATTGCTTCCAACAGTACGCAAAGCGGCAAAGGTGCGATTTTTACTTTTCTATCTCTTTTGATTCTCTATGGCCTCATACCAAAGAATGTCGAAAATTTAATCACTGACAAAAGATTCTAATAATTCCATACTTTAAATGGCAATTAGATAGAACTTCTCCTAATGCTGCAATGTCATGCACTAAGTATTACGAGCTACTTAGCTAGTTTGGTACAAGTGTAGTCCTGTGCAAAATGGTACAAACACCCCGACATTTTTACTGCTCTCTCTAACCTCTCTCTATCTCTCCAACTCTCTCGTTGGCAAAAGACCTCCTTGTTGGCCAGTGGCAGGTGGCTTCTCACCTCCAATGGCCAGCCACCGAACCTTCTCCTCGTGCTTCTGCTCTGGTTCGCCTCCTTTTCCTCTTTCTATTCACTTGTCCCTGTCTCTTCTCCCTCCCCTCTCTGTTTTCTATTTCTTTAGACCTCTGTGTCAGCTTATGAGGCTTCTTGGCTTTCTGTCCCTCAGATCAGGTCTCAATAATGTCACACACGGCCTTCTCGGCTCCAGCTCTACATTGACCGGTGATTTGCCACCACTTTCTCTCTGTTTTTAGCGCTTGCGCTGCCGCCTCTGCCACAGCTTCAGCCACCGACACAGCAGTACTGGTGGCCTGTGCTACAATCTACTGCTCTGTTTTGTTGTCGGCACCGTCGTATCGATCCTAGGCGCGTCTGTCGGAGTCCACAGTGCTTCAGCTTGAACTGGTGTTGCCCCCACTTACATTGCTTTTGCTGACGCAGTCATTGGCGTCGCTCATGTCCTCGTAGTCAAGAGACACGTATCCACCGCCTTCTCCTGCCACCGCCGCTACTGTCGTCGGAACTAATTGGAAATGTCTTTGTTGGTTGTTGTTTGATTGTTTATTGTTTGGTTAGGTGACCTGTACTGTTTATGTGGTTGAATCTGTTTGTACTGTAGTTCTGGTAGAAATTATTGTTGTACATACTCAATTGATTTTTATTATAAATTAGTCAAAGTATGATATTTATTATCTTGTACAGTTTAATTCAGTTGACGTTAACTTAGCTGAAATTTTAATTATAGTATGCTTTCCTTCAGTTTAGTAGGTACCCTCTTTAAGAAAGTTTGCCGAAAATGATTTTATGTTTAATTTGTTACTGGTCATTTGATTATGCTGATTGAAAGATATCGGTACTGTTTTTTATTCTTACGTTTTATAGGTGTTTTTTGTGTCAGTTTTATATACAAATTTTTATAATATTTAATATAATAATTTTTTTTGATTAAAAAAAAAAGAAAAAGGTTATATGATCTTGTGCATTTGCTTAGCAGGTCCGCGCCAAACTATTAGTTTTACATTATTCTTTCTATGACGGAAAAAAACAAAAAAAAACTCCATATAATTGCGGCAAAACTAGTGGCAGCCAAAGTCGTGGTTAAACTATTAAAATATTACAAAAGATGTAGTAAACTGTAATTTATTACATTTTTCTTGCATCAAATACAAAAAACTTGATAATAGGAAGAGAATGACTCACTTGATAAGCTGGTAGTCTTGTTGGTAATTTTATATACTTTTTTTCAGATTGGTTTAAACTTGATTCTTATTGTTATCACTCACTTTTTATAGAAGGCTATTTATATTAAGAGTATGATATTGAGTTGTTAATATTGTAGTTAAATGTGATAGAGATTTATTTAAATTTAATAATATTTAGATAATAGATTGTTCTTTTTAAAGAGATTAAATAAAAATATTTACAAATAATTTTGAACCCATTCTATAAATATGATGATTAGTATATTTATTATATATATATATATATATTGCAAAAAAGAAGAAGAATAGGTGAACTCGTGCATCATTTTAGACATTCAATGAAAAAGAAAATTGAAAAAAATAAAAGAGAGGGAGAGAGGCGAAGTACCATGAAATGAAACAAATGCTGACAAGTTTGCTCAAACATAGAAAAACAGACGCCACTTACCAAAAACTCTAATTTGAATAGTATTATTATACAGTTATATAATTTATGATATATAAAAAATATGTAATTAATTTAATAATTTATTTATATTTTTATTTTAAATTTAATATATTTTTAAAATTTAATAATTTAAATTTTTATATATTAATTTTATATTTATTATTACGCGTATATGTATTTTTTTAAACCATTTACTTGGGCGGCCTATCTGAAGCACACATCATCAAGGCTAATGGGTCATAGCCCTCGCTACTCAGAGCTTGGGCGGCGCAGCACGCTGCAACTTACTGCATCTCCATGGATTTTTATTTACAAGATTGCATTTGAGTGGAATCGAAGACTTGCATAAAAGTAACAATAAAAGGCTGATTTTTTTGGGGGAAGTCAAAAGAACCCAAGTTCCAAATTAAGTGAATGCTGCAAACGTTTGGCAGCGCAGTTATTTTGGTGTTGTTGTACTGACTTCTTGACCATTTCGAAATCATTCAACATTTCCTTGTCATATCTTTGGCTTTGATTCGCTTTCCCTCACTTTTCCTTCTTTTTCCCCTCCTTTGTTTAAGAATCGTTTTTGTTGCGAATATTATAGGAAGACATGCATGGAGCTGAACCGCGTCAGAGAAAAAACTGAACTGTGTCAAGTTTCAAATTAAAGTTTGATTTTTAAGGGAAAAATTTAGATAGATATAAAAAAATACAGATACAAATAGTGTACAGTACTTAATTAATTATTTTATAAAATCAATTGATTAATATTTTTAATAAAAATAAACATATTTTTTATCGACTTTTAATTATAAATATTAACCAACTAATTACATAAATTAATTAATCTATTATTATACATTTGTTATCCATCTAATATTTCTGCGTCTAGGCTTAGATATGCATTGTAAAAGGTGCTCAGAGTTAGTAGTTCTATCCAGTTGGCCATAAGTCCCTAAAGGCTTTTTAGGTGATCTACTTGTTGCTTTATTTTTTTTTTTTTGTTAGGAGATTTTTTAAATGTAAGTTATATAATAAAAATAATTCTTTTTATTTCTATAAAATTTAAAAATTTTATTTTATAAAAATTTAAATTTTAATTATTGAACAGTCTCAAAAGAATTTTTTTTTTCCTTTTCTTTTGCTTTGTTATTTTAGAGCTGTAAATGGCAAGTTGTTGCAGGGGAAGGCGTGTAGGCACATGACCTTCGCAACATGGTTGGGCCGCTTCATCCTCCTTTTCTTTTATTATTATTATTATTATTTTTGTCTATAAAGAGCCCTATTGAGTATTGAAAGGGGGAAAAGTGAAGTTTGGTGGGACTTGAACCCCCCACCTACTGATTGAAAGACAACCCTCTTAACCAATTGAGCAAATGTTCAACTTTTGTGTTTTTTATATTTTCCAGATGATCTTGGAAAGTGGTTTGGAAATTAACCATCATGGGGTTGCACACTTGGGCTACCAAAATGGTAAGCGGGCCGAGCTTTTCAAAGAGAAAGAACTACTCTAAAGCTTGTATTGGGCTCTTGCACATATAGCTCACAATTTCACTATTTTTCCTCTCCATTCGCATCCAATTATTTTTGCTAAAGGGGATTAGACTTAGCCCAAATAGTTTGAAGCTTTACTTTCAACTTTCGATCTTGATCTTACTCTCATTGCTCCCTTGCCCTTATCGCTGTACCAACTCCTAATAGCAAAATAATAATAATAATGCTAATTAAAGCGTATATGGGAAGCTGTTAGGCCATATCCATTGACCATTTGAACGGACAATGCTACGTAAAAATAAAAAAAAAGATATATACAAAAAGATACATTGTTGGATTATATCACAATAGCAAATGTTTATGACCAAATAAAAAGTTAGCTAGACAGTACTGAGATTGTAACAATCAGTATATTTTATGTAATCATAATAATAAAATGTATAATAAAAAAATATTATTATTTTTTTCAATTCACATTTTTTTTATTGCAGTTACAGAAAGTATACTAATTATTGTAGTGTAAATACTGTCTAAATAATTTTTTAGTTTGGCTATATAATCAAGCTCATATCACAAAATTAATCAACATTAGTTGAGGACATATTACACTTGCATGTTGCAATATACATACCTTACTGGCTGCAAGGGTAATTCAAGAGGCTAGGATATCATTCCCTCTTTTATGTGTCATTTTCCTCACATTTTCTACTCTTTCAAGGACTCTTTTTACAGCTATATCAAATGCATCTCCAAGAGTCTGGGATTTGGACCTGAAATCTGCATATATAACCTTTGGAATCAGCCTTATAACCTCCTCTCTCTTAGCCAACATCTCCTCCTTGGAAACCTGAAGCAATGTCTCATTGATTCTGATTTGCCCTTCTTTTACCAAGTTCTGCGGTATGAACACAGAATATGTTGAATAATTCTCCGGCAAGTACCAAACGTATTGCGAGTAAGCGGAGCCCGGATGGAAGAACACTGGAATGCAACCTGCCAAAATGGATTCAAACGTTGATCGCCGAGTTGGTGAATCCCCTGGAGGCTGCAAGCAAAAGATCGAGTCCTGAAACACCCCGATCACCTCGATTGGGTTCTCACACTTGCTTCCAGGAAAGTTGCAATCTAATAACTTGCAAATACTCCCTGAAGCTAAGCAATGATCGATGATCTCGTTCCGGATAGAATCAATCGTACCCGGTCGCGGGGCGCCTGTGAAAGTGAACAAGTATCGCCTGTCGCGTGTTCTCATCCTGTTTTGCCATTGAAGTATCTCACTCTCATGCGAAGGATGGAAATGAGTGGGGTATGGCACTGCAAATTCGTTGCCCCAGGAAGTCGATTCAATTGACAAAATGGTCATGTTCATGGCCTCAGGCAGATTCAACAGCTTACTTCCCCAATCCATATCATTATCAGATTGCCTCCGAAAATCCGAAGCAATCCTTCCAATGGCAAAGAAATGGTCTCTTCCCCACATTCTTTTCCACTCAGGTCTTTGTGCCACCCACTTGACCATATCAAGTCCCAACGCATCTCTGGTCGATGCATTGTGAGTCCGAAGGTTTCGACCAAGATCAAGGCCCGCGTAAAATGGCACGAAAATGGCAGAAGCCAATGAAGAATCATTAGTCAGGCACCTGTAATTCTTCATTCTGTTACGAAACAGAATTTCTAAAACAAATTGGTTCGTCTGAAACCAACTTTTCTCCAACACAACTCTGTCAGGATCCTCAACCTGACGACCAAGGCCTGAATTTTCCAGGTATGGGCACATGTCATACCATGGCCTTAGTAGCCAGCTGCAATTTCTGATCACATCATCATTGAACCGCTGCGGAAGATCATGAACATATATGTAGCTATTCAAGCAAGAATCTGCCTCTTCAACATTGCCAGCCCGTTCTTTAATTTCATTGACAGGAATTGTACCTTCAGTTGCATTATCTGCCATGTTCAGTTGATATAAACTCAGATTCCCAATGAAGTCAGGAACTTTACCTGATATGAAGTTGCCACTGATATCCAAAAACTGTAGGCTTGGGTAATGAGAGGTAAAATTTGTCAGAGAGCCAGTAAACTGATTTCCACTTAGTTGCAATGATTGCAGTGAAGTTATATTGGACTTCCTCTTTGGCATTTGACCAGTGAATCCATTGTCCAAGAGCAACAACATATTTAAATTAGAGGAATTTGTGAACAAAGTGTCCCGAACTTCCCCTGAAAAGTTGTTGCTGGATAGATCTAAACAGAACAAATAGTGCATGCTTCCAAAAGAGAACGGAATGCCACTTTCAAAAGCATTTGCCGAGAGATTACATATTTCTACATTTGGAATAATACCACCAACATTCTGTTGAAGCTGCCCGTGGAAGTGGTTGTCTAAGATATCAATCTTGTTTATGATTAAGCTAGAATTAGAGGATAAATGAAATGGACCGATGGAGGAATTATTTCTAAGACTCAGAAACTCTAATTGGGTATGGTTTTCAAGCAACCAATTGGGGAAGGTTCCTGTGAGGTTGTTTGATGACAAGTCCAAGATTCTGAGAGATGTCAAATTAGCAAGACAAGGGGGAATAATTCCACTTAGATTATTGCGGCTGAGATCCAACTCTTGAAGGTTCTTTAGTTCACACAAACCTGCAATAGAAGAAGACAGCATAATCACCAGGATTTTCCATAACAGAAGAAGGATATTAATCACTACTTTTGAGCATTGATGAAATGTTAACAACTACCTTCTTGGGCTAAAGGTCCATTAAGTTTGTTGCCGGCCAATGATAAAGCTTTGAGTGAAGTTATATGGCCAAGAGAATGGAAAATATCTCCAGAAAATTCATTGTTACTCAAATCTAGGATTTGCAATTTCTGGAAAACAGCAAGTTCTGCCCCCAAAACAAAACACACGCAAAGGAAACAGGTTAAAATCGTTAAAGAATTCAGAGAAATGCGACTCCAATGTAATGTTGCTTCATTCTAGGTTTGAGCCTGGAGGCCCATAAATTGTTTCAACGTCAATTATGCAAAGCATAATCGGAAACTTTTTAAGACTAAAGCATACATAAGCTGCATAATACTTAATTTCTTGGCTATGAGTAGGATGCAAAGATTAAGAGACCGCATGGTCAACTTATATAATAATGCATATATATAGGGAGATGATGAAATCTCCCATTAAATTTTTTAAAGTGACATTTATATAATAATGCATACTTTCTTTTCTGAATCTAAGTAGCTTGAGACCATTTGAAAATTTTAATTTATTTCAGAAGGAGTGCTTGAAATTATAGGGATCTTGAGTATGCATGTCTAACTTACACAACATAACAAATATAAAGGATACCAGTAAACAAAGAGAAAGAACATAAAGGACAGAGAAGAAGAAAAAATTAGAGAAAATTCCCATAGAAAAGAACAAGCAGTACCTGGCAGCATTGTCAAGGAACCATTGAGGAAATTCCCAGAAAGATCCAAGATTTCTAAGTTTTTCAAGGTTGCTAAATCTGCAGATACATTCAGGGGAAAAGAGGTTGAGTAAGACAGACCAACTGTAAATTTCATTGTTTGAGTTACTTTTTACGTGGTAAATTTTCATGCCTTGAGTTGGGAAGACGCTATCGAGGCGGCACCATGCAAGACAGAGATTCTTGAGAGATGTTATGGCACCCAACGATTTCAAACTGCTCTTTGCGATGAGGTTACCTTCAAAGTTCAACACCTCTAAATTTTGCAATCTTGACAAACCTTCCAAAATTATAGTACCATTTAGATTATTCCAACTTAGGTCCAGCTGCTCTAAGTTTGCCAAAGAAGCTAGTTCTGCCAAAAAGAAATAAACAGTGTGTTACAAACTGTGAATTTATGAAGAAAAAAAAAAGCTTAAATTTACCGAATTGCAATACCTGTTGCAGAAACGGATTCCTCTATATTGTTACCGGCAAGATTCAGAGCCTTGAGCGATGTAAGGGTACTTACAAAGGGTAGGACGTTGCTATTGAATCTGTTGGCTCTTAGATTCAGTGCTATCAAATTCTTCAACTCCTTAAAATCTGCTACATATGGTGTTCAAGTGTTATTCCCCAATATGCATTACCGATAAGAAAGTATTGAGTCAAATTCATTTAAATTCAATTTTATTTTTGTTAATAGATTCGTTGCCTTATTAAATAACTTAATTCATCTTAACTAACTTACTCCTAACTTATAAACCTTTATATTTTTTCACCCCTACCAACGTGGGATTCCATCTTCCAACAGGATTCATTCTGGCCAATAAAGATATCATAACTTTCAGATTATGGCAACAAAATATACATGCCCATATAACTTTGAGTGTAAAGTCACCAATAGCTCCAAAAGTTTCTGAAAACTAGCCATATTATTTACCTTTTCTGGTTACAAAAACAAGAAAAAAAAAACAAAAAACAAAAAAATAAGATAAAATAAAATAAAAGGAAGAGAGACAAAAATAAAAAGCTAAAACAGGCAGATTAAAGATTTATATGTTGCCTTTACCTTCGACCAGTGGGGGATCACTGAGATCATTAAAGCTAAGATCCAAAATCTCCAGTTGTTCAATAGCCTTTAACTCTGAAGAAAGATTACAGTTGTTCAACGCACAAGTAAACACGTATATGTAACATGTTGAAATGAAGATTTATAATGGTGGTGAATATATAAACTGTGTACCTTTGGCTGGGAAAGATCCTCTAAACCTATTCCAACTCAGGTTCAAAGTCCTCAAAGAAATGATTTCACCAAGAGATGGTAGGATACTGTTTTGGAAGCGGTTCTTTGCAAGATCTAGGACTTCCAACATCTTCAAACTGGACATTTTCGCAAAACCTGCCAGAAAAATTTGCTTGGTGACAAAACGAATGACCTAAAAAGATGCAGAAGGGATTGTGTTTCTGCCACTTATAACGACCAGGTTCTCATTCAGACATGCAAAATGGCAAAAAACATAATTTTAGAAACAGTTGAACATATTGACTTCCTCAATTAAGAAGTCAAAACGATCTAGTCTGCATGTACGTACCGTGATTCTCATAGCAATCAGTGAACCAATTTCCATGCAAGCCTAGATTGCGCAACTCCTCGAAATGGAGAAACAAGGACACATTTAGAAACCAAATTTTGTTGTCACTAACAAAGTTATCTGGTGTCAGGCTAGTGTTATTGAGTAAGAGCTCAATGACTCGGCCTGTGGTGCTATTACACTTGACTCGCTCCCAACTGCAACAGTCAGACACCGGATTATCAGTCCAGGAAGGAAGCACACCCTCTGTCCTCACCCCATTTGACTCCAAGTAGTCCCTGATACTTAACAAACCCAACCTCTCTTCCTCTATGCAACTCTCATAACCACTTAACCATAGTAAATTAATCAGAACCCACAACACATGTTTCCTGGAAAACCACAACTCCATTGGAATGCAAATTAACCAGCAAATTGAGAAAAGTAGCTTTAAATTTTTGCGCACACTAATCTAATTTCCGAGGCATACAACACATGCCGCCGTGTAATGAAAGTAGACCTGACGAGAAGCATCACTTTCACAATATCGCTGCAAAGTCAACTGTTACATCGGTGCAGTTGCCAGACATTGTTAAGAATTAGTAGAGGAGAAAAGTCCCTGTATCTTCTGATTTTTCTTTCTTTCTTTTCTCTTTTTCTTTTCTTTTTTTTATTTTTATTTTTAGCTGTGATTTTTCACTCTAAATGTGCCAAACAAAAAAAATGATATGCGTTTATTTTGCTCTTGATTCTACTCAAAGTCTCAAATGTATATTTTAAGGAAATTATTGTTGTAAGCCTAATTCTTGAGACTCACAAATTCTTGGCCTGACTTTTCAAAAAACTACTGAATTTCAGTAATATGCAACACCTCTCACTGTCTCCATCCCTAAGTTTCATCATTTTTCTTAGAGCACGGTTTAAAGGTTGAATTTTTAACTCAAGAAAATGTCCAAATAATAACAAACTTATAATTTTTAGTTACAATAATTATATTTTACATAACAAAAAATGATTGTGATAAAAATTTTATTATTTAAAGTTGAAGGCTTATTACATTACGGATATTTTTTGGATAAAAAAAAAATAATAGGGCTTCTAACTTTTCTCTTTTTTATTACATCCTGTCTTTTTTTTTGTTTATTTTTTTTTCTTGGACTTAACTACAGTTTTAATTTACGCTTATTTCATCTCAAAAATTTCCATTTTTCTTTCACTTTGTACATCATCAGACCTAATCTTAATAAAACAAAAATTTGCCAACAATATCTTTAAATAGATCCAAGCTTTATCTTTGGTTGTCAAGAGAGAGGAACTTATGACTTAGCTATGAAGTCTTAACAAAATGGTTAAATTTGTTCGCCATTTTGTTCTCTTGTACATCTTACATAGCTATTTAACATGACGAAATCGTGAAAAATATTGACATAAAAGGGCTCTAGTGCAAATGTAATGGGGGCTATTTTGTAAACTTGGTCTATTTTTTTCACCAAGTTCAAAATTAAAACACTGCCTGTAAAAATAAATTGGAAATTGTGAAATGCAGCTTCATTTCGTTTTTAAACTTTAAAGATGACCTTGACTTGAAGCATGAATGATGGAATTGACGTTCTTGTTCTAATGGTGACATTTGGCTGGTTGACCTTACTTGACTCATTACTCTATGGGAAAAGTTATTTGTCCGGACCCGACAGCCAGAAAAGTTGCTGTAATGACGTGGTAGGGAATATTAAATTGAGAAAAAAATGAATGACATGAAAATGAAAAGTATTTACTGAAGAGCGGGAAATAAGAAGCAGTGTAGCGCAAAAAAAAGGGAAGGAGGGAAAAAAAATCTAAAAGAGCAGGAAAAATTAAGAAAAAAAGCAAGTACTGTAGGTTGAAAAAAAAAAGAATATTTGGAAAAAAGAAACCCCCAAAGCCCCTGCAGCGTCGATATGCGCTCAATTTCTAAAACCACAACCATAAATTGTCTTTCTTACAATGCACTGGGTTAGACAAACAAGAGCGACAAAATGGTGATAGCCAGAGAATTTTGCTGCAAGGATGATGTCAATGAGAGATTTGTGGAGGAAGTAGCTAGGGAATAAGCAACAACCGAAATGACGCAGGGAAATTGGTGTGTGGTCATCTAAACACGGTAAGAATTGGCTGAGCATAGTATAATGTAGTAGTGCTTTAAGTGAAATATAGCGCATAAATTTGATGCTTTATTAACTGGGTCTGTGTTTGCAATTGACGTAAATTATAAATAGGGAATAATGAGTATTTTCAACTGATTACAAACTATCAAAGAACTAATTGACTAAGTGTGGGAAAGCAAACAGAGAAAGTGATGTAGGTTGTGCCATAAAAAGGCTTCGGAAGGTATAATTTAGATGGGTTAACAAATTGTTGTGGAATATGGATGGGAATTGTAGTAAAATTATAAATCTTATGTTGGTAGGCGTGAGCAGAATCCTGATGAGGACTTGTAGTAAGAACACTTTTAAGAATTGTGGGTTTCCGCAAATTCCTCAAGTCAGGACGTGTTGGGAATACAACTATATGAAAAGATATGTTTAGTAGTATGATGTACAAAAATGTAGCATTTGTAAATGATATTAAATAAAGTTAGATATATTGTGAGGCTGGCAAGATGTATTGGAAGAGATTAGTGAATGAAACTCATCAAAAATCCCTGATGCATAAAGTAATGATGATTGAAATTCATTAGTGTTATATGCATTGCAGGTGTAGAACAGTTGAGCTGTGGAATGGTCAGTGTGTTTGAAGACGATAGAGGGAGAGAAGGTGAAGTTTATAGTGATTGTATGGAGCAGCAAAATGGAATAAAAAATGGGGATGAGGGGGAACCAACTGTTGGAATGATATTTAAGGAGCATGAAGGAGTGTTTGTTTTACAAAGCGTATGGAAAATCAAAGGGCTTTGGGATATGTAGACGTGACAGTAAGAAGAATGAAATGACTGGGGATGTTAGGTGGATGACCTTCACGTGCACTAAAGCACGGGAACACAAGTCAAAGGGGAAGAATTTGTTAGCACCACGACCTAATGGAAGAATTTCGTGTGGAGCTCGAGTTTGCACAGCAAAGAGAGAAAGGTTGTGGATGATAAGTAAGGTAGTGTTAGTGCACAACCATGAGATTAGTCCGACAAGTTCTCGATTTATAAGGCAACATCGAGAAGTGGATGTCCATAGTAAACGGCAGTTAGAATTGAATGATATGGCAGGATTACGACCGTGTCACAATGTCAAAGCAGTTATTTATGAAGCAGGTGGACATGAGGAGATGACATGTCTTAGTGTCGATCGAACCAACCATGTGAATAAAGTTCGTAGGTTGCAACTAAAGGATGAGGATGTTGAGGCTATTCATGAACTGTTTGGGAAGTTGCAGGCTGAAAATAGAGATTTTGTATACGTGATAAAGCCAGACAAAGAAGGTAGGTTGAAACATGTATTTTGGGCTGATGGGAGATGTAGGGCAGCTTACCAGGAGTTTTGTGATGTTATCACATTTGATACCACGTATCTTGACAATAAGTATGACATGCCGTTTGCATCTTTTGTTGGTGTGAATTAGCATAGGAAGTCCATTCTCTTAGGCTGTGCTCTAATAAATAATGAGAAGTCGAAGACCTACAAATGGTTGTTTGAGACATGGTTGAACTGCATGTATGGGAAGTGGCCTGATGCAATAATCACAGATCAATGTGGAGCTATTGGGGAAGCTGTTAGGACTGTTTTCCCTAATACTCGACATAGGTGGTGTCTATGGCACATTTTATGTAAGATTCCATCTAAATTTACAAGAAACGATGAATATGATGATGTTAAAGATGCATTTATGGAAGCAGTTTATGATACCTTAACAGTTGAAAATTTTGAGGAGAAGTGGTCGAGCATGCTATTTAATTTTCAGCTAGAGTCTAATGAATGGCTAGCCAATATGTATGAAAATAGGCAGCGGTGGGTTCCTGTTTTTGTTAGATCATCCTTTTGGGTTGGAATGTCATCAACCCAAAGAAGTGAGAGCATGCATTCATTTTTTGATGGATTTGTGCACGCAAGGACATCATTAAGCCAGTTTGCACAACAATATGGTCTAACAGTGCAAAATAAGGTGGAGAAGGAGAAACAAGAGGATTTCTTGTCTTTGAATTCGATAATTCCTTGTGTGACTCGATTTAAGTTTGAGGTTCAACTTCGTAATGCTTACAGTAACAATATTTTTAGGCTTGTGCAACAACAGTTGACTAATATCATGTATTGTGATATGAAAATTGTGACCCAAGTAGGAACCAATGTAATCTGTGAGGTTGTTGAGATGGTTGAAAGTGGTAGTGAAAGTAATACATGGTTTAGGTTCATAGTTCAATTTGATGTGGAAAACCAGACTTTTGAATGTAATTGTAAGTTGTTTGAGTTCATGGGTATTCTTTGTGCACATGTTTTCAAGGTCATTGCTATACAGGATATTCAAGTGATACTTGACAGATACATCCTGAGGCGATGGAGGAAGGATGTTGTGAGACGTCATAGCTCAATGACAACAGGTTTGGCTTCAGCATCGATAGCAATCCAACGCACAAAACAGTTGGAAAATGCATTTTATTATATAGTTGAGAAGACAGTTAATGAGGAGAGTAAGTTTGAATCTTTTTTGAGAATCTTGCATGACCACAAGAGTAGCCTAGATAATACAACTAGCAGCTGTCCAGGTTCATTTGGACAGCAAGATGGGAATAGTGGTCATGGTAAAGGTAAAGATGATGAATCATCTAAGAATTCCTCTAAAATAACCTATAAAGATCCAGTAATTGTTCGCCGTTAGGGGGCGACCAAAGAACAAGAGGACTGTACCTTCATTTGAGAAAGCAAGTCGTAAAACATTTACTAGGAGGAGGCAAAAGAGTGTTAGGACCCCACATTTTGTGCAGAATATTAGTGAACCGTCTGCAAGTTTATTACAGCAACAGGTTTGGCTAATGTACTTGGTGAACATAGTATAGCTTATGTGTTAATTGACAATTTACAAAGAAAATAAGAATATTATGTTTTTGTCTTTTAAATTTTAGGCAAATGGAGTACAACTTCAACCTCTCGGAGTCTATTCTATATGGCCAATGGGTAGTTTTGGTGCACCGATCCCTTTAGACACAGGAAGCTAGGTATGAAATAAATTACCTTTGTTTATTGGTGGAAAAATTTATGGATTTTATATGATAACTTGCGGTGTATCATCCATGTAGGGAGTAATCATGTGTTTACTTTGTAGTAAGGGAAATAGGTTACATTACACAGGTATTTGGAGTTGAAGGTTAAGCTTAATTAACTGTTATCTTTATTGGTCATAATGGTTGCATAGGTCATGATACGACAATCACATTTACCTGCAGGATCGCATCAGCCATTCTTTGGACTAGTTCCCCCAAATCTGTACCCACTGAACACATAGACTCATGGTAGTGAAAGGTACGTCCAATATTCTAATGGGGTATGTGTAATTTGCCATTATTTGAGAAATTGTGCAACCCCCTCTCTACTTACTTCAATGCTGTTGACATATGCAGCTACTAAATGGAATACAAGTTGCATGACCCTCCGTGCAGTTTACAAGATGAATTGAAGATAGAACTTTCATGGACAGCAATGCCATTTGTGGAGTTAGTCAATTGTATTTTTGACGAAGAAAAATGTTCTTTTACATCAGAATACAAATACTATATTTTGTAATGTTAAAGGTATAGATGATAAGTATTTGAGAAATGATAAAGAATTATAGGCAGTTGTCCATTATAATTATGGGAATAATAGTCTGTCCTTACAATCCAAATAGTGATTCAAGGAATGCGTATATGTTGGTAACCAAAGTCCAACTTAGACATTGTTGGTAGTTTGGACCCGTTTGGAAGGGCAAATTTATTGTAAGGGCAATTTTATTTAGAATCCTGTTACGTGGACGCAGAAGAGAAGATGCAGAGAAGATGCAGAGAAGATGGAAATTTTTTTTTGTGTAACTAACAAACTTATTTGTGCAACAAGATGCATAATTTCTGCAACAAAAAATAGATGAAAAAATACTTTTAAATTTTGTTGCTATAATTGAGCGTCTCGTTACACAAATAACCCAACTGGTTGCACAAAAAAATTTTCCCGTCTCCGCCACATCTTCATTTTCCCGTCCCCCTACATTTAGCCTTTTATTGTAAGATGACAACAAACCAAGTTGTTACCGAAAGTTTACTAAACATGTACTGCATGATGCTTTGTGTCGGTGGTGACATAGGTATCAAGGTGCTCGACTCATTGATTGTTTTTGACTATAGTGTAGCTGTTTGAAGGCCCATTCATGTAATGAAGGAATGTGCTTGTCAAAGGCCCTAGAAGATGCTCGAGTGCCTTTATATTTTCCCAAAATAAAACTAAAAAAATAAAATCCATTATTTAAATAATAATAGTGGGAGCAACGCGAGAGATTGGATGAATGAGGTAAGTTGAGGCCTACGATGTGTTGGATTGTGCATTGGATTTTTTAATAGGAAAAGATGTATGGCCAAATGGAAAGTTTGTGTAAGATTTTCCCGACGAAAAAAGATAGGTGGCCGGGGAAAAAATTGCCGGAAGATGTTTTTGTATTGCAACCTAATTGATTAATTGTGCAACTAGTTGGATCTATTGTACAATAAAAAGATAATGATTTTTTTACTCCCGTTTAGTTGCACTTGTAATTAAAATAGTTGCACAATAAATCTAACGAGTTGCATTATGAATTTTTTATTGGCCACTTCCTCCGGCCATGTAAGAGGTCCCCCGACGAATTGCAATCTGTTGGGAATTTTTAGCAATCAGCTGGATTCATTGTCCAAGAAAAGCATAGTGAGTTTTGTCCTTCTTTTGATTACACATAGAAACAAGATAGTTGCAGAATGAATATAACAAATTGTACGTTAGAAATTTCTCCAACCATGTATTAGTACCTGAATAAGTCACAAGGGCATATTGTGATGGCAATTTCAAGTGTTTTGTTTTCAGGTCTTGTTACATGACTGGAAAAATTTGTTGGAAAATTTTCTATAATGCAACTTGTTGTATTAATTGCGCAACCAAATGGATCCATTGTGCAGCAAAAAAATAATGATTTTTAGCCCTGTGTAGTTGCACTTGTAGCCCAAACAGTTGCACAATAAATCCAAGGAGTTGCATTTTGAAAAATTTTTCAGCCACTATGTCCGACCATGTAAGACGATCCTTTTCTGAATTGCAGTTTATTGGAAACTTTTAGCAATCAGCTGGATTCTTTGTTCAAGAAAAGCATAATGAATTTTATACTTCTATTGATTACGCATAGAATCAAGATAGTTGCACAATGAATGTAACTAGTTGTATTTTAGAAATTTCTGCAACCCTGTAATAGTCCCTGAATAAGTTACAGGGGCATATTGCGATGGCACTAGGGACGGATCTAGTATAGGAGGAGGGGGGCAATTGCCTCCCTCCAAAGTTTAAGTAAAGTACAATTATAGGAAAAAAATATCTCAAAAAGTAGCCATTGTCGTAGCGGATCTCGCCTTCCTCCCCCCCACATCATTGATGTCGCAGGTTCGAGAGAAAGGGGGCACAATTTCATGTGTTTTTTTTCGGGTTTTGTTATATGCCTGGAAAATTTTGCTTGAAAAATTTTCGTACTGCAACTTTTTGGATTCATTGTGCAACTGTCTTCATTACAACTACAACTAAAAAAGGGAAAAAAGTTTATGAATATAATTAGTTGCAGTTACAGAAGATCTTCGGGCAACTTCTTCTCCGGCCATACAACTTTTCCCTTTCCGTTTTGGGAAAAGTTGTATGGCCAAAGCAACAGTTTCTCAAAGAATTTCGGGAACTGCAACCAGGTTGATTCATTGTCCAATCGACTGGATTCATTGTCCAACGAAAGGATATTGATTTCGTTCCTTCTATTAGTTGCAGTTGTTATGAAAACTTTTGCCCAATGAATCTAACAATTATTATCTTTTTGTCGCACATTAAATCTACCAATTGGCACAATGGATCAACCTTATTGCAGTTACCGAAATTCTTCCAAAACCTTTTTCTCCGGTCATACAATTATTTCATGTTAACTTTGGAGGGAATAGTTTCATGGCCGAAGACAAATTATTTTTTAGAATTTCCAGATTTGTCTTTTTTAGATTTCATTCGTCACTAGCTGGATTCATTGTGCAACTAGGTAATAGTAATTTTTTTGTTTGTTTTTTAATTGCACTTGTAATTCATAACGTTGCACAACGGATGTAGTGAATTGCAATTCAGCAACTTCTCCGACCATTTACTTTAGCCATGTAACAGTACCCGCTTTCCCTTTTTGTTTCCTTTTTTTTCCATTTTATGGCTGGAGAAGAAGTTGCCGGAAGATCGTTTCAAACTGCAACATTTTGGATTATTTATGCAACCATTTTGATTCATTGTGCAACAAAAAGATATTAATTTTTCCCCCTTTAGTTGCACTTGTAATAAACACAGTTGCACGATAAATCTAACGAGTTGGATTCTGGAAATGTTTTTGGCCACTTTCTTCAAAAAGTTGTAATCAAAACACTTGTAACAATAGTTATGGGTATTGTTACATGCTCGGGGAAATTGTCAGGAAAAATTATTGGAATGCAACTTGTTGGAATCATTGTGTAAATGCTTGGATAACAAGTGCAACTAAAAGAGAGGAAAAAATTTATGGTGCACTATGAATCCATCTGATTGCACGATGAATCTAGCTGATTGCAGTTCTATAACATCTTCCTACAACTTCTTCTTCTGGTGTACCACATTTGCAAAGAAGGAATATATAAGGGTGCCATTACACGGCCAGAGAAATTTGCCCAAAAAATTGATGGAATGCAACGTTTTGGATTGTTTGTGCAAATGTCTTGATTGAAAGTGCAAGTAAAAGAGAGAAAAAAAAAACTATTATCTGGATTCATTGTTGCACAATCAATCTAGCTGATTGCCCAATTTATCCATCTTGTTGCAGTACTTGAAGATCTTTTGGAAACTTTGTCTATACAACTTTTCCATATTTGAAAATAGGGTGTTGTTATATGACAAAAAATTTTTCCTAAATTTTTATTGAAATATTTATTTTTTTATTAAATTAACATCAATTTCATCTGTTATGAAATGTGTAGTCAAATGTTTTCTTAACAAATATCATTAAAAATCATCAGGGGCCACATAAGCGATAAATGACTAAATCATTACATGAGTACTTATGTACAAAAAATTCTATTGCTTGTATAAAGAATAAAAATAGTTAAAACATTTAAATTTACAATAGTAATATTAATATTCATATTATTTATTATTCTTTTTTGTTTTCATCATAAATATTTGTTATTATTTTTGTATTTTTACATATTAAGTTCGCCCCCTGAATAATTTTTCGACATCCTTCCGTAGATGGCTAGTGTTTTATTTGTAAGAAAGGCAAGCGTAAACATTTGTTTTTTACGATGTAATTATTAATTGAATTAGTTAACTGAAAACAATTAGAATTAGTTTATATAAATCATCAGGGGTCGTCCCATAATTGGTAGCATTACTTGAGTCAATTAATGACATTACTTTTATCCATAGTTGACTACATGGAAATTTTTTTATTAACTCATACAACTTTTTTCTACTGAGGAATCAAATTGGAAAAATAAATGCAAAGTTTATAAGATGTGAGTTAGCAAATTGATCTTCGCTCCTTCTAACATTTGAGTTAGTGCAAATTAGAGGTATTCAGTCTGGTTGAAACACAGAATGCCATAAGTTTTGCATAACAAGTTAGATATCTAAAACATCACTGTTGTTTAAGTACAAATGAAGTAAGGGTTCATCATTGGAATCACTATTAGATGAGTCCAACATCCCTTAAGTAAAAGCAAACTTTAGAGGTCACTGAAAGATTGGCTTGCACAACAAATGATTACAAAAGGAGCATGTTACTAAGTTAAATGATTACAAAAGCAAACTGCAACTTTTTGGATTATTTATACAACACTTTAGCAATTTTTCGACATCACCGTCCATTCACAATTAGTTAAATGTCACTAATTTAAAAAAAGGGGAAAAAGTAGGCGGACGGGAAGAGAGAGACGCGAAAGAGACAGGAAAATTTTTTTGTGCAACTAATCAGTTTATTTGTGCAACAAGATATTGAATTATTGCAACAAAATTTGAAAGTATTTTCACTTATTTTTTCGTTGCAGAAATTTAATGTCTCGTTGCACAAAAAAAGCACCTGGTTGCATAAAAAAATTTTCGGTCTGTTCTGCGTCTTATTTTTCCTGTCCACGTAACAGTACTCTTAGAAAAATCATTGTGACCTCTAGCACAACCAATAATTCCAAATGCTTTCCATCCCTCATATATTACTACATAACGATACTGACCACCAAAAGTTTCTAGTGTTGACATTTTCAATTCACAATATTTGTGTAATATCAAAGTTGAAAACTATGGAACATAACTAAAAACTTTTTGATTGTTAATTCCAATTATATACCTCCACTTCAATTGTAGGGACACCCTTGTTGCTATCCCTTTTGGCACCGATGGATTTCCAAATTCGTGCTTCCCCTATACCCTACCAAACAAACACATTACTACTTATTTAAAATTCTGACAACAGAGGCTCAATTAACAACTATCTGCAATTTATATTATACCTCCATTGTATTCAACTTTGCGTAATCTAATTCCATTTGGACTTTACGCCACACCCTCCGAAATGTCCAAAACTTTAGAGGATGTTCATCTTCTGCTCGCTTTTCAAATGACCAAAAAGGAAACCGCTCGAAGGAGAACAACGGTAGGAATAAAAAATTATAGCACTGTCATGGTTGATCATTGTTTACATGCACACACAGTAAATCATACTCGAATACGCACTTTTCTCTTCTCAAATTGCCCAAAACTATCCACCAACACTTCGTTTGCCACCTTGATCCATCCGTTTACCTTTTCCCTTAATAAATGCACATGCCTCTTCACATAACCACCTCAATACAAAGTCCCCCCCCAGCTATATTTCTTTACATTAGTTACATCTGCAAAAGCACTATATAGCTTAGGCGATGGAATCTATGAAGATGTCGAGCACAATACTGATCCAAGTGCTAAAAGAAGGAAAGCTTGCTTCAAAATTTTATCATCTATCCCATTACTAGACAATACCCATTTAAGTGTTTTGAAGTTTGCCTTAAGAACATTCTTTTTCTTACCTACCCCATTTGTTTCACCCTCATCTTCAGACTGCTTTGCCAAATCCACAAAACTTTTCCCTACCTCTTCACCTCCCAACACACGGGTTGGCACGGGTTCAAGCCCATTAGGCACACCCATCAAATTTGCAACATCCTCCCCACAAATTTGTTGTCGCTGACCCCTTACAATTAACTCACATGTAAAAGGATTAAAATGCTCCAACAATTTAATAATAAAACTTTTAGGCATATTGCCACACCTAATACGAAAAAATTTCTCAAATCCCATTTCCTCTATCACCTCACGCATATGAGACCTCTTCCCTAGTTTCCTAACAAACCAGGTCACTTGTTGCAGGCAGCAGCGTGAATAGTACAGCACCTGCATCATTATAATACCACATTTAATTCCAAAATTTATAGGTCGAAGCCCCTTTTCAAATAAGTGATTATAGTGCTCACCATGTCTTTGCTACCATTGCTTTTGGCTCTCTGAAAGAATGCTTTAGTTTCATCTACATTTTTGTTTGCTACCTTTGCTTCCTCCACAAACCTTTCTCGCCCGTTATCATCTAACTCCTCCTATGCCTTCCTCATTTCAGTTACAACTTCCAGCTACCCATCAACTTTTTATCATTCATCTACATTTCACAATTTCTGACACTCAAATTATATAACAAAACATTATTCAAATACATGCGTGCTACTGTACACTCACACTGCAAAGCTTCTTGGGCCTTTTTCCAGCCTTTCGTGCTTCTGCCATATACCACTTCCTGGTAATTAATGCAATATACTTTATAATCATTTCTTTCACAAAAATAAAACTAATTAACAATATGCATTTAACTCTTAATAATTCAATTTAGAGGCTTATTTGGATTTCCTTACTGAAAAAAATTGTAAGCTGAACACTTCTTCACTTGTTTCTTGGTAACCCCATTTCCTGCCTTCCATTCTTCCCTTTCCTGTTTATAATTATTTCCCACACCCTCATCTACACTGCCAGACCCCTCCTCGCTACTTCCACAATCTTCCTCATTCGACCTTCTCACTTGTGTTTCATCATTGCCAATAACCAGTCTACGATTATCGTTCACTCTTACCTTACCCATTACATCAAATTTGTTGTGAACCTGCATCAAATTCTGAAATTAGATGTTGTATCTATAAATTGCACATGCATACTCAATCGCTCCAATAAACTAATTCTATTCTACCACTATTTTGTTCAAAAGTTCACCATGCTATTCAAACTCCTTTGCTGCTAAGTTTTTTACCTTTCTGTTTTGGCCTAACTAAATTAACCTCTTCAACTCTCAGTACTATAATATTCAATACCTACAACCTCAACATCAGACATAATTTTCCCTTTCAAACTCATCTTCTAGGACAACACAAATTTTACATTTAACATAATAAAAATTAAATTGCTTATCTATTCAACCAACTTTATGAAAAGAATGCTAATAAAATCCTTTCCCATCCTCTTTTTCAATATTGTTATTGATAATAACACAACAATTTTTCATCCTCCTTTCTCGTCCTCATTTTCTACCCAAAATCCTTTCCCATCCCTCCTGACTAATTACATAATTTACAAATAATAAAGCAGCCTACCAACAATAATAAATTAACAACAAAATATCATGCTACCAACTCCAAATTAAATAAAAAATAAAATTTAATAAATGAACCTTCAGCAAAGCCCCTACCTTTCTGTAGAAGAGTCCTCAACCGAAGCGTTTTCCCTCCAATTTCTCTGATATATGCACTCCAAACTCGGGTTTGCAAACAAATAATTAACCAAAACACAATTTTTGCTTCAACAAATTGTTATCTACTGTCGTGAAATGTACCTTTATCAAACAACACCTGATTATACCCAAATAACCTCTATTGTTGTTTTCATTTTCCACTTTATTGCTCATAATCGTTGCTTCCCACCACTAACTCTTGCCTTGCTGTCGCATATGCCCAATTCTCTTTCCCTCTTGGCTTACAAGCTTGTGCCGCAAATGAGCTTCACATAGGTTTCTACTTTCCTCTTCTTTCATAAACGAAAGACCTTTCCTATTCCATATGTTTGTTTTTTTTTTTTTTTTGGTTTTTATTTTCAAATTTCAAATTCAAATTATACCTAACAAAAAAAAAAAACCCTAAACCCAAATTTTTACCATTCTCCTTTCTCTTTAAAAATAATTTTTACTTGGGTGGGACCCACTTACACGTAGGATCCGGCAATTTCTACGGCCATTAACTCCGGATAGGTAATGGTACCCTTACTCTATACGAATACGTATATAAAGAGATTATCTTAGAAAAGTCAAACTTTAGAGATAAAAGTAGTGGTCTGTTTTTCCTGATTGAGTCAACTTGGTAGTTGGAGTTGCTTGGCCTATTTCTATTGGGCACTGTTACAGTATCAGATAATTTTATCTAAAAGTTTTATACGAATATAATAACTGTCTAAATTTTTGTAACGATACTTATATTTTTGCAACAAAAAACAAAAACACATTGCAAAAAACGAACACATCGTTACAAAAATTTAGACGGCCGTTGCATTCGGGCAAAATTGTCGGACACATATCAAATGCATTTTCTCTGATGTTGTAATATTTTTTATTTCTATTTGGATTACATTTTAAAAGAGTTTAAAAATTAATGAATTTCGAAAGAGGATCCAATTGTAAAAATTAGAAATTAAAGAGGTCTTACCATGTAAATTAAAGTCACAAGAAAATAAAACCAAAAGAAAAAATCATTGAATCTCAAATGTATTTAACTCCACAAAAAAATATTGTACGCCATACAAACATATTCAAAACTGCGGAGGGCAACGAAAAACATGAGTCGCATAACATTAAGGGAAAAGGTCGGCGAGCAAAAGTATTTAAAACAGGGCTCTCCTGCTCCACCTGCAGAACAAAAGAAGAAAATTGCATTTGGTACTATGCGGATAGTATTTCTTACCACATAATATGGTTGTATAGAAATGGAATTAATTTCATTGTAAAATTTATATGGTACTACATATTATTCATATATTACCACATTGTTGTACTCGCAATAATTTTTTTTATTGTTTAAAAAAAATATATTATCTATATATTATCATCCGAGGTGATAGTTTAGTAATAAATTAGCGTGTTTCTACATTGATGACCCTAGTTTGAGTCCTCGCACTCGCGCCTTCCCTTGATAAAATGCTAGGTGGCCCTAAAAGGGTGGCAAAAGATTGTGGCTGACGTTGGGTTTCAGACTCTACAATTACCGTAGTATTTAGTAGCAGAACAACTCTCAACCCTTTGATACTTGGATGGTGAGTCTGCTCTTATGAGTGAGTCTGCCCATATATTATCAAATGAAATTTTATATAGTATAAATAAAAAATAAATACAAATTTCACTCATTATCTTTAATTTTTTTAAAAATTTCACCAACTACCTTTATTTTTTGTTTGCACATTTTTTATTAGTTAATTATTAAATCTGATATGTGTCAATCTCTTTAACGTCACATCATCTTATTCAGATGTTACATTAACAAAACATAATGACATAACACACAAGATTTTTTCCTTGTCATTTTTTGGAAATTTTCATTCTTAAATTTTTTTTTTCAAAAAGGTAGTAAACCCTCTAACAATTATATTATTAAAGGGTATATAACTAAAATAAAAGCCCGTTCTGCTATCTTCATGTTCCCCCCTGCAAGTCGCTATTCCTCTCTCTCTCTCTCTCTCTCTTTCTCTCTCTCTCTCTTGCTCTCTCGTTCACTTGGTGCTTTTGCTTTTGAACAATTTCCCGAGAGTCCTAAAAAGAAAATTATGGTTACTGGTCAAGCCATATATAGGGAAATTGAGCAAGAAATGATGATTTCATATGAAATGGCCTATTCTTCTCTGTACGAGTACTTTTCTCAGAAATCATCTGTCTGATGTGCATTGCCTTTATCACTAAACATGCTACAGCAGTTTATTATTCTCATAGACCTATGTTCTGATCAAAATAGACTCGTGATTATCATTTGACGTTACTAGGACATACAGTGCCTAGTGCCCACAACACTAAACATGCTATTCAGCAGATCATTCTTCATGATTCTGTCCCAGATAGATTAGACAGAGGAGTGACTTTAGACAGCTTCCTATAGCTTCATCCTTTTGCAACTAAACTAGTTCGATTGAAACAATGGAATTGCTGAGAAAAGAAAGGGCGGCTCTAATGTGAAACGAAATATGTCAGGCTCTCACCTGAAAACCGAAGGGCAATAATCCTTCTGTCTGAAGTCACAAAACTGGTGAGGAGGAGTGTACTTCTATCCTTCAGGCGGAAACTTAGTCCAAACTTTTTCCTTACACTGTGTTTGGATAAAATTCTTGAGGGAGAAAAAAGTGAGGAATAGGAAAGTGGAGGAGAGGATCATTAGAGAAAAAGAATATTTTTTATCCTCTCTTATGTTTGGAAAGAAGTGATGGGAGGGAGGAAAATTATAAATTCTTTTGTTTCGGAAATGGTGGAAAATGGGGGAGAGGAATATAAAATGTGTTGAAATAACAATTTTATCCTTCATAATAAATTCTATTAAGATATTTTGTTTAGGTAAAATTATAATTTTTAAATTATGTAAGGGTAATTGAGTCATTTAATAAATTTAGTATGAAAACTAACAACTTTCCTCCCATTTTTGAGAGGATTAGTTTTGGTGGGGTAAGAAGAATTAGGGGAATTAGAAACTTTTCTCTCTCCCACTTTTCAAATATTTTCTAAACACAATAATTTACTTTATTCCTCTCACTTTCCTCTCCCTCTCCTCACTTTTCCCCCTCCCAAACACAGTGTTAGGGTCAAAAGCTGAAGACTTCGGATCCAGAGATACAGCTGGACCCAGTCTTCCCACCGATTGCCTGTGAATCCATAGAGTTGCAAGAGTAAGACAAAAGATATCAATGACTGTTTGATACAAAACTCAAAACATTTTTTTCCAGAATATTGTGGATGCACAATGATTTTCAAGGTTCTTGATGAATGAGGAAACATATAAGAACTCACAAAAGATAGCAAAGCACATTATTCACAGATTTTAGTAGTTCATACAGAGGAGGAGGACAACATTTACAAACCAATTGAAAACAACAATCAACCACACAAATGGACCATCAAGTAATGATTTTGACATTTTAAATTTAATTCCCATCGATATGGGAAATATATCTAACATTGCTAAGAATACAAGGTGACTTAAAGAGCGCATAAGCCGTGTATGCAAGATCAACTCATATAAGCGTTCAAACAAAATAGTTAACACTTCATCCACAGCAAGACATTAAAGGGAAACAGAGCAAACACAAAAGCATTTTCCGAATCATGGTACCTGATACCCAGCTGGAGATTGAGCATGGGGTTATAGTTTTTATGCCCTTTAGATATTGTCGCTTCTTCATGGGCTGTGTTATCAATCTGTAAATGTTTGAATCCAACTCTCCACCCTCAAAAGTCCCAATCCCTTCATCTCCATCTGCCCAATCAACATCATCACCACCACTAATGCAAACCTCATTGCTGTCCATCGATGCCAAACTATAATTACTCAGCCTCCCATCCACAGACTTCCTCCTAGGCTTTCCATGAAATCCATTCCCTTTCATTGGCTTCAAAGTCCCTTGATCATTAATCCCAGTCCAATTCAACATCTTCTGTGATGGGAAAATAGATACCATTTCACCAGCAGAAATTGTGCACTCTTTCAAGTCCACCGAATAAACTTCTCTTGGATCCCAATCCACATTCTCCGAATCAGACCCCGAAGGATAATAAGTCTGTTTTTGGACATTAGGATCTCTACTCCAAACTCCCACATATCTTGCAACCGTCTTCTCCATTCACCTTCATAGTAGTCCCCAATGGAATAACCCTGAGTATCTTGTCCATGTTTCAAATTCATAACCCAAGAACCCCTGTAAGTATCACCCGAAGACCCCGCATAAGTCCCCTTACCATCCATAAAACCTGTCTTGAAATCTCATAGGTAGCACCAGAAGGCCAACTAAATTTATCCTTCCCCTTTGTTCTGCCTCTGTACCATTCTCCAACATACATACACCCATCTGTCCATGGGTATTTGCCATGTAAAAAAAACAAGTCATTAACAATAATTGAATACATGGTTGATCATAATTCAGAATATCGAATAATTATGCGCTGTGTAACCAGCCATTATATTTTAATGGCTAGTTACACGTTGTATAATTTTTTTTTAGCTCTTCTGCTACGTCGTATAAATTTTTTTATCACCTCGTATATGATAACTACGGAAGCTACTTAAGAAGGAAAGTGATTACATGGACGCATAAAAAATAAATAGGGGAGTCAACGCATTGCGACATGTGGCTTTATTTTTGCAACAAGTCTTGTAATTTTTGCAATAAAAAAATAGTTGAAAAATACTTTCAATTTGTGTTGCAAAATTTAAACCGCTTGTTGCAAAAATAAAGATGTCAATTACAATATATCGACTCTCCCGTTTATTTCTTATGCATCTCCCTATTTTTTCGCCTATGAAAACAATCATTTAGCTTTTTCCTTTTATAAAATATTGAATGATCATATTTTATCTTTTAAATTTTAATTTTCATATCTTGAATTTTTAGTTTTATTCTTATATGCATTGCTCAAATTTTAAAATAAACTAAAATTACATAGGCATGCGTTATGCGTAACGATTTGTAGTTAATTTAACAGTTTAATTATTTTCTTTTTTTTTCAAAGTAATTGTATTTTTTACGATTTAATAATCTAAATTTTGGGTGTCAACATTCTAACTACTTTTATGCATATTATGTAGCTTTTTCCTTTAAAATATGTAAAAAAAAATTTATTAACAATAATTGAAAATATGATAGACCATAAATGAGAAAATCAAATATTTTACCATACTTCAGGATTTCTTTAGCAATTTTTTAGGGTTTCATTTTCTAGAGGCTCAATTTACTCTTTTACCCCGTTTGTTTGTCTTTCCCCATTCATTCTATAATTTTTTTGCCCCTGACTTTTAAGATTTCAATTTACCACTTTACCCCTTCAATTATTTAATTCTCGCCCATTCATGTGCTTTTCCCGCTCCTCCATTATTCTTTCCCTCTACAAACTTATTAATTTTTTATTGTTTGTCACCTCATTCACGCACATGTCGGGCAATAACTCTCAATAGAGGTATTTTTTCCGTAATCTATAATAATATATAAAAAATATACAATTAATTTAATAATTTATTTATTTATTTTTTAAAATTTAATATATTTTTTTATAATTTAATAATTTAAATTTTCATATATCAATTTTATATTTATTATCACATCCTTACATAACTTTTCAAACCATTTACTTACTTAACAACATACCGACGCTGCATGGCCAGGGCCTATCTGAAGCACATCATCAAGGCTAATGGGTCATAGCCCTCGTTACTCAGAGCATTGGCGGCGCAGCACACTGCAACTTATTGCATCTTTATGGAGTTTTATTTAAAAGATTGCATTTGAGTGGAATCGAAGACTTGCATATAAGTAACAATAAAAAGCTGAATTTTTTGGGGGAAGTTAAGAGAACCCAAGTTCCCAAATAAGTGAATGCTGCAAACGTTTGGCAGCGCTCTTATTTTGGTGTTTTTGTATTGACTTCTTGACCATTTCGAAATCATTCAACATTTCCTTGTCATATCTTTGGCTTTGATTCGATTTCACTCACTTTTCTTTCTTTTCCCCCTTTTGTTTAAGAATCCTTTTTGTTGCGAAAGTTATAGGAAGAATTGCATGCAGCTGAACTGCATCAGAGAAAAAACTGAACTCTGACAAGCGTCAAATTAAAGTTCAATTTTTAAAAAGAAAATTTAGATAAATATAAAAAAATATAGACACAAAATAAATATATAATAATTGATTGATTATTTCATATAATTAGTTGATCAATTTTTATAATAAAAATAAATGAATTTTTTTATTAATTTTTATTATAAAAATTAATTAATTGATCGTATAAATTAATAAATTAATTATTATACACCTGATATTTTTAAGGAAAAAGTTTGGGATCCATACGTTGGTAGCCATACTTGGTATCCATATTATGACGAGCTTGTTTATTTCTGTGACAAAACTTATAATTTTTGCAACAAAAAATAACGTGTTAATTTCTTATATCATATTTTATCAAGTTTGTTGCAGAAATGAATAAGACTGTCACAATATGTACACAAAGTATGACTACTAACGTATGAATCCCAAACTGCACTCCATTTTTAAATCTAAGTAACAAGATTCTTAAATGTGCATTGTAAAATGTACTGAGAGTTAGCAGTTTTATCCAGGTGGACATATGTCCCTAGTCGCTTTTCAGGTGCTGTGCCTGTTGCTTGACTTTTTTCATTTTTTCTTTTATTAGAAGATTTTTTGAATAGGAATTATACAACAAAAAGAACTTTTTCAATACTTATAAAACTTAAAATTTTTATCGTATAAAATTTTAAATTGCAACTATCACAACTGTCCTACAAAGGATTTTGTTTTCCTTTTCTTTTGCTTTGTTTTTTTTAGATCTGTTAAAAAGATGGCAAGTTGTCTTAAGGGAAGGCGTGGAGGCACACAACCTTCGCAACATGGTTAGGCCGCTGCATCTTATTTTTCTTTTTTACCTTGTTCGTGTTTTCCATTTTGTTCTGACGATCTTGGATGGATAGTGGTTTGGAAATTAACCATCATGGGGTTGCACACTTGGGCTACCAAAATGGGAAGCGGGCTAAGCCTTTCAAGAGAAGGAATCACTTTTAGTTTAAAGCTTGTATTGGGCTCTTGCACAGTTCACAATTGCACCATGTTTCTGCGTCCAATCATTTTTGTTAAAGAGGATCAGGCTTAGCCCAAATGGTTTAAAGCTTTACTTTCAACTTCCGACCTTACTCTTGCCGTTCTCTTGCACTTATTGTTGTACCAGCTGCTAATAACTAAATAATAATAATAATAATAATAATTATTATTATTATTATTATTATTATGCAAATTAAAGCCCATATGAGAAGCTGTCAGGCCATATCCATTGACCATTTGAATGGACAATGCGTGTTGATCTTGCACCAAAAAAAAAAAAAAAAAAAAGAAGAAAGAAAGAAAGAAAGAAAGAGCGTAGATCCAGAAAACTTCTGGATTTTGTCAATTATTGGGCTGAAAAATTTTCGCAAATGTCACAAAAATGTCTTCTGCATCCTGAACAATAAAAATTCCTATGCTTTGGGTTATGCAGCCTGATGGATAGTGCCGCTAGTCGAACCATATTTCAAGCAAACACATTATTGCAAATTTATCTGATCCAGGGATCTATGTAGTCTATAATATATTGTTTTTCCAATGGATGTTGGACATGGCAAGTCTAAGATTTATAGTATAGAATTGCAAGTACAAAATTAGAATCAAGATGTTCCTACCAAAGCATATTATTCTTAGCCATTGTTTTACAGGCATGGACAAAATGCTAATAAAAAAAGATACATTGTTGGATTATATCATAACAGTAAGTATTTATGGCTAAATAAAAAATAATATTTTTTCAGTCCACATTTTTTTATTACAGTTAGACAAAATACACTGATTATTGTAGTGTAAATACTATCTGGATAATTTTTTGGTTTGGCCATATAATCAAGCTCATATCACAAAATTAATCAACATTTGTTGAGGGCATATTACACTTGCATGTTGCAAGATACATACCTTACTGGCTGCAAGGGTAATTCAAGAGGCTAGGATATCATTCCCTCTTTTATGTGTCATTTTCCTTACATTTTCTACTCTTTCAAGGACTCTTTTTACAGCTATATCAAATGCATCTCCAAGAGTCTGGGATTTGGACCTGAAATCTGCATATATAACCTTTGGTATCAGCCTTATAACCTCCTCTCTCTTAGCCAACATCTCCTCCTTGGAAACCTGAAGCAATGTCTCATTGATTCTGATTTGCCCTTCTTTTACCAAGTTCTGCGGTATGAACACAGAATATGTTGAATAATTCTCCGGCAAGAACCAAACGTATTGCGAATAAGCGGAGCCTGGATGGAAGAACACTGGAATGCAACCTGCCAAAATGGATTCAAATGTTGATCGCCTAGTTGGTGAATCCCCTGGAGGCTGCAAGCAAAAGATCGAGTCCTGAAACACCCCGAACACCTCGATCGGGTTCTCACACTTGCTTCCAGGAAAGCTGCAATCTAATAACTTGCAAATACTCCCTGAAGCTAAGCAATGATCGATGATCTCATTCCGGATAGAATCATTCCTACCCGGTCGCGGAGCGCCTGTGAAAGCGAACAAGTATCGCCTGTCGCGTGTTCTCATCCTGTTTTGCCATTGAAGTGACTCACTCTCATGCGAAGGATGGAAATGAGTGGGGTATGGCACTGCAAATTCGTTGCCCCAGGAAGTCGATTCAATTGACAAAATGGTCATGTTAATGGCCTCAGGCAGATTCAACAGCTTACTTCCCCAATCCGTATCATTATCAGATTGCCTCTGAAAATCCGAAGCAATCCTTCCGGTGACAAAGAAATGGTCTCTACCCCACATTCTTTTCCACTCAGGCCTTTGTGCCACCCACTTGACCATATCAAGTCCCAATGCATCTCTGGTTGATGCATTGTGAGTCCAAAGGTATCGACCAACATCAAGGCCTGCGTAGAATGGCACGAAAATGGCAGAAGCCAATGAAGAATTATTAGTCAAGCACCTGTAATTCTTCATTCTGTTACGAAACAGAATTTCTAAAACAAATTGGTTAGTCTGAAACCAGCTTTTCTCCAACACAACTCCATCAGGATCCTCAACCTGACGACCAAGGCCTGAATTTTCCAGGTATGGGCACAAGTCATACCATGGCCTGAGTAGCCAGCTGCAATTTCTGATCACATCATCGTTGAACCGCGGCGGAAGATCATGAACATAAATGTAGCTGTTCAAGCAAGAATCTGCCTCTTCAATATTGCCGGCCCGTTCTGTTATTTCGTTGACCGGAATATGCTTGTGAACGACGAAAAAGCTGACGAATCTATTTGGATTCCAGCAGCGGTAGAGAAGGATTATGAGCAAAGGCAAGGCAAGGAGGACAGCAAACCTAGGTAATTTCTTATGAACTATAATAATAGGTAGTTCAGCTGCCTGGCCTCTCATTAGTTCTTTGTCCTGCACTATAGTTCAACACTCAACAAAAATAAGCAAGAGATTCCTGGGAAGACTAGACGTATACCAAAGTAGTGATGGCCGGCATTGGTGTTTCATGGGCAAATCACTAGAATTTTATATTGAAAATGAAAAGACAAAAGAAAAACACAGGACATATAACACATTAACTGGAGGAAATTACTTTTGACATTTATATTCACGCCATCTTAGGAACTTTCATCAGCTTGTGTTTTCCTGGTGGTAAAAAGAAAAGGGCATGGATTGGGAGTCGGAGGATTTTGTTCTGACATGCATTTAAAGAGTAATTAACTGTTAATTTTTTTCCAATCACGTCGATAAAAAGAGTAATAAAAAAAATATATATCTTATTGCTTCATTTTTCTTTGTTATTCAAAGTATACATGTGAATATGTGATTGCAAAAAGTTAATAGTTAGTTACTTTTCCAATAGATGTTGAGACAATTTAGAGGGAACAATTTCTCCGGCTGCAAAATTTTATCGAAAAGAGAAACAAAAAAAAAACATCAAAAAATGTACCTGTACATGCATGTGAGGCATAAGAACTTGTCATACATAGATTTCCAACAATTCTCAAGGGAAAAAGCCTTTCTTTGTAGGAGTATTAGAAGACTTGCGTATTAACTAGATCTGTTTTCCATAATTTTAAAAATATTAGAATATACTCTTACATTGACTAATGTAACCACAGAGGTTATAAACACAAATTCAGTTCACTATTTAATTTCAAAATTGATTCAATCACTCTAACTCAAGCATGCTAACTTTAAAACACTAATGTCCAACCAAATAAGAGCCAATTAATGAAGATATCTTGTAGGGTGCCTATTGTTGTGGAGATTATAAAAAAATCAACCTAATAAGAGCTAAGGTTTTATTTAAAAATAGGTTGGTACTTTGTGATCTCAGCTCAATTCGCTCAGTCATTCCTTGGACTGGTC
Source organism: Carallia pectinifolia (assembly GCA_037832335.1). Classification (NCBI taxonomy): domain Eukaryota; kingdom Viridiplantae; phylum Streptophyta; class Magnoliopsida; order Malpighiales; family Rhizophoraceae; genus Carallia; species Carallia pectinifolia. Next base: position 35,900,319 of record CM075453.1, read on the forward strand.
CCATAAGTTAAGAAGAATAAGTTCATACGGGTCATATTCATACTATTTTACCTCCGATATAAAATGGAAGTTTACCTCCGATATAAAATGGAAGTCGACAAAATTTTATTTATTAAATTCTTCCCTGTGACAATTGCAAAAATTTCTAAGTACATGGATATAAAACATAAACGTAAAAGCCATAGGAAATACAAAAAATGATGTCGATTTATGAGCTGTAATGGAGTTAAGCTTTGAAATTAACTCCAACATTTTCCTGTTGGACGTAACCATGCAAGCTTAAGCTATATGTAACATTTTCCTTTTGGGTTGTAAGATGTAATCTCAGGTTCCCAACAAATGTGCAATTTTCAGAAAGTCGACTTCTTTTAGTCGCTTAGAGATTTAATTATGTATGATTTGAACAATCTGACATAGAAAAGGTTTTAAATTTATGTTTTTAGCTCACTTCTTTTGTCTTTTTGTGATTTTGGATAGTTTTTATAAATTTAAAACTCGTTTGTCTAGTTTATTTGTCCATAAAACCAGACTCTTAATTTAATTACTGGACCAAGAACCTGCCGTCCTAAATGTACGTGAAATTTCAATTTTAATTTTCAATAACTCAAACATACATTATCGGCACATTTTGGTTGATACCCATTATATGATCTCTCTCTCTCTCTCTCTCTGTTTTTTTTTGGAGCAGATTATATGAACTCTTTTCAAGTTAAATAACTTGCCTACTGTATTAAGATATCCTAATGTACATTACCAATAGAAGTAAAAGTATAGATAGGTCTCCGACTAAGCTTAAGATTAACAATATTCACTCGCTTAAAATGACTAGTGGACAAAGAAAGTGTGATGCCTCGTAACACTTTTAATTGAAATTGCAATAAATTAATTAGTAAACAAATTTAACTATTTTAAAAGTATAGATATATGGGTTTATTTTCTTGAAGTTATATTAGCTATTGTAGCCTTCTTAATTTGTGTTGTGGACCTTGGATTTGACTTATCCACTTTGTAGTTAACGTACATTTTAATTTTGTTCGGGCTAAATCACGGATGCTAGCGTGGATTCAGCAGATAGTTTCTAGGTGGATCTAATTGTACACGCAGTCCTATTTGCGTGTGATTGTTGTAGCTAACATACAAATTAATGCTGTCAATATCTCATTCTTTTTTTTTTTTTGAACAAATATCAATATCTGATTCTGTACAAGTTATTTCTCTCCCTTACAATTGTATTGATAAACTTTCCCTATCTTGCCTTATCTTAGGATTTGTGGGACTAAGGAGAAGTATGTACATTTGCTTCTGATTTACCAAGAAATTAAAACTGTCCAAGTCCAGGAGGTTACAAGTTCAAATACAAGCCTTCTTAATTTCTCATAAAATGTAGATTTGGTTTTGACTTAGCGTCAAAAAGTTTCTTCACTGAATTAAAAGTTAGGGAATTTCGTTCGAATTATAGAGTCATGCGTTTAAATTTCAGGCAAAGCATTCAGCAAAGCCAAATGTATGTCTGACCTCTTTGATAAGTTTGGTATAGAGGATCAATCCATTACGCAGTGTGACCAAAGCAATTCTCCCTTACCATATTTTGGGGTATTATGCTTACTTTTCCATTTTATGTAATTAGAAAATAGTTTTAAAAAAAAAAAAAAGTTTCTTCCAATGACAATGTATAAAATTTGAGTTAAAATTTTCAGCTTTTCAAATATATTACTATTGTTTTCAAAGTGATATTCAATACCCTAAAAAGTTCTGATATAAGAAATGACATTTAAGGCTTTGCTTTTGGATGAAAGGTGATTCTTATTTTTGAAAAATGGGATGATGTTCTAAAAAAATCCTTTTCCTATTTTGAAGAAAATAAGTCACAGAGCAAGGTCTGTTTGATTTGATTTCCAAAATGGGTAAGCGAAGGTAGAGCTTGTAGACTCACTAAGGAGAATTGCGCCTGCGCACCCAAAGTAGGATACGGGCTGTTACGTCTGGACATGTCGAGAAAATAAATCACGACAGACCCAACGAGATTCATTACAAGGTCGTTTGAGATCTCGGGAACTAGAGCGTATGTAGCTAAGGTCTATTTGATTCAACTAAATTGATGACTAATAATGAGTCTCTAGTAATTTAGTGATACTTGAGATCAAATTCCATCTACATTGTAGATGGAAGGAATTATGAAAAGTGATGGATAGATGGAAACTAAAACTTTTTCTTTTTTTTTCTTTTTTGGTCCAGAATTAAACAATAAATTTCGGTAAGCCACCATCAAATAGAGACAATCCTAAGACAATAACCGCAACTGTCTTTCAAAATAATAAGAAGAAGAAAAATCTAGTGCTAAACTTTCATCTAAAAAAATATTGTGCAAAACCACAACTACTCTATGAAAAAGCTAAATCTTTAAATATCTTCTCTAGTAATGACACTTGAATAAAACAAAAGGCATTTCATATATTCCATGCAAGGTTGCAAGAACCACACTAGTCATTGGATCGAAAAATCTAGAGATTCGAGATTAAATAGGTTTAATTGGAGTTGAATCGGTAAAATTAGTATTTAGTATAAATATATAAAAATTAAATATTTAGATATATTATATATAAAATATTAATATATAGAATGTAATGTTATATAAAATATAAGTATCCATATATTTATATATTATATATAATTTACAATTTATTGTAAGGAAAGATTAAAAAGTTAATATTTTAAGGAATTTATATAAATTAAAGCAACACACGCACAAAATAATATATATATATATATATATATATATATATATATATATACACATTGTGAATAAAAAATATTTTTAAATTTTTTTTAAAAAATATTATGTAATGCACATTACAATTAACAAAATGTGGACGTAGGAAATGTGCACAAGGACCAATCAAATTGTAAAACTCCCAAGTATTATCTTATTTGCATTTTTCTCACATTTTTTTGCATATTATATTCAGATTATTTAAACATTTAATTTTACTTGTTACACATTGTTTTAATTTTTGTTTAAAAAATTTAAATTTTTCAAAAAAATAATGTTATTTTATTATAGATGACATCATAATGACGCCACTCAACAAAAAAACAATCAAAAGCTGTGTCCTAGTAGTGGAACTCGGGGATAAATATTTTTAAAGTCCTAAACCTTTAGATTTTTTTACGTTTGAGTCCTAAACCTTTTTAACATTTCATTTGAGTCCTAAATCTTTTAATTTTTTACTATATCAGTCCTTTAAATTACGAAAAGTAGTCAATCTATTAATAAGTGAGTTTAATTTAATAAAAATCATTCAAAAAAGCTTAAATACATGAGTTAAATATTTTTTTCATCAACAAAATATGCATATTAAATATTTTTTTAATCAACAAATATACGAATTAAATAGGCAACATGTATATTTTTTTATAAAAAAGACATTCAATTCATATATTTAATCTTTTTTAAATAATTTTTTGTAAAGTTAAAATTATTTTTTAATAGATTGATCACTTTTGTTAAACAGATGGACTAATTTGGTAGAAAATCAAAAAGTTTAGGACTCAAATGAAATGTCAAAAAGGTTTAGGACTCAAACGTAAAAAAATTTAAAAGTTTAGGACTAAAAAAATTCTTATCCCGTGGAACTCGTATCTCCACAATAGTTTCTGAGGCAGGTGGCACCCACCCTCACATACAAGTTCACTTGGAAGGAACCTTATAATTATTGAATCAAAAAAGAAACCTTATAATTATTACATCTCGCAGAACAATTATTCTCCAACCTACTGTCGAAGCTGCGGAACACATTTACAGAGCTCTCACTTTCATATGGCTTTCCATGTTGACAAGGGTGGAGTCTCGGAGTTCTCGTAAGTATTGATGTCCTCACCGTACCTATTGCCTTTTACAGTATCAGCTGAAGCAATGGATTCGAGCTCAGAAATCTCTTCAGGCATTAGTTTCACATCCAGGGCACCAATGTTTTGGTTGAAATTGTGAATTTTGGTGGTTCCTGGTATGGGACACACATCATTCCCCTGATGGTGCACCCAAGCTAGTGCTAGCTGTGTTGATGTGCAACCCTTCTTTGCTGCAATTTCATTAACCCGATCAAACAAGCGTTTGTTGTGCTCCAAATTTTCAGCCTGGAACCTAGGCATTCCCTGGCGGAACATAATAAAAATTGAACTAATTAGTCACATTTTGGGAATCTATTTCCATTAGAAGCAATTGTGTTGGACCGGTTGGTTTCTATTTTTCTTCATATCACTTGGAGCTACTTCAACTCATAGACTAAAAAGGAATTTGAGACGAAGACTTAGTAATAGTTAAAGCAGTTGGAAGTCGTGACTTCCAATTGAAGAAACTGAGTTCCCAATCCTCCAACTGCCGCGTTATTAGCTTAAAAGAACCGAGAAACAAATTTTTCTTTTTAAAAAAGAAGAATCTGAGACAATAGTTAGTTGCTAACCTTTCGATAGTCACCTTCTGCCAGGTTTTCAACCAACTGAGGTCCTGAGGAAAAGAATCCCCTACCCAGGGGGCTGTATGCTACAATCCCAATTCCAAGCTCCCTGAAGAAAGACAAACACATTAGCGTTGCAATACAAATTATTTACTTCGCTTCACACAGTCAAGCAAATCTACTATTAAGTTTCAAGAGTATGTTAGGACTGGTAATAAAAAAAAAAAAAAGGGCAACACAATTTATGAGGCTCTCATATTCGTAGGGTTTGGAAAATGACCTTGGTCTTTTCTTTGTTTTTTTAAGCAAAAAGATTGTTTTCAGGATTTATAATAACAAAACAAAAATGGAAGAAGAAGGCTCAAATCAATTTTTTTTAGACCAATATAATATTTGTATCATTTCTATCCTGTAATCAAGTGATTTTCAAGAGAGTATTCTTTTTTTTTTTTTTAGAATCACTACAAAGTATTTTTATTAATAGATATCACTCAACGTGGACTTAATACAGTGAATATGAGCCGAGGGTTCAAGTCCAGGCTTCGCCAAGTAACCCCCAAAGGCCCCAAAGGCAAGCCGAGCAAGTTACCTCGGTAGCTCCCTTAACAGCTCGCACGGAGCTCGCCATGTAGCTCACGATATAGACTCGAGCACCTATTGTCTGCGAGCTACCATTGACAGACACTTGTAACATCTATCACGCATGGAGCTACAGTCTTTTCAAACATCATACTGCCGTCATAACACAAGCTGATATATAAGCTAGAGACACAAGCCTAAACAAGGGATCAGTCATTCTCTAGATAAGAGGACTCTATCAGATCCACAACTCCTTATAAGCAACCTCTCTAACTTCGATTGCCTCTATCATTCATATGCCCTCGTAAGTACCTTCACACACACTGATGGGTTGCCCACATTTGGTGTCTCTCTATTGTAGGCTATCTGCGAGGGCTTCACTGACACCTCAGTCCTTTTTTGATTTCTTACTGATTTGAGCATTAAAATGCCTACGCTGGGACAATCCCCTACCCAAGCTTTATTGTTGCTTTATTGTTTTGCAGGTCTATAGGCAAAGGCTCACGACAGTTGAGCCCACGGTCAAGGATAACCATCACTTACCATTACATAATATTTGCAAGTATATCCTCCAAATATGAACTCATATTCCTCAAAATCATTGTAAAATTTCTCTCAACCTCTTTTTGAAAATCATAGTTTCATAGCAAACATACCTGCAAGTAGTAACTATTTCTTTCTCAACATCTCTTGACCATAAGGACCACTCCAACTGTACAGCAGTTATTGGATGAACTGCATGAGCCCTTCTAATCGTTGAAGCAGAGGCCTCTGACAGGCCTATGTACTTTACCTTTCCCTCCTCAACTAATTTCTTTAGTTCCCCCATCTAAATTACATAGGAGAACACGTCCATGTAAGAAAAGAAGCAGTATAAATTAGAAAATATTTTTTTTTAAAAAATAGAGTTCCTCTACATAGTTCAAATAAATAGTAATAAATATAATATAATTTCATCTAATGACAGTTAATAGTTTATCTATTTTAATTTTTTCATAAATTTAATCATTTAATAACTTATATCACTTTGTCATTATTCTAAAACTACCTAAATGAAGCTACCAGATATTTCCAAAAAAAAAAAAAGAAAATTGAAATATTTCAAAGTCAAGTCATGTACTGTCAATTAAAGGGATTTTCCTTCGATCAGCATGTGTATATACGCATAAGTACCATTTGATTTCATTAGAAAATGCATATCTTTAATCCCAAAAAGTGTTAGAATCACTTAATCTCAAAAGTGCTAAAAATATATAACAACAGAAACAAAACTTTTATCCTGTAAACTTTTAAACAAAGGACAACATTTGATGAGGATGAAAAGAAAGTGTAACATCTCAAATATCAAGACTAAGTTTGCAGAGAGATCAATGACTTGAATATAATTAAACATGTTTGCATAATTGCATTGAGATAAAAGACTGAAAAAAAAAAAAAAAAAGGCAAAGCAAAAGGGGAACAAATAATCTACAAACCGTGACTTCAATGGGAATGGAAGTATCAATGCGATGCTGGTAATAAAGATCAATATAATCAACTTCAAGCCGCTTCAAGCTCCCCTCGCAAGCAGCTCTCACATAGGCAGGATCCCCGCGAACCTCGAACTTACCATCCACGGCTGCTTTTACCCCAAATTTCGTGGCTAACTGAACTTTCTCCCTAAATCCTCCTTTCAATGCCTGCAATCACTTACAGCAATATATAACAATTCTTCTTTAATCATACGATAATTAAGGAAGAGACTGATTCATTGTTGAAATATTAAGAAAAAACCAACCAGCTAGAGACAGAATTAGCCAAGTGAGACAGAGACCACATACTACAGTTGAAGCTGCTTCAAAATCTTTCAAATTCTCTTATATAGTAACAGGTGTTATTGATGATTATGAAATGATCACATAGTTAATCAATAACATTAACTTAAGATGATCACATAGTTAAACAATGTTTCGGATTGAGTATCAGTATGGAGAAAAACAGCGCTGAGAGAACCGTTCCGTAAGGAACTCAAACTGGATTAATTGTAACCAAAGTGGCTTCCGAATGCCCGGATCTCGCACTAAAAGAAGACATTAACTTAAGATTAATTTAAAAAGGGGTACCTTTCCGATAAGGATTTCGTTTGTGAATGGGCCATAGACGTCGGAGGTATCAAGAAAAGTGATGCCACTATTAATTGCATGGTGAATGAGAGCAATCATGTCACCTTCGGGCTTAGGCGGACCATAGAATGCGGACATGCTCATGCACCCCAGCCCCTGCGCTGACACCTCTAGCCCTTGTGAGCCCAGCTTGATCTTCCTCACCGATGCCATCTTGTTTTCCCAAGTTTTCTTCTTCTTTTGATTAAACTCTTGATTTCCACTATAAATAAGTAGATATCCACCTAACAAGTACAACAGAACAAAGGGCTGGTTCGGTTTCTATAATTCATTTTCACTACTAGTACTAGGTTTGGTTTGTCATGAGATAAGCCATGACGTGTGCTGGTTAAACTTTATTTTCTTGTTTTGGAAAAGTAAAAGAATAATTTTTTTATAATTATTCTATGATATAATATTTTTTTTTGTCATATTATTTAATAATAATAATTTAATATTTTTTTAAAAACAGCTATTTATTTTAAAAGGGTTATCTAGTGGCTTTTTTTTTTATCTCTTGTTACAAATTATAACTTAATTGCTTATGTACCATATATATTTTTTATAATTTTTCTTTTAAAACAAAAGGTGGACAAAAGCTCCAAGAGATCGGGATATTAATATTTTTAGTGCTAAACTTTTAAGTTTTTTTTTTTTGTTTAAGTTTTAAACTTTTTTGACATTTCATTTGAATTCTAAACCTTTTAATTTTCTACCAAATCAGTCCCTCTGTTTACTAAAAGTGATCAATTTATTAAAAAATAATTTTAACTTTACAAAAAATTATTTAAAAAAAAATTAAATATATGAATTAAATGTCTTTTGTATCAAAAATATGCATGTTACCTATTTAATTCGTATATTTGTTGATTAAAAAAATATTTAATGTGCATATTTTGTTGATAAAAAAATATTAATTCATATATTTAATCTTTTTAAAATGATTTTATTAAGTTAAACTTATTTATTAATCGATTGATTACTTTTTATAATTTAAAGAATTGATGTAGTATGAAATCAAAAAATTTTAACATTCAAAAGAAATATCAAAAATATTTAAAATTAAAATATAAAAAATTTTAAAATTTTAAAATTAAAAATATTGATCCCCAATAGACCTGTCCCATCCTGGCTGCCTCTTCGTTCTCACCCAGTCTCCCCAAGTTTTTCCCGTCCCTAACCTAACACCGGAGGCTATGAACCAAAAAAAAAATCTAGTACTGGAGGCTATGACCAAAAACAAATCTAGTAGCGGAGGCTGCTAGTCGCTGCTGTTGACAAGTCAAGAGGTAAAACATTGGTGGATGACATAATGCATGACGTTTGCTCCTGCAACTTTTGATTAACCGCCGTACAATTGAATTGGTAACCGAAATTTGCAGAGACCATTGATTTACCTTTGAACACCGCTGGCTAATTGTTCATGGAAAAAATTATTAAATAATTATCATTATATTGATATTTAAAAAAATTATACAATAAATTAATAAAAATATGATTTTTATAAAATAAAAAAATAATATGTAAAATAAAATTATATAATATAATATAAAAATTTGAGAGTTTTTTTAATAAAAAAAAGTAAAAGGTAGAAAAAAATTAAATTAAGAATATTTTTCTTTTTATGAAAAAATATAAATTTGGAAAATTGTTTTATTTTATCTTTTCTATTTTAACAAAAACGAATATAGGTGCTAGTCAAAGAGTAGCAATCATGAGCCATGCAAAATCAGATACCCAAAAGCTTTTTCTTTTTTCTTTTTTGCACCCAAAAAAGGGTTGACCATACATTTTTTATTTAGTAATAAAACTCACAGCTAGGCTTCCCAGCTTCCCTCCCTACTTCTCTAGTAAACTCAACACGATGAACATAATCTATATTCTGTAAGATACCTCATGCAACAATTTACAGTCAAATTTATTGTACCAAGAATTGCACACAAATTTGTATCCTAAATTAATTGAAATTGGAATCTTAGTTTTAACAATCGAGAAATAAGTTTTTCAAACTACTTTGCAAGTTCAATACATTACCTTTCCCAGACAAAAAGGTAAAAAGGAATTTGAGAATTGCCAATATTATCAGCCACCTACTTTGCCCCATAATCTGCATTACTGAAAAAAAGGCAGACAAATAAATTATTAGTCAAACAATTATACAATTCACAACCTAAGTTTGATCGAGAAAGTCCAAAAAAGATAATAACGTATATAGACCAGCAAAACATATATATTTGATAGATATTGGATCAGGGATTCTAGCAATAAATTAATAATTAACAAAAAAATTATTAAATAAAAATTAAAATACATGTAATTAATTATAAAAGTTAAATATAAAGTTATCACTATAAAATTATTTTTTACGCATACAAAATGTGAACAAAGCTATCAGCATATAAGAGGAAAAACAAACGTAAGTTTTTTTTTCATTTTTTTTTGCGATTCTTATTTCAGTAAGGAGATAACAACTCTCAGTAAAATGTCCTCACTCTGCGCTATTTCTTGGGCACCTTTGTTGTTGACTTAATGCAGATCTTGGAGGTTGAGTTAAGGAGTTTCGTCAACGTACACTGCAATCAAATCATCAATCAAAAAATAAGATAGCAAAAGAACAATGATTGTTGTACCTAATATTTATGAAGAGATCCTAGAAAAAGATTATTCACAATCATTACCTTAAGCTTAATATTTCCTGCAACAAATAATTGAAAATTTTAATTAATCAAAAGTTATCATATATACCTATTAATGAAGTTAAAGAATACAACATAAATAAAAAATAAAAAGGGTAATTACTTTGTGTGAAATATGACATACTTATGAGAGAAGAAGATATTGATAAAGTTGTGGATTCAAACAAATAATGAAAATAAAAGATATTGATGCACATTTATAATGTAAAAAAGAAAACTGAATGATATTGATGTTGAAATTAAAATTTTAATTTTAATAAAATATTAAAAAGGAATATAATACTAAAAAAGATTATAATTATTGAAATTTTAATTTTATTTGAATACTAATAAAGACTATAATTATTAAAAATTTATTAAATTAAAAAAATTTAAAAATCTAAAAATTGAGTTTTTGATATTCCAAATACTAGAAACTGTTATATAAGTATATGAATATTTTCTATACTTTCGTCATTATATTTTATGTACTAGACCCATGCGATAAGCATATTTAATTATATTTATTAACAAATTTATTTTATTTTATTTAAAAAATAAAAAGACATTCTAATTTTGAGCATTATGTTTTATGAATTTTCAAATTTTTTTGAGAAAATAAAACCATTGTGTTCTTTTCTAAAAACAAAAAATTTGGAAATAATTTTTTTATTTTCTTCTCATTTGAGAAAATTTTAATGTAATTATTTTTTTTCCTTTTTAAGAAAAAATAGGTAAATTTGAGAGATTTTTCATTTATTGAGAGATTTTCTTAATATTTTTTTGGTTAACATATTTTTTTGTAATTATGAGATATTTTAATATTTTTAGTTTGTAAATTTATGAGAAGTTGTCAAGTGACAAAGAGAGAAAAATTGAAGTTTTCTTTCAGATTCGACTTTAAATACTTATACTAGTAATAGACCCGTGCGATGTGCAGATTTAACCATATTTTTTAAAAATATTATTTTTAATTTATTTTATTTAAAATAAAAAATAAAAAATTCTAAATTTTGGTTATTATTTTTTTAGGAATTTTTTAAAATTTCTTTAAGAAAATAAAAGAGACTTTTTTCCTTTTTAGCAAAACAAATTTAGAAGTAGTATTTTTTTTTCTTTTGAGGAAAAAATTATAAGTAAATTTGAAAGATTTTTTTAATCTTTTTTCTTTTCTAAAAAAGAGGATTCGTGAAATAATTTTTTTTATTTTTTATTATTTTATTTTATTATAAAATTTATAGTTATAGAGATTTAACTATAATTAAAGTAGGAATATATAAATTAATAGAACACTTATTTGATTATAATTATATTTATATTAATTGTGAATTCTAACTCTAATTTTAATAAAATCTTCATGATTATAAAATATTTTAATATTATTTTAAATTTACGAATTTACGATTAATCACCATATGTCAGCGAGAGAAAGATTGAAATTTTTTTCTTAGTTTCAACTTTATATACTTATATATATATAGATATAAACATAGATATGATAACAGTGAAATAATAAAAAAAAAATTTATTAACTGAATAATTACAAAAACTTTTCCTAACAAATAGCAAATAGTATTTTCCTTTACTTTGTCAAAAATTAACTCTAGCATATAGTTAGTTATGCTAGTATTGAGCTCCGGAGTTGCACGGTTTGTAAAAAGGGTAAAAATGATACAAAACAAGTGTAAGTGCAAATAAGAAAATTTTATATTGGACGTTTTAATTTTATGGCGTATTTAGAATTTACATCAGTGTTTTAAAAATTAGATCAGATCGATCGGTATAACTGGTTCAATTGGTGATTGGTTAGGTTTTTAATCTGGTTTAAGGTCGGTTTTTGACCAGTTTTAGAACCTATCAAACCCGGTGAAAACTGATTAAAATTGGTAAAAATCGGACTGGTAGGATTCGCCAAACAGGACCAACAACAATTAGAAAATAAAATTTGGCCCCAAATTTTATTTAAATTATAACTTAACCCTAGACTTTATTCAAAATATTCAATTTAGTCCTAAATAATATCAAAACTTTCAATCTTATCCTTACAGCTAAAAAATTAATATATAATCACCATTTATAAATATTTTTTTCATTAGTTTTATAAATACATATTTATTAACAAACATGGGTTCTATCGATTTAATTACCGTCAATAGTCAGTTTAGTTTTGACAACATTGCTTTACATATAAGATTTTTAAAAATTACAAAAAACAACCGAAAACTAACACATGTTAGTCAAATAAACAGAACATGTAAGACACAAGTGCTTGCTAATTTTATTTTTTTTTTTTAATGAGTAAAATTTATTTATGATCTAATATCATATAATTTATTTTTTTATTTTTTTATTTCAATTAGACTTCACTCATTGTATGTTGTAAAATTATAAATAAATTATCTATATATAAAATATAATAACGAAATCAGAGAGAATATTCACATACTTATATGACAGTGTTTGGTACTTAGATTCTTAAAAACTTAATTATGATATTTTTAAATTTTTGAATTTAATAAATTTTTAATAATTGTAGTTTCAATTTCAACTCTTTGTGTATGTGAGTACATCTTTTTTATTTTCAATTTTCAAATTCAAATATCAATGTAATTACAGTTTCTTTTCAAAGAAAAGAAGTATTGAGCATAATAGGAAAAAAAAAGAAATTATTCCCAAATCTTTCTCTTTTCTTTTCCCCTAAAATAAGTTTAATTTACCTATAGATCTTTTTAAATTTAATTGTACGTAAAAGCAAACATATTTTAAAATAGATTTATTGAGAAAAAAATTATAAACCTACCTATTGCACAGGTATAATGCTAGTACTCACTAAAAAATAGGTTAAAATCCTAAATTAGTACTTAATGTTTAGATTATTAGTTAATTAGTATAATTGTCTTTTAACCTTTTTACTATAGAATAATTTTATAATTTTCATTAAATGGTAGTTAATTTTGCTGAAGTGTACTTACCACGTTATAAAGTCACGCTCAGTAAGATAATGTACCATTAAATTTATGCTAATGTGACATTATTATTTATTCAAAAAATTATTAGAAATTTGTATTTTTTTAATATTTATAAATATTAAAAAGAATTCGAATGCTTTGAGTACTCTCACCCTGCCCTCTCTCTCTTTTTTACAGCTCCCTCAACCTTGCTTGTTGAAAGTTAATCCTTTCTCTCAATCTCTCTTCTTCCTCTTGATTTCTCACTCATTCTTAAGCGATTGATATTAGTCTACTCTCTGCACACTACTCCTTTGATCAATCTATTCCCTACATTATTTCTTTGCATTTCATCCGTTCCTGTATACTGATCTTGTTTGCCACTGTTACCATCTACAGCAAAAATTTCATCGATAGTTTTTATCACTTCTTTTAATATCCTATTGCTTGGTGGCTTAAATAAAGAGTATCGAGTAGGGTCCCAGAATTGGGTGTTGGGGTGCATGCTTTTCTCAAAACTTTCAATTTGGCAATCTATATGAGAAAGTGTTTTTTGAACACTCCAATTTACATGTACAATAGCAATTTATAAGGAAAAAAAGATAATTTGAGTTTTGGGCCACATTTCATTTCATTTTGGTGGCATTGTTTCTTAAGCCACCTTGGCAGGTTCCATGGTTTGCACGACAGTGGTCTCCATAAATACAACAATTGCTCGACCGTAATTATGTGGATTAAACCGACATCGTTTCATTCCTCCCCAAATCTGAGTTGGACCTTGTGATTATCATTATTCTTGTAGGTGCTCAGCATTCTTTAGAAATTTATTTTCAAAATGGGACAAGATTCTTGTCCCTAATGGCTAGCTGCGACAGATGGGATGAAGGAAAAAAAATGGACTTATTTTACAGAATGGGAAGAACGACGGCGAAAGATGAAGAGAGAAAGGGTTGAGCGAGAGTCATTAATTTTGTTTTTTTTTTTTTGGTTTTTTATACTTTTTTTATTTTAATAATAACGAAACATAAATTTTTAATAATTTTTTTAAATAAAGTAACGCCACGTCAGTTTAATTTTAATGATGTGTCATCCCACTAAATGTAATTTGAAGACATGGCAAATACACTTATATCATAATTAACGGCTATTTAACTGAAAGGATGAAATTATTTTATAGTAAAAATATTGAGAATTAATTTTATCTAAAATAAACATTATGTCTATAGTTAGATAAAAGTCTAAATGTTAGGCATTAATTTAGTATTTTAATTTTAAAAAATATGAATTAAATTAGAAATCCTACATATTTTACTTATTATCTTTGGTCTTTTTGAAAATTTTATCTATAATTTTTTTATGTTAGAATCTATCCTTTACATTCTCAAGGTCAAATTTTTTCTCTATTTTTCGTTAGTCAACCATTAAATCTGACCCATGATTAATTTAGTTTAGTTTAATTAATGTCATGTCATTCAAATTAAACGTCATGTCAACAGAAGCTGACGACATGACATACAACACTTTTTTCTTACATATTTTTAAAAAATTTTATTTTCCAAAAATGAAAAAAAAAGAGTGAAAATGATTTGCTCATGATCACGCTAGTTAGTCACTGAGTTTTTTATTATCTAATCCACCGGCCTCCTAGGTAATTTTGGACCAACAGACGCAACCTAACTGGCTTCTCTCTTCATCCTATTCTCTCCCATACTCTCACAATAAATGTGCATTTTTTGGTCTCTTAGTGTTCCTTCCATTAATAGAAGAAATTTACTCAGGTGGTGTTAGTTTCAGATTGTTACAAGTTGATGCTTAGAGGTTTGATGAATTTCTTGTGTGAATTTTAGTTACAGGGAAAAGGAAGGACACATGGACAGAAATTTTGCAGCCATAGGAACTGATTTTTTTGCATTCATTTCATGGTCAATCTATATGACATACAAATACTCGACTTAGCTGTCAAGATGTTGCAGGAATATTTGGCATTTGAATACTTTCATTTCTCCAATAAAGTTGCTGCAATTTGTAGTTTTTGCTTGGTCCTCTTGGGAGGCACTTGCAGCTGATTTGGTAGCTGCTGTCATCCTCTTATTGCTGCAGATTACTTGGTGTTGAAGGTGCTGCACATGCTGGACAGGAGCTTCTCCAACTTGCAGCTGCAATTGTTGACTTGTCCTGCTACTTCCAAGCTGCCAGGTGTTGGGGGGGGGGGGGGGGGGTTGCTTCAGCTGCTTCCTGCTGTAGCTACTGTTGCTGTTCTGCTGCACTACATGCTTCTGCTGTTCCAGAAGCTACTTTTCATCTCCAAGCTCCACTTCACCAGCCTTGTAACACTCCTCCTTGTAGTTGAAGCTTGAGATTCCAAGTTTGGCTCTGAATTCATTCAACCTGTTTCTTAGCAGTGGCTTAGTGAAGATATTTGCAATCTGTTCATCTCTGCTGCAATGTGACAAATTAACTTGGCTAGTTTGCTCAGCTTCCCTGATGAAATGATACTTGACTTTTAGATGCTCTGTCCTCCCATGACTGATAGGATTTTTGGCTATTGCAACTGTAGGCTTATTATCACAATAAATTTCAGTTGATTCAGAGATGTCTTCTCCAAGATCAGCCATAATCTTTCTCAACCAGATTGCTTGGTTCACGGCTGATGAAGCTGCAATGTACTCAGCTTCTGCTGTGGATTGTGCTACTGTTTCTTGCTTCCTAGAGTTCCAAGCAATCACTCCAGATCCCAGATAAAAACAATAACCTGATGTGCTTTTTATATCATCACTGCATCCTGCCCAATCTAAGTCTGTAAACCCATGCAATTGCGCTTGATTTCCTGCCATATACCAAATGTCATGACTGGTTGTGCCCCTCAAATGTCTGAGTAGTCTTTTAGCTAGACCAAGATGGACATCAGTTGGCATTTGCATGTACCTAGTACAACAGACTTGCGGGGAACAAGAAGTCTGTTCTAGTTGCTGTTAGTCAGAGAAGAGGACCAACCAAGCTTCTGTAGATCCTTGCATCTGCTAATGCTTTTCCCATCTGATTTGGACACTTTCAAGTTGGTGGCAAAGGTGTGGCAGAACTTTTACAATTCTCCATTTTGAATTTTTGAGAATCTCTTCCTGCATATTTTGTTGAAAGTTGAGAAAAAATTTTATCTCAACTTCCCCGTAATTCTAGCTGACTAGTCAATGTTAGTCATGTGCCAATGTATCATATTTAATGTTATCTGACGTAAAAAGACTGTTACGATATATAATCTTGTATTTAATGATTTAAATTTGAATCTCTTATTACCAATATAAGCTAACGTAAAATTGAACAGAGAGAAAACATGTCCCTTAATCCTAGCTAATTTCCTAACAAGCAATTTATTAAACTTAATAACAATCTTATCAGTTCCTTATCCGACAAAATTTACCACTTTCAGAATTATTACTTTCTTATGTTAAATCAATTATTTTGATTAATAACACTAATTACAGTTCTAATAAATGGGGAAACTTCTTAACAAACATCTCCTCCCATAATTTGCTCCCAGAGATCTCCTTCCTAATTTAAATCCCTCCGTACAAACCTACTAAATATCGCTTCTAAGAAGCAATGGCTCTTCAAAAGACAAATTAGAATTGAGAGAGTTTATTTTATTCCAAAAAATAGTTGCTGATGCTCTTTACTTGATCCATAAAAGGCCTGTGCATGATTTTTTGATCGTATCTGCTTAGTTATAAAATGATGATCATTTTTGCACTTCAGCAGTAATCAAAAGAATAAGAAAGAGAAGTAGATGGTGTGCATTGCAATGGCACATGTTCTGAAGAAACCTTACAATTACATCTCATACAGCCATTATTCTCCAAATAACTGTTGAAGCTGGGGAACACAGTTACAAAGCTCCATTTCATATGGCTTTCCATGTTGACAAGGGTGGAGTCTCAGAGCTCTCGTAAGTATTGATGTCCACACCGTACCTATTGCCTTTTACAGCATCTGCTGAAGCAATGGATTCGAGTTCAGAAATCTCTTCAGGCGTTAGTTTCACATCCAGGGCACCGATGTTTTGGTTGAAATTGTGAATTTTTGTGGTTCCTGGTATGGGACATACATCATTCCCCTGATGGTGCACCCAAGCTAGTGCTAGCTGTGTTGATGTGCAACCCTTCTTTGCTGCAATTTCATTAACCCGATCAAACAAGCGTTTGTTGTGCTCCAAATTTTCAGCCTGGAATCTAGGCATTTCCTGGAGGAACAAAATAAAAATTGAACTAATTAGTCACATTTTGGGAATCTATTTCCATTAGAAGCAATTGTGTTGGACCGGTTGGCTTCTATTTTTCTTCATATCACTTGTAGCTACTTCAACTCATAGACTAGAAAAGAATTTGAGACGAAGATTTAGTAATAATTAAGGCAGTTGGAGGTGGTGGCCTCCAATTGGGAAAACTGGGTTCCCAATCCTCCAATTGCTGTGTTACTGGCTTTAAAGAACCGAGAAACAAATTAAAAAAAAAAAAAGAAAAGAAAAAAAGAATCTGAGACAAAGGTTAGTTGCTAACCTTTCGATAGTCACCTTCTGCCAGGTTTTCAACCAACTGAGGTCCTGAGGAAAAGAATCCCCTACCCAGGGGGCTGTATGCTACAATCCCAATTCCAAGCTCCCTGAAGAAAGACAAACACATTAGCGTTGCAATACAAATTATTCACTTCGCTTCACACAGTCAAGCAAATCTACTATTAAGTTTCAAGAGTATGTTAGGACTGGTAATAAAAAAAAAAAAAGGCAACACAATTTATGAGGCTCTCATATTTGTAGGATTTGGAAAATGACCTTGGTCTTTTCTTTGTTTTTTTAAGCAAAAAGATGGTTTTCCGGATTTATAATAACAAAATAAAAATGGAAGAAGAAGGCTCAAAGCAATTTTTTTTATTAGACCAATATAAAATTTATACCATTTCTATCCTGGAATCATGTGATTTTCAATAGAGTTTTTTTTTTATTTTAAAATCACAACAGGCTATTTTTACTAATGGATATCATCCAACATAGGCTTAGTACAGCAAACACAGGCCATGGGTTAAAGCCCAAGCTTCGCTAAGCAGCCCCTCAAAGGCTCCAAAGGCAGGCTGAGTAGGCTTAGTGAGACCCTAAAATTTCATTATTCGGTTTTGATAATTACAAAATATTGAGAATTACTAATGTGTTTATTTAAGTGTGTAGCTAAAGGTTTTTAATCAAACAAACATAAATTGGAATGGAAGAAATACAAGCACAAGAAAACTACTAACATTAGTTCTATTCAGTTCAAGTATCATCCTATACAACCAAATTTCAAAGGCTCGTTTGTTAACCTAGAGATGAATCAGATGACAAGCCATACATGATTGTCAAACTAGATGAGTCTTGTTTCCAACGCCACTAGAATCGTGGCAATTGGAGTTTTGTATAGCAAGTTATGACTAAAAGAGTAACGAGGACTAAGTTATGACTAAAAGAGTAACGAGGACTCAAGCTGTGATAACACACCGCATGGGTACATTTTCAAAGAATGTTGCAGACCACTTATGATGAATTACATGCCAACTATACGTCATTGGAAAGCTTATTGAGTCTATTTTCAAATGGCACAATTTTCACATTAATTGTAGTTGTGTGAAAGAAGTTATGAGCAATAAGATGAAATGTGTGCAAGCTGTCAAGGCATTCTAGATAAGTCAACTTCTAGAATCTATAATGATCAGATGGAGCAAAATTTTGTGACAAGTTATACACTGATTGAATCTAATTCTCAAATCATCCAGAATCACATTGATTGGATATTCCTATAGAACATTATTGGCCATAGATTGAAGCTTGCAGAAACTGTCAAGATACGTTGGTTCAATCACAGATCACTGCAGACAGTGGAGAAAAATCTTGTGATGAATTTTACATGAATGGAAAGCTGATTCTGTCTAGTTTCCAAATCCTCAAGAATCATCTCAATTGGACATTTGTGGAGGAAGTTATAGTCTATCAATTGAAAAGTATTCAATCTATCAAGGCAGACATGATTAATCCAGTTTAAGAGATGATTACGACCAAATGGGAAAGAATTAGCTGTTGAACCTTAAATGCATAGAAAGATAATTCTGTCTAGTTTTTAAATTGACAATAATTGCATTAATTGGATATCTGTACAAGGAGATACTACCAAATAACTGAAGGGTGTACAGTTTGTCCCATCCAACTGGATCAGTCAACTTCCAGAAAGCACTATGGCTAGTTGGAGTGGAATCAGTCCATGATCTATACATGGAAGGAAAGCTATGGATGTCTACTTTCAAACTCATGAATCAGAACACAATTTGGAACTATATACAGAGAGATATGAACGATTTTTTAAAGAGCTGTTAAATCTGTTAGTAGAATCATCATCATTCAAAGCCATGATTTTGGGGATCCATTGGTTGTAAAATTAGCCCTCATTAATGCATTGCAACAGCCCCTACAACCTCCTTCACTTATAAATAAGTGTCTCCACTAATGCTTCATTCATCCCTTTCCTTTGCTCTCATTCTCTCTTAATCTCTCTCAAGTACTCTTTGCATATGCGATGTAAGTTTTATTGTGTAAGTGTGTTGACTACTAGAAAAAAAAATGGAGCAGAGCAAGTTTTTTGTAATCTTTGTAAGCGAGAGTGAAGTCATAAGTTAGGAGATAGGGAGGAACTGAGCTCTAGTGAGAAGTCTATTCTTTTTGTAAAAAAGCTTTGTGAAGCTTCGTAAGGTCGTGGACCTCTGTGCAAGTGAGTTTAAGTGACCATCAATTGTGAGAAAGGTCTGCAAATGGTGACCCGTAAATTTCGAGTCTGCAACAGTTAGATTTTGAAAAATACAGATACAAATTACGAGTGAAAATTAAAAATTTCTGTGGTGCCGATCTCTGTTTGATCCTCCGATTAATACTCCTTATATAATTCCAAAACTTGATCTTGAACTGAAAAAATTAATTCCATTGAGAGTCGAGCCTTGATCTCAGGTGGATTAATGAGACTCCAGTGAGGGTCTTAGGAAAGCTTGATCTCACTCAGACTGGATGGACTTCGGTGAGGGCCGTAAGAGGCTTGATCTCACTCAGATATTTAATATCTTAGGTTTTTAATCTAGCGGATCCAACTTAGTGGCAGTTAAAAAGCATACACCCAAAATATTTATAGAGATAGAGTAAGAGAGTAAAGCTTTAAAAGTAGAGGATTTAACTTTACTTGGGATCTGTTTGAAGGGTTTAAGGGAGTGCCTATTTATAAGCTAAAAATTGTCATCACTTAACCCGAATAATGCATGTCATCTAACCCAATCAATATACATGCCATCTAATCCAATCAATATGAATATCATCTAATTTTTTTTTCAACTAACTCAAACAACATGCATGTCATCTAATTTTCCTCATCTAACCCAATCAATATGCATATCATCTAATTTTCTTTTCATCGGACTCATACAACGTGCAAGCACCAAACCCAATGGATTTTCTTTTAAGCTTTTTTTTTTTTTGTTTGCAAGGTCACGTGAAAAAGAGCTAGTATGCTCTTGGTTAGGTAACTGAAGTGTTGTAAGCGTTTGATCTTTACCTGCGAAGAACATTGATAGTGGATTGGGAAATTCTCAGTGGTGATTTTTGGGAGTGGACGTAGGTTTAGGATAAGTCGAACCACTATAAATCTCTTACATTGATCTCTTTGTCCCTTAAACTCTTTCATTGTCATTGCTCATCAACACACATGTCACACTTATTGTCCATCTCAATCTTGTTTACAAACACACACGACAAAAATTGGTTAATTTCTTGTACTTATTTATCATTACTTGCACACAATTCACTTAGGTTTCATATTGTGTTAATTATTTTTATTTGTTCAAATTGATTGATTTGGCTATAAGTTTTTTGTATTACCTAATTCACCCCCCTCATAGGTAATTTTGAGACTAACAAGGCTGCCTTGGCAACTCCCTCAACAGCTTGCACAGAGCTCGCTCATGGAGCTTGCCATGTAGCTCACGGTACAAACCCAAGCACCTATCATCCCCAAGCTACCATTGACAAACACCTATAACATCCTTTACGTGTGGATTTAAAGTGTTTTCAAACATTAGACTACCGACATATCACAGGCCGATATATAAGCTAGAGACGCATACCTAAAGAAGGGATCAATCATTCTCTAGATAAAAGGACTTCATCAAATCTACATCTCCTTACAGGCAACCTCTCTAACTCCGACCACCTCCATAATTCATATACCTTCGTAAGTACCTCTACGCACATCGGTGAGGTGCCCACACCCAGTGTCTCTTTATTGTAGGCTATCTGCGAGGGTTTCACTAGACCTCCTCAGTCCTTTATTGCTTTTTATTGATTTGAATATTAAAGTACTTACGTCGAGGTAACCTTCGGCCTAAGTTTTACTATTTTGCAAGTTCACAGGCAAAATTTCATGATGGTTGAACTCACGACTAAGGATAACCATCACTTACCATTACATTATATTTGCGAGTCTATCCTCCAAATACGAATTCAGGGGAATACAGCAGGGACAAGCCATACTAAGGTTGCACTGTGTGTCTGACACATGTTGAATACGGATACACGTCTGAAACGTATCAGTCGTGTCCGAAAAAATATTTTTTTTAAAAAAAAACCATTGGATACAATGTTGGACATGGCGATCCGACATGCCTAGTTAGTCTATAGGAAAAAAAAAACGAAAAGAAAACCCAAGAGCAAAAATGAAAGGAAAGCAGCCACCATCAGTGGGAGACGTCAACAACAAATCAGGTGCACATGAGATCGTCATTATTTTCTTGTTCCATTTCTTTTTCTTCAACATCCCATATTGAAATCGTGTTGTTGAGTCCTCCTCGACTTTCTTTCAAATGGTGGCCGTCGATCGTAAGATCCAATAACAAGAGTCTAAAGTTGGAAGTATTTGTGATGGAAAGATGACAAACAGACTACGAGATGTGGTTGATCGACGGTGAAGACGGATGAGTTCTTCTTCTAATTTGTTTAAGACGATGACTCTTTTTTTTTCAAAAATAAAAATAAAAATAAAATAGTCATAAGAATATGAGATATGCAAAGATGCGGAGGATGGTAGGACACATCTCTCTCCTTTTTTTTTTCTTAGATTCTAGAAGATATGTATTTTTTATAATTTTTTTTCAATATCTTTAATGATGTGCAAAATTATAAATTTTATAGTCCTCACAGTGCCACTGTCTTAAATTTTTTAACATTGACGTGGTGTGGTGTCCATGTCATGTTATATTCTTGTGTTGTATTCATGTGAACATGTCTGAGTCTGTGCTTCATAATATTCCTCAAAATTATTGTAAAAATTCTCTCAACCTCTTTTTGAAAATCATAGTTTCATAGCAAACATACCTGCAAGTAGGAACTATTTCTTTCTCAACATCTCTTGACCATAAGGACCACTCCAACTGTACAGCAGTTATTGGATGAACAGCATGAGCCCTTCTAATCGTTGAAGCAGAGGCCTCTGACAGGCCTATATACTTTACTTTCCCCTCCTCAACTAGTTTCTTTAGTTCCCCCATCTAAATTACATAGTAGAACACGTCCATGTAAGAAAAGAAGCAGTATAAATTAGATTTAAAAAAAAAAAAAGAGTTCATGTACATAGTTATAAATAAATAATAATAAATAGAATATAACTTCATCTAATAACATCTAACAAATTATATCATTTTGTTTCTACTCTAAAATTACCTAAATGAAGCCACATAATATTTCCAAAAAAAAAAAAAGAAATATTTCAAAGCCAAGTCATGTACTATCAATTAAAGGGATTTTCCTTTGATCACCATGTGTACATAGGCAGAAGCACCATTTGATTTCATTAGAAAATGCATATCTTTAATCTCAAAAAGTGGTAGAATCACTTAATCTCAAAAGTGTAAAAATATATAACAACAGAAACAAAACTTTTATCTTGTAAACTTTTAAACAAAGGACAACATTTGATGAGGATGAAAAGAAAGTGTGACATCTCAAATATCAAGACTAAGTTTGCAGAGAGATCATTGACTTGAATATAATTAAACATGTTTGCATAATTGCATTGAGATAAAAGACTAAAATGATAAAAAAAGGCAAAGCAAAAGGGGAACAAATAATCTACAAACCGTGACTTCAATGGGAATGGAAGTATCAATGCGATGCTGGTAATAAAGATCAATATAATCAACTTCAAGCCGCTTCAAGCTCCCCTCGCAAGCAGCCCTCACATAGGCAGGATCCCCATGCACCTCCCCCTTACCATCCACGAATTTCACCCCAAATTTCGTGGCTAACTGAACTTTCTCCCTAAATCCCCCTTTCAACGCCTGCAATCGCTTACAGCAATAGCAATTCTTCTCTGATTATACGATAATTAAGAGACTGATTCATTGTCAAAATATTAAGAAAAAGCCCACCAGCTATATATAGACTTAGCGACAGACCACATAAAGTTCGAGCTGCTCCAAATCTTTCAAATTCTCTTATATGGTAACAGGTTTAATTTTAGTGATGATTATGAAATGATCACATAGCCAACCAACATCATCAACTTAAGATTAATTTAAAAAAAAGGGTACCTTTCCGATAAGGATTTCGTTGGTGAAGGGGCCATAGATGTCGGAGGAATCAAGAAACGTGATGTCACTATTGATTGCATGGTGAATGAGAGCAATCATGTCAGCTTCGGGCTTAGGCGGACCATAGAATGCGGACATGCTCATGCATCCCAGCCCCTGCGCTGACACCTCTAGCCCTTGTGACCCTAGCTTGATCTTCCTCACCGATGCCATCTTTAACTCCTGTTTCTCCAAGTTTTCTTTGTTTGCTTAAGCTCTTAATTTCCACTATTATAACCAGCCAACAACTACAACAGAACACAGGGCTGCTTCGGTTTCAATAATCAGTTTCAGCACTAGATTTGGTTTCAGTACTAGTGGCTACTCTTGACAAGTCAGGTAAATAATTGGTGGATGACAAAGTCCATGACGTGTGCTCCTTCAACTTTGAGTAGCCACCGTATAATTGAATTGGGAAACGAAATTTGCAAAGATAGGCATTGATTCATTTTTTGGACACCCGTTGAGTGGTTGTATACTAAAAATTTATTAAGTAATTGTTGTTATATGAGGTATTTAAAAAAAATTATATAATTGATAAATATATTTATAAATAAAATGAACAATATACAAGACGAAATTATACGATATAATATAAAAATTATAATAGTTAACAATTGACTCACGCGATGTCTGAGTTATGTTAAAAGTGTAATTTATTTTTATTTTGTTTAAAAAATTAAAAAATAATTTGAGCATTAATTTTATTATTAAAAAAAGGCATTAAAAAGTAAATTTAAGAGTTTTTTTAAAAAAAAATTAAAAGGAAAAACAAAAAAATTAAATTAAGAATATTTATTTTTTATGAAAAAATATAAATTTGGAAAATTTTTTATTTTATCTTTTTTATTTTAACAAAAAAAAAAATCAAGTGCTATCAAAGAATAGCGATCATGAGTCATACAAAATCAGATACCTAAGGGCCCGTTTGGAGTGGTTTAAGTTTTCTGTTTTCTGTTTATTTTTCACAAAAAAAACAGGAAACATGTTTGTTATTGATTCTGTTTTCTGTTTTTTGTTGAAAAGTTAAAACTGTTTTTCAAAGAAAAAAATCAAATTGGGAAAACAATAAAAATAGCTTTCCGATTTTGTTTTTCACTTTTTTTTCTATACTTTCTCTCACAACATTTTCTTTCTCTATTCACCCTCTTTACCATATCTCTCTTTACTCATCCTCTCTCCATCCCTCTATATTTTTTCTCTCACTACTCTTTCTCTCTCAACTCATTCTCTCTTTACCCTCTCTCTCCCTTTTCTATCTCTACCATTATCTCTCTACCCTCTCTCTCTATTTTCTCTCTCTACTCATTCTCTCTCTATCCTCTCTCTCCTTTTTCTATCTCTATCATTCTCTCTCTCCTCTCTCCCTTTTTTTCTATCTCTACCATTCTCTCTCTACCCTCTCTCTCTCTATTTTCTCTCTCTACTCATTCTCTCTCTACTCTCTCTCTCTCCTTTTTCTATCTCTATCATTCTCTCTCTCCTCTCTCCCTTTTTTTCTATCTCTATCATTCTCTCTCTACCCTCTCTCTCTCTATTTTCTCTCTCTACTCATTCTCTCTCTACTCAGACTCTTTCACTTTTTTCTTATTTTACCATTCTCTCTACTCATTCTCTTTCTACCCTCTCTCTCTCTCATTTTTCTCTCTCTATCATTCTCTTTACTCGGTCTTTCTCTACCCTCTCTCTCTTTTCTCTCTTTGTCATTTTCTCTACTCATTCTCTCTCTACCCTCTCTTTCTCATTTTCTCTCTCTACTATTATGTTTACTCATTCTTTCTCAACCCTTTCTCTTTATGTCATTATCTCTACTCATTCTCTTTCTTCTCTCCTTCTCTCTCCTTTTTCTCTCTCTACTCATTCTCTCTCTACCCTCTCTCTCTCTCTCTCTCCCATTTTTCTCTCTATATTTATACTCTTTTTACCATTTCTCTCACTATCCTTTTTCTACCTATTTTTTTATTCTTATAGAAAAAAAACAAAAATTGACAATAATAAAAACAAAAATTCAGCAAACAATAAAAACAAAAAACAGAAATTGAAAAGCAGAAACAAAAAATTGACAGCGTCTCCAAACGGACCCTAAAAAATATTTTTTTTTTTTTGTTTGAAATAAGGCACCCAAGAAAAAGTTGAACCTACACTATTTACCTCAGCAATAAAACTCATAGCTAGGCCTTCCCTCCCTACTCCTGCAGTAAACCTAACGTGATGAACATAATCTATATTCCATAGGATACGTCATGCAACAATTTGCAATCAAATTTATTGTACCAAGAATTACACACATATTTGTATCCTAAATTAATTGAAATTGGAATATTAATTTTAACAATCGAGAAGTAAGTTTTTCAAATTACTTTGCAAGCTCAATACATTACCTCTCGGCAAACAAAAAGGTAAAAAGGAATTTGAGGATTGCCAATATTATCAGTCATCTACGTTGCTCCATAATCTGCATTAGTAAAAAAAAAAAAAAAAGATAAATAAATTATTAGTCAAACAATTGTACAATTCCCAATCCAAGTTTGATTGAGAAAGTCCAAAAAAGATAATAACATATATAGACCTGCAAAACATATACGTTTAATAGATATTGGATCAGTGATTCTATCAATAAATTAATTATTAACAAAAAAATAATCAAACAAAAACTTAAAATAACTGCAATTAATTATAAAAGTTGAAGAAATTTATCACTAAAAAATTATTTTTTTTGCGTATTCAAACTGCGAAGAAAGCTATTAGCATGTCAGAGGAAAAAACAAACAAGGGTTTTCTTTTTTTTTTTTAGCAATTCTTATTTCAACAAGGGCATAAAAACTCTATGTAAAAAGCCCTTACTCCGCTCTATTTCTTGTGCACATTTATTGTTTACTTAATATAGATCTTGGAGATTGAGTTGAGGAGTTTCGTCAGCGTACACTAGCAATCAAATCATCAATCAAAAGAAAAGATGGTAAAAGAATAATGATTATTATACCTTATATTTATGAAGAGATCTAAAGAGAAGATTGTCCACAACAGTCACTTTAAGCTTAGTATCGCCCGGGACAAATAATTAAAAAATTTTAATTAATTAACAGTTATCATATATACCTATGAGAGAAGTTAAAGAATACGACATAAATAAAAAATTAAAAAGAGTAATTATTTTGTGTAAAATATGATATATTTATGAGAAAAAAAAATATAAGTAAAATAGTAGATTTAAGTAAGTAATAAAAATAAAAAGTACTGATGATGCATTGATATATCAATGCGTAAAAGATTTCGTTATTGTGATGCCCAACGCATGGATGGCACCAACGTCGCCGGCCAATTTGATTTGATGGAGTGGATTACGGGTCTTATTCTTTTTAATAAAAAATATGACATACAGCAGTTAATTTATAATTTGTTAGAGAAGCAAGATAAATATATATGCATTGGAGATTTTTTTAATTACTGTTTATACTTCATACAGGTTTTTTATTCCTTTTACACATTATAATTTAATTATTTGTACATGATATATTAATCAAAAAATTGACTAAAAAAAAAGAAAAAAAGACAACCGGAGCGTGAGACCCAACCCATTCGTTCCCCAATTCCCTTTGCTAATCTAATACGGGCAGGCAGCAAGTGGCTACTGCTGAAAAATGGGAGAAGGAGCAAATAATTGGTGGATGACATAGGCCAGGACGTGTGCTGGTTCTACTTCGAGTGCCCACAATAATACTATTATATGGAATTGACTGGACAATAATAATAATACGTGGATAATAAGACTCTTTTTAATTCATAAGTTTCGGTCTTTATTTAAATTAAAAAATAATAGTAATAATAATAATAATATGTGGATAAGAGATAGATGGATGTCATTGTTTATTTACTAGCAATTTGGAGGGAGGAAAAGTCAAAAGAAGCTTTTTATATACCAATAAACTCTCTAAATATAATCGGTTGAATTGACACTTTTCAATCTTCGGGATAACCCATTGCGACAGCTTTAAATGCAACAAAAAGTTTTATAACTTCACGCGTGGAGCTAAAGTTTTATAACAAAAAGCTTTATAACTTGTCCGACAATGATGAGAAAGAAAAAAAATTAAAATTAATAAATATTATTATTATTGTATTATTTTTTATATTTATATTTATTTTTAATTAATTCAAATAATTAATTTATATTTTTTTGATAAATTATTATTTATTTTTTTCTTATAACTTTTAATTATTTTTTCATAATTTTTTATTAATTATAATAATAATAATAATATATTATTTTTTATTTATTTTTTTTACATTATTTTTTATCAATTCAAACGTGTTGATGTCAACTTTGCTAAAACATGCTATTAAGGTTGATGTCAACTTTGCTAAATGGGCCATAACATGGGAGGGGCTTTCAATTATAAAGCATGTTGAATATTCTCTAGTGGTCCTTCAGCTTTTTTTTTTTTTTAATTTTTTTATCTGACAACTAATGATAAGTTTCGTTTACTTTAAAGGTCGTTTCCTAAGATTCGCCACAACTGCTTTGGTTGGTTGATATCCTGGTCAACAAGATAAGAACCACTTCTAAAATTGGGATAAGTATTTTTTTTTTGTTTTAAATTTTTAAATTTTTTTATATTTAAATTTTAAATATTTTTAACATTTTATTTAAATTTTAAATTTTTTAATTTCTTATTACATTATTCTTTTAAGTTATAAAAAGTGATCAATTTATTAATAAATGAGTTTAATTTAATAAAATTTATTTAAAAAAAGTTAAATACATAAATTTAATATTTTTTTTATCAACAAAATATGCATATTAAATATTTTTTTAATTAATAAATATACGAATTAAATAAGTAACATATATATTTTTGATAGAAAATACATTTAATTCATATATTTAATTTTTTTAAAATAATTTTTTGTAAAGTTAAAATTATTTTTTAATAGATTGATCACTTTTGATAAACAGAAGAATTGATTTGGTAGAAAATCAAAAGGTTTATAACTCAAATAAAATGTCAAAAAAGTTTAACATTCAAACTTAAAAAATCTAAAAGTTTAGGATAAAAAAAATGCTTATCCCTTCTAAATTTTCTAGCCACCCAATCCGCAATAGTATTGGCTTTTCTACTGATAAAAGGAAAATTATAGTCATAACATTCATGTAAGATTCTCTGTTTCCCTCGGATGTAAGCTTTTTTCTCCTATCGACATTCCTTTTCAATACCTTCTAAGGCCTTATAAATCACCATAGCGACATTGCGTCTGTTTGGAAGGAGACCAAATTGAACCCAATTGAAAAGTTTGAGAAATTTTTTGGAGTGATTTATGTTTCCTATAAGTAGAACCTCAAAGATAAAGTTTTTCATATGTTCAAAGTTGGCACTATTTCTTAGATTTGCCTCTTCCCTCTCCTTCTTTTTAAAGGAGTTTAAGTTTGGGAGAGTCATGTTTTGCACTTTTTGTGTAAATACTGTTAGTGGCCAGACATTTGAACAATTATAGTTTACGACGATCTGTCAATCAAGCTTAAAAATTTGATTCATTGATAACTATCTCATTCTCTTAGTTTAGTTTGTAATTATATTTAACAAACTATCAATCTATTTTTAAAAATCTAAAGTTTTTAATGTATATTCTGTTGCGTGTTTATTCCTTAAACACTTGTTTGATTCGCAACAAGTATATAGTTCCAAGGCAGGTGGCAACCACCCTCACATACAGGTTCACTTGGAAGAAACGTTATAATTACATCTCGTAAAGCCATTAGTCTCCAAAAAAATTACTGTTGAAACTGTGGAACACAGTTACTAAGCTCTGTTTTATATGGCTTTCCATGTTGACAAAGGTGGAGTCTCAGAGCTCTCGTGAGCAGGGATGTCGTCGCCATACCTGTTGCCTTTTACAGCATCTGGTGAAGCAACAAATTCGAGTTCAGAAATCTCTTCAGGCGTTAATTTCACATCCAGGGCACCAGTGTTTTGGTTGAGGTTGTCAATTTTGGTGGTTCCTGGTATGGGACACACATCTCTCCCCTGACGGTGCACCCAAGCTAGTGCTAGCTGGGTTGATGTGCAACCCTTCTTTGCTGCAATTTCATTAACCCGATCAAACAGGCGTTTGTTGTGCTCCAAATTTTCAGCCTGGAATCTAGGCAGTCCCAGGAGGAATGTAAAGAAAAAATTGAACTTATTTGTCACAATTTGGGAAGCCATTTCTATTAGAAGCAATTGAATTGGTTTCTATTTTTCTTTCGGGCACTGTTACGCGGCCAGATGATTTGGTGGCCAAATTGTGTCCATATTACAACTAGAGGTATATTTTGTGTAACTACAATAAAAAAAAGTTCATCGAAAAAAATAGACGTGTTTTTTGTTGCACATTTTATTATTACGGTTGTACAAAATACAGTGTTTGTTGCAATATGGACACAATTTAGCCACCAACTTGTTTGGCCATCTAACATTTCCGTTTTCTTAACATCACTCGGAGCTATTGCAATTCGTAGACTGAAAAATGAATCTGAGACACTAGTTAGTTGCTGACCTTTCGAGTCACCTTCTGCAAGGTTTTCAAGCAACTTAGGTCCTGAGGAAAAGAATCCCCTACCCAGAGGACTATATGCTACAATCCCGATTCCAAGTTCCCTGAAGAAAGATAAACACATTGACGTTGCAATACAAATTATTCCCTTCTCGTAAAATATTCTAGCAAATCTACCATTAAATTTCAGTGGTATGTTAGTATTGGCAATTGAAAAAAAAAAAAAACCAATGCACGAGGCTCCACATCTTTGGGTCTGGGAAATATGGTATTCGGCTCTTTTTTGGTTTTTTTAGGCAAAGAGGTTATTTTCATGATTGTCAATAACAAAACAAAAAAGGAAGAAGATGGGGTTCCAGCAACCCTTTTTTTTTTTTTTGGACAAATATAAAATTTGTAACATTGCTATCCCAGAGTCAAAGATTTTCTTCATTGTTTTCTTCCCATTACGTTATATTTGCAAGTATATCCAAATATAAATTCAACATTCCTCGAAAACATTGTAAAAGTTCTCTCAACCTCTCTTTGAAAATAATAGTTTCGTAGCAAACGTACCTACAAGTAGGGACTATTTCTTACTCAACATCTCTTGTCCATAAGGACCACGCCAGCTGAACAGCAGTTATTGAATGAATAGCATGAACCTTTCTAATTGTTGAAGCGGAGGCCTTTGATAGTCCTATATACTTTATTTTCCCCTCCTCAACCAGTTTCTTTAGTTCCCCCATCTAAATCACATAAGAGAACATGTCCATGTGAGAAAAAAAGCATTACAAATTAGAACACGGTAAAAAAAAAAAAAACAAAGAAAAAAGAAAATTAAACATTTCAAAGATAAGTAATTTGCTATCAATTAAAGGAATTTTCCTTGATAAGCTACACGTATGTATGCAGAACTACCATTTGATTTTATTAGAAAATGCATATCTTAAATCTCAAAAGTGTTAGAATCACTGAAAATATATAACAGAAACAAAACTTGTATCTTGTAGACTTTTAAGCAACAACATTTGATGAGGATGCAAAGAAACTGTAACATCTCAAGTATCAGGACTAAGTTTGCAGGGAGATCAACGTTAGTTTGATATATATTCACTGCATGGATTTTATCTTTGATATATATTCATCACATGGATTTTATCTGTGCAAAACCAGACAAATAATCAGTACAAGTACAATATTGGCTTGAATATAATTAAACAGGTTTGCATAAAAGATCTACAAACCATGACTTCAATAGGAACGGTAGTAGCAATGCGCGCAGTGCTGGTAATAAAGATCAATATAATCAACTTCAAGCTCCTTCAAGCTGGCCTCACAAGCAGCTCTCACATGGGCAGGATCCCCATGCACCTCGACCTTACCATCCACTATTTTCACCCCAAATTTCGTGGCTAACTGAACTTTCTCCCTCATCCCCCCTTTCAATGCCTGTAATTAATTACAACAACAACATTCTTCTTTTAACCATATGATAAAGGAGCCATGAGCTTGTAGCTCGGATGACAGTGGCAATATGTCAATAAAATCGAGGTTAAGAGTTCGAACTCTTGAGCTCCCTAACTGTTTTCGCTCTTCCAAACTAGTTAGTCTAGGTCTATGATACCTCAAAAAAAAAAAAAAAAATATTATTATATGATAAAGGAAGAGACTGATGCATTTTTGAAATATTTAGAAGAAACCAACCAGTCACATAGACTTGGCCAAGTGAGACAGACTAAATAGAGTTCAAGCTGCTCAAACGTTTCCAATTCTCTTATATAGTAACAGGTGTTTTAGCTAGCTAGATGATTAATAAATTACATTTTAATAAAATAATATACAACTTGGCAAGTTTACCTGGTTGGGCCATGAAGGAGAAGCAGCAGCTGAAGCAGGGCAGAATGGTCATCAACGGCAGCAGGTTCCTCCCATGTGCAGCAGGGAACAAGAAGCAGCTGCAAAGTTAGCAGTGGTGACTGCGATCAGCTCCTATCATCTCAATCTCCGCCATGGACCAACCACGGCAGCAGCAACAACTACAAACCAGCAGTAGCAGTTCCAGAAGCAGCAGCAATTCCAGCAAATAGGACATTAGCGAAACGCAGCGGCCACAATTTCATCCAATTGTAACCAAAAGAAGTTACAGCATCTTTTTCCTATTGGAAACAGCAAATTAAGTGATGGAAGCTTAGCTTAAGGACTAAGCATGTACCTCTTTAAATAGAGTTGAAAAATGAAATACAACTAAGAGGAGAATTGCTGCATTTGAAAGATATGCTACTGTTTTAGTTCCAAGTTCTCATTCTCCTACGAAATCACACATTAAAACACAACAAAAATACCCAGTACCTTTTATCAAACACCTTCAAGGCGTCTCCAATTTACAGTTTATTTCAAGTTTCAACTAAAGCGGCTATGGTGGCAGCCAATAATATATACAAGATTCTGTTTCATGAACGCAAGGATGGAGTCTCAGAGCTGTCGTAGGTAGGGACACTGTTGGTGCTCCTATCACCTCTTACAGCATCTGCTGAATCTATGAATGGTTTCGAGTTTTGAAACATCTCTTCAGGTGTTAGTTCCACAGCCAGGGCATCAATTTTTTGGTTGAAGTTATCAATTTTGGTGGTTCCTGGTACGGGACACGCATCATCCCCCTGAAGGTGCACCCAAGCTAGCGCTAGCTGCGTGGATGTGCAGCCCTTCTTGGCCGCAATTTCATTAACCTGGTCGTATAGCCGCTCGTCGTGGTCCAAATTTTTAGGTTGGAACCTCGGCAGGTACCACAACAATTCATATTAATTAATTAATTTAGTGTAAAATCACGAATAATTTATATTTATTTTAAAAAAAATTAAAATAAAAATTTCTTCAAATTTAATATTATTTTATGGCATTTTTCTTAGACCCCACATAGATGATTTGGCTTTGTCCAGACCCGAAAGATAAGACTGAATACCGAATTGCTTAGAAGTTAGAACCTACCCACAAGTAGGGATTATTTCTTTCTCCACATCTCTTGACCACCACTCCGATGAACTGCGCGAGCGCTTCTAATTGTTGAAGCGGAGGCCTCACATAGCCCTTCTAGAAAGATAATTTTAATATATGGGTAATTATAATTGGTGATTCAAATTTTAAAATTATGTTATTTAGTCTCTATATTATTGTTTCAACATGTTCAAGTAAAACGAAGGGAACCAACTTGTAAATTAAAAATAACTAATTAAAATATTTTGTTTAAAATTTGAGGAAGAAAAATTTTCAGTTTAATTGGGAAAATAAATAAATTTTAAAAATGAGTAAATATAACATGCAATAAATTTTCTGCTCAGAGGGAACGAAAATGCTGACTGCTACAGTACATCCCAACAAATAATTGAAAGCACATAGCTAGCTCGGTTTTACCACCTACGTCTTGGGTGAAAAACTCCCCATTTTTAGGGGGAATCGAATTGTGTTGGGTTGCCAAATATAGGAGGCAATGTTCCCTCCAAGGATCTTCTCCTTGTTCAGTCACAATACTCTCACTCTTCTATTATGTTTTTTTCATAGTTTATCCATAAGCTTTTACCGTAAATTATAATGGCATCCCACACCCAGAGAATGGCGAATAGCATAGCTCATAATACCATATAGTGAAACCAAAATATGGGCACAGAAGTATAATTCTACTGGAATGTCATGCATATATAGCATTGTAGTATACAGGAATGGAAGCTTCCAAGACATGAAACCATGTGGGCTTGCAAATTAGAAATTTGATAGAGTTGAGGTCATGTTCAGAGGCTTAAATCCATGTTGAAGACTTGCTTGCCAAATCTTGTCAATGTTGGACATGGAGTAGCCGCATTCGTGCTCATTCAGTCCTTCTAAGGCATGCACTATTCCAGCTGCACGCCATGCACTCATCACTCTTCTTGGCAACCAATTCTGCCACACATACATTGCAATTGATTAGTCACAATTTATAATAAGTTAATTGAGCACATATTGTCATCGAAATGGGTCTTTTTTTTTGCAAGTTAATGAATAATGTTTATAAAATTAAGTTCAATTTTAGGAAAGAAAAATGTATAATGTGAAGATCAAAATGCAAATGGCATATATATACCTCACAAGAGTCCATATTCTCCAGAGATGAAGGAGCTACCATTGCTGGGGTGCTGTGGTAATAGCAGTCTTTGCGCAATTTCTTTGGTGGAAATTGAGAGATTGGAATGAACAATGTTCCCTTTGTTGCCTTCTTTTGGTTCTCTTCAGTGAATGCATCATCCACTAACCATACCTACGTGAAAATTGATTATGAAAGTTAACGGTTTATCTATTAGGTAATGGTAAGTGATAGATCTAATGATTTATAGATGTCATAACAGACTAGATCTGCCCAATAAATTCATAGAATAATTAAGAAGAAAAAAATTGTGGGGGAAAGCATAAGAAGTTCTTGATGGTCGCCCTCAATGAAATCACTTCTGATTCTGATATTCATATAACATCCTTTTTCAGGTTCATCGAGCCGACAATCTGGGTAGATCCCCCACTTCAAGCAGCAGTAATGACGGAAGAAATCTTTGGCCCACTGCTTCCACAGTGAGATTTATGTTGTACAAAACCTCACCGAGATAATAGTTATCAACATAAATCTCACTGAGATAATAGGAAGCAGTGGGCCAAAGATTTCTTCCTTCATTGCTGCTGCTTGAGGTGGGGGATCTACCCAGATTGTCGGCTCGATGAACCTGAAAAAAATGTTATATGCAAGTCAGAATCAGAAGTGATTTCATGGACGGCGACCATTAATAATTTCATAGACGTCATTCTTTGGTGGGAATTGAGAGCCTTCTTTTGGTTCTCTTCGGGGCATCAATCATCGACTAACCATACCTACACGAAAATTAATTATGAAAGGTAATGGTTTATCCATTAGGTAATGGTAAGTGATAAATTTGATTTATAAATATCGCGACACAATAGGTCTATGTAATAATTTTATAGATTAATTAAGAGAAAAAATTCAAAGGTGAGAAAGGATTTGAATTAATTACCTTGACAGTATAATCTTTGGAAAGTATCAAATTACTGTGACGATTGGTGCCCAAGGAGCTCTTAAGCTTCTCATAATCATCCTTTTGTGGGATGAATACCTAATTGAAATCAAAACAATATCAACTCAATTTAGCTAAGACAATGGAAGATGAAATTTATGAAGGATATATATTAAGTTAATTAGCATGCGTACAAAATTAAAGTACCTGGATTCCCCTCTGGCATGAAGCAAAGACAACCGCATAGGCAACTTTAGATAGGCTGCCTATAAAAAACACTTGGGTTGTTTCCTTTGGTATACTATTCAACACAACAGCAACTGTTAGACTACTTCCATCTACTAATCTCACTTTGAGTTCAGGATGCTTGCGGATATAAAACTCACCGTACTTATTCATCTTTTCTTTCTGCGAAATTAAAATTGTGCTTAATATTTTTAGTTATTTTATGAGAGATATATAAACAAATCTTTTCAAACTTTATTTGCCTGTTGACCTTAATTAATTAATTAATAGTAATAGAAAGTGGAACAACATAAAAAACTATAACTTGCCTGATTCAGGAGGCCAAGAGTCAACACTTTAGCCCCTTTGGTCTCTGCATCAAGTATGGCTTCCTCGATCAAGCTATTGATGGATTCATTCTGCCATTTGAGGAAATACTGCCAAGGAGGTACAGATACACACAAATTAGCAACCAGAAGAATAACATTCATACAGTATATTCAAAAGACAAAACTATTACTTATAACTTGGTGACTACAGAGTCATTTACGGATGCTAGGTCCTATATACATCATAATTCTCGAGGAATATATAACTACCTGAAATTGGGCTTCAAGTCAAAAGAAAAAATTGAAGTGGGCTTGGCTTTCTATGTAGATCAATAATGACTTACTTGTATCTTGTACTTGGGTATGGCCCAGGTCTGTAATTTGAGGCTGTTCAAGCGATTCCTTTCAACAATGAATGTACGGCCGTAAATCCAAGTTAGCATCAGGGTCCACAGAGTAATGGGCCACATCAACCAAAGGTACCATTTGGAAACCTGGGGCCTGGAGGCCAGGTAGGCAAATCCCAACCGTAGATGGTAGATGGACTCTGGGGTGGTTAGATGGGTCAGATGCACCACATCTGGGGACTCCTCTGGTCTCTTGAGTGAGTTCTCGTATAGCGAATCAGTGGACTTGTCCGTCGTGCCATAGACATAGTCGTAGAATGGCATGAAAAGAGAGTAATTGGTCCGGAATTGAGTGTGGTGTAGCGAGTGAAAGCTGCAATATTATTTACAGTTATACAAGTTACAATCGGGGTCAATTTTTTTCAAAAAAACAATTCAGCAGTAATTTCATTAATTAATTGTTAATTGCTTATCCATGTTAGTTAATATTCCATTCAATTGTGACAATATATCTATTGATTTGATGAGTGATGTTGCTTAGAATTTTGCCGCATGCATAGAGTCTTTCTTAGTACAATTAATTGTGTGATTTTGATAAGCCATCTGCAATATTAAAATTTGCTTCTAAATAGCAAATGTTGCACTGCTTGGCTTCCATTTTGGCAAATCGGTAGGTTGAGTCAGTTTCAGATCAGGTTATTTAAGATTCAAGTCGTTTGAGTTTCGGGTTTTAAATTGTTCGAGTCTCAAGTCATTCAAGTTTCAGGTCTTACAGATTTCGAGTTATTCAAGTTTTGGGTCATTTAAATTTCGAATCTTGAGTTCATCGAGTTTCAGGCTCATTGGCTTTTGGATATTTTGAGTTAAACCATTGTGATATTTTTATTTTGAATAAATGTTAGTGGGCTGGTAATTTTTGTGCCGAATTATGTGCCGAATGAAATTGGAATTGTTATTTTTGAAATTAGAACTGATATTTTTGAACCAGTTGTTATTTTTACGTTTCAAAAATATCAGTCGTAATTTCAAAAATAACAGCTGCGGTTTCGTTCGGCACAAAATCTCGGGACGAAAGTCCCGGGACACGTAATTACACTCTTTTATTTTATAGAAAAATTAAGTTTCCATTTTACCTTATTATCTATTGCATATTACTAAAAACATTTAATCCAAATGCAAAAATTAAAATTTTAATTAATTTAAAAATTTTAGATGATCTATCAATATATTATACATTTAATTAGTTAGAAATACACTATAATTAGGTGCATATTATACTATTTTATCTGTATTAAATATTATAAATATTATATTATAGTAATTATATGTAATATGTGTGCTTATATGTATTGACATCATATTAACTAAAACCAGGAAAAAATTATTCAATTTTAAAGTTACATATTTAAAAGAGACTAAATTTATATGGATTAATCAAATTGATTTTTTTTTTCCTCTCAATTGTAAATATGACTAGCTTAGTACGTTATTATTATTATTATTATTTTTTGAAAATTAGTGTTTGAAAAGTAAGGAACACTTACGATGGGGTATACATGAGATACTTAAGAGGTGGAAAAATGGAGAAGAGCCACTTGGGGATGAGCTCAAAGTTGCAGTGGCCCATATTGTTCATGAAGTCGATGTAAGTGATGTAACCGGCGTAAGATGCTACCGACGCCGTTCTGGTCAGCATCGTCGTCAACAATGGTATAGCAAATAGCAGGAAATATGCTATATGCTCCGCAAATGGATGTATCACAGCTGCCATGCCCATATGCATACATGAAAGTTAATTGAATTAATCACAATCATACACATATTCACATATATGTGTATATTTATATAGTAATTCACAATTATATACACACACATGTAAGTCCAACAAAATTAAATATTAGTGCCTTTTTTTTTTGCTCTTTTTTTTTTTTTTTTTGCGTTCTCCAATGATCCCGCAAAAAGTATAGATGGTTGCTTTACATTAATCAATTATTTACGAAGTAGATATATTGGATCTATGACCAAACTAATTAAAACTAATGGCAACCAAGGTAGCATTAAGACCAATTCGAGGGATCCTTTGCACATTCTAGATGGACCGATCATGAGAAGTAGAGCTAAAAAGCTCAAGGAGGCTCTAAGTGCTTTAGTGAAGGATGCTTGGGCCACAAGCAACGTGCATGAAGGCTGCCTTGGCATCCAAGGAGTTTCTTGGATGTTAAGCAAAGCATTTGGAAGTCAAGATTACTCGGTGGTGCCTCAAGTTTATGTCAACATGGTTCGAGTGCAAGAAGACAAGTTTGGGCCGACATGAGTAATTGGGCCTAGTGCATACACGGCTATGTATGAACTGATTTGGATGTTAAATTTAGGATTTTAATTAATGTTTTGGGCTAGACAATGTTTTAGTTGAGCCCAATCCTTTTCCAAGTAAGAATTAGCTTTAATTCTCAAGTTTTTAGTTGAATTAGGTTTTCCTTATTGGTGTAGGAACTTGGTTTTCTAGTTGTAGTTGTCTTTTGTTTTGAAAACCCTAGTTACTTGGGTTTGCCTATAAATAGGCTTGTAAGACTCTTATTTTGGGGGAATTTTGATGAATTGAGAATTAGAACAATCGTTCTTTGGAGTTTCAAAACTCTTTTACCGAACTTATCAAGGATACCTCCTTATGGCGTTCAACCTAGACTTATCACCCTCCTTCTTCCTTTTCTAGGGTGTAGCGTCTACAAATCTTCTTATACCTTTGGTTCGCGTCTCCATATAGACGTTGGGTCAAGGTTCCTTCAAACCTGATTTGGCTTTCCTTGGGTTGTGATTTTCAATCTCGTTCGTGGGTCTTCTGGTGTATCCGTGGGGTTCGCGTCTCCCTATAGGCGTTGGGTCTTCCGGTGCTATCCGCGGGGTTCGCATCAGTTGGTATCAGAGCTTAGGCTCTAGGTCAGGTTTGCGTATCCAAAGTTTTATTTTTTTGTGTTTTCCATCGTGTTCTTAACCCTAAGTTTTTGTCTATTCATCTTTGTCTTCTTTGTTTTGTTGTTCAGTTTCTATTCCAGAAAATTAGAAAAAAAAAAAATTAAACCCTAGTGTGTTCTTTGTCTTTTGTTCGCGTGTTCTTTGCTGAAAAAGAAAAAAAAACAAAAAAAACCTAAGTCTTTGTGTTTCCGCGCGTCTGTCTGCCAGATTTGACGTCTGTTCAGTAAGTTTGCTATAACTTCTTCTATAAAACTCCAAATTGAGTGATTCCAGTTGCGTTTAAAAGCTAAGATATAGGGCTACAACTTTTGTGTTTTGAGAAAAGCCCAGTTCGATTGGAATCGTAGCCAAAATCGAGTTCGAAGTCAGCGCTCAATATCTGTCCTGATTGGGAAAAAGTGAGAAACCCTAGTCCGCCCAATCTAAACCTTCTTTTGTATTTCCTAGTGGTTATTTGAATCAGTTTTTGTTACTTTCCAGCAAGTTTAACCAAAAAAAAAAAAAAAAAAAGAGTTCTGGCCATATTAAAAAAAAAAAAAAAACTATTTGGCCAAATTATTTGTGTGGACAGCTTGTACCAAACCCTTTCCCCTTGTTGTTTTTCCTTCAGTCTTTAGTTCTAGTTGTTGCAAGGAGTTTGTAAACTGATTTTTTTTTTTTTATTGGTTCTTGGCTCCAAAGAACTTAGAGTGAGGAACAATTGAGTGGAAAAAGGCAAGAGTGTGAGTTGCATTGGAGAGCAAAGCCAAATTGATTTGTGTGCAAACACGAGAGATTGAGTGTCATACGTGAGTAGTGGAGTGCAAACACGTGAGGGAGTGTTTGTGAGGTCCTTTCTAACATAATTTTGCAGGTTTAAACATGTCTACAGACCATGGCAAAGGTGTTTTGGAGGAAGGATCAGCTAATGAATCATTCAAGATCAGAGCAATGGAACAACAATTTGAGCGTATTTTCATGCTTTTTGATGAGATGAGAGATAAATTTGAAAGACAAGAAGTTGCCATAGCCAATTTGCAGCAGGGGCAGCACCAAAGAGTTCCCAATGCACGTGGGAATGGTGGAGAACGTTATGAAGCACACTTTGAGGATGACTTTGTTGACGATGATCAAGCCTCCAATTATAGTGTGGGTAGAATGGCGCGTGGTAGAGAAGAGAGAGGTAGACGTGAAATGGGCCGTGGAGGTAGAGGAGATAGGAACATTGGGAGATGGGAACAAGATTGCAACCTTGGAAGCATCAAAATGAAGATTCCTCCATTTCAAGGCAAAAGTGATCCTGATGCTTACTTGGAGTGGGAAAAGAAGGTAGAACTTGTGTTCGACTGCCATGATTACTCTGAGGAGAAGAAGGTGAAGTTGGCAGCAGTGGAGTTCACTGATTATGCCATAGTTTGGTGGGATCAGCTGGTGATCAATCGTCGAAGGAATCGAGAGCGTCCCATTGACAATTGGGAAGAAATGAAGGTTGTGATGAGGAAACGGTTTGTTCCATCACATTACTACCGTGACCTCTATCAAAGGATTCAAGGCCTTACCCAAGGCTCCAAGAGTGTGGAGGAGTACCATAAGGAGATGGAGATAGCTATGATCCGTGCCAATGTTGAGGAAGATCGAGAAGCTACAATGGCTAGATTTCTGCAAGGATTGAACTGAGACATTGCCAATATAGTGGAGCTGCAACATTATGTGGAGATTGAAGACATGGTGCACATGGCCATGAAGGTAGAGAGGCAACTCAAGAGGAAGAGCACTACTACCCGTGTAGGGCAAATTTGGGTCCCTCTTCAGCATGGAAACCGAATTGGAGCAAGAAGGATGATAAAGCCTTTTCCAAGTCTAAGGCTGAACTTACAAAGCCTAAGGAGGTGGGAGGCAGCAAAGAGAAGGGCAAGGTAGAGACTTCTCAAGACCGAAACCGCGACATTAGGTGTTTTCGATGCTTGGGAAGAGGGCACATTGCCTCACAATGCCCTAACAAGCGTGCTATGATTATGAGAGAGGATGGTGAAATTGAATCCGAGGCTGATTCCATGCCACCCTTGGATGATACTGATGATGGAGTAGAGTACCCAGTTGACGGTGAAATGCTAGTAGCTCGGAGAGCTTTGAATGCTCAAGTGAAGGAAGGCGATGAAGTGCAGCGGGACAACATCTTTCACACGAGATGCCACATCCAAAATAAGGTATGTAGTGTGATTGTTGATGGTGGTAGTTGTACTAACGTGGCTAGCACTTTGTTGGTAGAGAAGCTGAGTTTACCTACAATCAAGCACCTAAGGCCATACAAGCTTCAATGGCTCAATGATAGTGGTGAGGTGAAGGTGAACAAGCAAGTATTGATTTCCTTCTCTATTGGACGTTATAAGGATGAGGTGTTGTGTGATGTGGTGCCAATGCATGCTGGACATTTGCTACTTGGTCGCCCATGGCAATATGATAGGAGGGTGACTCATGATGGCTTCAAGAACCGGTACACATTCACGATGGATGGGAAACCAATTACTCTTGTACCTTTAAGTCCAAGACAAGTATATGAAGATCAGTTGAGAGTGAAAAGAGAGAGTGACAACACTAGTCAAAAGAACGAGGTAAAAAGTGAGAGTGAGAGCAAAGCAAAAGGGGAGCAATCTGAGAGTTGTGCAAAGAAAAAGAGTGAGGGAACTACAAAAGGAGAGACAAGTGATAAAAATGGTAGAAAAGAGGGAAAGTCGTTGAGTGTGATAGCAAAAGAGAGAGATGTCAAGGCTGCCTACTTGGCCGAGACTCCTATGGTCCTTCTTTTGTATAAGGAGGCCTTTCTTAATACTAATGAACATGATTTGTCTTTGCCTAGTGTGGTTCGTATTCTTTTGCAGGAGTTTGAAGATGTATTTCCCGAGGAGGTAGCCTGATGGCTTGCCACCAATTAGAGGAATTAAACATCAAATTGATTTCGTTCCTGGGGCTTCAATTCCAAATCGACCAGCCTACAGGAGCAACCCCGAGGAGACCAAGGAGCTCCAACGACAAGTTGCTGAGTTGATGAAGAAAGGTTATGTGAGGGAGAGCATGAGCCCGTGTGCAGTCCCTGTGTTACTTGTGCCTAAGAAGGATGGAACGTGGAAAATGTGCGTTGATTGCCGAGCGGTCAACAAAATCACTGTAAAGTATCGCCATCCCATTCCTAGGTTATATGACATGTTGGATGAATTGCATGGTTCTTGTGTGTTCTCCAAAATTGATCTTAAAAGTGGATATCATCAAATTAGAATGAAAGAGGGAGATGAGTGGAAAACTGCTTTCAAAACTAAATATGGATTGTACGAGTGGTTGGTTATGCCATTTGGTTTGACTAATGCATCTAGTACATTCATGAGGTTGATGAATCATGTGTTGCGTGCTTTCATTGGTAGATTTGTTGTTGTTTATTTTGATGATATTCTGATCTATAGTAAGGATTTGCATGAGCATGTTGAGCATTTGAGATGTGTGTTGGAGGTGTTGAGGAAGGAGACATTGTATGGTAACCTTAAGAAATGTACATTTTGCACAAATCAAGTTGTTTTCTTAGGTTATGTGGTCAGTTCCAAAGGCATTGAAGTGGATGAAGAGAAGGTAAAGGCTATTCGTGATTGGCCTACACCTAAGACCATTTTGGAGGTGCGTAGTTTTCATGGCTTGGCTAGCTTCTACCGAAGGTTTGTCAAGGATTTTAGCACCCTAGCCGCACCATTGACGGAGATAGTGAAGAAGAGTGTTGGATTCAAGTGGGGAAGCGAGCAAGAGAGTGCTTTTAATTTGATTAAAGAAAAACTAATTTCTGCACCTTTACTTGCTTTACCTAATTTTTCTAAGACTTTTGAGGTTGAGTGTGATGCTTCAGGTATAGGAATAGGGGCTGTTTTGATGCAAGAGCGGCGCCCCATTGCATTCTTTAGTGAGAAGTTGAGTGGAGCAGCACTTAACTACCCGACATATGACAAGGAGATGTATGCATTAGTGAGAGCTTTGGAGACTTGGCAGCACTACCTGTGGCCTAAGGAGTTCGTGATTCACACTGATCATGAGTCCTTGAAGCACCTTAAGGGTCAAGGTAAGTTGAATAAGCGACATGCTAAGTGGGTGGAGTTCATAGAGACGTTCCCATATGTGATCAAGTACAAGCAAGGCAAAGAGAACGTTGTGGCTGATGCATTGTCGCGAAGGTATGCCCTAATCTCTACTTTGAATACTAAGTTGTTAGGATTTGAGTACATCAAAGATTTATATGCTAATGATCCTGACTTTTCTAATGTGTTCGAAGCTTGTAAGAAAGGAGCATTTGGGAAGTTCTATAGGCACGAGGGATTCTTATTTAGAGAGAATAGATTGTGTGTGCCTAAGAGCTCTTTAAGGGAGTTGCTGGTGAGAGAAGCTCATGGGGGTGGTTTAATGGGACACTTTGGTGCTAGGAAGACTTTAGATGTACTGATTGAGCATTTCTTTTGGCCGCATATGAGAAGAGACGTCGAGAGGGTGTGTGATAGGTGTGTCACATGCAAGCAAGCCAAGTCTAGAGTCTTACCCCATGGTCTTTATACCCCTTTGCCCATACCTAGTGAACCTTGGGTAGACATTTCTATGGACTTCGTTTTGGGTTTGCCTAGGTCGAGGAAGGGTAGGGATTCTGTTTTTGTGGTTGTTGACAGGTTCTCGAAGATGGCGCACTTCATTCCGTGTCACAAGAGTGATGATGCAACCAATGTGGCTGATTTGTTCTTTCGAGAGATAGTGAGGTTGCATGGTGTGCCAAGGTCCATTGTTTCAGATCGAGATGTGAAGTTCTTGAGTTACTTCTGGAAAACATTGTGGGGAAAGTTGGGAACCAAACTCTTGTTCTCGACTGCTTGTCAT
Source organism: Carallia pectinifolia (assembly GCA_037832335.1). Taxonomy (NCBI): domain Eukaryota; kingdom Viridiplantae; phylum Streptophyta; class Magnoliopsida; order Malpighiales; family Rhizophoraceae; genus Carallia; species Carallia pectinifolia. The sequence continues at coordinate 35,944,103 of CM075453.1, forward strand.
CCTCAGATTGATGGACAAACTGAGGTGGTGAATAGAACGTTGACCACATTGCTGCGTTCTGTCATCCAAAAGAACTTGAAGAATTGGGAGGAGTGTTTGCCACATGTGGAGTTTGCATATAATAGGAGTGTCCATTCAGCTACCAATTGCTCTCCATTTGAGGTTGTGTATGGCTTCAATCCACTTACACCATTGGATTTGTTGCCTTTGCCAGTTGAGGAGCGAACTAGTTTAGATGGAAAGAAGAAGGGTGAGATGGTCAAGCAGTTGCACAAGCAAGTGCAACAACACATCTAGAAGAGGACCGAACAATATACTACTCAAGCCAACAAAGGACGAAAGAAGGTTGTATTCGAACCTGGAGATTGGGTTTGGGTGCATATGGGAAAGGAGAGGTTTCCTGCTCAAAGGCGTTCCAAGTTGCAACCAAGAGGCGATGGACTATTTCAAGTGCTTGAACGCATCAATGACAACGCCTACAAGTTGGACCTTCCAGGTGAGTATAGTGTGAGTGCTACATTTAATGTTTCTGACCTTTCTCCTTTTGATATAGGTGACGATTTGAGGACAAATCCTTTTGAGGAGAGGGGGAATGATGGCAACCAAGGTAGCATTAAGACCAATTCGAGGGATCCTTTGCACATTCTAGATGGACCGATCACGAGAAGTAGAGCTAAAAAGCTCAAGGAGGCTCTAAGTGCTTTGGTGAAGGATGCTTGGGCCACAAGCAACGTGCATGAAGGCTGCCTTGGCATTCAAGGAGTTTCTTGGATGTTAAGCAAAGCATTTGGAAGTCAAGATTACTCGGTGGTGCCTCAAGTTTATGTCAACATGGTTCGAGTGCAAGAAGACAAGTTTGGGCCGACATGAGTAATTGGGCCTAGTGCATACACGACTATGTATGAACTGATTTGGATGTTAAATTTAGGATTTTAATTAATTTTTTGGGCTAGACAATGTTTTAGTTGAGCCCAATCCTTTTCCAAGTAAGAATTAGCTTTAATTCTCAAGTTTCTAGTTGAATTAGGTTTTCCTTATTGGTGTAGGAACTTGGTTTTCTAGTTTTAGTTGTCTTTTGTTTTGAAAACCCTAGTTACTTGGGTTTGCCTATAAATAGGCTTATAAGACTCTTATTTGGGGGGAATTTTGATGAATTGAGAATTAGAATAATCGTTCTTTGGAGTTTCAAAACTCTTTTACCGAACTTATCAAGGATACCTCCTTGTGGCGTTCAACCTAGACTTATCACCCTCCTTCTTCCTTTTCTAGGGTATGGCGTTTACAAATCTTCTTATACCTTTGGTTCGCGTCTCCATATAGACGTTGGGTCAAGGTTCCTTCAAACCTGACTTGGCTTTCCTTGGGTTGTGATTTTCAATCTCGTTCGTGGGTCTTTCGGTGTATCCGTGGGATTCGCGTCTCCCTATAGGCGTTGGGTCTTCCGGTGCTATCCGCGGGATTCGCATCAAAAACCTAGATAGACCCCTTTAACACTCTACAAATTATGAGTTGTATGGTGGTTCCTCCTTTGAGGAATGTTGAATTAAAATGTCTAGAAGTGATCATATTTTAAATACACAGGGATAATGATTACATCCCAGCAATACGTTTGTTTCTTAATATGTTCAATAATAAATTGTTTAGCACAGACTGTACAGTAGTGTCTTTGGGGGACATTGTTGTCTCATGTGTGGATTAATTTTTTCACTGGCATGTTAGCTCTATCTGAAGCTAACCTATCCTCCCTCCATCGGTAAAAATAACTTTTCACCAAAAATAAAGAAGGTAAAATTGCTATATATGTATCCTGTTGAAGTACTGCTCCTTTGGACGGGGGTTCTACCTTTATTTTGATAAAATTGCTGAATGCGTACAAGTTTTCCATTTTGGGTTGTAACATGGACTGGACCTCAAACTTTCGGCTCGTATGCTCTTTAGACTTGTACCCAACTCAAGTAAAGTTTTGTGATATGCAAGACCAAAAAAAAAAAAAAAATGTCCCAAAAAAAAAGAAAAGTGTTTTGTGATATGACGCACTGCTATCTTGGTTTGGTCGTTTTAGATGTATGCATTAAATTGCTTACTGCGTGGAAGTTAGAAACACCCAAATCCCTCCATTTATTATTTCCGACTATAAGTAAGCAATACATTATTTATTAGCCGTTCCTTAATCAACATTGTCAATCAATTGATCTTTTTTTTTTTCTTTTTTTGAGCGAAATCAATCAATGGATCTTTATTTTACAAACATTACTTTTTTTTTCTTGTTTGTGATGAAGGGCTCCTAGATTGAAGACACCACAAAAGGGAGTAAAGATATGTGAGAAAGTTTGATTCCTGACTTTTTTGATGACACCAAGTCAAGTTAGTCACTTGGACTAGTCAAATGGTCTACAAACATTATTTCAGACGGATTTAATTATGCAATGTCATACATAGCCGCCCATAAATTGAAGCAAGGACCAGCCTACTGCTCCTGACATAAATTTAAAATTTTACCAAAATAAGATTAAAGCAAAATAAGTGGGTGTTCGTTTTTGAAACAGCAGAACATCATTAACTAATAACTAGCTCATTTCCAATAGTGGGGATAGTGACTATTATGTAATTAAGAAGGGGTTGTACTCTTTAATTTGCGTTCATTAATTAGTGCCAACAAAAAATCAATTGTGATTGGTTAGAATCGTTAATCATTTACTAATTATTACTATGAATATCCTTAGTGGGACTGGGACTTACATGTGATCGGCTCGGTGGCAATGGAAGAGTGATGGTGGGAATGATAGCGAGAATAGAGATAGTGATGGTGCAGAGCTCTGTGAAGCCAGTAATAAATAAATTCCACGGGACCCAAATGAATCAGGATCGTTAAAACTATGCCATCTGCCCTCCACATCGGCAAATGAGTGGTTCCTGGAATCACCACGGTTGCAATGTAGTATAGAATTCCATTGAACAATATCTGGTCATCCCTGCATGCCACAATATTAAATTACGGCTAGCAATCAACACACTGTTCCAAAAAAAAAAAACCCATATAGCACACATAAATAAATAATACTATAACTAAAAAAAGATAAAAGGGTCTAGAAAATCTTCAAAAAACAGTTTTAATCTTTATTGGACAACTAGTTAATCATACAAATATATTTGATTTGTTTAGTATACAAATATATATATCTGTGTGGATGTGTACCAATTGCTTTCGCGGTCAACTTGGTCAAATTCAATGCCCTTGTCGACAATCCTGTTCTTGCCTTGGGCTGTTCTGTAACGGGACAGGCTGATCCATATCTGGTTGTGAACCATTCTCCATAAGAGAAAGGGCAGAACCAGCAGGGTTGAGATGTCCTCGTCTCCCTTGGCCACAAATTTGTACATGTTGTGGATGAATCCAGGTGCCAGTAAGACATACTGCAAAAATAACATTCATTCCTTAATAAACTAAGATGTCTGACAACAGCATCTAACCTCCTCATGCTTGAAATTAATCGTAGAGACAATTGTGACGTCAATGGCAATACTAATTAGAGTATTGATAACAAGCCCGGGGATTAAGCCACCATGATAAAGCAGTAATTTCGTGCTTTTATATTTTTATGTTTTTATCTTAATTTGTTACACATTAATTTTGAGTATTTAATCTTTTAACTATAATTTTTATACACATAATATATATTGTACATCAATTTAAATCTATTACACATAATTTTAAAAATGTTGCGTTCTTATATTTATTGTACATTAATCTTATCTTTATACACATAAAATATTTTATTTATAAAAAAAATTAAAAAATTGGTAGAACCCAGCATGAGTCTCGCTATCTTTACTTTTCTCTCTCTCCCGTGTCCCTCCCGACCCGTCCGGCTACCGTTTTAGTGCTGATTAATTACTTGATGAAATAATTGTGCAAACTCATTGCCACATGCGAATTCTAAAAGCTAGCTATCATGACACAAATATTATGCAATGATTGTGAAAGAGGTTAATTTGGAATAATTCCTCAAAATTTATACTAATCTTTTTCTATAAAAGCACCAAGTCGTCCCACTTCCCCCTCGCTTCTAAAGAATGTGATATATTTAGAGGCTATGGGCATGCTAATTAATAGACTAAAAAATAAAAACCATTTTGTGAGTTTGATTGCACCCTGATCTGATGCCATGGTCAATCTGCGAGTTAGAGTGTGTGCGTATTTGTTGGAGTCGAGAGAGAGAGAGAGAGAGAGAGAGACCTTGTAGCTTCCAAGAGGCTTCCATGGCCAATCAGTGAGAATTCCAGGCTTAGAAGCCATACTTGTGTTTTCTTTGGTACTTCTTTCCTTGCAGCCTCTCAAACAATATAAAATGGTCATAAGGGTGTGGGCATATATAAGGAGGCGTGATTACGGATATTGGATACCGAGAAAAGTAATTACAGTCGCACCCCTGTAAATATTTTATTTTTTGTTTTTGTTTTTAAATTAAAATTAAAATTTAAATAAGTGTAACCTTGAATTTTTAAAAGTTTAGACTTCAATTGTATGGGCTAAATAAAAAAAAAAAAAGGTTCTTCAAAAATTTATTTTTAGAAAAATTCTTTTAATCATGAAAAATCGAGCAACGAGGCGCCCCAAAATTTTAGTCAAGTTAAAATTTAATATTTATACTTTTTTTTTTGTTTTTTTGGTGCTAGAGGAGATGACATTTGACTATTATTAGGGGATGGGAGGTCAGGAAGAGATCAAGGTTTCAATCCTTAATCTTACAAGTGGAAGGATACTCCTTCTAATCAACTTATTTAAGTTGAGTCTTCGAATTTTAATATATTTAAACTTAATTTATTTAGTAAACTAACCGAACTTATCTTTTGGCTAAAATTTTAAATTAATGCTTAACGTTTGGAATATGGTTCAATTATAGATACAACGTTTTTTTTTTTTTGTGAGATCAATCCCCAATGTTTTGGTTAAGGCCTATTTAAGAACACAACATTTTTTTTGGTAAAATTGGTCCCTAATGTTTTCACTATAGAATAATTTAATATTTTTTTGTTATCTGACTGTCTAATTTATTAAAAAGTATATAATCTATTAGACCACCTCTTTGTTTTATATTTTTAATAATATTGTATCTTATAAAGAGATAGTCTAACAAATATTGTATTTTTTAATAAATTAGACAGTCAGATAATTAGAAAACTATTAAATTATTCTACAGTGAAAATATTAGAATTAATTTTGCCAAAAAAATGTTTTGTCTTTAATTAGACCTTAACCAAAATGTTGGGGACTAATTTTACCCAAAAAAAATATTGTGTCTATAATTAAATCATAGCCCAAACGTTAGGCACCAATTTAGAATTTTTGTCCGATCTTTTATCGGGTCTAGTAGCTAGTTTTTCATAAACAGTCGTTTAACTTATTAGTATTAACATATATAATTGAGATCAAAAAAATAATTCTATAAATGGAATTAAATTAGTAAAAATATATTTTTATAAATTAAGCTAACAAAACAAGTGTTTGATTTTTATTTTTTTTTGTGTATACTAGTAAATATAAAAAAAGTGTCCATGTACACAATATTCTCATATTTATGGAGTTTGAAAAACATTCAGAGATATACGTAGTTTTACCATAAGAGGTAGTTGTTTTGCTGACTCAAAAGAGCTTACCTATTTTAATTGCATACTAAATAACTTTTCGGCCACATTAACTGTTTTTTAACTAATCATTTCTTGATCATTAGAAAACCAGCCATTTTAGCCTTTAACTTCTGCCATTAACCTCATCATTTATCTATTATGACCATTACCCTTCTTTCAGAGACATATAACTATAAGCAGTACACGATAACCTTTTCTTCTTCTTCTATAGATGCAATATACCATTCTTTTCTTCTTTCTAATATTTCTTGTTAAAAATTATTGTATTAGTCAAATTAGAATTGTTTCTGTCGTCTCACCATTTAAATTACAGACTAATGAGAAAGTCGATTATATTTTGAGAAGATAATTGTTATGACCTACTGCACCGTATTAAATTGAAATTATTTGTCACTATCAGGACAGTGTTCAACACGTTCTATATCCTTTGTTCCGTTTCCACTTGCAGCCAGATTTAGATTGTTTCAATATGTTATATCATTTCTAACCAACTCAACTTATAAGGTAGTGACATGTTTTATTTCTTTGATCTAATGCATGAAACTATGCCTAGCTTAGCTCAAAGATTTAACTTTTAGTTTAACGGCGTACTTTCATGGTAACGAACTGCTTATACATTTTTTATTTATTTTTGTTTTTTTAAAAATAATATAGATAATGTTTTTAATCCAACTAGCTAGAAAGAATTAGGCTTAACCATAGCTTACATGGTTCAACTGAATAAAAAAATTTAGATCCGTATAAAAGATCATAAGTTAGAATTCAGTTAGAGTCAAATAATTTGACTAAACCTATGTCTTACCAGCTAACGTGAGAAATGTCAGATAATTGCTTTACGTCTTCAAATATAAAGTCTTAATACTCAGGGCCACTGGCATAACTCCTATTTTCCCACTTTATGGATACGCTTTAACTATAGATAGAATGCGCAAAACGTTTCTCACATAACATATAAAAAAACAGAGAATGTTTCGATGTCGTGGAACAATCCACAATACACAAGTCTTCACCAACATAATTGCCAATCCTTTTCGGTTGGGAATTGGCTACCTTGTTGGTCATTATTGAAAGTTAGCAAAAGCAAAATAGAACACGAGAATTGAAAATTTAAGCATATATTGTCACCCATTAATGCAAGGGGCCGCCAATGTAGTTTTGCTGTCTTGTCCAAGGTTGTCAGAATCGAACTGATCATTGAACCGGAAAGCTGAGAGGTTCAAGGTTTAACCGGTTCGACCGATAAAACCACGGTTAAACCGGTAAAACCGGTATTTAATATTAAATATATAAAAATTAAATTTTTATATAACTTATATAATTATATAAAATGTTATATTATATAAGAATGATAATAAATATTTAAAATAAAGTGTATTTTAAGAATTATATTAATATTTATATACATTAAGGATATTAAAATTAGTATATTTAACAAAATATAATTTATAAAAATTAATTGAAAAAATAATATTTATAAATAGTGATTAAATATTAATTTTTAAATTTTAAAGATGAAATTGAAAATTTTAATTAATTGAGGACTAAATTAAAATTTTTAATTAAAATTAGAATCTTAATTATAATTTAGATAAAGTTTTGGGTCAAATTATAATTTAAAATTTTTGGTTTAAATTGAACTGGTTCAACCGGTCTGGTTTTTTGTCGGTTTTCTCAGTTTTTGATCGATTTTTTCGGTTTTTGATCAGTTTTTTCTGGCTCGATCCGAATTCCATTTTTAGATTTGAACCGGACCGGTCCTAAGACCGGTTCCCTATTTTTTCAGTTGAACCGGTCGGTCCGGTCTAGTTCTTAAATCATTGGTCTTGTCCATGTTTGAAGTAATCGGAGGATGCTCCTGTAGTTGGAATGGTTGTAGGATTTGCCTCCAACGCAGCCCTGTCTCTCAATTAATGAGCTACTAGTTTTAGTAAAAAAAAAAATTCGGAGATGTGTTAACAACTTTAAATGATTGAAAAAATAACTAGGCATGCATCCACAAACCTGCATTGGTGGAGCAAAATTTACATATACATATAAAAAAATAATAATGAAAAAATTCGACGAACAAAAATACAATTGTTCGAATATGCATCTCCGAGAATGTATTTAAAAAACGCAAATATGATTCTAATAAGCAATTTCTTAAAACTAATTTTTCAGGATATTAAAGTAAGACCATATGTTGAATTCTCCCCACTCTTGTTCGTGGCCAGCTACGTGGGGCAGCTTCTTTCTTTTTTTTTTTTTATTCTTTCTAAAAATTCATTAGTAAGGATTTTTTTTAATGATAAGAAAGGCAGTTGCTGCAATATAGGAATTTATATCAGGAGTAGCATTATGGCCGTCCAAAACAAAAGTAATTACAAAAAGGTCTCCAATTCAAGATATAAAATCCGAACTTATGCTTGGTGAGGGCATCAGCGGCTAGGCTGCACAGATGTGGATATGACGATACAAATATAATATACATAAAAACAGTAGACACGGACATGACAACACGTAAATTTTTTTAAAAAAAGGAAAAAAAACTAGGACATGAACATGGTATGTTTATAGCTATATACATACACACACTCATACATACACATAAATCTAAACAAATATTATTGTCCAAATTATATATTATTGTTTAATAATAATAATTATTATGTATTATTTACAAAAATAAATATGAAAATATAATAAATCACATAATATTTTTATTGACAAACGTAGCAATAATTTTAAGTTGATTTTATTCTTATTATTAAAATTGAATATAATAATTCACATAATATACACAAATATGCGAGAGTATAGCCCTTAAATACAAAAAAGAAATAAAAATAATTTCCCGCTCTTTTATTTTTTTTCCAAAAAAGTGTCATTGACGTATTCTAAACGTATTATTGACGTGTACAAATTGTATTTGATTTTTTTAAAGTTGTTTTAAGCGGACCCATTTTTAATGTGTTGGACATATGTCCATACTATATTCGAAGCGTGTTTGACACAAACACGGCACCAATTTTTCTGTGTCGGTGTCATTTGTGTACTAGTCTTGAAATCAATTGTGGGCAAATGTACTAAGAGATGGAATAGCAAATGAAAACAACCTTTTGAGCTCCTATGTACATCTATCGTTTTTTTTTTTTCTCCAAAATATAACTGCTCTCTACATCTATCTTTTTCAGTTTTCACAATTATTTTCCACCTAGAGATTTAACTCCACGATAGCTTTTCCCAAATTTATGCAAGTTATACTAGTGGTCCCAAATTCATTAAAAAAATTAACAATATCTATGGACATGATCATGGATTCAATAGAATTTAAACCTTATGAAACACGGACTCCTATTTCTCTCTAGTGTTCTACTGTCAAGACAATAGTTGAGGCTAATTTCATGTAATATATATAAAATAAAATGTCACGGTTTCATTAACAAGGTTGTCCATGGTCTGATGAATCAGGGTAAATATAAAACTCAATTAAGTGCTTTAGGATATTGTCACCCTTCCATCGAACGTGAGCCAATTAATTTGATGGAAGCCAACTAGTGACAACACACTTCATAAGCAACGACACCCATGCTAAACATGTGTCTCGTACGAAATAGAATGGGGGACTTGGAAAGCACAAAAGTTGGGAATTTGTTAGCATCAAGTTTGAGCTATGGAGCCAATTAATTTGATGGAAGCCACAACACACTTCATAAGCCACAACACCCATGCTAAACATGTGTCTCGTACGAAATAGAATGGGGGACTTGGAAAGCACAAAAGTCGAAAATTTGTTAGCATCAAGTTTGAGCTATGGAGCCTTAGCATCTTGAAAAGAGGTTGACAACGCAAGCGTATAAATGGATAAATAAAAAATATATAATTAATTTAACGATAAATATTTTATTATTTATCTACGTAAGTATAAACAAAAATAAAAAAAAAATAATAATGGTTGGCAGCTGCCAACCTTTAATGCCACCAACCAAATGGTTGGTGGCAGGCATGGGGGAGGCCTATAAATTGGCCTCCCCCCAAATTGAATTGGGCAAGGGGCAGCGAAGCAGAAAGTAGCGCAGTAAAAAAAAAAAAAAAGAAGCGCAACAAAAAAAAAAGAGAGAGATAGCAAAAAAAAAAAATTGTGTACTCTGTGATATATTTTTAACTCTTTTGAGAAAGATATCTCAGGTATAAAGTTAAAAAAAAAAATTGTTATTTCCGTTTCTAAAGTTATTTTAGATTTATATTTTCCGATCGTATCAAATCTGAGTCTGTGAGAATATAGATCTAAAAAAAAATCAAAATATTATAAATCCGGCTGGGATTAAGCCTCATACGGCCCTCAGCAAAATTCAGGCAGCTCATCCGAGAACAAGTCCCTTCGACCCTCGGTGAAATTAAGCCAGATCGGCTCAGATCAAGTCTCTACGGTTCCTAAACGTAGTCAAAACATCCAAATCAGATACAGTTTCAGTTTATCCAGTTCAAGAAAAAGCGGTGGAAATTATTTCTGTCAAGATCAAGCTCGTGCAGCCCTTGACGGAGTCAAAAAAGGAACACTAATCGGAGGATCTACGGAGATCGACCCCACGTAAATTTTCTTTTTATTTAAAATTTTTATTTGTAATTTATTTTTGTATTTTCGAGTTTAATTGTTTTAGACTCGAAATTTACGCTTTACAAATTTTTGGCACGCTCGGTGGGACATCTTCACCTCCCATCTCTTGTTCCTTAAAAAAAAAAAAAGAGGTAAAAGGGGAGCCGAGAGAGAAAAAAAAAGTAAAAAGTAAAAAAAAAAAGTAAAAAAAAAAAAAGTTTGCAGGTGTTCAGCACATTAAATGGCACCGAAAAGGAGTACAACTGCTGCTACAAAAAAGAAGGCAACGACTCCACTGCTTGCATCAACTACCCTACCTGGGTACGCAGGTCCAGAAACCCGGGGACGGACACAATTTCTTGCCGTCCAAACCCAAAAAAATATCGAAATGGAGAGTCCACAGCTCGCACAACAGGATCTCTCCCCTAACTCTCTTGCCGCATGGAGGAGTTGATCATCCACCCCGATCGAAATCGGGGGCAACACGACGAAGCCTGCTCAACAAAATCCGACTCACACAGAAGAATCAGAAGAGTTTTCTCCCCCAGTCTTTCCCGGAACCTCATCTGTTGCCGTCATGATGACCAACACAACCAGCACAGAGGAAAGAATTTCAGAATTGGAGAATAAAATTTTGCAGCTGATCAGAGTCGTGGAGGAAAAAGATCAACAGATTGCCGCTCTCAAAAGAAAAGCCCCGATCCAAATTGATCCCGAGATCCGCGAGGAGCAACCATATCCACCCGGTTTCACTCCAGAAGCCACACCAGCCGACGTCTTCACTACAGAAAAGCGACCAGGTAGTTCTACACAGCTGCCACCCTCAAATTCTGTAGCTTCGCTATCTGTTCAACAATTGCAGGAAATGATAGCCAATACGATCCGACTGCAACAAGCTACATCCTTCCAAGGATCACAGATGTACGTCAAACCGTACACCAGACGGATCGAAAGTCTCAACATGCCTTTGGGCTACCAGCCGCCCAAATTTCAACAATTCGACGGACGAGGCGATCCCAAACAGCACATCGCCCACTTCGTTGAAACCTGCAACAATGTAGGGACTTACGGAGATCTCTTGGTGAAGTAGTTTGTTCGTTCACTTAGGGAGACCACTTTCACCTGGTTCATAAATCTTGAACCAGAATCGATCGACAGTTGGGAACAACTACAACGAGAGTTCCTTAATAGATTTTTCAGCACTTGAAGGACGGTAAGTATGATGGAGCTTACCAGCACCAAACAAAGGAAAGGAGAGCCCGTTGTCGAATACATCAACAGATGGCGTGCCCTCAGCTTGGACTGCAAAGATCGCCTGACGGAGACTTCTGCCGTAGAGATGTGCATCCAGGGAATGCATTGGGAGCTGTTATACATCCTGCAGGGTGTCAAACCCCGAACTTTCGAAGAACTGGCGACCAGCGCACATGATATGGAGATAAGCATCCAGACTTCCGGAGGCACGGTTCCCATCCAGTTGGACCAGCAAGGGGGCAAAAGGGAGATTAAGAAACCCAACAGCTCCGGAAAAGGAAAGGAAGTGATGACTGTTGAAGCCGCACCAGTAAAAGTGGGCGCCAAAGCTAAGGTAAATCCTCCGACTCAAATAACTCAGCCAAAACAACAGGAAAGGCGAAAGGTGACATTGCGAGAGTTGGAGCAAAAGCAGTCTCCATTCCCTGACCCAGACGTCCCCGACATTCTTGAACAACTCTTGGAGGCGAAACTGATCGAACTCCTAGAGTGCAAGCGGCCCAATGAAAAGGATCGAGTCAGCGATCCGAGATTCTGCAAATATCACCGGATAGTAAGTCATCCAACTGAGAAGTGTTTCGTCCTGAAGGAGCTAATCATGAAGCTCAAAAGTCAGAATAAAATCATTCTGGACCAGGAAGGCATAACTTCTGCAAACCAGACCACCATCACTTCAAAACCATCAGAAGAGGTGACACACCGTAAGGAGGAGCCGCTCGACAACAAAAAGTCGACAACGGAGAAGGTATATGAAGCTCTCCAAACCCTTCTCGCTAACCCTCAGCTGTTTACAGCTTTGCAAACAACAGAAGTATGGCAAAATCAAGTTGGCAATACTCTTCAGACCTCAGCTGAACCTCTGCCATCAAGTAATTCCAGCTCGACGGAGCATCAGGCGGACCAAAATCACGTCGGATGTTACTCTGCTATCTCATTTTCAGATGAGGATCTCCTGCTGGGGTCCAAACCCCACAATCGGCCGCTTTATGTATCAGGCTATGTGGAAGAACAGAAGGTCCGACGTATTTTGATCGATGATGCCTCGGTAGTCAATATTATCCCAAAATCCACCATAAAGGAGCTCGGCATCGGCATTGATGAATTATCAGACAGCCGCTTGATGATTCATGGCTTTAATCAAGGAGGACAGAAAGCAATTGGGATGATTCGTTTGGAGCTAACTATCGGTAATCTCACTTCTAGCACTCTGTTTCATGTGATTGATGCACGTACCACGTATAAGATGTTGCTAGGACGACCGTGGATTCATGGAAATGGAGTTGTGCTCTCAAGCTTGCATCAGTGCTTCAAGTACTACAATGGTGGCGTTTAAAAGGTCAATGCTGACTTAAAGCCGTTTGATGATGCTGAGTCACATTTGAAGGATGCAGTCTTCTACACCGACACAGACAATCCGGAGATCATTCCATCAAAAGCTACTTGGACTGGGGGCATCCACAAAAAGGAAAAACCTGTCGAAGAATATGCCAATGCTCAACCTCAGACTTTGACAAATGAAAAGCTGCCACAGCCTGCTGAAGTTCGTCCAAAGGATGTTGCATCTTCAAGCTCCACTCCAGTCCTACGCTATGTGCCGAAGTCACGACGCTCAGAAGGTCAACCCCCTTTCTCTTATTGTATTGATACTAAACAGGAGCAAGGACATAGCCAACCCAAAGCAAAGGAACTGCACAACCTGAAGGGGAATTACACTCTGCCTATACCAAAGATTGAGCCAGTTTTGTCCTCAAAACCATTAAAAGGCTTCGTCAAACCACACACGGGGGCAGTCCAAGGCGGCTCACTTCCAGAAAGAAGAACACACGAAGGATTCGATCCTAATGCATACAAGCTCTTGGCCAAGGCAGGCTATGACTTCTCAAACCCGAGCACAATGGGTATGCTGCCGTCCACACATGACGCTACTTCTCAAACATCACAGTCCCGACCTGGCTTAGGCTATCAGGAGAACTCACCTGTGCGGATCACGCTAAAGAGCCGAAGCCGAGCAGCTGATGCACGTGCCATCAGCACCACAACCAGACAAGACAGGCTTATCCAATCAAACAAAGAAGGTGAAGTCAGAGTCTCTACATTTCATGTCACAATTAGCGAGGAGGCTGATTCTGACTCATCAGACGATGAAGTGAAGGAGGCTCCCCCAGAACTTGAAGACGGTGGCCAAGCAACTGTTGATGAACTCAAGAAGGTCAATCTTGGCTCTCCAGAAGATCCCCGACCTACATTTGTAAGTGCTTTACTTACTGCAGAAGAAGAACAAGAATATGTTCAGGTATTAAGTCAATACAGGGACGTGTTCGCATGGAGTTACAAAGAAATGCCTGGACTTGACCCAAAAATTGCGGTGCATCGTCTAGCAGTAAAGAAGGGTGTTCGTTCTGTCAAGCTGCCACAACGACGGTTCTGCCCGGAACTCATTCCACAAATCGAGGAGGAAGTTAACAAGCTGATCAATGCTGGCTTCATCCGAGAGGTCACTTACCCAACATGGATTGCCAACATAGTCCCGGTAAGAAAGAAGAATGAACAGTTGAGGGTATGTGTTGATTTTCGAGATCTTAACAGGGCCTGTCCGAAAGATGACTTTCCATTGCCCATAACGGAGATCATAGTCGATGCAACAACGGGTCACGAATCGCAAAGACCTGATTTGCGCCGAGCTTAATCTTGACAGAAATAATTTCCACAGCTTTATCTTGAACTGGGTAGACTGAAACTGGATCTGATTTAGACGTTTAGACTATAGTTAAGAATCGCAAAGACCTGATTTGCGCCGATCTGACTTAATTTCACCGAGGATCGAAGGGACTTATTCTCGAATGAGCTGCCTAGATTTTGCTGAGGGCCGTATGAGGCTTGATCCCAGCCGGATTTGTAATATTTTAGTATTTTTAGATCTATATTCTCATAAATTCAGATATAGATCGATCCGAGAATATAAACCTAAAAATAATTTTAGAAATGGAAACATGAAATTTTTTTTGGGCTTACCCCTGAAATATCTCTCAAAAAGGAATTAGAAGAGTATACTGAAGAGTAAAACACGTAAGAAAAGGAGAAATTTTCTTAAGAGATTTTTAAAATTTTCTTTTTCTCTCAAATTCTCTAGATTTTTCTGTTTACAGATTTGCTGAATGTGTTTTGAACTGGGGGCTGAGGGCCTATTTATAGGGCTCCTTTTCCATGTGAACATCACATGGGAAAGAAATATTTTTTTTGAAGAATTTTTTTCCGCGTCGGCATTGCCAATTTTGAAATTGGCAACGCCGACAAAAGACTTGACTTTTTCTTTTTTTTTTTAATACGTTTATAAATACCTCCACTTCAAGGGTCTGTAAAGAAGAACTTTACAGACGTGATCCGCACCGAGTCTTGAATACCAATTTGAAATTTGAGATGTCCTGATGAACAATGAACGTCGAAATCTTCTATCTCTGACCATGCTTGCTGTTGTTGCATTGCAATAGGAACCCGATACGATCTTGAGAAAGTTAGCACCCCATCCAATATAAAAATTGACATTTTGACTCCAGGTGCGGTCAAGCTTTCATAGCTCGCAAAGGCTGGCAAAAGTTCTTTGAAGTTCCAAAGCTCTGGTGAGAATGATCCGGTAGGCAAAAAACTTGAACCTCCCAAGAAGAAGGCCTAGGACTTCGGAACTTCAAAACCGGCACACAGAGAGACTGACTGTAGTGATGATTTCCAAGTCTGCTTCGACGTAAGGAGAGTAGTTGGAACTTCCCTGTACGTCGTTGCATCTAAAGGAAGATTAGGATGATTGCAGCGTCTCATCCCTCTGTGGTACATGTGAACTAAGGAGAGTAGTTGGAACTCCATGACACCGATGACGTTGGAGGTTGAGTTTCGAGGGCTTTTAGGGATCCCTCGAGGAAGACTACTCCTTTTTTTTTTAACTCGTGCGCCTCCAACTTCTTGATCAAAAAACTGCTAGAGACAAGTGCAGAGACTAGCTATTTTCTTTTGAGAAGAAGAAGAGCTAAGGGGTGAGTATTATGACTCGGACATGCATGATATATATATATATAACATAAAGAAATTTTTTTTTAAAAGTCAAAAATGAGGTACGCAGAATCGAGTAAAGTCATCCACGTCCCTTTCCCGCATAAGAGACAAAAGAGGCAGCGACTGACACGCGTCACGAAAGTCGTTACCGTGTGTTGCAAAAGTCATTGTCGTGTGCTGCAGAAGTCGTTACCGCAACTATTCTGAAGAATCAATTAAAATAGTACAGAACATTAACTTGCAATTGGAAAAAAATTAACAATTAGCAAATGGAAAGAAAAGAAGTGTGTTGTTGTACCAGCACGAAGGAGGCCACGGTTGAAAGAGGCTTTGCGGAGAGACCCACAAAGGGCTGCCACTTTGAACAGTGGCTTTGCTGCCACTACTGCCTCCATCTCTCTGTGCCTGCAAAAAGCTTGTATGCTTACTGACGAAGGACTAAATTACGTTCTCTACGTAAATATATAGCGGAACATGCTATATTATGCAAATAAGAATGACGTGGTGTGAGATCCCTGCCCCCCGCAACCTGAATGCCTTATATATACAGCGGAACTGTTTTATTATACAAATAATTCTCTTTCTTGTCTCATGTATCTTTCACTTATTTAGTTTTGACCTAACAATCTGAATGCCCTCTCTTCATCTCCTCCTTCCATCTCTCAACAAACACACAATCGTTTTTTTTTTTTAATGTTTCTTTTGAGTTAATAACAAGTTTTGTTTTGTTTATTTTATTTTATTTTATTTTATTTCAATTTCACGATTCTATTGCATAATTCAGTTATTTGTTGGCCGATTTTCCTTAGAATGAAAAGATTGTCGACTCAAGTTAAAGATGTTGGTGCTCTTCAAGGGATACAGACGTTCAAAAGGTGTGTATTGAGATTTAATAGCATCAAAACGATAAGAGAATTATGGATACTTTGATTCCTTTCGCCCCAGAGAGGATACATTGGCAATTTCCCACCCTTTTTTTTTTCTTTTTTTCCCATTGTATGTATATATTACAAATCAAAAGCCTAAAAAGGTTGTACTAACTTCAAGATTGAAATGTAAAAGTTATACATATTATACTTTTTAGTCTGTTTTTATTTGTAATTTTACACTTTAATAATATTAAGTTACTTGTATTAAAAAAAAATCTCTACAAATAATGAAATGAAATGAATTTCATGTTATTTCAATTTCACTTCAATGTAGATTCAAATATTTAGTAACATTATTTATTTTTAACTAAAAAATTTTTTAAAAAGAAGATTCCATTGGCTGAGCCGAACTGCTGATGCCCAAACTAGGACCAGAACCACCGTTCAGCCTGGCCCGCATGAACCTGTACTATCAAAGGCCGGGCCAAGTATTGGCTCCAACTCGAACCGGCACCGTCGGTTTAGGCCCTGTCCGGCCGTTGGACATGCCAAATGTCAAGGTCATCCTTCGAACGCGAAACTAGAGGAGTTGTTTCACTCTCACGCTCTACAAGCCTACAACTTATCTTTATGAGCAATGTTTTTGTTTTGTAATTGGTATAAAAAAGTATTCCAAATTTACTAAATAATCCCCATTACATTTACATCAAAGCTCTCTTCATATTTGCCTTGCAGGCCTGATGACCAACATCTTAACCATGCTTTTTTTTTTTTTTTTTGTTTTATCTGAGAAAACAGAGTAATATATACATGGGGTCTATTCTTGTGTCCATTTCATGTGGAAATTAGAGAGCTCGTAAGTAACAGCTAACAATGAGCCAAATTTCTAGGAAATTAGTTCCAGAATACATGCTTCCCGTTAAGGTCATTATTGAACGCGAGACTAGAAGAGAAGAGAGAAACTCATTTTTACAAATCAATGTTTTCGTTTTGTAATTGGTGAAAAGAGATGTATTACAAAATTACAAAATAGACCCCATTAATTTTACATCAGAGCCCTCCTTACATCAGTAGTTTTCATGATTTAGTTAGGTGAAATCAGGATGCATCCAGAAAAAGGTAATATATTTACACATCTATGTAAATAGAGATGATGATTACGTTGCAAATGCTAAAGTTGATAAATTCACTCAATATGCAATACATTCCTTGTCCAAATGATTACGTATTGAAATGGTAGCATGGTTGTGTCCGAATGACAAAGGTTACCTTTTACCTTTAAGTCGCAGAGTAAATTCAAGCAAGCTTACTAGAACTTCCTTTAATCTCTCCTTGACCTCTGGATCAATCAAATTACCATCTCTATCGAATTTTGCAGGAGGGGCATGCGCACGCAAGTAAAACTCAGGTTTGTTGACGAAATGAAGGTCTAGAAAAACTCCGATCTGGCGAAGATGGTATTGTGCTCGCCGACCACCAGAACCTCCTGCAGCACTTACTACGGCAGCAGCCTTATCAGCCCAGCAGTTTGGTGGTCTAGATGCCCAATCAATGGCATTCTTCAAAGGTGCTAGCAAAATTGGAAGAAAATAAAAGCTTAGAACAACAACTAATTTATTCAAACCATAAATCGTATTGTAATCAAGAGTAACGCATGTTGAATCGACACACCTGCTAAACTAGTTATCATCCATAAATGCATTCAATAAGGCAAGCTTTTTATTTTATCATAAAGAGAACGAATCTGTGACAGCAGTTAGCAGAGGACCTAACTAAAATTCAGAGGGGTTCCATCCAAGTGCATCATCTTCAATACAGAACCAAAATCCTAAAACTTTTATTACCGTTCAATTTCCATCTAATTTAATAATCATTTGCAATCTTCTCAGCATCTAGTTACTTGTCAATGGACATAGGAGAATTCACGCATCTTGGTAGTTTGTTTAAAGACTTTGATGCGGCATGAGGGGACATCTCAAGAAAACAAGTTTGCAAAAGGATGTCTTAGAAGCTCATGCATAAGACAATTTCAAGATTTCAATACATGAGGCTATTTCACTTCAATATAGTAAATGTCAAAAATTAAAAGTAATGTTGCGATAGGGGAAAATTAAAAAGCCGTAATGCCTTCCATTATATAACCAGTATTTGCCATCTAACAATTTAGGTAATGACAAAGAGTCATTGTTTCAGCAACTCTTTTACATCCCCTTTCATAGATTAACCAAATATGGCTGTTTCCCAGAAAATCCCGTTTCAATTCACCATCCATACTGCAATTAGCTTAATAAGAAACAGGATAATGATAGAAGTTCTATGCTGCATAGCAGAGCCATACGAACATCATGCCAATATATTAAATATAAAAGCACCAACGCACATTGTTTATATATTTGTGTGTGTGCATAAGGAGATGGAGAGAAAAAATAAAAAATAAAAAAAGCACCAGTGACGGAGTAATTATAATCAGGCGAAGCAAAGAGGATGCTATCCGCCTCTAGTATCTTTCCCCTGAAAGCTTCAACGACTGGTGGGAAACTACCATTCACTTCAAGATCGGTATTTAGCATTGGCAGCTGCGAAATGTCTATGTATTCAATTTGGATGCCCACAACTGAGCTCTGGCTTAGGTCAATTGCTACAAAACAAGAAAATAACACCAACCCCGCATCCATATATCAAAAACCGAACTCACATACCATAACAAAGATACAAAATTTACCATAAATCAAACAATTTTCCGAGAAAAGTTGTAAACTTTATGACAAATACCAACTACTGAAGAAAAATACATGAATTGATGGAAAGAAATGAAAAGAAAAGTCTAAAGGTTGGGGGGTTTACCAGAGCGAATGAGACCACGGTTGAAGGAGGCTTTTCGAAGAGACCCACAAATGGCTCCCACTTTGATAACTGGCTTTGATGCCTCCGCTCCCTCCTCCATCTCTCCCCCCTCAACTATGGCCCCTTTGGTCAACTGTCGCACCCTTTGACCTTTACATGTTTCATTGCTTTAAAAAAAAAAAGTATAAATCGCTTTTAAATTATAAATACTTCCTAGATTTCCGTTTAACTTTCTATGTTTTTCATTGCTTTCGTTTTAAGTTGAAATTAATTTTTAAAAAGTTGACGTCTAAATTATAACAGGCACAACGATTACCAGATTTTTAAGTTGAAGTTAATTTTTAATATGTTGACGTCTTAATTCAACTTCTCTTTTATACATAACTCACCACCGAAACATTACTGAGCGTAAAATATATTAGAAAAATGTAAGTGCAAAGACTCGAACCTGAATCAATATTAAAGTAATATGTTAAATCACTACTAAATTATTATCTCCAATAATCTGTGTTTTTTATTATTGTGAGCCAGTAACTTAAAAAATCATATATTTAAAGGCAAAACTCTTAAAAAAAAAAGATATTAACAGATCAACAATCCTAATTATTTGAAAATTATGAGTAACTCGTGAGGTGGCAGCTATGTAGCATCCAATGCGATCAATCTCATTGAACTGAGTTACAAAAAATATGTCACATAGAACCACCTTCTCTTTCATAGTAGAACCGGGCAGGCAAAACTCTTCTCTAAGTCAATGTATTCTTGTAAAAGTTTAACAATTTTTCTCTCGTTCTCTTTCCTCTGGTGTTCCTCTCTTTTAACTCATTCTCCCCTCCTTCTGGTTCTTTATCCTTTTCCCTCCTTCGAAAAAGGTGTAGCCAAACTAAGCATCAAGGTTCAAGACATTAACCAAAGTGACGTGGCAATTGATTATAAAAATGAATTATTTTAAGGGTGCCATTACATCTCCAGAATCGGGCATCTGCCCGAATATTTTTTTGTGCAACAAGACAGTAATTTTGTGTAATAAGACTACTATTTTGTGCAACAAAAAAAATACAGAAAAATACAAATTTTTTTTGTTGCATAAAATATCAATCTGGTTGCACAAAATCACTGTCTTGTTGCACAAAAAAAATTCGGGCAGATGTCCGATTCTGACAGCCTAATTTTTTCCTTACTTTAAACGTAAGTGGGGAAGAGTGGGAAAAGTCGGGCACATTATTAGGGGTCCATCTCGGCGGTTAAAATCCCGCCGATTATAGAATGGTTTGGGGCCATAACTTTGTCGAACTCCTAATTGAAGACGTTAGTTTCAATCTAAACTTGTTGTTCCACTTGAAATTAGGTAAAAGCATTGTTTTTAAACCCGGCCCGGCCCTGCCGGTCGGACCGGTGGCCCAGTGACCCGGGCACTGGGCCGGGCCAGTTCACATAAATAATTATCGGGTCAATTAAGTAATAAAAAATTAATTTTTTTTCACTTTTTACTGTACAAACAGTAAAAATAATATTTTTTAATAATGAACAGTAAAAAATGAACAGTAACCGAGACAATTAAATAATAAAAAATTATTTTTTTCATTGTTTATTGTGTAAACAGTAAAAATAATATTTTTTTAATAATAAACAGTATTTGTACAGTAAAAATTATATATTTTTTTTACTTTTTATTACATCAACAATAATATTTACATACTAAAATTTATTATATTTTTATCTTTTTATTGTGTGAATGATAAAAATAATATTTTCATAATATTAAACAATATTATATAGTATTTTCTTGTACAATTTAAAAATTTTTTACTTTTCACTATATATTTTTCTGTATATAATAATTTAACGTTGTTCATAACTTTATATATTAAATAATATGTTACAATTTACATTGAAAAATAATTTTTTAAGAATTTTTATCAAAATTTTAATTGATATTTATACTTTATTAATTTATTTAATTAAAAAATTATCATAAATATCTTGTATTTTAATTTTATTTTAAATTTAAGTAAACTCATATTCTATTTTTTATAGTTATACTCATTATTTGTTATTAAAAAATAAAAAATTATAAGTATTAATTATTATTTTATCAAATCAGAATTGACCCGTCGGTTCAACCGCTGGTTTTCCGGTTGGACCGCTAAACCACTAACCCAATCTTCTCACCGGTTCAATAACCGGTCTGATTTTTAAAACTATGGGTAAAAGAGGATGGCGTGGAGAGGGGAAAAAAGCTGCAAATTGAGATATTAGTAAAACCAAAGGAGCATTGTGCAAAGCTTTGTGGAGAAAGCAGAATTTTGGGTGGTTCAAAACATTTTAGTGCTGAGTTGAGATATCAAAACAAGTCATCGAGTCAGATTCGTGTTGAGTTATTTTAAATTTGAGTCATTTTGGGTCGAATTACTATAAGTCAAATTATTTGAGGTCTTTCTGATTTGCATTACTTGATATTTAAGTTAACTCACAAGTTGGTCATTTCATAACACATCATAAAAAATAATGAACATCAAAATAATGACATGATATTTTTATTAAAAAAAATGAAAATTTTAAAAAGTTTAGAATATTTTTTTTTTAAATTCTTAAAAATCAAAGAAATTTACAGAATAAAAAATAATTCAACAAGCTTTTTTAAAAAATTTTAAAAATTCAAAATAAAATTTAAAAATTTATAAAAAAATCTCAAAATTTTTTGAACAGAATTTATAGTTAATATTAATATTAAAAATAGTAGAATTTATATATTTTGTAATATAAAATATATGATTCATATACTACAATATTTTTATTTTATTTTTTGTTCTCTTAAAAAAATTTGGGTCATACGGGTCATTCAGGTTGGGTCGGGTTTGACCCACAATTTTAAAGTCATTTCTAGTTAAATCATTTTCAAGTTGAGTTCGGATTATATTTTTTTGGAAGGGATCAAGTCCAATTTTGGCACCTCTAGTGATGAAAGTTCATTGTTAATGATCAAAAGTATATGGTAAATTTGGAAAATGAGATCTAATCGGCCTGTTAATGATCAAAAGTATAGTCATCTTTGTCCCGATTACAGAATTGTCACAATTATTGTAATCGGCATTAAAGTCTCATTTTCTAGATTCGTGTTCAAAAGAAGACCATGACTTGGGGCACATACGAGTGATGGAACTGATGTTCATGTTCTAACAAAATAGAGGCTTGGATTTCTCCGAAGCGTGTCCCAGACTGGAAAAAGACAAACGGAAGAAACATGTCCTAGAAATTTCGCTCATTGACTTACTTGAACTATAAGCTCTCTAATTTCCACAATGTCATGGTCCGAAAAGACCCCATGCCTATATTACTCTCTACATACGTATGCAGAGAAATTACCTTAAAAAACCGAAATTTAGAGGAAATTAAATGCTGCGGTCTTTTCTTTTTTCCTGATTGAGTCATCCTACTAATTGGAGGAGCTTGGCCTATGTTTTGATTAGATTTTCTTGTTAAGAAAATTTTTCTGTTCCTAATTAATCTATGGTGTCCAAATTCAACAATAATTGATTTAACTTGGAGTACATTTTTTCCAAGGTTCTTTATAATCCACTTTTTATATCGGTTTAGTTTGACGAGATATAAAGTATTTTGATACAAAGTTTTAGTAAAATTTCCTCTTTTTCGTGATATAAAGTATTTTGATGGGGTAATTTTAAAGTGAAATGTAATCCAATTTTCTTTTTAACAAGTCATGCTATGTTTCAAGTAAATGCCCATAGTTCATGTAAATGCCGAGAAAAGCCCTCTTTATATCAATCGTTTCCGTTACTTTGTTAAGAGAACCAAAATAGCAATAGTCGTATCTAGATACTAATTTGGGATTGAGCCCTTTGGAATTCAGTTTGAATTTCATCGAGAAGCCAAAGTAGTCCACAATGCTATGTTTCGGAAGCACCAAAGTAAGCTCTTGTGTCTTGAGAATGCATATCTAATGCCTCAACTGATTGTCTCATTGATTTTACCTACATTAAGTTTACGCAATATAGATCTTATGTCTTTAATAATTAGGAGGCTGACGCCTTAGGATGAACCACGTGAGCGAGCTATTGCTGCCGGTGATTTCATGCACTTGATGTGTTTACAGGATATCTCTTAACCTTTGTAGATAAGGATGGACATGAATACTAAGGTCCCAATTGGACAGATAAGGATCTCACTGAGGTCGCAATTGGAATGTCTATGCTAGAAGCTGCCCACCAAAATTGTATAGAGAGGCAAGGATTATCCATCTGATATTTTTGTTCAATGTTCTTATCCCTTTTGTTTCTACCTCAATGGATACTATGCTGATTGCCATGCTTCTATCGAAGTTCTTTAATCATGATACTTGTTTATGTAGTACGTTTTTGTTTGTATGTGATTACTATTCAAGTTATAATTCTCTAATTCTATAATATTGAGTATTATTTCATAAGCATAAGGCTCTATTCTTTACTATACAGGAATTTTTTTTTTTGACTTTCATTTTTTGTAAATATAACTGATTTATAATTTTACACTATATAATGAGTGAGGTTTATTTAAAATAAAAAATAAAACAGCAAATTTATGTGGTATAAAATTATGGATGAGTTTTACTTACCATAAAAAAAAGTAAAATTAAGGAAGTACCTTTTGAATCGCATCATAGGACTTAAACTATTATAACAAATTAGAAAACCCGATAAATTAGGAGGGTACGTGATTATTTTTTTACTAGAAAAAAGCAAACTGATGATCTTTTTTCATGAGCTAGATACAATTAAGTTGAATGCTCTCCTAAAGGAACTCATTCCTGGCCTTACAGCAAAAGTTTTCTGTACACATCGTAAAAGGCAAGTTTGAACTAGGGTTGCCTCATGCCCAATCGGTTTTAAAGTTAATGGGTGCATGTCTATAGAGTACAGATTTGAAATTGCATGACGGGCCATAGGGGAAGTACGTGAGACATGCCCTGTTGTATATCTAAACACGTTTTGTGGACAGTGAAAGTGAATGTGCTGGAGATACCTACAGGACATACAATTTTTTATTTTAGGCTTTGTTTCTTTTTTTTCCCCCTTGTTTGTGTGTGTATTAATGTCTTTGTTTGTGGGCCTTTCTTCATACTTTATTTCTTTTTCTTCCAAAGGAAGGAGAAGAAAGAGAAAATACCTTGGGCTTGTATCATTCTGAAAAACATGCTATTTTCAGGGGAAAATGTTTTTATTTGTTTCTGGAATATGGGAAATGTTAGATGGCCAAATGAAAATTTGGCCAAATAGTGTCTACGTAGTAATAACTATTCTATTTTATGTAACTACAATAATAAAATGTGCAATAAAAAAACATCATTATTTTTTTCAATTCATATTTTTTTTATTGTGTTGCACAAAATATATCGTTACACTATTTAAATATAATTTTGTCTGATCATGTAATGGTGCCCCTGGACTATATGGCATAACATTCACGTTAGTTTTGCTTTGGATGCCTACATGGCTTAAATCTTCTAAGCCTTAAAAGGATTTTTGGCTGAAGTTGAGATTTTTCATGATTTTATGCTTGAGTTTTGTGTGGCCACAGTCCTTATAAAGTGCTATCCATTTTTTGCATTTTCCGCTGGGACAATTTTAAATGGTTATATTAGGATACCAAATTTTTAATTTAATTCATATTTTTTTTGATAGAATTATTTAGTTATAATTTTATATTTCACAAAAAGTGAAATTCACTTAAAATAAAAAAATAAATTTATATGATATTAAAACATGAGTGTGTTTTACTTTCTAAAAAAGAGAATAAATTAACAAGCATTATATAGATAAACCATAGATGGTGGCGTTGGAAAAAACAAGTGGAACTTTATTAATAGCAAACGGCAGCTTCTTTTTTTTGAGTTTGGGTAGTTTGGTGGGGATCATGTGTTCTTGTTCCAAAGTTACCATCATTCCCAACTCTCTGTGATCAGAATATGAAATTGGGTTTAACATCCATTGCCCGATCAAATTTTGCTGGAAGAGACTTGTTGAATATCTGCAGAAATTATTGCACTTTGAGACTCTGACACAGAGAATTTATCACAGAATTCCTTAACCTTTTTTTTTTATCAGATTAAAATGATGGCT
Organism: Carallia pectinifolia; assembly: GCA_037832335.1. NCBI lineage: Eukaryota > Viridiplantae > Streptophyta > Magnoliopsida > Malpighiales > Rhizophoraceae > Carallia > Carallia pectinifolia. Next base: position 35,969,455 of record CM075453.1, read on the forward strand.
GAACTGGGCAACTACCTTAAAAATGGAGATAAGTGCTTCCATCCCAATAAAAGACTTCGCTGGGTTTTGAACCTTTGACTTCATTAACCAAAACATTCATATAATGTGTTTAACCACTACCTTCTCAACGGAAACTCCATGTCGCTTGCACCATGCAACTATGATCCTAGGATTAAGGCTATTGATTTTAGAAGCACCTACTGCCACAGTTTTCAGATTCTCGTTAATCTTCATTGATAAATAAAAGCTTAGATGTTCTCACCAGTAGCAGATGTAGAAAAAATTGTCAACAGAGATAAATTTTATATGTACAAATACAAAAATAAAAAATTAATATATATATGGTAAAAAAATAAATAAATTATTCAGAATAATAACTAATATAATTATATCATGTGAATTATAATATTTTAAAACTTATTTTTATTATTATATATAATCAAATAAATTTTTTTTTATATAAGTAATCATTTAAACATTTAAATATTTATCTCTTATGTATTTTGTAATAGATTCTTTATGATGTTTATTGTAAAAATATTTACTATAACTGTTATAACTCATAAAATTGAAGTTAATTTATAAATAAATATAAATTTAGATATATGATGTGTTTTTTATTTTTTTTTCTTGTTAGTAACAATCATTAATAATAATTTATTTTATCAAAGGATAAAATATTTTTAAAAAAGAGTGATAATATGAATATAAAAAATTATTATAACAATTTTAAAAATAAATGAAAATAATTTTTGTAAATACATTGTAAATGGATAGCCAAAGAAATTAAAAAAAAAAAAGAAAAGGCAAAAAAGGAATGGATTTCTTTGAAAAAGAAAATAAAGAAAGCAAAAAAACTAAGAGAAAGAATTCTTTGATGAAAAAAAGGTGAAGAAGCCAAAAGGAAAAAAAAAAAAAAAAACGAGAAGGGAGAAAAAAAAAAGAAGGCAAATATAAAGAAAAAAAAAACCTAAAGCAAAGAAGCACGGAGCCACGGAATCAGCGAGAAGAAAAAAGAAGGGAAGCGAAAAAAAAAAAAAAAAAACAGAGAGAACGAAAGAAACTGATTTGGCATGGAATCGAACGCGGGATCTGAGGGGCAGACTAAAATTTGACGATGGGCGGTGGGGGTATAAGGCTGTTGCCACTAAGCAAGCATTAAAGAATTATATGGTTCTCTACTCACCCACGTTACCTTGAGTTCCTCAAATTTTTCTGTCAAAATTTTTGAAATGGTACGCTGGTGGTTACAAATAGTGGCAACCTGTAGGAAAAGAAGTAATTATATATGCCAAAAGTGATTGTTAAGAGAGTAATTATGATTGGATAAAGATTTCTAGAGAATGGAATCCAATATTTTGTTCAAGGAAGCGGGGGTCCAATTCGAAGCAGCAAGAGCAACAGTTACGGATTATTGGGCGTGTGCAGCAGGGGTTGGAATAAATAAATCCTTCAATTACATGTCGATGAAGAGGCTGTGCAGCAGGCCATTGCAAAGTCTGTCAGACAGCGTAACGGAGGGCAGGCTCCTTATAATTGAAGAGCAATGTTTATGGACTATTGGGTTTGTGTTTATAATTGATTATGATAGTTATTTTAATTTTTGATTACTTTTTTTTCTTATTTTTACATATAATAATGTAAGTCTTATAGTTATGAAAATTTGATTACAATCAACAATAAATTTTATGAATCAATCAATTTATATCTAATTATAATCAAACAAGAATTCTACTAATTCTTCTAATCTTACTTTAATTGTAACTAAAATTTTATAATTATATAATTTTCTAATATAGAAAAATAAAAGAAAAAAAGGGAAAAATAAACTAATTTCAAATCCTTTTTTTGAGAAAAAAATAATATTTCAAATTCAAATTTTTTTTCTTAAAAAAATCACTTTTGCATAAAAAATAAGAAAAAAAATAAACAATACAAAATCTTCCTTTTTCACTAAAAATCAGTTTATTTTAAATGTTTCTTTTGAACCTAAATTAACCATAAAAGCAAACTTAACTTAAATCATATCTATATATAAAAAATAATAATACTCAACATTTGAATGTCTTTTTGTTTTTCCAATATAAATAAAACACAAGAGAAAACAAAATTCTTAACAAATTTCATAAATAAATATTTATATTGTGCGGATCAGATACTAATTTACGTAAGAAAGAGAAAATTCTATCTTTGTTCTCCTTGATTCTATAAGTCTTTTTTTGCTTATATGGCAAAATCTTTACTTGTAAGGAGATTTATCTATTTGTTAATTTAGGAAATTTTATTATTCAAAATAAATTATTAATAGAACAGTTAATGTTTATGGTCAAACAAACATTATTTAGATTGAAATAATGAGTATATTTTGTACAATCACAGTAATAAAAAGTAAAACAAAAAAATATCACAATTTTTTTAAAAATTTTTTCATTGTAGTTACACAAAATACACTTATTATCGCACCCTTAATATAATTAAACGTAATTGACTATAATATTTACATTTATTTGATATGATAGAATGTGTAGAGTGCCAATCGTGGCATGAAACTTATGGACTCCCCTGATTTAGATATACACTTTCTGGGAAAAAAAAGAAGAAGAAGAGAAAGTGCATATAAATTTGATTAAATTTGTTTCCTGTAAATTTACTTAAAATTATATGTGCAACTTTTTTCTCACATATCATTTCCAAAAACTTGTTTTAATCATCATGCACTATTATCCTACTAAGCTATTAAGGTGTCTTTTTTTTCTTTTTAATAAAAAAAATGGAGAACTGATAAGTTAATCGTATGTAGAACATTGTTTTGCCTCATCTAATTGTAGGAAGAAAACTATTAGAGATAGTAATTTTGTAGTAATGCGATGTATTTTTTACGCAATAACTTGGATTCAAGCCCTGGATGAACCATATTCTGAAACCTGCTGTTTCACTTGCTGAGGACCACAAGACTGCTGACAAGAAGTGCATAGAAAGGCAAAGCCAATCACACTTTCAACTTGCGCACTATGCAGATGTTTTATTTAGGTCCTATGAGGAAAGGCTAAACGCCAGCGATTGGCAAGCTGCAATGCGTTTAAGGAAGCACAAGGTATCGAACTTGCTATATTATCTACAGAAACGGGAAAAGGGGCTTTAAGTGATTTGACTAAATATCTGATGAATAATTTTGTAGACATTTGAATTGGAGGCTCTTGTTCAGCGGCTGAAAAGTTCAACAAAGGTAAAGACTCATGGTAGGTTTGATATACAAGGGTCAAATATTAACGGAAGTAAAATGTTAATGGTGTTTTAGCTTGTTTCTTTTAGCATTAACTTGAATTTAAATTTTTAGGCCAATACTCTCCTTTACAGTTGGGATATCCAATCTAAGTGCATTTGAGTTCTCGCGCTAATGCATCCTCCTACAGCAGAGAGACCCAGTGTAAGCGCGATGTATAGGTTTAAAACTCATTAATATCGTAGTTAAGTTTGGAGAATGCCCATTCACGTCTATTAATTTTTCGGTGGTAGATCATTTTTATAAAAAAAATTGAATTAAATACGTTAGTTGCCAAAAAATTGGTATTGATTTAAAAATTTGATGATCGTCATACTTAAGAAATAATTTTTTATTTGGTAAAAAAAAAAAAACAGAGAAGGGCCACATCGTTGTTATCGTACGCTGAACAAATGTTCCATCAGAAATTATTTTGGTGATAATATACAGATCGCAAACTGCACAGAAAGAGTTTTGTGAGAATTTTTCTTTTTTATTTACTGTATTTGGATTTATTAGATATTTTTTAGTTAAAAAAGACAGGGAAACAAGCTATACATAGGTAGCACTTCGCTCTCTAAAAGGAAAATCATTCTCTTTAATTCCCCCGTTTTCTCTTAAAAAGGACGAACAAGAGTAGAATATCACATTTGAATCATCTTTTTTAATTTTTTAAAACGAGAAATTTTTTTATATATTTATATAAATTGTAGTTGATCACTAAGTCACAATTTTAATGAATTTATATATATAAATCTGTAAGTTGCATTTGCACATGACTAGTTTAGATTAATTAAAATTAAAAAAAATTATATATTATAATAAAAAACATAAAATATTTATAATAATTATTTTATTGTTTAATCAACAATAACGAATGTTAATTTAACTAAATATTATAATTTTATTTAATTTATCAAAAATAATAATAAATAATAATAATTAATAAATAAAAATAACAACAATTGACAACAGTAGTAAGAATCAACAACTAGTAAATCAAACATCCGTAAATATATATATTAATGTAGATGAGACTTGAACTTAATGATCAAAGTTGAGTTCCCGAAATCTCATTTACATCAAGTCTTGCTTTTCACTTACGAACGGGTGTTATGTAACAAACTTCCATTGAGGGACAAAAATTAAAGTTATTGCGTCTCATTAATTATGTAACAAAAGTTCATTGGCAAATAAAAAGACAAGGCTACTGATCTAGCATTATGGCTTACTCGCTCTAACATAGTAATATATATGCGTGTATGTTTGTTGGGTATACAAAGCATTTTTATTGAAGTAAATACAAAATGACTCACATGAACATGAATTACAAATAAATATACTTCACGATCCTGATTGTTTGTACGGCCTTAGTCAGCTACACAGGTTCGGTATCCTAAAGCTATCTCGTAGGAATAAAAGAAAAAGTTTCAGGACTTCGTCTTACAAAATAAAAAATTGTTGTTTCTACAGTATTTAAATTATAATAATTAATTTATTTTATATAATTATAATAAAAAATATAAATTAAAATAGTAATATAAAATATATTAATTATTATAATATAAATATTATCTAAATAATTTTTTTTATGATTGCACAACATTTTCCCGACAAGAAAATAAATTGCAGAAAACAACAACTTGATTTGGGTTTTTATAGTACATCAGATCTTTCTATTCCGATCGGAGGATTGCCCTACATAGGCTTACAAATAATGAAACAACCTAACATCACTTTCCCATAACTCTCACCCGTGACTGACCCCGCTAACACATGAGCCACCATAGATATCGCTTGTGTCTAATTGCCTCAGCAAACAGAACAGTGAACCAAACCAAAAATCACATAACGTACAACAGGAGACAAACACAATTAAGAAGGAGTACTCAAGAAAACAACAACACAACAAAGAAGGACAAGGCCCGAAGCCCGTAACAGTATGTTATTACGATGTAAAATAATCTTGGGGTGGAGATACGGAAGCAAATGCAGCAAGCTCCTCATCAACTTTAAACTTGGCCATGTCTTGCTCTGTCAAGTACATCAATACCTCTATACCCCCATCCCCTTTTGGGGTGTCAGCATACGTAACTAGGTTCTTGTAAGGCCCGACCGAGCCTACCCAGGCAGGCTTGCCCCATCCAAAATCGACTTCATAAATATGAACACTGCTACGAGGGGTGAAGTCTAGAGGGAGTACCTTTCCACTGTCGACTTGCTCGGCCTGCTTTTTAATCTTATTCAAATACTTGTCGCCGGCTTCCCGGATAGTTTTGACATAGTTTGAGTCAATGCGACATATTTCATGTCCTATTTTTTTTAGAATAGCAGAGCGCTTAGACTTAAGGTCACCCTCTTTCGGCACTTCCACAACTTGCTCAACGATTATATTCCCGAAATGGTATTCCGACAAAGGCGGATCCATCTTTGGACGCAAGTTCACTGGAAAGCGCACCGCGTAGGTTTTATCTTCAGCCTCTGCGTCGACTTGAGTTGTGGCCATGAATCTACTCCAAATGAATAAGGTTAGGGCCTCAAATTGTGTCGGGCGTCTGAAATTTTCGTCCTCGTACTTTTTTCTCAGTTTGTCTATGCTCTTTGCACTGAAAACAAAACTTCCGGTGACAATATTCTTGTCCTTGACAACCCCAGATCCGGGATCAATGTTAGAAATGTCAGGAATTGGTGGAAAATAGTCGGCCGAATCAAAAAGAGGAGTAGAAGCAGAAATGTTTTTGGTCTCCTCACCACGAGCCAGGGCAGCCCAGGTGTTGAGGAACATAACGGAGGACTCACCATCTCCAATTTTGTGTGAAAAGCCAAGCCCAATAGCCATGCCACGGCACTTAAAGTGAGTGACCTGCACAAAGGCAAGAAACTCAGTGGGGTCGTCAGGCTTGAATGGAAGCAACTTGTTGATGCCACAGCGATGCGGGTTCTGAAGAACAACCGACATAGGGCAATTGGCCTGGGCTACCGCAAAGTGGACGCCCTCGTCGTTGCATTCTACGTGGGTGTTGTCTTTCATGCGTCCTGCCAAAGGATAGAATACTGTTAAGGCCTCTGATAGAGATTTCTCAATAATCCTGTCGGCGCTTTCCTCCTTTTTCTCATCATTATTATTATCAATGTCTGCCTCTGACTTTGCCTTTGCCTTTGCCTTTGCCTTTGCCTTATTGGGATGGGGATAGAAGAAAAGCCAGGGTATGAAATATGTGGGCACGACTTGATCAAGAGAGGAAAGCTTGTGACGGCCAAGGTCGTGAGGCGTTGGAGAAGATGGCCTCACTGTTTTCTGCGATGTCACTTCTGTTTCCAGTTTCATTTTCTCCTCCTGCTCTCTACAAATTAAAAGCTCACCGAAATTAAATTAAAGTTTGTAAACACAATAAATGCTAAAAACTAGGCTAGATAATGAGTACCAGAAAAATTTTAAAAAAAAACAAGAATAAAAATAAAGCAAAAGGGATAAACTTGGCTTGAGAGGACTGAATGAGGAGAGAGTGGCTCCTCTGCATTTGGGGTTGGGACGGACTTGTACTAGAATGATGGATGATTCATACGCCGTTTAGGCCAACGTTATATAGAGATTTGATTGGCTTCCAAAATAGACCGGTGCCACGATCCAACAGGTGGAGGTGGTGAGCCTCAGACCTCACATAATTAGTTCCACATGGTGGGTGTCATACCCTCCCATGTGAGTTGATTGGCTAGCCTCATTCTATTATTTATTTATTTATTTAAGGCTCTAATACAAGTTATAAAAAAATTGCCGCGTGAGCGGGATTCACTTTAAAAAAAATAATAAATAATAAAATTTTAAACGTAAGGGCCAAACTTATAGTTTCACTATGATCGTAAGGCTTTATCTTTATTTATTTATGAAGTTTATTATGGATAATTAATTTTTTATTATTTATTTTATATTTATTAATTAAAAATTAATATATTCATATTTTTTAATGACAAATTTATAATATATTTGATTTTTAATTTTTTATAATCAATTAATATATAGCACGTATAAGCCGCTGTAAAGAAAAAATAAAAGTAATTATTGCTAATAAAATTAAAAAATAAATAGAACTCTCCAAGTTTTTCAATTTTGTTTCAGTAAAAAGTCAATCCAACTTCTTTTAGTATAAATAAATGAAGGATTTTGATAACAATAATTATTTTTACTCTTTTTTTTTTGCAGTCACTCGTCCGCAGTCACTCGTACGCAGGCGTGACAAACCTCTTTAATTTTTTTTAAAATTTTTTTTGATGCAGCAAAGTAGAACAAATCAAAGAAAGAAACAAATTACAACCAGCAGATAAACTCAAGACTCAAATTACTATTTTGTTTTTGAGCGAGAAACTCCCACTATATCTGCCATTAACAAATCCTGCAATTCTGGTGGACGATGTTCCCAGAATAATAAAGATTCTCTTTGAGAGATGCCAACGTTTACAAGAAAACTTAGAGATTTTAGAGAGTGAGAAATTTACAGCATTTTATTTTCAAAAAAGAAATTGACAAGATAAGCCCTATTCTTTTGGGCTTCCAAATTCAATGGCTCATAGTCAAATCATCCGATGGAGGTAAGAAATGAAGCATCATCATTAGTTGTGTGTGTAGCCTAACGACTCAATGAGTTTGTGATGGTAATAATAAAAAGGTGTACATGAAAGTTGAAATCCAAACAAACGAAGACTTTAAAATTTTATAAAGAGTAAAGAGCTCAGAGTTTACAGAATCTTCTAGAAGTGATCTTGATAAGATTATTTTCAAAATATTACACTTTGTTAAATATAAATATTAATTTAATAATATTGTAGTATGTGAGATTTATATTTGGCTAAGTATGAAATTCAAATCTAAATTTATGCGTGTATCTAAACAGATAGCTTTTCGATAAAATTTATTAAAGTTAATGTGTTTAATAGACTTAGATGTGTTTTAAAATTTCTAGAATATTAATCATAGCTAAGGAGTTTAATGTGTGCTATGAGTGCAATATAAATATAAGTTCATATTATGTGTTATGTAGTGTAAAGTGATTATCTTTATAATATAAATGTATTATTTATGTTATATTCTCACTTCAAGTAACTTTTGTGAATATCTCCCTAATTCAAACATAAATGTATTAGAGCCAATTTTTTAACTCTAGTATTGTGGTATCAAAGTTCTAGCATGAGATCTTAGGAAGATTTGAAAAAATGAAGAGAATCCAAGTGAGAAGAAGAAGAGTATCAAAGTTCCAATGAAACAGTCCCTCCTCCTAAGAAAAATCCAAAAAGAAATCCTGTCATGAAAGGGAAAGATCAGTGGAAGTGTTGCATTTCTGAGACAGATGGCTCGTCGACAAAAAACAAATGAAAAGTCATTAAAAAAGGATAAGAGAAGTAAAAGATGAGTGAAGTTCTTAAAAGAATTGTGAAGTTTAAAAAAGAGACTTCTTTGTCAAAAACAAAATAAGTGTCTGTAATGGAGGGTGGAGTTTATGTATTTTTTTCCATATATACCGCTCAAGTTGATGCTTGAAAAAGTTACTTGAAAAGTTTGAGTTTTTGCAAGCAAACTATTCGTGTGAGAAGTTAAAGTCAAATCATTCACCAATGTTTAAGGCAACAATTACTTTTGAAGATTTTAATGGAATTCAAATAATTGATAGACATATAAATTTCATAAAAATTGATGAAGAGAATGACGTTGCATTGCTCAAAATTAGATACTAAAGGAGTTTACAACATTGTCATTCAAAATATTCATGTTTAGATTGCTTTGAAAGATTTTAATGAAGACCTTAAAAATTTAAAGAAGAGTTATAAAGAAGTCATTAAAGAGTTGAATGAATTGAAGTTAAAATGTAAAAGAGAAAAATGAAAAATTTTAGTAATTATGAAACTGGGACATATTCTCATGCAAAGAAAATGTAGAATTGTGCAGTACGTAATTTTTCTCCAGGGTGCAGTCCAAGAGTTTGTATCAAAGATTAAAGTGGAAAAAGAGAAATTCAAATTTATGAGAGAGTGTTGAGATAAATATGAACTTAATAATATCATAATGTGTCAGGTTTATATTTCGTTAAATGTGAAATTTAAGTCTAAATTTATATGTGTATCAAAGTATTTAATTTTGTGATAAGATATATTTAAGTTAATTTGTTAAATGTATTTTAGAATTTCTAAAATATTAATTATGATTGAGAGATTTAATGTGTGCTATGAATCCAATATAAATAAAAAAAATTATATGATTGTGTTATGTAGTGTAAAGTGATTAATTTTATTTAACATAAGTGTGTTGCAGCAACTATTGTGAGTGGATTTCTAATTCAAATATAAATATCTCAGAGCCAATTTTTTTAACTTCAACACACTTTACTTAAAAAAGGCAAGCAGTCCTGGGTTTGGGGTCGTCATATTGTCAACCGTACCAAGCAAGGCAAAGAATTGCCAACTGTGGTCATGTTGGCTTCTTCCAAAGAAAATTGGCACGTATGTGCCAGTGCATTGGGGCTTCATGATCATTGCCGACATTTGTTGGCACGTGCCAACTACCATTTTCGGATTCCTGCGTTTACATTAACAACAAACAGCAATCGTTTGCAAGGGGACTCCGGTGAAGCGTCAATGACTAATTTAGGATTGTTAAAAAAAATTAAAAATTTTAGTTAACTGATAAAATCAAATTGAATTTTTGAGTAATTGAATTAATTTGATAATTGATTAACTAACTTGATTGAAAATCAAAAATTTTAGTTTGAAAATAGTTCTCAATACTAAAAAATCGTTGTGTTTAAGTGAATCAAACTGAATATTTATAAAATAATTTTGATTTAATATAAATTTGTAATATTTTTTAGGCTTCATGATCATTGCCGACATTTGTTGGCCCGTGCCAACTACCATTTTCGGATTCCTGCGTTTACATTAACAACAAACAGCAATCGTTTGCAAGGGGACTCCGGTGAAGCGTCAATGACTAATTTAGGATTGTTAAAAAAAATTAAAATTTTTAGTTAACTGATAAAATCAAATTGAATTTTTGAGTAATTGAATTAATTTTATAATTGATTAAATAACTTGATCGAAAATCAAAAATTTTAGTTTAAAATAATTCTCAATACTAAAAAATCGTTGTGTTTAAGTGAATCAAACTGAATATTTATAAAATAATTTTGATTTAATATAAATTTGTAATATTTTTTTGTTTGAGATGTGGCTATCATAATTGACAATTGGGCTAATTGAGTTTATCTGTTTTTTTTTAAAATAAATTCACTATTTAATAATTTATATTATATTATTTTTATTTTAAAATTATTTTTGTAAAATCAAAACGTTTTTTTCCACAAAAATTATAAGTTTAACCAATTGTTCTCATGACATTACCTAACGTGAACTGCCGCAATTTATTGCATCAAAATATTTCGTCGTTCCACTACTTTCAAAGTAGCTAGGTAAGAGTTTAAGCTTTAGACTAATTAGTGACCTATCCAGCGCTACGCATGAATTTTATTTTAATTTTTATTGATTTATTTATAAATTATATTAAATTATTTTACAAATTACTTAATATAATTATGATAAAAATTTTGACATGAATACTGTACATAAAAAAAAACCTATACAAATGTTAAAAGCAAGGTTGTCAGAACCGGACCGGTCATCGAACCAGAAATATTAGTGGGTCAAGGTTCAACTGGTTCAACCAGTATTTGAACCGGTATTTAATAATATATATGTGTATAAAAGTAATTATAAAAATAATATTTATAAATTGTGATTAAATATTAATTTTTCTAATTTTAAGGATGAAATTGAAATTTTTAATAGATTTAGGACTAAATTGAACTTTTAAATTAAAGTTAATGCTTAAATTATAATTTAAATAACATTTGGGGTCAAATTGTAATTTATGAATTTTTTAATTTTATTGGACCGGTTCAACCGGTCTGATTTTTACCGATTTTTACCGATTTTGACCGGTTCTTGACCGATTTTTTCCGGTTTTGACCGGTCCGAGTCACCCTTCAAAATTTACCAAAACCGGCCCGGACCACCAGCCGGTCCCCGGTTCAACCGGTCCGACCGGCTGGTCCGATCCGGTTCTGACAACAGTGGTTAAAAGAGAATATTGACCTGTAATAAATTCTTCTTACGTTTAAATGATGAATATCTATGTCTATATATCTATATAATATACTAATTTACAAGGTAAAGATAAAACTTCTCCTTAATTTTCTAAGTGTCCATACAATATATTAATTTATACAGAAAAGAGAAAGTTTCTCCTTAATTTTCTAAGTCAAAAATGCTCATGTGGCATGCTTCCTAAAAATTAGGTTTTAAATATTTTATAAATTTAAATAAATATTTTATTTTTGATAATAATGAGATAGTTTTTTTATAGGGTCACAATTGTTCCTTATAGGTACACAATCGTCCCTTTCTAATCTAAATCTACTAAAACTACCACCATAAACCAGTAAAAAAAAAAAAAAATCCGGGCAAATAGTGAAGAGGCCTAAAAAACGCAAAATTTCAATAGTTTTACAACTACAATTCTTCAGAAATAAGAGGGAACCAAAATAAGAATATCCCAGGCTTCAAAATAGAAAAAAAATATAGGGAAATGTAGGAGAAAGAATTGCATTCTGAGATTGAGTTATCCAATTTGGTACAGTTGATACCTTTCCCGTGAGATTGAACCAAGCGAAACTCAATTGAGCGGGAGATGGAGAGAAGTGAACCAGGACCACTGACTGGGACTCTTTGATTTTAAAAGATGAAACGTGTTTAGATATGACAACTTTAATGGTCGGGGTAAATGAAAATCCATCTAGTCAATACATTGCAGCCCTTAATTTGTGCAAACGTACTTGGTATTCTTTGCTTCCATTTAACAATACGTTACTAATACCTTATACGTTATATATTGCAGAGAGAAATTATTATATTGATTAAAATACTATTAATCAGTAGATTAATAAGCAATAACTAACCAAAATCTATTTTATTTTTAGAAATAATTTAAAAATAGCAAATAATTGAAGTGGAAAATTGTAATGTTTTACCACATGGCTACTAAAATTATGAGAAAGCTTTCTCTAAGTTTTCCGACAATTAATTAAATTAAAAGATTTTGATAAACAAAAAAGGTATAATTGCTATATATTTTAGTAATTAATGAGAAATTAAAATGTGTAGATTTTGTTGTCCTTTATGTATATAGAGTATGGAAGTCATATAAATAATATATTGATAAATATTGTTGTATGTGTCTACCATTAATTCTAATAAAATTAGGAAAATTTATGAAAAAAAAGTCAATTATTTTCTAAAATTTAATTAATTCTATTTAGTACAGTACTTATGTCAAAAACAATTTATGGTAATTATTTATTGTCATTATTTAGGAAAATGAAAATTTAAATGGTGTTTTGACAGGTAACAAAATTTTTTTATGGTAATTATGACAATAATGGCCATTTTTACAGCAAAATAATTTATATCATTTACACCCTAAAGTTAAGGACAATAATATGCAATATCAAGTGTTGAGACTATAGACAATCAAAGACAATCAATATGGAGTAATTTTGTTAATAAAATAACTTGGACATCTTCTTTCTAATATTGACATGCAAAGTAGCATAAATAGATCAAATGGATCTATCAGCAGAGGAAGACGAAAAGAAAAGGGCTGCTAAGCTATTCTAATTGGTGAGAAGAAAAAAGAAATGGCCGTTGATGAAATGGTCATCTTCTCTTGGCAAAAAGACAAACATTTAACGGAGCATTGAAATGGTCATTAATGCTACTCAATTATTTTTAGAATTTTATAAATTATAATTAAAAAAAATTTCAAAGAAATTACAAAATATAAAACTCATGAACTATTATTTTTTTATTCATTAGAGTTGTTAGAATAACCATAGAAGAAAAATCACACAAGCAAAATCTCAGATACGAATAATAGATTTTACAATTGACAACCGCTGCTCTTACTTGGACTATACCTATTCCACAACTCAACAATTTTTTAACTGCAAAAAAAAAAAAAAAATGTTAACTTCCAATAAGCTTCTTTTTTATGATATTGATACACAATATGATTACCTTATATGCGCTTTAATGAGAGAACATGAACGTGACGAGTTGCATGGCAATTGGATTTACGCATTTCCATGCGCGTGCTTCGGCTAGCAAAGTGTCCAATATACCTCGAACAAAATTTTTTAGAATTTTTTATTTGACTTATAATTTTTAATAAATAAAATTTACTTATAATTTTATATTATATAATAAATAATATTTACTTAAAATAATTAGATAAAAAATGTTTTGTCTACCACTCTTTGATGGCCTTGACAGCGACTTCCTTTCCAAGCTTGGAACCTCCACGACCACTGTATCTTAGCGTGCATCCAATGAAGGCGCCATGCGCTCACAAATGTTTGGGTTCTCCTTTACTATCTCTTCAGTTAGGTGCATATACCGTTTCTTGACCATCGATTTGTCACCTGCACATACATTTTGAAATTAATAAATTTCATCGAGCCTTCTGACCAGCCTATCAGTCTTCTTTTCGCATTCTTTGAGCGCTTTTAGTTACTTATGTGCGTGTGTTTGTATATATATATTCATTATATAATTCGGAAGACGTCCCTTTTAATTTGACTTATAATAACTATAATTTACTTATAATCTTAAAATATATAAAATAAATAAAGGTTTATTAAAATAAATAAAAATTAAAAAAAAATAAATTTACATTGTATAAAATTATAAGTAAATTATATAAATAAAAAAAATTAACCAACACCTTATTTATAATTGTAAACCATGAAGGGACCGAAGAATTAAATTATGGCAAATGACATACAAGACGAAAAAGGGGGTTTAGTAGTTACACATGCGCTTGATTTTTTTTTTTTGAAGTCGATCATGTGTTCGCTGTTCGTGATCCTGAAGCAGTAGCCTGGAAAGTCAGCCTGATACACACAATTTGATGGAGTGGCGGTGCCAATGGCTAGTACCATAATTTTAAAAACCGGACCGGTTATTGAACCGGTAAGAAGACTGGGTTAGTGGTTTAGCGGTCCAACCGGAAAACCGGCGGTTGAACCGGCGGGTCAATTCTGATTTGATAAAATAATAATTAATACTTATAATTTTTCATTTTTTAATAACAAACAATGAGTATAATCATAAAAAATAGAATATGAGTCTACTTAAATTTAAAATAAAATTAAAATACAAAATATTTATGATAATTTTTTAATTACATAAATTAATAAAGTATAAATATCAAAAATAAAATATTATAGAACTATTAATCGAATATTCATATCTAAAAATAAATATTATAGAGTCAATATATAATTCAAAAATATTACATTTTTCATTAATATAAATAAGTATTATTTATTCTCATTTTTAATCCAAAAAAATAAATAAAACGACGTCGTTTTGATCAAGATGACCTGGTTGCCGGTTCACCGGTCCGACCGGCCGGTTCACCGGTTTTGGAGTTACCGGTTTTCCGGTCCGACCGACCGGTTCACCGGTTTTCCGGTCCGACCGGCCGGTTCACCGGTTTTCGGGCGGTTCATTTCCTGTTCCGGTTTTATCAGTGAATCGGACCGGTCCGACCTCCGGTTCACCGGTTTTTCGGTCCGACCGACCGGTCCGGTCCGGTTTTTAAAACTATGGCTAGTACAACCGCTGGACCCTCTGCTCTCTGAGCCATTCTGATCTCCTCAATAGTTATGGCCATTGGGGTTATTGAACCTAGCTAGACGTATATAATGAGAAGGCCTAGACCAAGGCAAGAAGGGCTTTTGAGGCGCTGATTAAGGCTCCAAACAAATTGATATATTTGTTAAAAATTTAATAGTTCGACTTAATAAGAATTTGGTTCGAATTCATTTATTTAACTAAATGAGCGATACATAAATTTAAAAATAAAACTCGTTTAATAAATGAATCGAGCCTGAATCGAGCCTGAATAAAGGTAAACTCGACTCGATTCGGTTCAGACTCGTAAACAACTTATTTAAAATTCATTTAGAGATCGACAAATATATTATTAATAACTTGTTTGATATATATCGTTATAAATTCATTTAATTTGTTAATAATACTTAATTGTATCATTTAATTTTTAGTATAAATAATTATCAATTTAAAATTATGTCTTTTATTTTATATACTTATTTGACTAAGATTTATATGTGATTAACACTACAAGTCAATACATTCATTATAAACTCGATAACTTAGTTTGGTAAGAATTTGATTTGACCTTATTCATTTAACTAAACACGTGATACATGAAGTTAAATTCAAAATATATTTAATAAATAAGTCGAGTTTGAATCATCTTTCTTATTTACTGTGTTTGGATTTATTGGATATTTTTTAGTTAAAAAAAACAAGGAAACAAGCTATATATAGGTAGCACTTCGCTGTTGTCCTCTAAAAGGAAAATCATTCTCTTTAATTCACCCTTTTTCTCTTAAAAAGGAAGAACAAGAGTAGAATTTCACATTTGAATCATCTTTTTTAAAAAGATAATTTTTTTTATATATTTATATAAATTGTAGTTAAGCACTAAGTCATAATTTTAATGAATTTTTATATATAAATCTGCAAGTTGCATTCGCACGTGACTAGTTTAGATTAATCAAACTTAAAAAGCTTATATATTATAATAAAATAAATAAAATATCTAAAATAGTTATTTTATTGTTTAATGAATAATAACAAATGTTAATTTAATTAAATATTATAATTTTATTTTATTCATCAACAATAATAATAAATAATAATAATTAATAATTAATAAATAAAAATAACAAACAACCGACAATAATAATAATAATCAATAACAAATAAGTCAAACACCCATACATATATATATTAAAGTAGAGGAGACTTTAACTTAATGATCAAAGTTAAGTTCCCGAAGTCTCATCTACATCAAGTCTTGCTTTTCACTTATGAACAGGTATTGTGTAACAAACTTCCATTGAGGGACAAAAATTAAAGTTATTGCGTCTCATTAATTATGTAACAAAAGTTCATTGGCAAATAAAAAGACAAGGCTACTGATCTAGCATTATGGCTTACTCGCTCTAACATAGTAATATGTATGCGTGTATGTTTGTTGGGTATACAAAGCATTTTTATTGAAGTAAATACAAAATGACTGACATAAACATGAATTACAAATAAATATACGTTACGATCCTGATTGTTTGTACGGCCTTAGTCAGCTACACAGGTTCGGTATCCTAAAGCTATCTCGAAGGAATAAAAGACAAAGTTTCAGGACTTCATCATGCAAAATAAAAAAAATTGTTCTGATAATATTTAAATTATAATAATTAATTTATTTTATATAATTATAATAAAAAAATATAAATTAAAAAAATAATATAAAATATATTAATTATTATAATTTAAATATTATCTAAATATTTTTTTTTTATGATTATGAACATTTTCCCGACAAGAAAATAAATTGCAGAAAACAACAACTTGATTTGGGTTTTTATAGTACATCAGATCTTTCTATTCCGATCGGAGGATTGCCTTACATAGGCTTTGAAACAACCTAACATCACTTTCCCATGACTCTCACCCGTGACTGACCCCACTAACACATGAGACACCATAGATATCGCTTGTGTCTTATTGCCTCAGCAAACAGAACAGTGAACCAAACCAAAAATCACATAACGTACAACAGGAGACAAACACAATTAAGGAGTACTGAAGGAAACAACAACACAACAAAGAAGGACAGGGCCCGAAAGCCCGTAACAGTATGTTATTACGATGTAAAATAATCTTGGGGTGGAGATGCGGAAGCAAATGCAGCAAGCTCCTCATCAACTTCAAACTTGGCCATGTCTTGCTCTGTCAAGTACATCAATACCTCTATACCCCCATCCCCTTTTGGGGTGTCAGCATACGTAACTAGGTTCTTGTAAGGCCCGACCGAGCCTACCCAGGCAGGCTTGCCCCATCCAAAATCGACTTCATAAATATGAACACTGCTACGAGGGGTGAAGTCTAGAGGGAGTACCTTTCCACTGTCGACTTGCTCGGCCTGCTTTTTAATCTTATACAAATACTTTTTGACATAGTTGAGTCAATGAGACTTATTTCATCTCCCATTTTTCTTAGAATAGCAGAGAGCTTCGACTTAAGGTCACCCTCTTTCGGCACTTCCACAACTAGCTCAACGATTATATTCCCGAAATGGTATTCCGACAAAGGCGGATCCATCTTTGGACGCAAGTTCACTGGAAAGCGGACCGCGTAGGTTTTATCTTCAGCCTTTGCGTCGACTTGAGTTGTGGCCATAAATCTACTCCAAATGAACAAGGTTAGGGCCTCAAATCGTGTCGGGCGTCTGCCATTTTTGTCAGTGTACTTGTCTCTCAGAGTGGCTATGCTGGAAGCACTGAAAACAAACCTTCCGGTGACAATATTCTTGTCCTTGACAACCGCAAATCCAGGATCAAAGGTAGAAATGTCAGGAATTGGTGGAAAATAGGTGGCCGAATCGAAACGAGGAGGAGCAGTAGAAATGTTTTTGGTCTCCCCACCACGAGCCAGGGCAGCCCAGGTGTTGACGAACATAACGGAGGACACAGCATCCCCAATTTTGTGTGAAAAGCCAAGCCCAATAGCCATGCCACCACACTCAAAGTGAGGACCTGCACAAAGGCAAGAAACTCAGTGGGGTCGTCAGGCTTGAATGGAAGCAACTTGTTAATGCCACAGCGATGCGGGTTCTGGAGAACAACCGACATCGGGCAGTTGGCCTTGGCTACCACAAAGTGGATGCCCTCGTCGTTGCATTCTACGTAGGTGTTGTCTTTCATGCGTCCTACCAAAGGATAGAATACATTTAAGGCCTCTGATAGAGATTTCTCAATAATCCTGTCGACCACGCTTTCCTCCTCTTTATTATTATTATTATTGTTAATGTTTTCCTTTGCCTTTGCCTCGTTGGGATTGGGATAGAAAAAAAGCCAGGGTATGAAAACTTTGGTCATGACTTGATCAAGAGAGGAAAGGTTGTGACGGCCAAGGTTGTCAGGCTTCGGAGAAGATGGCTTCACTGTTTTCTGCGAGATCACTTCTATTTCAAGTGCCATTTTCTCCTCCTGCTCTCTACAAATTAAAGCTCACCGGATTTAAATTAAAGTTTGTAACAGATTAAATGCTATAAAAACTAGGCTAGATAATTAATGAGTACCAGAAAAAAAAAATAAAAACGAAAACAAAACAAAAAGGAGAAAACTTGGCTTGAGAGAGGACTGAGGAGAGTGCACTAGAATGATGGATGATTCATATGCCCGTTTAGGCAACGTTATATAGAGACTCGATTGGCTTCCAAGATAGACCGGTGCCACGATGCAACACGTGGAGGTATTTGGACTCGCACCTTCCCTAGGAAAAAAAATTGGTACCGATAATTTTTGTTCTGAAATTTATTTTTGGTGAAATAACGATTGTTATTTTTAAAATAAAAATTAATATTTTTAAAATTTTTATTATTTTATATTTTAAAAATATTAAATATAATTTTAAAAATAATAATTATCATTTTATTAAAAATAAATCCTAAAACAAAACTGCCGATAGATATATTCACACCCCTAAGAAATGAGTTCCACGTGGTCTGCGTCATACCAAGTCGGTTGATTGGCTACCCTCATTCTATAATTTCTTTGATGGGAAAAAGTTGGTGGCCGTATAATTAGGTGTTCGAACAATTTTTAAGAATGTTTTATATAATAAAAAATATATTTTATATAATTGTAATAATATAAATGATAAAAAAAATATTATTATTATTATTTATTTATATTTTTTAATTATAATTATATAAAATATATTTTTTATTATATAAATAAAACGATATCTAAATGTTATATGGCCCTCAATATTTGACTTCCTAATGGTCGCCTTTGTTTATTTAGGTCCCCGGTACCGAGTTATAACTATAAAAAAATGGCCATTGTCTTAAGAAAAAATCTATTTGGCCGACAGTTTGGGAACCGTAAGTAATTGTTATGTATGATGTGGTAGAAAAAAATTATATAATATAATAAAAAAATTATATGATATATTAAAAAAAATTATATGAGTTGTATAATGAGTCATTCAAAAAATTTTTTATTTTTATTAGTTGGTTATAAATTATATAATTTTTTTTATTTTTTATTACGTTGTATAATTTTTTTTTATTGCATTATATATGACAGTTACTTAATAATTTTTCAAAAAAAACCATGTAATTGTGTTTTTATCTTAATTAGAGGTGATTTACTTTTCCGAAATTAATAAAAAATAATCAAATTTTAAACATATGGTCAAACTTACAATTTTACTATGATCATAAGGCTCTCTCCTGCTATCTCTATTCATATATTTATGCTAAAGGAAGTTTTTTCTTTTTTTTAGTAAAAAAAAATTAATCTTATAAGTATGTTGGTTATCAAATATTTAGCTTAAAGTCAATTTTTTTGGTTATTTGGCACCTTTATTCAATTTCTTTTATAAGAATGATCTATTATTAAATACTACTGCGTTTAAAACGGACCTCTATCAAGATCAATTATGATGTTAACAAATTTTAAATTTATATATCACGTTCACACTTTATATTCTACTATAAATGGAATGTAGGCACAAAAAATCGAACACAAATTAATAATGAGAGAGACACGTTAAAATATTATTATTAGAATGTGGCTTTCGGTAGTATGCTAAAGGAAGTTAAATTTGGCTTTTGTATAGCAACAGGTCTCGGTAAATGGACAGTATCAAAGGAGGAAGCAAAAAAGCATGGCAGAAATTCTTGGACGGCGTTCAAATGGCGAGGCTGAAAAAAGAAAGCCAATGGGCATGAATAAGAAACTAGATTTGTTGAACTAACAGCATCAGTGGGGACAAAGAAGTGCAAAGATAGGGGTAAAAATTTAGGCAGGGACACAGCTGCTGTGCCCACAATTGCCATGGGTGATTTTGCTAAAGGAGCAAACTTGGGTATACCTGCATCTTTGTCTGGTATGTAGAAGAGGAAAAATTAAGACGGAGGATGTGGAAAAGGCAACAACAAAATCAGGCGGATCGGCAACTTCATCTGGTAGGAAAAAGAGGGAAGTCAACGATGATGCTCTTGGTTATAGCAGCAATGTGATTTCCAAACTAAGTAGGAGAAAGAAGCCGAAGCTTTCTGAATCTCAAGTGGCAAGTGAGGATTAAATTTCTAGCGCCGGTAGTGGTGAAGGAAAAAAAAGAAGAGGAGGGACACGACATCGTGTCTGGAGAAAAGAGGATGGTTGGCTACTAAAAAAATTGATAGAGATGATGGCAAGATTCAGGAATAAATTGAACAGGCCTCATCTCCAAGAGAAAAGAAGAAGAGCAAATATTATCCCCTGCCCATACAGTTCTCAAAGTGCAAGGAAAGACGTGGAAACAAGCAAAATGACAAGCATCATTTATCAGATCAGCTATTTACCGTATTTGTTGCGAATAATTTGTCTAGATAATGATAGCCCAAGACAAGCATCACTTTGGAGTTACCATGCACTGAATAAATGTTTCATCAGAAATTGTTTTGTTGATAATATACGAATCTCAAAGTGCAAAGCACGAGTCTTGTGCGAATCTCTCTTTTTTATTTACTGAACTTGGACATTTATAAGATATTTTTTAGTTCCTTTTTTTTTTTAAAAAAAAAAAGGAAAAGGAAACAAGCTATATAACCTGGAAGTTTATGTACGACCCTCAGCCTTAGGTATCCCTAAAATGTCTGCCCCGAATGTAACTGAAACAAATGGCTGCCACCCTACAAATAATTGACACTTCCCAGGAAAACTTGCTCTTGAATGCAGACACTAATCAACAAGTAAATTCTTGCCTAATTGCTCTATATTGGTTTGTTTTTTTCCTTTTTTCCTTCTTACTTACTTGAAGCCGAATTAAAGAAAAAAATAAAAAATATTTTAACAGGGAACTGAGAATCAGGAGACTGTGGGAGTAAATATTTCTAACCAAGTGAATCCGAATCAAGCTGTATAAAATTCTTTTGTGTCTTGTAAGTCTCTTCATAAATTTGATAAATAGACAAGATATTGGGTCCAATGTTTGTTTAAGTATGTTCATAACTCTGACTACTTGTCGCAACTTGCTTCAAAAACGAACTTGTCTTTTAACTCTGACTATTTATCTGGTATGAAGATAATTTGTTACTTTCCTGAGTTAAAAAAAAAAAAAGGGACAAGGAAAAAAGCTATAATAGTCAATAAAAATGGGACACCGTAGTTGACAATGAGAATAAGGTGTCAAAGATGGCGAGAGCAAGATGGAATGGTGTCCTTTGCAGGTGGTGCAAACTGTAAGTGAATTTGCAGCTCAACTGGAATTTTCCGACCCTATAGCTCTCATGAAGACGTTTGCATTTTAATTGCTTATTCAATTCTTTTGAACTTATTTGATATACCCACATATTGCGTAGGTCTAATATTAGTTCATGTAAGAGAGAAAAAATTTCATTTATGTTCTTCTTGATTTTATAGGTCTTTTAGTTTTAGTTTTATATGTCAACAAAATCCTTATTTCTTAGGAAACATACTTACTTATTAATTTAAGAAGATTATACTACTCAATATAGACTGTTAAAAGAATTAAACACATTTGATCACTATGTTTATCTAAATTTGATATGATGAAATGTGTAGAGTCCCATTAGCGTTATGAAACTTATAGACCCTCTTACTTTTTCCAATTATATTTGAGACTTAAGAGAAAGTGTATATAGATTTACTTAAATATTTTATTTACAACTTCTTTATCACATATCATTTTCTAAAACCTATTTTAATCTTTATGCATCCTTATCCTATAAATTATAAATTAATTGTATATAGACTGTCTTTAACTCATTCCTCTGCCTCACCCAACTGTAAAGAGAAGAGATAAGATTGAGCTCTTCTCCTTTTATAGAAAAACTACCCTTTATAGATTGTATACAGACTATTTTTCTGATTTTAGTAATCTTAAAAGTCAAAATTTCCCTTTCAAACCATAATTCTAGAATATAATTTAGAGTGGGTTCATCACTATAATCAATTACAATTACTTACCATATATGCTATGCCAGACATTCTGTGACCAATCTGATATGTTATATATACCGTGGTCTCCGCCGCGTTTGGGTGTTGTCAATTGGACAGATTTTGTGTTGTTGAGTGTTCTTCAGATGTTGTCTGAAATCTGCGAGGAGGAGGATAAGGATGAAGAAGAGGAAGATACTCCTATGCGGAGATCAAACTGATCAAGCACATATCAGATTGATGATTTACCAGATTGCATTCTCTTATATTTCTGTACGTATTTACATCTTCTAACTTCTGTTTATTTATTTATTTATTTATTTTCGTCCATTCCTTTTGAGTCTCTTAAATATCATCAGTAAGCAAGCATATCTGTTCTATTTGAGTTTATGTTAAAATCATGACTTTAAATTGATAGTGATTTTGACATCGATATTGATATATTGATTATGATGTGTGAGGCAGTCTTGTTCGCTTGTAACTTGCTCAACCGCTGCCTATTGCAAATCATTCTTGTGGGAAGAGCAACTTGATGCCCGATGTCTTGTGTTTCTCTGTTTGGGAGTTACGCACATAATTCAACGGTCAGTTAGCTAATTTCCAACTTGCTATATTATATACAGAAACAGGAAAAAGGGCTTTAAGGGATTTAACTAAATATCTGATGAATAATTTTGTAGACAATTGAATTGGAGGCTCTTGTTCAACGGCCGAAAAGTTCGACAGCCCAATCTTTTTTGGTTCTGGTGCTGAGCTTCTTATAATGGAACTCGGTTTCATAGAAAAGCTTTGTCACTTTGACAAGACTCGGTGTTCATGATATTTTCAGGGGGAGAAGGTTGATTATTCAGTAAAACTACAAGAACTGCAGAAACAGCTTGCGATGGAAAAGGAAGAGGCTGAAAAATTGCAGGTGGTATCGTTTGTTTGGTTGATCCTTTTTTTTTTTTCCAAATTCCAATAGTATTGAATTATGCATGTTCCAAGTATTCTTAACACCATGTGTGGATTGGTAGAATAGAAAGAAGAAGGAAGTTCTTGTGTTTGGATCTAGTAGAGGAACAAAATAAATTGAAAGTAAAGAGAAAAGTTGTACTTTTGATATATGATTCACTTTCTTACTAAAATGGTGAGATAGTCGAAGGAAATTGAAATTTTTGGTATAAAGTTACTAGCTTGTTCCTTTTCTTTATTATGACAAAAAATAAATCTAGCATAAAATATTAATTTTGTAACCAAAAGCTTTTACGTTAATTTTTGTTAACTAATAATGAAATATCAGATTGTAGTAAGTGCTTCTCATAATTTTGGAGGACTCAATGCTTGAATAATGAAATTGAGCAGGTCTCATCTCCAAGAGAAGGAAGAAGAGCAAATACTTATCCCCTGCCTGTACAGATGTCAAAGTACAGAGAAAGACAAGGAAACAAGCAAAATGACGAGCATTGCATCATTTATCGGATCAGCTATTTACCGTATTTGTTGTGAATACTTTGTCTAGATAATGACAGGCTAAGACAAGGGTCACATTTTAGTTATCGTAACCTGAACAAATGTTTCATCAGAAATTATTTTGTTGATAATATACAGATCTCAAAGAGCACAGAAAGACTTTTGTGAGAATTTTTCTTTTCTATTTACTGTGTTTGGATTTATTAGTTATTTTTTTTTGTGAAAAAAGACAAGGAAACAAGCTATATATAGGTAGCAATTCGCTGTCGTCCTATAAAAGGAAAATCATTTTCTCTCTAATTCACCTTTTTTCTCTTAAAAAGGACGAACAAGAGTAGAATATCACTTTTTTTTTTTGACTGGAAGTAGAATATCACATTTGAATCATCTTTTTTACTTTTCTAAAACGAGAAATTTTTTTTATATATAGATTAACCAAATTAAAAAGATTATATATTATAATAAAACAAATAATATGTCTAAAATATTTATTTTATTTTTTAATCAATAACAAAAATAAATAATAAGTAATAATAATTAATAAATAAAAACAGCAAATAATCGGCAACAGTAACAAAAATAACAATAAGTGAACTAAACACCCCTAAATATATACATTAATATAGATGGGACTTTAACTTAATGATCAAAGTTGAGTTCCCGAAATTTCATCTACATCAAGTGTTGCTTTTCACACGTATTATGTAACAAACTTCCATTGCAAGACAAAAATTAAAATTATTGCGTCTCATTAATTATGTAACAAAAGTTCATTAGCCATTTGGTCAAAAAAAAAAAAAATCATTAGCCAATAAAAAGACAAGGCTACTGATCTAGCATTATGACTTACTCGCTCTAACATGTATGCATGTATATTTCTTGGGTATACAAAGCATTTTTATTCAAGTAAACAGAAAATGACTGACATGAACATGAATTATAAATAAATAAATATTATACGATACTGATCGTTTGTACGGTATTAGCCAGCTATACAGGCTCGATCTCTTAAAGCTATCTTGAAGGAATAAAAGAAAGACTCTCTTGCTCATAAAAAAAAAGTTAACTCAAATAATATTTAAATTATAATAATTAACATATTTTATATAATTATAATAAAATAATATAAATTAAAAAAATAGTGATATTTTTTATCTTACATTTTATAATTATAACTATATAAAATATATTAATTATTATAATTTAAATATTATTTAAATAATTTTTTTTTACATAATTATAAACATTTTCCCGACAAGGAAATAAACTGCAGAAAACAACTTGATTTTGGTTTTTACGGTACTTCATGTCTCTTTATTCCAATCGGAGGATTGCCTTATATAGACTTACAATTAATGAAACAACCTAACATGACTTTCCCACGACTCTGACCCGTGACTCACCCCACTAACACATGACACACCATAACTATCACTCGCGTCTTATTGCCTCAACAAACAGAACAGTGAACCAAAGCAACAATCACATAACGTACAACAAGAGACAAACCCAATTTAGAAGGAATACCGAAGAAAACAACGACACAACAGAAAAGGACAAGCCCCTAAAGCCCGCAACAGACTAACAGTAGTATGTTATTACGATGTAAAATAATCTTGGGGTGGAGATTCAGAAGTAAATGCAGCAAGCTCCTCATCAACTTCAAACTTGGCCATGTCTTGCTCTGTCAAGTACATCAATACCTCTATACCCCCATCCCCTTTTGGGGTGTTAGCATACGTAACTAGGTTCTTGTAAGGCCAGTTCACAGAGCCTAGCCAGGCAGGCTTGCCCCATCCAAAATCGACTTCATAAACTGGAAAACTGCAACAAGTGGTAAAGTTTAGAGAGATTACCTTTCCACTGATGATTCCCTCGGCCCGCTCAGTAATCATATTCAAATACTTGTCGCCGGCCTCCTGGATAGTTTTGACATAGTTTGAATCAATGCCACTTATTGCATCTCTCATTTGGCTTAGAATAGCAAAGCACTTCTCCTCAAGGTCACCCACTTTAGGCACCACCACAACTGGCTCAACGAATATATTCCCGAAATGGTACTCCGACAAAGGCGGATCCATCTTTGGACGCAAGTTCACTGGAAAACAGACCGTGTGGATTTTATCATCATCAGCGTCGACTTGAGTTGTGGCCATGAATCTACTCCAAATGAATAAGGTTAGGGCCTCAAATCGTGTCGGGCGTCTCGAGTATTGGCCGGTGCCATTTTTGTTGGTGTACTTGTCTCTCAAAGTCGCTATGCTGGACGCACTGAACACGAACCTTCCCATGGCAATCTTGTCCTTGACAACCTCAAATTCAGGATCAAAGGTAGATATGTCTTGGTGAATTGGCGGAAAATAGGTGGTCGAATCAAAACGAGGAGCAGTTGTTATGTTTTTGGTCTCCCCACGAGCCAGGGAGGCCCAGGTGTTGATGAACATAGCCGAGGACAAACCATCTCCAATTTTGTGTGGAAAGCCAAACCCGATTGCCATGCCACCGCACCCAAAGTGAGTGACCTGCGCAAAGGCAAGAAACTCAGTGGGGTCGTCGAGCTCGAACGGAAGCAACTTGTTAATGCCACAGCGATGCGGGTTCTGGAGAACAACCGACATCGGGCAATTGGCCTTGGCTACCACAAAGTGGATGCCCTCGTCGTTGCATTCTACGTAGGTGTTGTCTTTCATGCGTCCTGCCAAAGGATAGAATACAGTTAAGGCCTCTGACAGAGATTTCTCAATAATCCTGTCGACCACGCTTTCCTCCTCTTTATTATTATTATTATTGTTAATGTTTGCCTTTGCCTCGTTGGAATTGGGATAGAAGAAAAGCCAGGGTATGAAAACTTTGGTCATGACTTGATCAAGAGAGGAAAGGTTGTGACGGCCAAGGTGATGAGGCGTCGGAGAAGAGGGTTTCACCGTTTTCTGCGAGACCACTTCTATTTCAAGTGCCATTTTCTCCTCCTGCTCTCTACAAATTAAAGCTCAGAGAAATTAAAATAAAGTTTGTAACAGATTAAATGCTATAAAAACTAGGCTAGATAATTAATGAGTACCAAGAAAAAAAAAAAAAAAAGCAAAAACAAAACAAAGCAAGAGGAATAAACTAGGACTGAGGAGAGCGTACCAGAACGATGGATGATTCAGAATGCCCGTTAAGGCAACGTTATATAGAGATTTGATTGGTTTCCAAGATAGACCGGTGGCACGATGCAACACGTGGAGGTGGTGGTCGGTCTCAGACCTTCACCGACTGAGTTCCACGTGGTGGGTGTCGTACCTCCCAAGTGAGTTGATTGGCTAGCCTCATTCTATAATTATTTGTTTATTTCTTTAATTACGGCTCCAATACCGAGTTATAAAAAACTGATCATTGTTTTAGTGGGGTTCAATTCCCAAAAATAATAAAAAATAATTAAATTTTAAGCATATGGCCTAAGCTTATGGTTTCACTGCATCTCTGCGCTCCTCTTCCTCTACTTATTTATTTATGCTAAAAGAAGTTGGATTTGGCTTTTCACCGAAACAAAATTGAAAAAGTTTGGAGATTTTTTTTTTTTTTTTAAAGTTTTGGAGGCAGAGAAATAGAACAATTACAACCATAAAAAAAACATGAGACTCAAATTGCTATCCCGTCTTTGGGTGAGCAACTCCCACCATATCCACTATTACCAAATCCTACAATTCTGGTGGAAGATGTTTCTTGAATAATAGAGGTTCCCTTTGAGAGATGCCAACATTTGCAAGAAAACTCGTAGATTTTGGAAAGTGAGAAATTCACAGCATATTAATTCCAAAAAAGAAATTTACTAGATAAGCCCCATAGGCTTCCAAATTCAATATCTCATGGTCAAATCATCCGAGGAAGGTAAGAAAAGAAGTATGGTCACTAGTTGTGGGTGTGGCCTAACGACTCAATGAGTTTGTGATCGTAGTAATAAAAAGGTGTGAAAGTTGAAATCTGAACAAACAAAGACCTTAAAATTTTATGAAGAGCAAAGAGTTCAGAGTTTACAGAATCTCTCTAGGAGTGATCTTGGCAAAATTATTTTCAATATATGACCCTTTACTGTTTAAAAAGAATTTATTAGACTAAGGTATATATATATATATATATATATATATATATATATATATATATATAGAGAGAGAGAGAGAGAGAGAGAGAGAGAGAGAGAACTAAATTTTATGAGATTCTTCAAATCTTGTTTTTTGTTGGCTTGTATAGGAGTTGAGAGGTGGGTAGAGGCTTCTAACTGATGGTTGTTGATAGGATATTAGGGCGTCCAGTTTTGCCGGTGGATGCTGTGATTAATAAGATTTGATTTGCTGTATATATGAAAAACAAAAAAAAAAAGATTTGGCAGCTTGAAGTGGTTCCGTACGAAGCAAGGCAAGCAGTCTTGGGTTTAGGGTTGTCATGCTGTCAACCGTACGAAGCAAGGCAAAGATTTGCTAACCGTTGTCATCTTCGGTTCAACCAAATAAAAATTGGCACATAGCCACTGCCGGGGCCCCTCAAGATCATCGCCTGCATTTGTTGGCACGTACCAGCTACCATTGTCGGACCCATGCATTTGCATTAAAATATTTGATAATTTTATTCTTTTTTTTAAATAAAATTAATTTATAATTTAATATTATTTTAATTTTTTTTTAAGTATATCTCATTTATTGTGTAATATAAAATTATAAATAAATTTTATCTACTTAAAAAAACCTCATAAAATTAACAAATAAAAACAAACAGCAATCATATACAAGGGACTCCATGTTCGGTGAAGCATCAATCACTAATATACGGGAGTTAACAAATTGAAAATTTTTAAAAACCGATAAAATTGGACCATAAAATTGAACCTAATTAAATCAATAATCAAATAAATTTGATAATTAGTTATCTGAATCAATTGAAAATTGAAAATTTTGGTTCAACAATAATTTTCAATACTAAAAAATCGTGTTTAATTGAAAAAAAAACGAATATTTATAAGATAGTTTCAATTTAATTTAAATTTGTAACATTTTAGATTGACACTCGGTACATCTTTCTATTGTTTGAGATGTGGCCATCATAGATTGACACTTGGGCTAATTGACAATTTATCTATTTTTTTAATATAAATTTATTATCTAATAATTTATATCATTTTATTTTCATTTTAAAATTATTTTGTAAAGTCATAAAGTTTTTTTCCACAAAAATTATATGTTTAACCAATTACTATAATGATACTACCTAACGCGAACTAACACAATTTATTGCATTAAAATATTTCGTCTTTCCACTACTTCAAGTAGCTAGGTAAGAGTTTGAGCTTTAGACTAATTAGACACCTAATTGCATTGCGCATGAATTTTATTTTAACTTTTATTAATTTATTTATAAATTATATAAAATTATTTCATGAATTACTTAATATAATTATGATAAAAGTTTTGACATGAATATTGTGAATATATAAATAAACTCTATATATCATATTCTCAATATCTAGTAAATGCTAAAAGAGAATCTTTACCTCTAATAAATTCTTTCCACGTTTTAATGATGAATATCTTATTTATATCATATATTAATTTACAAAGGAAAAATAAAACTTTTCGTTAATTTTCTAAATCAAAAATGCTGATCTGGCATGCTTCCTAAAATTTATGTTTTAAGTATTTTATAAATTTAAATAAATATTTTATTTCTGATAATAATGAGATAATTTTTTATAGGGTCACAATTGTTCCTTATAGGTACACAACTGTTCCTCTCTGATCTAAATCTACTAAAACTACCACCATAAACCAAAGAAAAAAAAAAGGGAAAAAAGCGGGCAAATAGTAAATAGGCCTAAACAATGCAAAATTTCAGTAGTTTTACAATTAGAATTCTTCGGAAATAAGAGGGAACAAAAATAAGAATATCCAAGGCTTCAAAATAGAAACAAAACCATAAAAGAAATGGAGGGGAATGTAGGTAAAGCAATTGTATTCTGAGATTGAGTTATCCAATGTGGCACAACTGATACCTTTCCAATGAGATTGAACCAAGCAAAACTCAACTGAGAGAGAGATAAAGAGAAGTGCAGTAGCCCCACTGATTGGGACTCTTTAACTTTAAAAGATGGACCGTTTTTAAACATGACAACTTTATTGTTCGGGTAAATGGAAATCCATCTGGTCAATAAATTTCAGACCTTAATTTGTGCAAACGTATTTGGTATTCTCTGCATTCCATTTAACAATGCATTACTAACACCTTATACATTATATATTGAAGAGGGAAATTAGTATATTGATTAAAATGCTATTTATTAGCATATTAACAAGCATTAACTAACCTAAATCTATTTTATTATTAGAAATAATTTAAAAATAGCAATAATTGAAGAGGAAAATTGTGACCTTTTACCACATGGCAACAAAAATTATGAGGAAGCTTTCTCTAAGTTTTCCAATATACTAAAAGATTTTGATAAACCAAAAAGGGTATAATTGCTATATATTTAAATATAACACATATAATATATTTATAATGCAGATTTTTATGATAAAAAAAGGAATAATTGCTATTAATATTTTTTTAAATATCATATTGACAAATATTATCGTACGTGTCTGCCATTAATTCTAATAAAATTAGGGAAATTTATGAAAAGAGTCAATAATTTTTTGAAATTTAATTAATTCTCATTAGTACAGTACATATGGCAAAAAAATTTATGGTAATTATTTATGGCCATTATTTAGGAAAATGAGATTGTAAAGTAATTATATCATTAAAGCGTATATAAAGTAATTATCTCATGTTTCAATATTATAAAAAAGAAGCTTATTGAAAGTTTCCTTTTATCCATAGTTAAACAATTATTGAGTTGTGGATTGCACAATAGCCCAAATGGTTAGAAATAATGATTATCAATTCTAAAGTCGGGTTTAAATCCTAAATTTTATCTACATAATTATCTTCTGCTATTGTTGTTCTAATAGTTCTAATGAATTATGTTAATTATTTACACCATATAATAAATAAGATTTATTTAAAATAATTAGATAAAAAAATTGGATAATATTAAATTATAAGTAAAATTTTTAACAATAAAATAAAATTAACAAGCATCTCTTCCCTATGAACAACATATTTCTTTTGCACCCGAGTCCCACAGCCGCCAAGCAATTGTTCAGTGACCTGTGATGGCATGGGGAGACTGTAAAACAACAGTCTCCCCCGTAAAGCCACGGCCGAACCCAAAAATGACACCCCATTCTAGGCCTTCACTTGCGGAAGGTTTTAATGAGCCAAATCATTTACCAATGTTTGAGGCAACAGTTATTCCTGAAGATTTTAATAAAATTTAAATGGTTGATAGTCGTACAAATTTCACGAAAAAGAATGAAGAGAATGATCTTGCGTTGCTCAGAATCAGATACTTAAAAAGAGTTTATAATATCGTCATTTAAGATATTCAAATTCAAAAGTTAAACGAAAACAAGATTATTGGAAAAGATTTTTATGAAGATCGTGAAAATTTGCAGAAAAGCTATTAAGAAGTCTTCCAAAAAGTTGAATGAATTGAAGTTGAAAATGCAAGAGAGAAAAATGAAATATTCTAGAAATTATAAGGCTCAGACATATTCTCTTACAAAGAATTCATGATTTTTTTTTAGATTACTGTCCAAGAGCTCGTATCAAAGATTGGAGCAAAAAAGGAGAAATTCAAGTTTATGAAGGGATGTTAAAAATATACATGAATTTAATAATATCGTACTATGTGAGATTTATGTTTCGTTAAGCATGAAGTTCTAGTATTTAACTTTCTGATAATATATATTTAAATTAATGTGTTAAATAGCTCAATTTTAGAATTTATGCAATATTAGTTATGACTAGGTAATTAAATGTGTATTAGGAGTGTAATATAAATAAAGATTCATATAACGTGTTATATAATGTGGAGTGATTAATTTTATATAATATAAGTGTGATGTTTATGTCATCCTCCTACTCAAGTAATTATTGTGGTCATCTTCCTCATTCAAACATAAAAACATTAAAGTTAATTTCTTGTTTTTTACTACTTTTTTTATTTTTTTTGTTGGCTTATATAGGAGTCAGAGGTGTTGAGATTTCTGACTGATGGTTGTTAATAGAATATTAGGGTGTCCAGTTTCGCCCGTGGATGCTGTGACTAATAAGATTTGATTTGCTGTATATATGACAAAAAAAAAAAAAGAGATTTGGCAGCTTGAAGTGGCTCCGTTGGCTTCAACCAAATGAAGATAGGCACATATGTGCCAGTGCCATGGGGCTTCAAGATCATCGCCTACATTTGTTGGCACGTGCCAACTACCACTTCCGGACTCCTGCATTTACATTAACAATAAAAAGCAATCATATACAAGTGAACTTCATGTTCGCTGAAGCGTCAACTACTAATCTAGGGTTGTTAAAAAAATTGACAATTTTAGTTAATTGATAAAATCCAACTAAACTGAACTAATTTTTGGGTAATCAATCAATTTGATAATTGGTTAATCAACCTAATTGAAAATCAGAAATTTTGGTTCGGAAATAGTTTTTAGTACTAAAAGAGCATGTTTAAGCCAACTAAACTGAATATTTATAAAATAGTTTTAGTTTAATATAAGTTTGCAATATTTTAGATTGACACTCGGTACATCGTTCTTTTGTTTCAGATGTGGCCATCATAGATTGAAAATTGGACAATTAATAGTTTATTTTTTATATATAAATTCGCTACCTAACATTTTACATTACTTTATTTTTATTTTAAAATTGTTTTTGTAAAGTCAAAAAGTTTTTCTTTTCTCACAAAAATTATAACTTTAACCAATTGCTCTCATGACATTACCTAATGGGAACTAACTCAATTTATTGCATTAAAATATTTCGTCGTTCCACTACTTTCAAAGTATCTCGGTTGATTTATTTATAAATTATGTAACATTATTTTTTAAATTACTTAATATAATTATGATCAAAGTTTTGACATGAATGTTGTACATGTATAAATAAACTCTATATATCATATTCTCAATATCTAGCATATGCTAAATGAGAATCTTGACCTCTAATAAATTCATTCCGCGTTTAAATGATGAAAAAATATATATATATACATATATATATATTCCATTTTCCTAAGTCTGTATATGATATATTAATTTATAAAGGAAAGAGAAAATTTCTCCTTAATTTTCTAAGTTCAAAAAGCTGATGTGGCATGCTCCACAAAAATTAGGTTTTAAATAACTATTTTATATTT
This sequence comes from Carallia pectinifolia, assembly GCA_037832335.1. Taxonomy (NCBI): domain Eukaryota; kingdom Viridiplantae; phylum Streptophyta; class Magnoliopsida; order Malpighiales; family Rhizophoraceae; genus Carallia; species Carallia pectinifolia. The sequence goes on from CM075453.1 coordinate 36,002,597, forward strand.
GATAGTAATGAGATAGTTTTTTATAGGATCACAATTGTTTCTTATAGGTACACAACTGTTACTCTCTAATCTGAATCTACTAAAATTCCCACACAAAAAAAAAAAAAACAGAACAAAACAAAAGCAGGCAAAATAGTAAATAGGCCTAAAAAATGCAAAATTCCAATAGTTTTACAACTACAATTCTTTGGAAATATGACGGAACAAAAATAAGAATATCCAAGGCTTCAAAATAGAAACAAAACGATAAAAGAAATAGAGGCGAATGTCGAAGAAGCAATTGCATTCTGAGATTGAGTTATCCAATTTGGTAAAAGTGAGATTGAACTAAGTGAACTCAATTGAAAGAGAGACAGAGAGAAGTGAACCAGCCCCACTGACTGGGACTCCTTGACTTTAAAAGATGGAACGTTTAAATATGACAACTTTAATGTTTGGGTAAGAGGAAATCCATCTGGTCAATTCACTGCAGACCTTAATTTGTGCAAACGTACTTGGTATTCTTTGCATTCCATTTAACAATGCGCTACTAATACCTTATAAGTTATATATTGAAGAGGGCAATTAGTATATTGATTAAAATGCTATTAATTAACAGATTAATAAGCAGTAACTAACCTAATTCTATTTTATTTTTAGAAATAATTTAAAAATAGCAAATAATTGAAGAGGAAAATTGTAACTTTTTACCACACGGTAACTAAAATTATAAGGAAACTTTCTCTAAGTTTTCCATTAATTAATTAAATTAAAAGATTTTGATAAACACAAAATGGTATAATTGCTATATATTTTAGTAATTAATGAGAACTTAAAATTTGTATAGGATATATATATATATACACACACACACACGTACACACATAGTATTGAAGTCATATAAATAATATATTTTGTAAATGTTGTTGTATGTGTCTACCATTAATTCTAATAAAATTAGGAGAATTTATGAAAAGAGTTAATGACTTTCTGAAATTTAATTAATTCTAATTAGTACGGCACTTATGGCAAAAAAAAGTATGGTAATTGTCTATGACCGTTATTTAAGAAAATAAAAATTTAAATGCCGTTTTGACGGGTGACAATTTTTTTAATAGTAAACATTACAACAATGGCGATGTTTACAACAAAATAATTTATATCATTTACACCCTAAAATTAAGGGGAGTAATTTGCAATATTAGGAGTTGAGACTATAAACAATCAAGGACAATCAATGAGGAGTAATTTTGTTAAGAAAATAACTTGGACATCTTCTTTCTAATATTGAAATGCAAAGTAGCACAAATAGATCAAATCGATCTATCGGCAGAGGAAGACGAAAAGAAAATGGCTGCTAAGCTATTCAAATTGGTGAGAAGAAGAAAGAAATGGTCATTAATGAAATGATCATCTTCTCTTGGCAAAAATACTAAATGATTTAAGGAGGATCGAAATGGTCATTGATGTTAATAATTAAATTACCTTTAAACTTTTGCAAATTATAATTGAAAATAAAAATACAAAGAAATTACAAAATTAAAAATTATTAATTTTTTTTATTCATTATAGATTTTAGAACAACGATAGGAGAGTGAGAATTATGTGGACAAAATCTGAAATTTAAATTTACGCTTTATAATTAATATTCATTACTCTCAGTCATGTGAGATATGCCCAATCAACAAGTCAATAATTAGTTAATAACAAATAAAAAGAAACTTTCAATAAACTTCTTTTTTATAATATTAATACATGACATGATTACCTTATATATGCTTTACGGAAATCTTTCATACACCGATTAAATGTACCGAGAAATCCATGCATCATACGTGGCAGAATGAAAAATGATATCTGCGTGGCATTTAGGGGTTTGAAGAAGATGACAGGGCAATTGAGTTGTAAAAATTTCCAATAATTTGTATGGGAAAAAACCCTAGATATAGCGAAAGAGATTGGGGAAGCGTCGCCACTATTGTCTGTGGAGAGAACAAGGGCGACTTCAATTTTTGGAGGAAAAAGCAAATATCGATGGTTGGCCGTTATTCTGAGAAGGAACCAGTGAATCAAACGAGAGAGGTAAAGTGAAGATTGCGAAGGGAGTGAAGCATTCAATATCTATATTTGTTCATCTAACTACCTAGAGTTAAAAAGAAGAAATATTAAATGTCCACCAACTTCTTACCGATAGGTTTGATCCTCAATTCTCTACCTCTTCCTAGTTCTCATTCCAATTGGTAGCTGCACACTTTTTTTCTTGCTGAAGTTATTGGCTATTTTCGAAAGCTGCAGCTTTGAACCCTAGTTTGCAGTGAACTTCCCTTTTCTTGGAGAACAAAAAAAAAAAAAAAAACTTTACCCTTTTCTTTTCGGTGCATTTCTAGATGTACTATTAACTTTCACTTGTAGGACCCAGTTACTTTACACGTTGGATCGATGACCGGGATTATTGAATTCAAAGGGCCAGTGTCATCGCACATTCCACCTCAGTGGGTATGTATCTAGGTGTGTAAGATAATCGGTTTGCCTAGTTGGGTCCTATGCTTTAATGAGAGAGCATGCAAGTGACCAGTTGCATGGCAATTGGATTTGCGGATTTTGCATGCAAGTGCTACCGCTGCCAAAGTGTACGATACAACACAAACAACAAAATTGCGGGATTTTTAATTTAAATTCACACAATTTTAGTAAATATTATTTATTTATAATTTTATATTATATAATAAATAAAATTCACTTAAAATAATTAAAGAAAAAAATTATATATTATTAAATTATAAATAAATTTCATTATTAAAAAAAATAAAATTAACAAGAACTGTTACGAGACCAGCTTATATTTTTTAGACTTATTATTAACTGCTTGCAGAAGATTTTTCTTGGACTTATTATTAATAACTGATTGTAGAAGAGGCAGATTAAATGTGCGGGGGGACTTGTATTAAATGTGCAAGTTTTCCATATGGGAAATGTTTCCCTTTCCATATTTCTTCCGCACCCCCCAGTCCCACAGCCGCCAAGCAATTGTTTAGTGACCTGTGATGGGGAGACTGTGTAACACAACAGTCTCCACCGTTAAGCCAGGGCCGAACCCAAAAAGGACACCCCATTCTAGCCCTTCACCTGTGGTGGCCTTCCCTTCATCCACCGAACGCTTTCTTATTTCGTCCATGACAAACATCACGCAAGCACTTGACATGTTGCCATACTCGCTCAGCACGTGCCTGGATGCTCTTAGCTTCTCTTCCTTCAGATTCAGTTTGGCCTCAACCAGGTCGAGAATGGCCCGGCCACCCGGATGGGCAATCCAGAAGATGGAGTTCCAATCGCTAATGCCAAGGGGAGTGAAGGCATCTACTAGGGCTTTCTCTATGTTATTTGCAATCAGCCCAGGTAAGTCCTTTGACAAGTGAAAAGTTAGACCCACTTGGCGCAAGTGTCCTTCAAGCGCACCATCAGAATCAGGGAGGATCGTCTGCGCGGCGGACACAAGCTGGAACAATGGGCGCTCGACGGAATTATCAGGATCCGCACCAACGATGATCGCTGCCGCGCCATCGCCGAACAGAGCTTGACCCACCATGGAATCCGAGTGAGCGTCAGATGGGCCGCGGAAATTCACGGCAGTAATCTCGGTGCAGACAATAAGAACACGGGCGCCCTTGTTATTCTCCGCCAGGTCCTTGGCCAGACGGAGCACGGTCCCTCCAGCAAAGCAGCCCTGCTGGTACATCATGAGTCGCTTGACGGAGGGGCGGAGGCCAAGGAGCTTTGTAATCTGGTAGTCTGCCCCGGGCATGTCGACGCCGGAGGTTGTGCAGAAAACGAGGTGGGTGATCTTGGATTTGGGTTGGCCCCACTCTTTGATGGCCTTGACAGCTGCTTCCTTTCCAAGCTTGGGGACCTCCACCACCACTATATCTTGGCGTGCATCCAATGAAGGCGCCATGTGCGCACAAATGTTTGGGTTCTCCTTTAGTATCTCTTCAGTTAGGTGCATATACCGTTTCTTGATCATTGATTTGTCACCTGCACATACATTTTGAAATTAATAAATTTCATCGAGCCTTCCGACCAGCCTATCAGTCTTCTTTCTGCTTCTTTTAAGTGCTTTTAGATTCCTATGTGTATATATATATACTAGTTCGACTAGCTTGAACGTAGGCTTAGCAGTATAAAGCATAACTCGTAAGACGCCGCTTCTAATTTGACTTGTGATAAGTATAACATATAATCATACGCTACATACAAGAACCACATATATGATAAACATAGATTTATTTAAAATTAAAAAAAAGTTAAATATTATAAAATTATAAGTAAATTATATTAATAAAAAAAATTTTAATTAAGGTGTCATTACACTTTTAGAATCGAGCATCTGTCCGAATATAACAAGACTGCTACTTTGTATAACAAGAGTTTCATTTTGTACAATAAGAAAAATATAAATTTTTCTTATTATACAAAATAACAGTCTTATTATACAAAATAACAATTTTGTTGCACAAACTAACTTTCAGATAAATGCCTGATTCTAAAATTTACTTTTTCCCTTTTAATTAACAACATCATGTTTATAATTGTAAACTGTGAAGAGACCCAAAAATTAAAATTTGGCAAACTGACATAAAAGACCAAAAAGGAGTTTAGTGCTTACACATGCGCTTGAATTTTTTTTTGAGGTCAGTCATATGCTCGCTGTTGGTGGTCCTAAAGTAGTAGTCTGGGAAGTCAACCTGGTACACACAGTTTGATGGGGTGGCGGTGCCAATGGCTAGTACGGTGGCTGGACCCTCTGCTCTCTGAGCCATTCTGATCTCCTCAATAGTTGCGGCCATTGGGGCTGTTGGAACCTCGCTAGACGTATATTATGAGAAGGCTAAGGCAAAGGGAAGAAGGGCTTTTGGGGCGCTGATTAAATGGTATTCACTATATTCAGCGACAGACAACTGCCTAGATGCCGAAGCCCGCAATCCCTGTGTGAGACAGGACAGGGAATTGCATTGTTTATATACACGAGGAGAAATCCTCGTAAGTGATCAAATACTTTTGGTTGGTTAGTTGTAGTGTTGGTGGGTGTCCACTGGTCAACCAGGATTAGGCTCAACCCACGGAAAGTGTGGAACCCTGCGGCCTTTTTGGTTAATTGGGAAGGTGAGCTCGCCCGATTAAGTGCATCAAAAGAAATGTTATCATAATGGAAGACACAGACACTACCATGCGGGCACGTTGAATATAAATAATTTTTTAATTCTTTTAAAATTACCCGTGTAACATGCGTTAGAAGTTGGAACTAACAAAATGTGCATGTAGATCAAATAAAATGTACACAATCTCTGGTGAAAATTGTAAAACCATGAAATATTTTCTTGTTTCCGTTTTCCCACTTTTTTTTTTTTTTTTTTTCACATTGTATTCGGGTTATAAGTACATTTAGTTAAAATTTGTAGACATCGTATAATTTTTGTTATAAAATTTTAATAAAAAAACTACTATTTCATTATAAGGTTGCTTCACGTTTTCCATTTCTTTTTTGGTAGTTTATTCTCATCCAGTTATTAGATACACAACAAGTAATCTCTTACATTGCACACAAAATCAATTAAAAATATGGCATTGTCAAATTAAATACGAGAATGACAAACATGGTATAGAACCCAAAGGTTAATCGGGTTACTTACATAGAAAACACTTCCTTGGTATCAATTATATTGTAAGTCCTAAATGTTTAAGTTGTTTTAGATCAAGAATTTATCAAATTTTTACAATTTTATAGTAAAACATAGAAAGCAAACTTACATCTTTGTTACATCGTTTCTATGTCATAGTTAACCATCTAATCTCAATTTCCTTCTCTATTAATTTTTTATTAGAAATATTTAGTATAAAATTGGAGTTGTGGTTTGTCCATTATTGCTAGCTGCAATTGGAGGAATAAAGTTACACCAGTGCTTGTCCTCATCCAACATGCCTAAATTGGTCGATATTAATATGGATTTCATGGGCTCCTTTGGGCTCAATAAAGAAGAAAAGATTAAATTCTTCTAGGATAATGAATTAGGTAGACATGCAGGTCTAGTTTGAATTAGCAGTTTAGCATTTGGAAAAGTTAACAACCAATTGTGGACTGAGATGTTACTTCAAATTGACTTGTGCTATCTTGTTTGTCGATCTGTTGTTCGTGAAAATATCTCTTTTTTATTTTTTTAATAGCACTGTTACATTTCCGGACGGAATGCTGCTCGAAATGCTATCCGAATGCAACTAACTGTATTTCGTTTACAATCGCTTTGATTTCAAGTACAACTAAGAAGAAAAAAAAAATCACTGTTATTTCTTTGCACATGAAATCCAGTTAGTTGCACATAAAATTCAGTCACTATTTCAAGTTTTTTTTTTTTTTAGAAAATGTAACTTTTTTCTTTTTTTAATTTCTTTACTATCCACATTAGAGTTGAGCTCCACAACTACTTCTCTTCCTTCACATTTGTACATCTCATCTTCTATCCACCCATCTCTTTGCTTTGAATGAGTTTTCTATGACAACTATAAGAAATATGGGCAAAATAATTAGCTAAGCTATCACCAAGCTTTGAATGTATCATATATTAAGAGATTTCTAATTTCACTCATATTTTTTAGTGAGTATAACTTACTAATGATCTTACACTACAGAATAAATGAAATTCACTTGAAATAAAAAAATATAAAAAAATAAATTGTATAGTGTCAAATTATAAGTAAATTTTACTCATTCAAAAATGGAGTAAAATTAGCAAGCACGTCACCTTCAAGGTGATGAAATAAAATATTGTCTTTTGTTAAGCATCTCCTGATGATACCAGTATTGTTAGAATCAGATTGGTCAGCAAACTAAGAAAACTAGTAATTCAAATTTCAACTGATTCAACTAGTATTTGAACGAATAAAACTTGTGTTTAATAATAAATATATATTTATAAAAGTAATTGAAAAAATAATGCTTATAAATGATGATTATATATTAATTTCTATGTTTTACCAACTAAATTGAAAGTTTTGATTAAATTTAAAAATAAATTAAAAATTTTAATTAAATTTAGGATTTCAATTATTAGGATAGCATAGCCTTAACTTAAAGTTAAGGGCAAGGTTCAAACAAGGAAAAGTTTACGGTGGATACTTAGGTATCCAAAATTTGGAGTCAAATTATAATTTCTAATATTTGTTGGTTTAATCTGACTAGTCCAATTTTTACTAATGGTTCAAAAACTGGTCATAAACTAGTCCAAAAACTTAAATGATCACTAATTAAACTTGTTGGACCAGATCGTGGATGATACTGGAGACTTTCAACTTCAGAAATGACTAAGACAATTCAACTAAAAAAACTCATGGTTAAAACTAGGTTGCAGATGCTAGCCTATGTTGTTATCGCATATGCCATATTTTGTTCATTTAGTATTTTAAAGGCTAATGAAATAAAATATATATAAAAAAAAATTATGATGCCAAAGTATCATATTCATGTAATTTTCTATAATAGCCTTCATAATTTGTCCATCAACATAAGGCTTTATCAAAAATTAGCCAAAGGAAAATTAAATCCAATAATTCGTAAAAAAACAAAAGCACAAGGAAGAATGCATGTTGGATTTGGCTAAAGACCAGTAGCTACATTTTCATTTACACTAAATTACTAAAGCATATCAGATAATGAATAGTTATGATCGTTAGCCAATTTATCTTAAAAGAGCACCAGAAGAGACTACATATTTTGTGTTATTGTGACCAACTCCTCCCTATTGCTTTTTATACCTTTTGTAAGCCACTTGGCTCACCGAATATATTGTTTCCTCGTTGAAAAAAGAGAAAAGAGAAAAAAAGAACAAAGTAACAAAAGTGTATATTTGCACCGCAACTGTCCAATTAATAACTTTCTTACCTCCAAATTTCCTCACCATGAGGAAACATTAATACCCAATTTAATTAAGGTATTGTTACATGAATCTTTTCTTGTATTCATCAAGTATTCATAACAGGAAGAGAATTTGATTTGAACAATTTTGAGCACATCAATTAACACAAGGTATATGGGAATTTTACAGCCCCATTGTTACAAACGAAAATTGAAATCTTGCTCAAGCTTGTAGACACTGTAGCACAAGACCATTTGACAAATTCAACCACCGATTGTTGGTCCGTAGAGAACAATAATATCTAGTGCATCATCAAACCAAACCAACGTTCTATCATGGGTCCGCTAAAATCATAACATCTAATACATTATCGTTGGGTCATGCCTATACAATAGAAAGAAACTTTTGTTGCATAGCACACCCTTACACTGTCTCTGCTCCTAAAAAAAAAAAAAAAAAGCACGCCACTTGATTGGGGTTTATGATTTATGTATTTTAAAGACAAGGTGGAGAAACAATGCTACATTGGTTCGCCCTTTTTGTAAAAAATTAAAAAATTAATTTCTTAGATGATGATATTTTTTTATGGCTTTATAATCTTTGCAGTCGTGTTTTGCACGTTTTATCATTAGCGATGTAAGATCTTACCAAGCACATTTCAAACTTGGAAAAAAAAATAATAAATATATAAATCCACCCCACGTTTTAGTGTTTTTAGATTTGCATCTACTTTGTTTTCATTTTCCAAAATCCCTCGACTTTTCTGTCATTAGAATAAATTAGTCTCCCAAATCTACAAAAGTCTTATAAAAAATATGAAAATTCCGAAATTATTACTAAAAATAAAAAATTCTTTTTTAAATGTTTAGCTTTTTGAAAAATTAAAAAAATTCTCTTTTTCTCTCTGTCTAGGGCTTTATCTTTCTTCTCCTCTCTTTATATCCCTACATTTGTAAATTTTGATATTTTGGGTTGAACAAAAATATGTGAGAAGGGTATTCATGGGATGTTTGAAACTGTAAACATAGAAGAGAGCTAGAGAGATAAAGATAGAGATGAAGAGTATGAGAGTGATAGAGAGAGAAAGAGAAAAATTTTTGGATTTATTTTAATTTTCAAAATTTTTTATTTTTTTTTCAAAATTCTGCTTGTTTTATAATTATACTGGTCTTCCTGAAAAATTTTTGGATTTTCAATAAAAAAATTTTGAATTTTTTTTATAAATATTCAGGAATTTTTTATGAGTTTTTGCTAACTTTTTTTTGTTCAAATAAAAAAATTCTGATATCTTTTAAAAAAATTTAATTTTTTTAAAAAAATGATTGCATAGAGGCCACTGTGACACAATAAAAAGAGGCACGGAGGGTTAATTTTAAAAAATCGTAGTAACGTCTGAGCCTCTGAGGTCGATTTTACAACATAAAAATAAAACAGATATAGATCAAAAATTCTAAAACTTAACTTGAAATTAATACCTTTTGTCTTCCAATCTTCAAATCAATATCGATGAATCAAAATACAATTCTGTCACTTAATACAAAATTTTAATAAACTTAGTATCCGTGCTTTTGCATCTAAATTCTGGTTGTTTAATTAATTACAATAATTGACAATATACATGACATCTATTTTCAAACTGATGCCAAAAGTTAGTTGGCAAATGGATTTCATCATAAGCACCCTGATGAGAGATATTATATATGATACAAAAAGCAGAGTTCATATTAACTCATAAAAGAATAAGTTCATGTAAAAATGCACAAAACAAAAATCTAAATTTATGTTCTTTTTGGTTATGAATCTTTTCAAATTTGACTTAAATTAATTGCCAAAGTTGCTTCAAATGTTGCGTAAAGCACCAAAAGGAGTCATGAAATGGTAAAACCAAAGACAAAAACGATGTCTTGATGTTATTTTGAGTTTATTGTTTGGATTTCTTCCAGACGACTAGAGAACTATCAAAAAGAGAAATGATTAATTTTGGTTTAACCAATAAAATAAAATAAAATAAAATAAAATGGTGCGATTGTTCCAATTCTATATGAATAGTTATTGAGACTCTATTTACCGTAGAAAAAATCAGTATGATTTTTTTTTTTTTTTTTGGTAATAGAAAATTCATAAGATTGAGATAAAGAGTTGTATCTTAGAATATGGTCTAATCCATACATCCAATAAAAGATTATTTACTAGATTAAGTGATATGGTTACCATCAATTAAATTCAAAACATAGGATCAACTTGGTTAATTGACAACAATTTTTTTTGTATGATAAACTCAAGTTAACTTCCACCTCAAAGGCAAATTTTGCTCAAACATTGAGGCCGGCTAAGAAATTAAATGGAGATACAAAGAAAGCAAAAGATATGTGTATGATACCAAGCCATGCCATTAAAATCTGGTAGATCGCTGATCTGATATGGGAACTCACTAACGGCTACACCATGACCATCGCCCTTAGTATCTTTCTCCCCATCCTTGGATCCACTTTATAAGGGAAGTTGAATGAAAATATTAATAAATAATTCTCGATTTAACCTTACGGTGACTAATGTCTCTACAATGAATTTTTGTGTTATGAAAAAAAAAATTGTACGATAGTTAATTTAAATCTATTTACATGTGGTGTAAAATATTTTACAAAAGAAAACGTTTAGTTAATTCATTTGAATAGTTTCAAAGTTGCTTTTAAGATGGTAGAAATTATTAAATAATTAAATTTAAAAAAATAAATTATCAAATAACGTTGATAAATTATATAATTATTTTAAAATTATTTAAATAAAGTTACTTGCTGTTATCAAAAATTTATAAAAAATCTTGTTGGCTGTTAAAGCCATTGCTCCTAAAAAGGTGTTGTCTTTCATGATGGGATTATACATTTAATGTGTATAGTCATTTTTTCTTTTTTTTTTTTTAATTAGTAAGCAATGAAGCTATGGAAGTGACAGTTTTTATTTTTATAAGTCTTTTATCTCTCTTAAAATTTAATTACAAAATATCAAAAATAAACTCGAAATTTTTAATTATTAAAGTGTTTTTTAAAAGACAGATTATTTTTTACTGATACACTATATGTTTGAGGCTCTTTTGGTTCCTCACACATTATTAAATAAAAAATTTTGACATTATTAAATAAAAAATTTTTCAAGACGCAAATTTTATAAAATTATTTTGACACAATAAAATGTTATATTATATATAAAATATTTTTATGGTATACGCATAATATTTTATACAACATAAAAATGTCTATAGTGATATATTTGTATCAAAATTTCTTATTGTATAAAATATTATTCATATCATACAAAGCATTTTAAATGTAGTATAAATTTTTATTGTGTTCAAATGAATTCATAAAATTGTGTTGCGGTATAAGTTAGTTTTTATATATCCAAAACAGTATGATTCAAAATATATCCACTTCTAACACTTGGGAAACTTTTTTTTTTTTTTTTTTGGTTCTAAATTTGTGTCATCAGAATGCTTCTTGAAACGTCATATTATGAAGAATCCCCAGTTTGATTCTCTATGGTGACAGGTGACCAGGAATTATGTATATATACTGCGGTTACAGCAGAAAAAGTCATGGTAAAATTATCATGGATGCCCACTTTGGCAATTATTTTCATATAACATAGGGTTAAAGCGGAACTAAAATCTTCTCTTTACATCACCTTCTGGATATGAAAATGGTTCAACTTGAACAGTATCATATATTTGCAAAATCTAACTTCATAACATAAGCTGTAGTAATTTAATGTGCATTTCCGCAACCAGAGTGATGCAAATTAAGTTGGTACATCCTGTAAACATCCTTTTCAAATTTAAAAAAAAAAAAAAAAAAAAAAAAAAAAAAAAGAGAAGAAGATTGGTGGCGTAAGGTCCTCTCTGGAGGGCCTATAAAAAGGCCCTCCAGCCTCAGTTCAAAGGGACATTCAGCAAATCTGTAAACAGAAAAATTCAGAAATTTTGAGAAAAAAAGAAAATTTTGAAAATCTCTCAAGAAAATTTCTCCTTTTCTTACGTGCTTTTACTCTGCAGTATACTCTCCTAACTCCTTTTTGAGAGATATTTCAGGGGCAAGGCCCAAAAAATTTGCTGTTTCCATTTCTAAAGTTATTTTTAGATTTATATTCTCGGATCGCTCTAGATCTGAATTTATGAGAATATAGATCTAAAAATATCAAATTACTACAAATCCAGCTGGGATTAAGTCTCAAACGGCCCTCAGCAAAATCCAGGCAGTTCATCCGATAACAAGTCCCTTCGACCCTCGGTAAAATTAAGCCAGATCGGCTCAGATTAGGTCTCTGCGGTTCTTAATCGTAGTCAAAACGTCCAAATCAGATCCGGTTTCAGTTTACCCAGTTCAAGAAAAAGTTGTGGAATTTATTTCTGTCAAGATCAAGCTCGTGCAGCCCTTGACGGAGTCAAAAAAGGAACACTAATCGGAGGATCTACGGAGATCGACCCCACATAAAATTTCCTTTATCTTTACAATTTTTATTTGTAATTTATTTTTGTATTTTCGAGTTTAATTGTTTTAGGCTCGAAATTTACGCTTTACAAATTTTTGGCATGCTCGGTGGGACAACTTCACCTCTCATCTCTTGTTTCTTAAAAAAAAAAAAAAAAGAGGTAAAAGGGGAGCTGAGAGAAAAAAAAAAGACAAAAAAAAAGTAAAAAAAAAAGTAAAAAGTAAAAAGTAAAAAAAAAAAAAAAAAATTTACAGGTGTTCAGCACATCAAATGGCACCAAAAAGAAGTACAGCTGCCGGTACCAACAAGAAGGCAACGGCTCCATTGCCTGCATCAACTACCCTACCTGGGTACGCAGGTCCAGAAACTCGGGGACGGACACAATTTCTTGCCGTCCAAACCCGACAAAATATCGAAACGGAGAGTCCACAGCTTGCACAACAACAGGAACTCTCCCCTGACTCTCTTGCTGCATGGAGGAGTCGATCACCCACCCCGATCGAAGTCGGGGGCAACACGACGAAGCCTGCTCAACAAAATCCGACTCACACAGAAGAATCAGAAGAGTTTTCTCCCCCAGTCTTTCCCAGAGCCTCATCTGTTGCCGTCATGATGACCAACACAACCAGCACAGAGGAAAGAATTTCAGAATTGGAGAACAAAATTTTGCAGCTGATCAGAGTCGTGGAGGAAAAAGATCAACAGATCGCCGCTCTCAAAGGAAAGGCCCCGATCCAAGTTGATCCCGAGATCCGCGAGGAGCAACCATATCCACCTGGTTTTACTCCAGAAGCCACACCAGCCGACGCCTTCACTGCAGAAAAGCGACCAGGTAGTTCTACACAGTTGCCACCCTCAAATTCTGTAGCTTCGCTATCTGTTCAACAATTGCAGGAAATGATAGCCAATACGATCCGACTGCAACAAGCTACATCCTTCCAAGAATCACAGTTGTACGTCAAACCGTACACCAGACGGATCGAAAGTCTCAACATGCCCCTGGGCTACCAGCCGCCCAAATTTCAACAATTCGACGGACGAGGCGATCCCAAACAGCACATCGCCCACTTCGTTAAAACCTGCAACAACGCAGGGACTTATGGAGATCTCTTGGTGAAGCAGTTTGTTCGTTCACTCAGGGAGACCGCTTTCACCTGGTTCATAAATCTTGAACCAGAATCGATCGATAGTTGGGAACAGCTACAACGAGAGTTTCTCAACATATTTTTCAGCACTCGAAGGACGGTAAGTATGATGGAGCTTACTACCACCAAACAAAGGAAAGGAGAGCCCGTTGTCGAATACATCAACAGATGGCGTGCCCTCAGCTTGAACTGCAAAGATCGCCTGACGGAGACTTCTGCCGTGGAGATGTGCATCCAGGGAATGCATTGGGAGCTGTTATACATCCTGCAGGGTGTTAAACCCCGAACTTTCGAAGAATTGGCGACCCGCGCACATAATATGGAGATAAGCATCCAGACCTCTGGAGGCATGGTTCCCATCCAGTTGGACCAGCAAGGGGGCAGAAGGGAGACTAAGAAACCCAACAGTTTCGGAAAAGGAAAAGAAGTGATGACTGTTGAAGCCGCACCAGTAAAAGTGGGCGCCAAAGCGAAGGTAAATCCTCCGACCCAAATAACTCAGCCAAAACAACAGGAAAGGCGGAAGGTGACATTGCGAGAGTTGGAGCAGAAGCAGTATCCATTCCCCGACTCAGACGTTCCCGACATCCTTGACCAACTCCTGGAGGCGAAGCTGATCGAACTCCCAGAGTGCAAGCGGCCGAATGAAAAGGATCGAGTCAGCGATCCGAGATTCTGCAAATATCACCGGATAGTAAGTCATCCAACCGAGAAGTGTTTCGTCCTGAAGGAGCTAATCATGAAGCTCAAAAGCCAGAATAAAATCATTCTGGACCAGGAAGGCATAACTTCTGCAAACCAGACCACCATCACTGCAAAACCATCAGAAGAGGTGACACACCATAAGGAGGAGCCGCTCGACAACAAAAAGTCGACAACGGAGAAGGTATATGAAGCTCTTCAAACCCTTCTCGCTAACCCTCAGCTGTTTATAGCTTTGCAAACAACAGAAGTATGGCAAAATCAAGTCGGCAATACTCTCCAGACCTCAGCTGAACCTCTGTCATCAAATGATTCTAACTCAGCGGAGCAACAGACGGCCCAAAATCACGTCGGATGTTACTCTGCTATCTCATTTTCAGATGAGGATCTCTTGCTGGGGTCCAAACCCTACAATCGGCCACTGTATGTATCAGGCTATATGAAAGAACAGAAGGTTCGACGTATTCTGATCGACGATGGCTCAGCAGTCAATATTATCCCAAAATCCACCATAAAGGAGCTCGGCATCGGCATTGATGAATTATCAGACAGCCGCTTGATGATTCATGGCTTTAATCAAGGAGGACAGAAAGCAATTGGGATGATTCGCTTGGAGCTAACTATCGGTAATCTCACTTCTAGCACTCTATTTCACGTGATTGATGCACGTACCACATATAAGATGTTGCTAGGACGACCATGGATTCATGGAAATGGAGTTGTGCTCTCAAGCCTGCATCAGTGCTTCAAGTACTACAATGGTGGCGTTCAAAAGGTCAATGCTGACTTAAAGCCGTTCGATGATGCTGAATCACATTTGGCGGATGCAGTCTTCTACACCGACACAGACAATCCGGAGATCATTCCATCAAAAGCTACTTGGACTGGGGGCATCCACAAAAAGGGAAAAGCTGTCGAAGAACCTGCCAATGCCCAACCCCAGGCTCCAACAAATGAAAAGCTGCCACAGCCTGCTGAACTTCGTTCGAAGGATGTTGCATCTTCAAGCTCCACTCCAATCCTACGCTATGTGCCTAAGTCACGACGCTCAGAAGGTCAACCCCCTTTCTCTTATTGTATTGATCTTAAACAGGAGCAAGGACATAGCCAACCCAAAACAAAGGAGCTGCACAACCTGAAGGAGACTTACACTCTGCCGATACCAAAGATTGAGCCGGTTTTATCTTCAAAACCATTAAAATGCTTCGTCAAACCATACACGGGGGCAGTCGAAGGCGGCTCACTTCCAGAAAGGAGAACACATGAAGGATTTGATCCTAATGCATACAAGCTTTTGGCAAAGGCAGGCTATGACTTTTCAAACCCAAGCACAATGGGTACGCTGCCGTCCACACATGGCGCCGCTTCTCAAACATCACAGTCCCGACCTGGCTTAGGTTATCAGGAGAAGTCACCTGTGCGGATCACGCTAAAGAGCCGAAGCCGAGCAGTTGATGCACGTGCCATCACCACCACCACCAAACAAGACAGGCTTATCCAGTCAAACAAAGAAGGTGAAGTCAGAGGTTCTGCATTTCATGTCACAATTAGCGAGGAGGTTGATTCCGACTCATCAGATGGTGAAGTGAAGGAGGCTCCCCCGGAACTTGAAGATGGTGGCCAAGCAACTGTTGATGAACTCAAGGAGGTCAATCTTGGCTCTCCTGAAGATCCTCGACCTACATTTGTAAGTGCTTTACTTACTGCAGAAGAAGAGCAAGAATATGTTCAGGTATTAAGTCAATACAGGGACGTGTTCGCATGGAGTTACAAAGAAATGCCTGGACTTGACCCAAAAATTGCGGTGCATCGTCTAGCAGTAAAGAAGGGTGTCCGTTCTGTCAAGCAGCCACAACGACGGTTCCGCCCGGAACTCATTCCACAAATCGAGGAGGAGGTGAACAAGCTGATCAATGCCGGCTTCATCCGAGAGGTCACCTACCCAACGTGGATTGCCAACATTGTCCCGGTAAGAAAGAAGAATGGACAGTTGAGGGTATGTGTTGATTTTCGAGATCTTAACAAGGCCTGCCCGAAAGATGACTTTCCGTTGCCCATAACGGAGATCACAGTCGATGCAACAACGGGTCACGAAGCATTGTCTTTTATGGATGGTTCTTCAGGCTATAACCAAATCAGAATGGCACCAGAAGACGAGGAGTTGACAGCATTCCGCACCCCAAAAGGTATATACTGCTATAAAGTTATGCCGTTTGGATTAAAAAATGCTGGCGCCACTTATCAACGTGCTATGCAAAAAAATTTTGATGACATGTTGCACAAGATTGTAGAATGTTATGTTGATGGCTTAGTTGTAAAGACTAAGAAGCGCAAAGACCACCTCGAGGATCTCAAGACGGTGTTCGAAAGACTTCGCAGGCATCAGCTCAAAATGAACCCTCTCAAGTGTGCATTCGGTGTCACATCAGGAAAGTTTCTTGGGTTCGTGGTACGCCATCGTGGAATCGAAGTTGATCAGTCTAAGGTTGAGGCAATTCAAAAGATGCCTGAACCTAAAAACCTGCACGAGCTGCGAAGTCTACAAGGAAAGCTGGCCTACATTCGCCGTTTCATCTCCAATTTAGCTGGGAGATGTCAACCTTTCCATCGATTGATGAAGAAGGATGTCAACTTCGAGTGGGATGAAGCTTGCAGCAAAGCCTTTGAGAGCATAAAGAAGTACCTTTCCAATCCACCGGTCCTAGGTGCTCCAATTCAAGGAAAGTCGTTGATTCTCTACATTGCAGCGCAGGAAAGATCTTTGGGAGCCTTGCTTGCACAGGAAAACGAGCAGGGAAAGGAAGTTGCCCTGTACTACTTGAGCAGAACACTAAACGGTCCGGAGCTGAGTTATTCGCCCATTGAAAAGACATGTTTAGCACTGTTCTTTGCCATTGACAAGCTGAGGCATTACATGCAAGCTCACACGGTACGTCTCATTGCCAGAGCTGATCCTGTCAAATATATCTTATCCAGACCAATCTTGTCAGGACGACTTGCCAAGTGGGCAGTAATCCTACAAAGCTACGACATTGTCTACGTGCCTCAAAAAGCAGTCAAAGGACAAGCGCTAGCAGACTTCCTTGCAGATCACCCTGTTCCGTCAGATTGGGAGTTCACAGATGATCTTCCAGATGAAGAGGTCTTTTACATTGAGACACTGCCACCATGGACGATGTTCTTTGATGGTGCAGCAAGGCGTGATGGTGCTGGTGCCGGCATAGTGTTTGTCACTCCTCAATGACAAATACTACCATATGCTATCATTCTCGGTGAGTTATGTTCAAATAATGTTACTGAATACCAGGCTTTGATCATTGGTCTTCAAATGGCTGTCGATATGAAGATTCCAACTATAGAAGTCCATGGAGCTTCCCAGCTCGTCATCAACCAACTTACAGGATCGTATGACGTGAAGAAAGAGGATCTTGCGCCTTACTATCAACGTGCTCGACAACTAATGGATGAATTTGAAAGCATCACCTTGGAGCATGTGCCTCGACGAGAAAACACTCAGGCAGACGCGTTGGCTAACCTGGCCACTTCTCTTGCAAAGTCAGAAATCCAGGCTACAGTTGTTGCTGTATGTCAGAAATGGATAGTGCCGCAGAAGGATGATGAAGAAACTACAGCAGCCAATGCTGTATCTATACGTCTCGCGGAGGACGAGGATTGGCGTCAACCAATCATTGACTATCTACAGCACGGGAAGCTGCCCGAAGATCGTCGTCATAAAACAGAAATTCAACGATGAGCTCCCCGGTTCATATATCTCAAAGATGCTCTGTATCGAAGGTCTTTTGATGGAGTTTTACTTCGTTGCCTAGGCAATGAAGAGGCAAAACAGGCTCTCACTGAAGCACATTCTGGTGTTTGTGGCGGACATCAATCAGGGCCTAAGTTGCACTTCCAACTCAGAAGGATGGGATACTACTGGCCAACCATGGTACGTGATTCCATTGAGTTTGCTAAAACTTGTCAAGCTTGTCAATTTCATGCTAATTACATACATCAACCACCGGAGCCACTGCATCCAACTGTCTCATCATAGCCCTTTGAAGCTTGGGGTCTCGACTTAGTGGGGCCCTTGCCAAAGTCATCCCTGGGTCACCTGTACATCCTCGCAGCAACCTACTACTTCTCAAAATGGGCTGAAGTCATTCCACTTAGAGAGGTAAAGAAGGAGCATGTTGCCAATTTCATCCGCACTCAGCTGATCTATCGCTATGGAGTCCCTCGATTCATCATCACTGATAATGGTAAGCAGTTCTACAACAGCTTAATCGATAAGCTCTGCGAGAAGTTCAAGTTCAAGCAGTACAAGTCATCCATGTACAATGCCCCGGCAAATGGCTTGGCCGAAGCATTCAACAAGACCTTATGCAACCTGTTGCGGAAGGTAGTCTCTAAATTCAAAAGAGATTGGCATGACAGAATTCCGGAGGCATTATGGGCGTATCGTACAACTTACCGGACTCCAACACAGGCGACGCCATACTCACTTGTCTACGGTGTCGAAGCAATACTGCCGTTGGAAACACAGATTCCATCCCTGCGCATGGCTGTTCTGGAAGGACTCACACAGGAGGAGAATGCTCGCCTACGTCTGGATGAGTTAGAAGCCCTTGATGAAAGGAGGCTTGAAGCACAACAACAACTTGAGTGCTACCAAGCCCGGCTCACCAACACGTTCAACCGCAGGGTCTGCCCTCGATCTTTTCAAGTTGGAGATCTTGTTCTTGCAGTGCAACGGCCCATCAACATGAAGCATCGGCCTGGTGACAAGCTTACTTCCAAATGGGATGGGTCATACCTAGTGCAGGAGGCCTATACTCACAACGCTTACATGCTGTCAGATCAAGAAGGCGTCCGAATCGGCCCAATCAATGGTAAATTTCTGAAACAATATTATGTGTAAATATGTTTGAAAAAAAAAAACAAAAAAAAAAGAAAAAAAAAAGAAAAAAATCAAAAACCAAAAAAATCAAAAAATCAAAAAATAAAAAAACAAAGAAAAAAAAAATTAAAAAAAAAAAAATTCGGAAGTCCCGATCTGAAAGTCCAAACCCAAACACTTGAGCCCAATTCAGAGTCAAAACCCAAACACTCGACCTAAATCCAAAAATTCAAATCCAAAACCAAACACTCGACCCAAGTCAAAAAATCCAAGTCTAGAAGCCCAAACACTCGACCCAAATCCAATCCAAAACCCAAAACCCAAAACCCAAAAATTCCAAGTTCCAGACACAATCCAAAACCCAAGTTCAAAATCCAATCCAACTCTTGGCCCGCATGAGTATAAACTGTGAACGGCCCAAAAATATAAAAGCAACGGAGGGTTTGAGTCTGAAACTCAGCATCAGTCTCAACCGATCTTCACCACACACCAGACCTTTGCTCCTCTGCCACAAGAAAGATGGAACCAGTTGCAGAACCTCAAGACAAGGGAGAAGAAAGGTCACCCCGCACAAGGTGGCAACCAACCATGGCGCAACTGCAAATTCTAGAGGAAGTCTTCCACAACAATGGAGGTATTATGCCTAATGCATCTCAGATTTACCAACTTGTCTCACGATTGCGCCCACTCGGGGCAATCGAAGGAAAAAATGTGTTTTATTGGTTCCAGAATCGGAGAAGCAAGAAGAAACCAGCACTGAGAGCTGATTTTTCCAAAGAACAATCTGCCGTTCCGATGGTAGATCCCACTGGTCAAATGAAGCAGGTCCGAGTTCTACCACTACAATGGTCTCTTCAGGCTATAACAATCAAAGCCGTAGCCCATGGGAGCATGCATGCTGGTCCTGGTGGTCTTACGGAGTCAGCCAAGGGTTCATCCCTCCTAGGTACTTAAGTCTAGGAGGACATTTTCTAGCAGAAAGGAGTCATTCCGGCGAAATTTTGCCTCTCTTTCCAGAATATTCCGGCAGCATCAACCAGCCGGAAAGCAACGTCGACGTTGACATCAACATCATCGGCCCACCAGACGAGGTCGAGCTTGACTTGGAGTTGCACCTCGGGCCCCGCTAGGACGGCCGATAAGATAAGGTGCAACGACTTCTGCAACGACTTCTGCAGCACGCGGCAACGACTTCCGCAGCACACGGCAACGACTTCTGCCACACACGATAACGACTTTCGTGACACGCGTCAGCCGCTGCCTCTTTTGTCTCTTATGCAGGAAAGAGACGTGGATGACCCTACTCGATTCTGCATACCTTTTTTGACTTTTCAAAAAAAAAAAAAAAAAACTCTTTATTATTTGTATATATATCCTACATGCCCGAGTTGTAATATTCACCCCTCAGCTCTTCTTTCTCAAAAGAAAATGGCTAGTCTCTGCACTTGTCTCAGGAAGTTCTTCGATCAAGAAGTTGGAGGCGCACGAGCTAAGAAAAGAAGGAGTAGTCTTCTTCGAGGGATCCCTAAAAGCCCTCGAAACTCAGTCTCCAACGCCATCGGTGTCATGGAGTTCCAACTACTCTCCTTAGTTCACATCTACCACAGAGGGATGAGAAGCTGCAATTATCCTAATCTTTCTTTGGATGCAGCGACGTACAGGGAAGTTCCAACTACTCTCCTTACGTCGAAGCAGACTTGGAAATCATCACTACAGTCAGTCTCTCTGTGAGTCGGTCTTGAAGTTCCAAGGTCCTGAGCCTTTCTCTTGGGGAGGTTGAAGTTCTTTGCCTACCGGATCATCCTCACCAAAGCTCTGGAACTTTAAGAGATATAAAAAATCCTTTGCGGGCTATGTAAGCTCGAATGCACCTGGAGCCAAGGCTTCAATTTCTATATTGGCTAGGGTGCTAACTTTCTCAAGATCGTATCGGATTCCTATTGCGATCCAACAACAGCAGGCATAGTCAAAGATAGAAGACTCCAAGATTCAATGTTCGTCAAGACGTTTCCAAATTTCAAACTGGACTTCAAGACTCGGTTCGAATCATCTCTGTAAATTTTTTTCTTACCGACCCTTGAAGTGGGGGCATTTGTAAACATCCTTTTCAAATTAAAAAAAAAAAAAGAAAAGAAAAAAAAGAAGAAGAAGATTGGCAGCCACCAATCTTGAATTTCAAGATTGGTGGCGTAAGGTCCTCTCTGGAGGGCCTATAAAAAGGCCCTCCAGCTTCAGTTCAAAGGGACATTCAGCAAATCTGTAAACAGAAAAATTCAGAGAATTTGAGAGGAAAAGAAAATTTTGAAAATCTCTCAAGAAAATTTCTCCTTTTCTTACGTGCTTTTACTCTGCAGTATACTCTCCTAACTCCTTTTTTAGAGATATTTCAGGGGCAAGGCCCAAAAAATTTGCTGTTTCCATTTCTAAAGTTATTTTTAGATTTATATTCTCGGATCGCTCTAGATCTGAATTTATGAGAATATAGATCTAAAAATATCAAATTACTACAAATCCGGCTGGGATTAATCCTCAAACGGCCCTCAGCAAAATCCATGCAGCTCATCCGATAACAAGTCCCTTCGACCCTCGGTGAAATTAAGCCAGATCGGCTCAGATTAGGTCTCTGCGGTTCTTAATCGTAGTCAAAACGTCCAAATCTGATCCGGTTTCAGTCTACCCAGTTCAAGAAAAAGTTGTGAAATTTATTTCTGTCAAGATCAAGCTCGTGCAGCCCTTGACGGAGTCAAAAAAGGAACACTAATCGGATGATCTACGGAGATCGACCCCACGTAAAATTTCTTTTATCTTTACAATTTTTATTTGTAATTTATTTTTGTATTTTCGAGTTTAATTGTTTTAGACTCGAAATTTACGCTTTACACATCCTAATGCAATGCAAATCAAGTCGAGCTAAAAGTAGAAAGCTCAAATATTCTTAGAGTTAGCTTAATTGGCTCTATTTGAGAATTCCTTTAATCATATAAAATATATTTTTTTTATTGATGAAACGATAAAATATAGGTAATATTTTACAATCTTACTAAACAATATCTTCAATTATTCCTATTAAATACTATAGAAGAAGTTCGTATATAAAATTTATAATTTAACAATGAACCTCGTATACTACTTACACCACAAAATCCATGATTAAAATAACTCTACTATCTAGGCTCTAGGAGACGACACAAAGCCCCAGTTAATGCCCCAGATAACGAAACAAGAAGCGAGGGACATCTTCGGCCTTGTGGGCCCAAATAATTAATGTCCTAATTACTTGAGCCGATACAAAGCTGACCATTGACCATTCGTACACGTGACAACCCGTGCATCAATTTTGCTATCACGCGTGCGTCTATTTGCTATGGCAGCTGTGCAATGAGCACGTAGCTACCTTTCTGTCCCGTTCGTTATCCGAGAACTGAATCCACTAATAAAACATTTTGAAAGACCCCAGCATTTGCAAGTGTGTGCGAGATTGAGAACTTGGGACGTTTGAGCAATGGCCATAGATACTCCACTTCTCGACAATAACAACCAAAGCAACGGCCAACAAGTGGGGAAATGGGTTGGCATTGTCAAAGACTTCGGGCAAGAGTCAAAGAGGCTATGGATGATTGCAGGGCCGGTCATAATCGCGGCCACATGCCAGTACTCGCTTGGTGCACTAACTCAGACCTTTTCGGGTCATTTGGGTGAGCTTGAGCTTGCTGCAGTGTCCGTTGAGAACTCGGTTATTGCTGGCTTTGCCTTCGGAGTCCTGGTGAGATCTTTGCTTCCCACCACAACTTCTTCATTATTTATCGATTATATTATATCGAGGCTACTTGTGGGTGAAAACACATTTGCAGCTGCCAACGTTAAAACTAATTATTTATAGAAATGTTGAGTACACATATTTTACACTCATTGGTACACATATTTAATATAATAATTATTCTTTTATACTACATTGGAAAAAAATTTTCTAAAAAAAAAAAAATTGGTAAAGAATCTCATATAATATCTAAATTTTATATTTGAGGGTAATACTCGTCTAAATTTTAATTTTAATTTTTTTAAAAAATATATATTATATTGATGCCAACTGGCTGTGTGCATGTGGCAGAGTCAAATTATTTATAGATGTTTGTTACTTTTTGTTAATTTATGAAGCACACTGCACACCAAAGAAATTCTATTTCATTTTTTTAAGTGAAATCACAAAGTTTTTTGTTTCTCTTGTTTGGCATTAAATCATCTTAATTTTACAAGTCGGACTAGCCCGATGATCAAACTAGTTAATCAATAACTCTAAGCCTAAATTGATTCGGTTCTCTTATCTAATAGAACAAAAAAGTGATTTGAATAAAACTACTCGATTCGGTTGATCTAGATGGTCAGATTCGCCCGGTTAGATCAATAAACTAGCTAAGTCAGTGCTAAAAATCTGATTTCCTGTTTTTTTGGAAAAGTGTATATAATTATATTATTTTCATATATATATACTTAATATTATTTTAATAACATTTTATTTATTTTTATATAATATTATAATACTAAATTACTAATTATATATTTTCAAACAAAAATTGACCATCACTCCTACCGCAAATTAATGGTTGGACCATTGCTCGTTGAACCAGACCCTAATTCGGGTTAGGATCCGAATTGAACAGCTATTGTCAAATTAGACTGATTTTTATTGTCTTACAAAATGAACATGTGATTGAATGTGGTTAGATACATAGTAGTGCAAATTAGCGTCTTCAATTATTTTTTGACATAATAAAATTGTTAACACATAAATAAACAAAGCAGAAAAACAAATACGGGTTTCAAAATTGTTTTTTTTTTTTTTTTTTTGGGCTGTAAAATGTTGGCAATGCCTATGTAGCCATTTGGGGGTCGAAGGTAAGAAACGGAACACATTTTACCTAATGTTTTGTAACTTTTGTGGTGAATTTCCATCGCATGTTTGTTAATTTTTTTGACTGCAGTGGGGGATGGGGAGTGCATTGGAGACGCTATGCGGGCAAGCTTATGGTGCGGGCAAGCTCAAAATGTTAGGCATATATATGCAGAGATCATGGATCATCTTGGTGATAACTGCCTGTTGTCTAGTGCCGATTTATGTTTGGGCCCCTCTTATTTTAAAATTTTTGGGAGAGACTACTGAGATATCAAATACTGCTGGTCAGTCAATCTTGTTTTAACTTTTTTTTTTTTTCGTCTTTGAGAAATATCATAACCTCTATAAGGGATATAAGGGATGGTGATTGATAGGAGATGGGTTTTAAACCTCCAACCTCCTACTTAGATGTAATGCTTGGTAATCAACCATGCTACATCTTTTAACTTTCTCAATGTTGCCATTTATATTTATAATTTAAAGGGGAAAAAAAGTATGATTCACTATTTAGTATGATTCACTATTTAAAGGATTCACATGCTTAACTATGAGTTTTAACTGAGTTGGTAATAGATTCATCTCTAAGACACTCAAGTCAATTAACCAAAAAATACATTCTTTGCTCTTTTATAACTCAAACCAAAGACAGATTGTTTATTTTAACTGAAAATTTTTCTGAACAGGGCAATTTGCTCAATGGATGGTTCCTCAATTGTTCGCGTATGCGCTCAATTCATCCATGATCAAGTTCTTCCAAGCACAAAGGAAAGTCATGGTGATTGCCTGTATAGCAGCCACGGTACTAGTGTTTCACGCAATTGTTAGCTGGCTGACAATACTGAAACTTGGGTGGGGCCTAATCGGAGCAGCAATCACTCTCAACGTTTCATGGTGGCTGATAGTCATTGGCCAGTTGTTGTACATTTTCATCACCAAGTCGAACGGTGCTTGGAGTGGATTCTCATGGCAAGCATTTTCAGATTTGTGGGAGTTCGTCAAACTTTCTTTCGCATCGGCTATTATGTTATGGTAACATTTTGTTTTTCTTTAAGTTATATCATTAGTTTGTAGTTGTAATGGTTGTGATGAAGATGGGGAAATATTGATGTTGTGAAAATTGAATTATAGCTTAGATTATTGGTACTTGATGGTGCTGCTAGTGATTACAGGCCGTCTACCTAATCCTCTAGTACCAGTTGGTGCCATCTCTATCTGGTAATTTTTTTATTTTTATGCCTTTTATTCTCGTTTTTAAACTCTATTAACTTCTACAAACTGATCTGAGGACCATTTTATTTTTGTTTATGCTTCCAGAATTCTAAATGAGCCAGTTGTTGAATTAACATCATTTTCCCATGTTTGCAGCATGATCATAGAAGGATGGGACTATATGATTGCAATGGGATTTAATGCTGCAATAAGGTGATCTCCCCTACATCTTTTCTGTTCAATATATAAAAAGATCTGCCTGCAAGTTTTCTCCTTTTCGTGAATAACTTGTTGGTTATTAGAGAATCATGAAATTAAATTCCTGTTTGATTAGTGCCTTTAAAGTAAATTTGACATTTGGGGACCTAAAATCAGCCATTTGGACCTCATTTAGTTGTGAAGTTTAGAATTTCCTGCTATTCCACTTTCCTTTCTTAGCAAGCATACATTGATATACCAGTGTCTTGACAGTGTGAGAGTATCAAATGAACTTGGAGCTGGTAACGGCCAACAGGCAAAATTTTCAGTGGTGGTGGTTTCAGTTACATCTGTAGCCATGGGAATTGTTTGTATGACCCTAGTTTTTGCAACAAGAGAGTATTTTCCTTACCTCTTCACCAACAGTGAAGCTGTTGCAAAAGAAACTACAAAACTTGCTGTCTTGCTTGGAATTTCTGTGCTTCTAAACAGCCTTCAACCTGTTTTATGTGGTAAGCACAAAAGGGTCATTTACAAATTATGGATGGCTTGGCCAGAGATCCGTTAATATTAATATTATGTCTCCATTATTTGTTACATTTTAATTTTCATCGCTTAATAAGGTGTTGCTGTTGGAGCTGGATGGCAATCCCTTGTAGCGTACATCAACCTTGGTTGTTATTATATCGTTGGATTGCCAGTAGGCATACTCTTAGGATTCAAATTTGGTCTTGGAGCTGTGGTAAGTTATTTGAACAAGTGAATCATATTTGCATCTCCACTGTGCACAGTATTCTTAACTAACAAACATATATAATTTCCCTTCCACTGAGGCTTGTTCCTCCACTTTGATTTTCCTTGCTAATGCACCTATCCACTTGGGGCTGTAGGGAATTTGGTCAGGCATGCTTGGAGGCATTTGCATGCAAACCATAATCCTGATCATCGTCACATCAATAACTAACTGGAAGAAAGAAGTCAGTCAACTTGGCCTTGATTTTTTTCGTTTAATTGGATCCTAGTTGTTAGCTTGAATAGAGGATATTTTGACTATCGCTATCTATGAGATTTGCAGGCCGATGAAGCGGAGAGACGTATTAGTAGATGGGCAGGGTCAACAGGAGAGCATGGACCTGAAATCTAAAACCAATGAACTAGCAATTTGAGTGGGAGGCTGAAGCTGAACCACTAACAATAGCAAATATTAATTCAAAAAGAATTTCTAGTGTGTCAACTTTGTCGCATTTAGGAAGCTTTGATCATTCAAATTTGGCTCTGCTTTGCTTAGATTCAAATATTCAATTACGTACTTTTGTAGTGCAATTTATCTTGGACATTTCTGTTGAAGGAAAATAAATGTGATCCTAGTTTCTTTGATCTTTATCAACAGCAACTGCTTAGGAAATGTTTGGAACACCTTAATTTGGCACAGAGAATGGAATCTCTGCCAACTCAATTCATCCAAGATTAAGAAAAAAAAAAAAGAAAAAAGAAAACATGTTCAAAAGAAAATAGAAAATAAAAAAAAAAGATCTCTCTTAGATTCTTGTTATATTTTCTCACTTTTTAATAAGTATGGCACATAAATAATCTTAGCTACAAAAAATTTATTTTTTATTATTTTTATCTTAATTAGATCTCGCTTAAATTTTATTTTTTACATTTACTCTTGCTTTTGAGAAGGAAAAAGGTTTCGGTCCTGAGAAAAAGTTACCCGGCAAATGTCCTTAGTGCAATAATTTTTGTAATTTAGGTAACCACAATAATAAAATGTAAAATAAAAAAATAATTTTTATTTATTTTACATTTTATTAATATAATTACAAAAAGTTACAAATTAATTACATCACCAACAGTTTCTCAACTAAATCCTATCAACAGAGAGGAAGATATAAATTAAATATTCACTATTTTTAAGCGCCCCATGGGCACTATTCCCCCCCCCCCCAAAAAAACATCAGGACAGTCATGTGCAATTAATAGCAACAGAAGCATTCCATTAATGGAACCTCCTAAAATAAAATGGGTCAAATGTAAATTAATTAAATTAATTAATATTAAAAATCCTACAAAATTTGAGCCCAACCTCAAAGTTTACAATTTAAATTATGAACCTAGGTGAGATGATACAGAGGCGAGTCTTTTATCCAATTAAATGGTTGGATTAAGACCGAAGTTGGTAGTTTAGTGGTAATCTGACGGTCTTTTTCTGTGACTCGAGTTTGAATTCCCTCGATTGCGCTGGCCCCTTAAATAGAAAATCATGCTAAGAGAGTTCTGTTTGGTTCAAGACTGATTAATACTGTAGTTAGTTGTAGGAAAGTTCCGCTTTAAGCCCACTACTGTTTCAGTAGTGGTTTATTCCTATAAGAATAGTTGTGCGGCCTTTTCAAATGGGGATTATTATGAACTCGACCCATAATTGCGATAACTAACATATTTATAATTATATTCTTTTGTGTTCCAAAAACAAGTGATAAAATTAAATATATGTTATATTTGTAGAGTTGAAAACGATTCTATTAAATTTGTTGAATTCGTAAAATTTATTTTTTTACTGAGTTCAATAAAAATAATTCAACTTATTTTATAGGAAAACTTTGTTCAAATTATAGGCCATTTGGGCAAAAAGTAAGCCGCTTCTTAAAAAATAGACCACTTTACCAAAAAAAACCTTTACCCAAAAAGTACGGCAACTTCCTCCAAATTATAGGTCACTTTGCTTGTTTAGTTGGTTAATCTGAATTTTTTCATATTTTTTTACTGCTTCAAGGAGCGAAATTTTGTGGGTTGTGGGAATGGTCTTGTTTTTTTTTTTTTTTTTAAAGAATTTTTTGAATTTTTTTTCACATTTTTTTATTTTCATCCAAAATTTTCTTCATATTTTTTTTAACTGCTCCGAATAGTTAACTCAACCGTTCTTCATTTCGGAGACAGTTTTGTACAGTCTCTCAAATTTTGTGAGTTCGAGAAGGGTGTTGTTATGTTTTTATTTTAAAAACTTTTTGTTTTTTTTATTTTATTTTTTAATTTTCATAATTTTTTAATGAAAATGTCAAGTTGCAAAGAATGTTGACATGGCTGATCTATGAGTAAACTCAAATCCGCGATCATTTGAATTTGGACTGTTCCGAGCGTAGGTCACTTGGGCAAAAAGTAGTCACTTCCCCAAAAAGTACGCTACTGTGCCAAAAAAGTAAGCCACTATGCCAAAACAATAGATCATTTTGCCTAAAATGTAGGCCATTCGGCCAGGCCGCTTCCTCTAAATTGCAAGCCATTTTGCTTGTTCGGCAGGCTTATCCAAAATTTTTATTTATATTATTTTTACTGCTCCGGGGAGTCAAATTTTGTGGGTTTTGGGAAGGGGTCTTGTTATATTTTTATTCTTAAAAATTTTTGAATTTCTTTCACATTTTTTTCGATTTTCATGTGAAATTTTTTTTCATTTTTTTTACTGTTTTGGTGAGTTACCATTTCGCACTGAGGAGACAATTTTTTGCAGTCTCTCAAACTTTGTAAGTCCCATAAAGGGTCTTGCGATATTTTTCTGAGAAATTTTTTGCATTTTTGTTCACTTTTTTTTTTTCGATTTTAATCAGAAATCTTTTTCTTATTTTTTTTACTAATTCAGGAGTTAACTCAACCATTCTCCACTGAGTAGACGGTTTTTCGCGGTCTCTCAAATTTTATGGGTCCCGTGAAGGGTCTTGTGATTTTTTTTAAAGATTTTTTTTTTTTTTCAATTTTTTCTCAATTTTAAACCAAATTTTTTTTTGTATTTTTTTCTCTACTTTGAAGAGTTAATTCGATCATTCCTCACTGAGTTAACAGAACTTCACAGTCTCTCAAATTGTGTAAGTACTGGGAAGGGTCTTGTTATATGTTTATTTTTAAGAATTTTTTGCATTTTTTTTCATTTTTTTCGATTTTAATCCGAAATTTTTTTTTGAAATTTAACTCTACCATTCCACATTGAGCGGACAGTTTTTGTGGCCTCTCAAATTTTATGGGTCCCGGGGAGGGTCATGTGATTTTTTTTTCTTTTAAGGAATATTTTTTCATTTTCTTTCACATTTTTTCTTTTAATTCAAGATATTTTTTCATATTTCTTTGACTGCTCCGAGGAGTTAACTCGACCATTTCTCATTGGGTAGACGATTGTTTGCGGTCTCTAAATTTTGTGGGTCCCGTGAAGGGTCTTGTGGTCTTTTTCTAAGAATTTTTTTGGTGTTTTTTTCACATTTTTTTCGATTTTAATCCAAAATTTTTGTTTGATTTCTTTGACTACTCTAGGCAGTTAACTTGACTATTTTTGACTGAGTAAACGGTTTTTCGCGGTCTTCTAAATTTTGTGTATTCACGAATGGTCTTGTTATGTTTTTATTTTTAAGAATTTTCTGCATTTTTTTTAAATTTTCATCCGAAAAGTTTTTTCATTTTTTTTTTACTGCTCCGAGAAGTTAACTCGATCATTCTACACTGAGTAGAGGTTTTTTACGGGGGATAAGAATTTTTTTAATCCTAAACCTTTAGGTTTTTTTACGTTTGAGTCCTAAACCTTTTTGATATTTCATTTGAGTCCTAAACTTTTTGATTTTCTACCAAATTAGTCCCTCTGTTTAACAAAAGTGATCAATCTATTAAAAAATAATTTTAACTTTACAAAAAATTATTTACAAAAGATTAAATATATGAATTGAATGTCTTTTTTATAAAAAAATATACATGTTGCCTATTTAATTCGTATATTTGTTGATTAAAAAAATATTTAATATGCATATTTTGTTGATGAAAAAAATATTTAACTCATGTATTTAAGCTTTTTTAAATGATTTTTATTAAATTAAACTCACTTATTAATAGATTGACTACTTTTCGTAATTTAAAGGACTGATATAATAAAAAATTAAAAGATTTAGAACTCAAATGAAATGTTAAAAAAGTTTAGGACTCAAACGTAAAAAAATCTAAAGGTTTAGGACTTTAAAAATATTTATCCCTTTTTTACGGTCTCTCAATTTTGTCGGGTCTAGGAAAGGGTCTTGTGATATTTTCTATTAAGAATTTTTTTGCATTTTTTTCAATTTTAATTCAAACTTTTTCTTTCATATTTTTGACTGCTCCGGAGAGTTACCTCGATCATAACTCACTGAGTCAACAGTTTTTCTTGGTCTCTCAAATTTTGCGGGTCTTGGTTAGGGCCTTGTTACATTTTTATTTTGAAGAATTTTTGCTTTTTTTTTCACTTTTCATTCGAATTTTGTTTTCATATTTTACTGCTTCGGAGAGTTAACTCGACCAGTCCACTCTGAGTAGATGGTTTTTCGTGGTCTTTAAAATTTTGTGAGTATAGGGAAGGGTCTTGTGATATTTTTTTTTAAGAATTGTTTTGCATTTTTTTCACATTTTTTTATTTTAATCCAAATTCTTTTTTCGTATTTTTTTGACTGCTCTGGGGAGTTAAATCAACCATTCTTCAATGAGTTGACGGTTTTTCACGGTCTCTCGCAATTTTTGGGTCCCGGGAAGGGTCTTGTGATATTTTTTTATAAGAATTTTTTTGCATTTTTTCACTTTTTTTCTCGATTTTAATCTAAATTTCTTTTTCATATTTTTTTAACTACTCTGTAGAGCTAATTCGACCTTTTTTATCCGTGTAGATAGTTTTTCGCAGTCTCTTAAAATTTGTGGGTCCGGGGAAGGATCTTGCTACATATTTTTTGTAAGAATTTTCTGCATTTTTTCCGATTTTTTTTATTTTTATCCCAAATTTTATTCATACTTCTTACTGCTCCGAGGAGTTAATTCGACCATTCTGTGGACTAGCCGAGTTGATGGTCAGCTCACCGCGGAAGTACTCGAACTCATTCTCTCGGCCTTTCGTGTGTTTTCCTATGCTGGGACCGCTGCGGAGGACACTACGGCTCTGGCAGTTAAAATTTGTCTCCTTTCATATTGCCCATATTCCACGGCAATGTAACGAGGCTGCTCATGCATGAGCCAAATTTGCTTTGTTGCATATCCTTTGCGATTGACTGTGATGTTCTTAAGATGAATGAATAAAAATTACTTCATGTTTTTCCTATATTAGAAAAAATAAAAAATTTAGCGGTCTTCGGGGCAAAGAAAAAAGACATATCCTAAAAACAAAGAGATATCAATATATAGAATTTCTACGAGGTATGAAAATGTCATGTGGAAAGAGGGAATCAAATGCCTCTAATAAAGAGTATATGGTTGCAAATAATAATATCTGTAACACCTTGATTAATGCGACCATTCATTCCAACGTTTGTGATAATATTCATTCAATCAAACGCGGGTAAAACAGTTATATACTTTCTTTAGTATATTTTATATAACTTTAATAAAACAATATACATGATATATATATATATATATATATAACGTAGCTATGTACGAAAATTGTTGATGTGGCCAAAGGCGAATAACATTGAAAATTAAAATGAAAAAAAAATAATATGACAGAAAATAACAAGAGTAAGTCAAAAAGGTACATATGAAAATATTTTGTTCCTCTCTAAGAAACAAAAAGAATTTACAACTTTTTTTAAAAAAAAATTATTTTCATTTTTTTCTTCTATTATTTGCGTTGCACAAATTTTAGACATCTATGGATAATTGTTAATATAAAATGGGTAAATTATAATAAATGTTAGATTGTAACTAACTAAATTGAGCAAATTAGATTCAATTGAAAATAGAGCAAATTTTAGACATATGTGGATAATTGACTAATAAACTAATATTAGACACGTGTGACACGTGATTTTATCATATTTATTTGAAAATTTATTTTAGCTTGTCTTTTTTTTTAAATAAGTAAAACAAAACAAAACTCAAATTGTAATTTTTTTTTCTTTTTAAAAAAGAAAAAAAATTAAATTAATTTTTTTCTTTAAGAAAACCAAAAGAGAAAGAAAATTCAAATTATGGATATTGTTTCCTTTTTATGACAAAAGACAAATTTGGAAATATTTTGTCCGCCCTGAAAGAACAGAAAGATGTATTCAAGGTCGAGAGCCACTTTTTTTTTTTTTCCCTTTTTAAGAGACCATAAAGAGGAAAAAAGCCTAAATAATGGATATCGTTTCTTTTCATCAAACAATGCAAATTTGGAAATTTTGTTTTCCTTTTTTCCATTCTACAAAAAAGGAAAGAGGAATTTAGGTTTAGTTTTCTTTTCTTTGAAATTATTTTCCTTTTATTGTCTTTTATTTTCCTTAATTATTATTATTTGCTTATATAGATTTTAGACATATGTAAATAATGAATTGAAAAAAATTGCGATACAAGGTAGATCGTGATTTAGTAAATTAAGAAATCCTAATTCTAAGGTTGAGCATTTGCTCAATTGGTTGAGGGGTTATTTTTCAACTAGTAGGTAGGGGTTCAAATCACACCAAATTTCACTCCCTCTTCTCCAAATATCTAATAGGGCTCCTTATAGACAAAAAAAAAAAAAATCCTAATTCTATTGAAATGTTAAGTATAACTACAAAACAACTACTAAATCCTGACCAGAAGAAACGTCTTTGCAAGCCCACTGTTAGGGATAAACATTTTTGGGGTCCTAAACCTTTAAGTTTTTTTACGTTTGAGTCCTAAACCTTTTTAACATTTCATTTGAGTTCTAAATCTTTTAATTTTTTACTATATCAGTCCTTTAAGTTACGAAAAGTAGTCAATCTATTAATAAGTGAATTTAATTTAATAAAAATCATTTAAAAAAGCTTAAATACATGAGTTAAATATTTTTTTCATCAACAAAATATACATATTAAATATTTTTTTAATCAAAAAATATACGAATTAAATAGGCAACATGCATATTTTTTTTATAGAAAAGACATTCATTTCATATATTTAATCTTTTTTATATAATTTTTTGTAAAATTAAAATTATTTTTTAATAAATTGATCACTTTTATTAAATATAGGGACTAATTTGGTAGAAAATCAAAAGGTTTAGGACTCAAACGAAATGTTAAAAAAGTTTAGAACTCAAACATAAAAAAAACCTAAAAATTTAGGACTAAAAAAATGCTTATCCTCCCACTATTATATCTGCAACCTTCTTCGGCATTTTAAATATTGACAAGTAGTAGATAGGCAAGTTATCCAACACAGATTGAGGAGAGCCAATCTGCCACCCATTAATAACATCTGACCCTTCCACCCAGCAAGTCTACTTCTGATTTTTTCAATAACTGGAGTCCAAGTTGCGATCTTATGAGGATTAGCAGCTAAAGGAAGACTCAGATACTTAATTGGGAGATTCTCCACCTTGCACCCCAGCATACCTAAAGCCATTGAACATCAACATTAATGCCCACAAGAGAGGATTAGTAGAAGTGTATTGCCAGGCCTGAAATCAGTTCAAAACATTTCAACACTCTCTTAATAGCAAGCAAATTATTGAAGTCAGCATAGCAGAAAATTAATGTGTCATCCACAATTTGTAAATGAGGAAGGAAATCTCCAAAGAGCCAAGAGAGGGTTTGCTAATAATGCCAAGCTCAGTAGCTTTCTTCATGACAATATTTAGGCCTTTAGCAACAATGATAAAAATAAAAGGTGATAGAGGATAACCTTGCCCGAGTTCTCTTTCTAAAACAACTTCTTCTGTAGGTGAGCCATTCACTAGAACTACTACACGAGCAGTTGATATGCACTGTTTAATCCAGCTTTGCCATTTAGCATTGAAGCCCATTTCCATTAAGACAAAATCCAAAAATCCCTATGAGACGCAATTAAAAGCTTTATGAAAATCAAGCTTTAAGTAGACAGCGGATTCCCCAGCCCTTTTTATAGAATCAATCATCTCAGAAGCAATCAAAACACCATCTAAAATTTGTCTACCATGAACAAAAGCACTTTGATTTTCACATATCAGTTCACTCATGACTCTTCGCATCCAATTGGCCAGAACTTTTGCAAAAATCTTATACAAACTCCCAATCAAACTAATTGGGCTAAACTCAGCCAAATGGAGAGAATTAGAATCCTCTGGAATAAGAGTGATAAAAGAAGAATTTATACCTCGTGGGAGTAATCCAGCTCTGAAAAAATTCTTGAACACAGAGAAGACATCCTCAGACACAATACTCCAAGCCGATTTGAAAAATGAGAAATTGAATCCATCAGATCTAGGGGCCTTACTACCTTCGCAACTCCAGACTGCTTCCCTAATTTCCTCGAGCAAGAAAGGTTGTTCAAGGGCCAAGGCAGAACTAGGACTAAATTTATTGAAGCTTGGATTAGAAATAATAGGCCTAAGGTCATCATCTTCTCTATATAGATTTCTGAAATACTTCACCACTTCTGCTCAAATCTGTAGAGGTGTTGAAACACGTTCCTTGTCAGTCATAAACTGACCTATGTGATTTCTTTGCATTCTTTGTGTGGCTGTTAGATGGAAGAACTTTGTGTTTTTATCTCCTTCCCAAATCCACTGCAATCTTGACTTTTGACGCTAAAGGGATTCCTTCATTCTGCATTTCCTCGAAAGCTCTCCTTTGAGTGTCTTTTTTTTTTTTTTATCTCAACCTCATCTAGCAGCCTGTGCTCTTGAGCTTTATCTAAATTATCTAGCTCCTTCTCAATTTCATAGATTATAATGTCTAGATTGCCAAAGATATTTTTTTTCCATACTTTCAAGTTCTCCTTCAGCAATTTGAGGGTCTTCTAGATGTTCAAATGGCCAAATTCACTCCACCATTTCTTCACCAAGCCCAAAAAACTAGGATACAAAAGCCAGCAGGCCAAGAACCTGAAAGGCTTAGGGCCCCAATCAAATGAATTTGACTCTAGCAGTACAGTACAGTGATCTGAAAGGCCTTTTTCCAAGCCTCATTGCTTTAAAGAAGGAAAATTGGAAAGAAACTCGGGAGAGGGCAAAAAACGATCAATTCGACTCATTGATCGAGAATTAGACCAAGTAAATTTGCAACCCATTAGTGGTAAATCGATCAGACCAGTGTGGTGTAGAAAATCTGAGAAGTCACTTGTACTTTCATCTAGAAATTGTCTGCCATTGCTTCTTTCTTCAAATCTAAGAACTGCATTAAAGTCACCCCCAATTATCAATGGCTTGCACGTTGGTTTGCACGTAGTACTAGAAAAGTCAAGCAACGAGCTCCATAATTCTTTTCTGCTAGTATCATCGTTGTGCCCATAAACATTGATTATAACACAAGGAAAATTCTCGCTTAGCAAGCTTCCGTCAAAAGCAATCCATCCGGGGCCTTTAATTGTAGGTTGCACTTTGAAAAAGCTATTGTCCCAAATTGAGAGGAGTCCACCAGAATCACCAATTGCATCAAACGAATCCCATGAGCAATTCCTTGACCCCCCAGATACTACAGACATCCATATCCTTGACACTCTCTAATTTCATTTCTTGCAACATCAAGAGATTAATCCTCTTGCTTCTAACCCATGTATTTACAGGCCTCTTCTTTTCATTCAAACTGCACCCTGTAACATTCCAAGATAAAATTAACATAATAAAATATAAATAGCAGCTCACCTGAGGCATCAAGGAAGTCAATTGGAGTTAGGATTCTCCAAGCATCCAACTGCAACCCCCGGTCGCCCTTGTTCCCCCTCTTCCATAGCCATGAGCCTAGTAATCTCCTCATCTTTGGGCCTACGACTGAGCAGCCCCATAATTTCAGCCACTGCCCATGTGAGCTCCGCCTTTATTCTTCAATTGCATCTTGTAATATCACTATCAGTGGCAAGGGTGGGATCAGCTGGAGTAGATGATGAGATCAAAGAATTTGTTGAATCTTTGAGAACTTGAATGCCTTCGCCAATCGGCCTCGTCTTTTTGCCAATTTTCTTTTCAGTTTTGCTCTTGCATTTACCTGCAGATTTAGGATTAAGTTTTTTTTTTTTTGTTTAGACCGCATAGTATACAACTTATTGAGTTGAGACTGATTCGAGTAGAATTTTGAAAGGCAGTAAAAGTTTTACAACAGGTATTTAACGTGGTTGTATTCTTAGTAGATTTAGAATTAATTTTTGGTCCTAGAGACTTATTTGGAGAAGTGGGCTGAACGGGAGCTGCATTGGTCTTGGGCAAGCGCAAGAAGTCCATATCACAAGAAGGGCCTTCTAGTATGGCAGGAGCTGTAGAGACACATATAGGAAATTGGTCGGAATGTCTAACGGTAGCATAAAAGGTAAGTAACTAAGGATAGAGATGGAGCATAGGATAAAATTTAGGATAAGGGTCAGGTTTGATAAGGTAATATTGCGATTGAGAAAATCGTAGGCAGATATGTACCTTGAGTTGGGTCTTCACGTTTTTCTTGTTTAAATGTAGGAATCACACTAAAGTTTCCGCTAAATTTATACGGGGATTTGGTCAATTTATAGTATATTAGATGTGGATTCACACATTGCTTTGTCATGATGAATAATACAAATATGAACACTTATCTAAGTTATGTATATCCAATAGTCACTTCTTAGTGTATTAGAATGAACACACTATCAATACTAAAATTAATAAGTTTTGATTAACCAGTTGATATATGAAAATTAAAACTTCTATTTTGTAAAGATTTAATTGAGTTGAAATTTGGACTTTAAACTGTTTCCGTGACATTTGGCCTTGTCACAATTTGATTTATTAGTGTAATAAACTTTGGAACTTTTATACCCATATACAATCTATTGGTGTACCTTAGATGCATATCCATATTATACTATCATAATTGTTAGATGCATATTTGTGATTTCTATTATTAATTGTGAACATGCATTAAATGACTAAAAATATATACAAACGACGATTATAATGCAATATGTCCAACACAAGTTAAATTGACCAAATCTATTTTTTCATTATTTATTTCAAATTAGCTAAGTATAATTTACTCGTGATCTGTACTATATAATAAGTGAGGTGTATTTAAAATAAATAATGAAAAAATAAATGTGTGCAAATTAGTAAGCACCATAGCTTTAGTGCAAATTTCGCCGTAATATCCACACAAAAACAAGAAAAAGATGAAGACCCAAAAGTCAAAGTACATGTGTGCTTAATATCTTTTCTATCTAAAAACTACTCTTTTAAATCTAACTCTTGTCTTAGAATTTATCTTACGCGCCATCTTTATCTCCAATCACTTCCCTCATATGTTACCGCCAGACATACTTACCAATCTATATATATATATATATATATTTATATCTTTTGTTGTCTATCACACTTATCTCTCTTCTGATAAGGAGCCACCTTTCGACCTATAGACACTCATGGTAAAAACAATTTGTGTTGAGAAGGATAAGCAGCACGATACCGATGGTGATTGTCACGGTCATGGAGGAGGGGTTGCCGAGTTCTAACGTCAGATTGGTGATTTAGCAGATTTCAATGGTATGGCTTCGTATCAATCGTAGATTTTGCTTCCATTGCATTTCTATTTAATATTTTACCTCGACTCAATGTTTGAGAAAAAGTTGTCACTGAGATGGAATTTAAGATGAATTTATGCTACAGAGAAAATTTTTCACTTACTAATTTATCAAGCTAATATCGCATTTTGAAATCAATCGATTAGTGGTAACAACAACACTTAATTAGATAAAATAGTCTTTTATCAGACATATAGACTAGAACATATTCTAAGATATAATTCTTTATCTTATGCGTTTGAAAAAGTCTCGTTGGATCTTTTGATTTCTATAACTAAATTGCTAGATTTGATAGCATAATTACGACTATTGCATATTTAGAATTATCTTCACTACAATTTGAATCCGTGGTTAACAATATAGTTCTAGACCTACAAATTGTTTTGAGAAAATCGTTAACATGCATTGGTAACCACGATTAACATGAAAAGTATGAGCCTAGTTCTCAATCTCTTAGAATCCACCTTGTCTATTAACTATTTTGGTCATCTAATTGATTTCAAATTGTATAATACAATATAACCTTTATAATGGGATTCTTGACAATGATTTTGATGTGCTAACATATCCGAATTCTTTGTCTACATTAAAGTATTTGTGTACACGCATTCTCTTTTTAATTTTTTTTTTCTCTACGTGACATTCTATAGCATCTTTTAGTATTTTCATAAATATGCCAATATACATGTACATATAGCCATGACATAGATCCCTTATCAATTGTATTTAATATGAAGAGACCACTCATTGCTTTCATTCGATAACAAAAAATCGTTGAAATATCCATCATTACACCTTGTCAAATTATAGATAGAGAGGGATGTCAAGAAAGCAGTTCAACCATCTTTATATGTATGTGCATGCCCAAAAATTTTTAAATATTTGTTTACCTGCACTAATAATATTTGTTTGAAAGTTTAATTGTGAAATTCTCAGAATTTTCCTATTATAAAGTTTCATGTGATTTGCAGTTTCATTGCTTCCCACTATATCAGTCATGGTTACTTAAGCATCTACACAATTACATTTTGCTTAGCAAATTAACATAAAATAGCTAATTAACTTTACGGAATTATGAGAGATAGATAGAGGATGAAGGAAGCCATTGATAGTCCGACACTTACTCCTATAGTCCATTGATATACGCACTTTGTCTAACATTGATAAAATTTGTTGCCATGGTTATAGATGAGATGGATCTGCACAATTTATGACAATACTTCGCCAGCCTATTGTTGGTTGCTTCCTGGATTGGATTGCCGAGGAGCGACTCATGTCTTTCTGGCCTATATAAGGTGATCCACACCAATTACGACGAGTTTCTTTTGGTCTTATATCCTTTCAAACAATTTAAGCATCAAATAATAGTAATTATGAGAAACTAATCAGACTTTAGCATTATTATTGTGTTTGTGCAGTACTACCATGATCCAACTGGACATGCCTACGGGGACCGAAGTGAAGTTATGGATGTGTGGGAACAATCGGGATATTGATACCTCTCGAAAAGTAATGAGGACAGTTAAATACGCGATTGTTTGCAAACCAAAATGAGCCGTGTTTTCAAGCCTCCATTGCAAGAAGATCTATTGGCTATAATTCAAGGCAACTGAAGGAGTATTTCAACATCATGTGACAACAATAGTGCTTTCTGTCATGTTTGTTTGATATATAATTTGAACGTGAAATAAAAAAAGTATACATAGCCAGTCTTAAATTAACCTTGTTTCTTTGCATCATTGCCTATATATGTTTGAGTATTCTCATAGAGTTTTTTGTTTTTGTTGATATATATATTTACAAGACTAAATATTTTGGTTAATGGAAAAAAACAAAAAAACAAAAAAAAACAAAAGAGAGATGCCTACAAGACATTGTAATTTTACAAGACGTCAAGCAACTAAAGTATACTTCTATTCTCCTTCTAGTGTTGGTTTGTTCATATTTTAGTATTTCTATGAACAACTATCATAATGGGTTTCTTATGGTAGTAGAGTCTCCACAGATTTTCCAATAAAATTGGAACAAACACACTCTTTCCTCTTTTTTTTTTTTTAGGTCGAAATTTACCATTTTGCCTTTACAAGGCTTTGCATTTGCCGTAGAAACCATGATATTTGTGTCTTATAGGTTCAACCACTGTGTCTATCACAGAGCATAGAAAATCCACAAAGGATTGTACTAGCGAGAATAACTTTTTATTTTTTATTTTACAATCATCGTACATATGCCATATATTGATTGGTTATTAAAAAGATAAAAATTAAATATATTATAAATTTATTAATGATAAGTATTGATGTGTTAATTTACCTTATTCAAGAATAGTTACACCAGGCTTGCCAAGGAGCCCTTGGGAAGAGATGTGTAGTAAATAAGATGAGACTTGGTCCGACTATCCAAAGGAGTCACATAAGGCAAGTATTTATAAAGAGATAGAAATGACACCTTGGGTAGGTTGATTTTGGAATTCAGAATGCATTTGTCATCAATTTTCAAAATGGAAACTTCAATCAAAGGTAGGAATTCTAAAATTGCGTCTTTGAGTCTTCCTTCTTTTTTTTTTTTTTCGAACTGCATGTATTTAGCTTCTTGATTTTAGTTGTGTTTAAATGATGTTTTGATATTCTAATTGAAAACACAAATACAATTAAGGCGGCATCATTTATCTTTTAGTTTGAAAAAGTAAGGATAAGGGTATTTAGTAAAATATTTAAAAGAGTTACTGATCGCTGAATAGAAATTTAATTAGCTAGTGTTTTAAAAAGTAAGTTAAGCTTACTTTTTGAAATTTCCCGTTACTGATACAAATTTTTTAGTCCAAAATACCTTCTTTTTTTTTTTTACTTTTGATTTGTAAGATTGAATTTATCTATATTTTAAATTCTTTAATAAATTAAGGTACTTTATTTTATTTGTAGGAAATAATGTTAGTAGTTACTAATAGAAATAAGATAATATATTGGTTTTTATATGAAATTTTATTAAACACATTTTTCAAAGTTTTTCATAAAATTATTTTTTTTTTGTCTAAAAAATTATTGATTGTTTTTTTATTAGAACTCGTTGCAAATTATTTTTTAAAAATCGTAGTATATATTATGCAATCAAAACCTACTAGCATATGGACAATAAAAATGAATAGATTTTCCCTTTACAAGAATGGTGTTAGTGAAAAAAAATATATATAATATATAAAATGACCATTTTATAATTTGAATAGTAAATAATAAATATCAATCTAATTAAATACTATAATTTTAATTTTGTAATTAACAACAACAACCAACAATTAATAATAGTAATCAGAGTAACAGTAACAACAACAGCAATAATCAACTTATATGACAAACAGACCCTAAGAATCTCAACACCTAATGAAAAAAAAGACTAAAATGCACACTTTCAGCATCCATATCTTTTATCAAATATTTTGAAAATTAATGACAAGTGCATATTTAATTCTAAATGAACAAGGGACAGCCATGCAATTCACATAGATGTCTCTATCGGTCTTCCAATATGCGACACGTCTCTCTCTGGGAAGAGTAAGGTTTATACTTACGTCAGTGTTTTTTTTATTGTTTATTTGTAAGTTGATACTTTGAAATTCGTTTATTTAAGGTCAACACCGTTAAAAAAACGTATTAATAGATCACTAAATTTAAATATTTGTGAATTGTCATTAACACTTTATTTATAGTGCAAATAGATGAGAGATAGAAAATGGAAAGAAAGAAAGTAAAGAGAAAGAAAATGAAGAAAGAGAATCTAATTTTTTCTTTATGTTGTTTGGACTGATAAGAGAAATGTGAAGAAAGAAAATTGAGAAGAAATAATAATTTATTTGGATATGAAAAGAAAATAGAGAGAGAAAAATTTTTAATTAAAAATGATAATTTTACCCCTAACCAAATTAATGTATAATTATAAGACTTTATGCATTGCATAACTTATGTACTAGAAAATCATTCTTGTCTGTAAATTTATTTGCTTTTAGAAATTATATTTTCATCAAATTAATTTGACGTAGTTCAAAGTAATAAGTTGAAAAAATTATTGTCAGTAAAATTAACTAATTAATATTTGAAGAAATTAAACAATAAATAGAATACGAATAGTTTATTTTCAGATCTGGTTTTGTATGCACGATTGGAGGAAGAGAAGTCAACATATTGTGGTTTTGTTGGAGGCACGTTAGGCATATTTTCTCCCGTTGTCCAAAAGGTCGTTAGATAATCTGTATCAAATAAGTGAATTTTCTTGAAATGTGGCCAACTGGATAAGAATCTATTGAGCTTTTTAGAAAAAAAAAAAAAAAAGCATGGTTGGACACAAACGGATTGATCAAAGTGGTAAAAAATTGAAGGTTTTTTTTTTCACTTTCACCAATGAAAACAATAACAAATATAGATCCTTTAACCTTTTGACAACTTTGGGTCAAAATGTGTGTTCAGCGATGCCCAATTCTCCTGAGCTAATATTTCACCAACACTCGTAACGCAAATCTGTAAAAATTACAAAAAGAATCTAATTACATTAACTGTACCCATTTTGGTTAAGGTAAACTCTCTGTTACAAAGACAGGTTGAAAAAAATTACCAAGGGAAAAATTAAAAACTTCAGAAATGAACATACCCAACATCAAAGGCAAAAGATATAAAAACATCAAAGGAAAAAGAATTTTCCTTTGCCAACTGACAGCACATTAGCTAACGAAGATTAGTAACAGAAATTCTGAAA
This sequence comes from Carallia pectinifolia, assembly GCA_037832335.1. NCBI lineage: Eukaryota > Viridiplantae > Streptophyta > Magnoliopsida > Malpighiales > Rhizophoraceae > Carallia > Carallia pectinifolia. Next base: position 36,045,203 of record CM075453.1, read on the forward strand.
TTCCTACGCTTTCTCGACAAACAAACGCCAAACAGGAAACAGCTGATTTTCCATTTTATGAAACAAGCACAAACTCCCAATCGATACAAACAAGGAAATTCAAGACTACAACACAAAAAGATAAACAAATATATAAATAAATAAACAAATAAAGCCTAGGCTTCCGATGGAACAAAGGAAAAATAATAGAAAGATGTTGGCAATTGTACTTACTGACTGGAAAACTTCCCGAGGGGAAAAAAAATTCGCCAAACAATCTCACAGCTCAATAGGAAGTCAATTGGATATTAGCTGTGCAATTTTAGGTGCATTCCATTCTCTGTTTGTTTTTTTTTTTCCCTAATTGGTTTCTTTTTTTTTTTTTTGTGCCCATGTTTTGAAATGTTAAAAAAACAAATACATTCGAGATCCTGAAATGGAGCAAATCTTTGCAAAGCTTTACTTCTATTTTACCCTTCACCACCCACACCCCAAAAAAAAATTCTGTAAAATGGAAGCCCCGCAGGTAAACAAAGAAACCCATTTGCCTTCTTTTCTGTGTTTTGTCTTGACTGGATCTGAAATAAAAAGAGCTGAGCTTTCCCCTATGCTTTTCTTTGAAATTGGGAGAAACCCATAACTTTTTGACACCCAAATGAACAAATAAACGGTCAAAACAACAAAATTACAAAAGAAGAAGAAAAAGCGAAATATATTACAGAAGAATTCACAAGGCTCAACGTGGTATGGACGGGCTTCATCACCAAATTATCTCTGAAATTGGAAAGCGATCATGCTTCACCCTTCTACTGTAACAGAGATCTAAACACAAATTGGAAAAGATGCAGCACGTCTCCACTGCTCCCAGCAGATTTGGTTGCGACGGAAAGAGACGTCAGTCTCCCTATCCGGCCAAACTTCACATAATTAAAGAGGGTAGTGCCGTCACTTTACTGTTACAGTTTAGCCTTTCACCCGCTTTCTCTCCAATTTGGAGAGACTGGACGTACAGTACGGTTGTACAGTATTCCCCTTCTCTTTCCACTTGCACAATAAACAGCTGATTATTCCTTGATTTTTGCACCTTTCTATCCTCTCCTTTCCTTTCTCTTCGTTTAGCTGCACTCCAAACAGAGTATAAATGATGTCGTGGTGTCCTGCATTACAAAAATTAATGAATCCTCATCAATTAGATCTACCACATCAGACTTTTTCTCTCTCCTACGTAGACGGTTCTCTCTCCTTTCCATGTTGCTCTCCTCTTTCAGATCTCTTTCTCTCTATCACACAGAAACTTCACTTCTCTATTCCTCTACTCTTTCAATGACCTAACAATCCTAATTTTTTTCAGAACACCACAACAGAGAACACCAAGAAAAGAAAGTCTAGTTGGATTGTTTCGGAAAGCACATGTCATTTCTACTAGAACTATAGCAAATGATAAATAAAATTTTCACTTTGGCCCCCCAATCCCTTCTCTTTTCCTTAATATCTTTGGGATATTCTACAACTTTGTACCTTAGCTTTGGATCCACTATACAAGAAAAGTTGAATAAGAACATCAATTAATAACTCTCGATTTTGTCATACAATTACAATGATTAATATTTTTGTAATAAATTTTTGTGTCCAAAAAAAGGGAAAAAAAACTGTATGATTGTGAATGTAAATCTCTTTAGATGTGGTGAAAAATATTTGACAAAAGAAAAAATTTTGTAATTTCATTTAAATAGTTTTAAAAAGACAAAAAAGTGGGGGCAAATTTAATTTGACTCATATTATTTCAGTGAATATAATTTACTCATAATCTTATATCATATAATAAGTAGGATTTACTTAAATAAAGAAAATAAAAAATAAATTTTGTGTAGTGTTAGATCATAAGTGAATTTTAGTCAAAAAAAAAAAAAAGAATAAAATTAATATGTAACAACATTGATAAGACGATATAACTATTTTCAAACTACTTATATAAAGCCACATAATATTATCAAAAATTTATGTAAAAGCTTGTTGACTGTTAAGCCCTTGCTGCCAAAGAGTTGGTATATAATCAAGATGGGATTATACATTCAGCGTGTATGACTTTTTTTTCTTTTTCGTCTATTAGTAGGCAATGAAGCACTCAGTTATATACTGAAAGTAATACTTTCTATTTTCATAAATCTTTCAATTCTCACTTAAAATTTAACTACAAAATCTCAAATATAAGCTCAAAATTTTAACCACTAGGATATTTTTTTAAAAGACAAATTATTTTCTACAGATACACTATGTGTTTAAGGCTCTTTTGGTTCCTCGCACATTGCTAAATAAAAAAATATTTCAAGACGCAAATTTTACAGAATCATTTTGACGCAATAAAATTTTATATTACATATAAAATATTTTATGTTATACGCATAATATTTTATACATTAGAAAAATATTTATAGTGATATATTTGTGTGAAATTTCTTATTATATAAAATATTATTCATATTGTATAAAGTATTTTAAATGTAGTACAAATTTTTATTGTGTCCAAATGAATCCATAAAATTATGTGTGCTGTATAAGTTAGTTCTTCTATATCCAAAACAGTTTGATTCAAAAATATATCCGCTTCTAACATTTGGGAAACTTTTTGTTTTTTTGGGTTCTAAATTCGTGACTTCCGAATGCTTCTTGAAATGTCATATTATGAAGAATCCCCAGTTTGATTCTCTATTGTGACAGGTGACCAGGAATTAGAAAAAGTCATGGTGATATTATCATGGATGCCCATTTTGACAATTATCTTCATATAACATAGGATTAAAGCCGAACTAAAATTTCTCTTTACATCACCTTCTGGATTTGAAAATGGTTCAACTAGAACATTATCCTAAATCCAACTTCATAACATAAGCTGTAGTACTTTAATGTGCATTTCCGCAACCGGAGTCATGCAGATTAAGTTGGTACATCCTAACGCAAATCAAGCCAAGCTAAAAGTAGAAAGCTCAAATAATTTTAGAATTAACTTAATTTGGTCTGTTTGAAAATCCCTTGAATCATATAAAATATCTTTTTTTTTAATTGATGAAATCATGAAATACGGGTAGTATTCTATAAGTTTGCTAAAAAATATCTCTATTTAATTCTACCGAACACTACTACAGAAGTTCGAATCTAAGATTTGTAACCTAGCAAGTTATGCTACTTAGACCACAAATCCATGATGAAAATGTCTCTACTATCTAGGTTTAGGAGCGTTAGCTGGTAAACAGAAAACGAAACATAGCAATGTGGGACATCTTCGGCCTCGTGGGTCCCAGATAATTAATGCCCTAATTGCTTGAGCCAATACAAAGCTGATCATTGACCATTCGTACACGTGACAACCCGTGCATCAATTTTGCTATCACGCGTGCGTTTATTTGCTGTGGCAGTTATTACCGAAAAAAAGTTGTTATGGCAGTTGCGCAATGAGCACGTAGCTACCTTTCTGTCCTGTTCGTTATTCGAGAACTGAATCTACTAATAAACATTTTTTGAGGGACACTGACAAACATTTTGAAAGACCCAGCATTTACAAGTATGCGCGAGGTTGAGAACTTGGGACGTTTGAGCTATGGCCATAGATACTCCACTTCTAGACAATAATAATCAAAGCAACGGCCGACAAGAGGGGAAATGGGTTGGCATTGTCAAAGAGTTCGGGCAAGAGTCAAAGAGGCTATGGATGATTGCTGGGCCGGTCATAATCGCAGCCATATGCCAGTACTCGCTTGCTGCACTAACTCAGACCTTCTCGGGTCATTTGGGTGAGCTTCAGCTTGCTGCGGTGTCCGTTGAGAAGTCGGTTATTGCTGGCTTTGCCTACGGAGTCATGGTGAGATCTTTGCTCCCCACCATAACTTCTTCATTATTAATCGATTATATTATATGGAGGCTGCTTCTGGGTGGAAACACATTTGCATATGCCAACGTTAAGACTAATTATTTATAGTTGTTTGTTACATTTTTTTTCAATGATCACACCGCACACGAAAGAAATTCTATTTAATTTTTTTTAAGTAAAATCACAAATTTTTTTTTTTCTTATTTGGTATTAAATTACCTGATTTTATAAGTCATACTAGTCGACGGTCAAACCGGTTAACCGATGACTTTAAGTATACAGTAGTTCAATTCTCTTATCGATTAGAGCAAAAAAGTGATCTAGATAAAGCTACTCAATTCGGTTGATCCTGACGGTAGAATTGGCCCAATTAGATTAATGAACTAGTTAAGTCAGTGCTAAAAATCTTTCTTTTTTTTTGGAAAATTGTACATAATTATATTATTTTATTAAGATGTGTTCCATATATATATATATATATATAATGTGGGGTGTAAAATGTTAGCAATGCCTACTTACCCATTTGGGGCCGAAGGTAGGAAATGGAACACATTTTACCTAATGTTTTGTGACTTTTGTAGTGAATTTTCATCACATGTTCGTTAATTTTTTTTACTGCAGTGGGGGATGGGGAGTGCATTGGAGACAGTATGCGGGCAAACTTATGGTGCGGGTAAGCTCAGAATGCTAAGCATATACATGCAGAGATCATGGATCATCTCGATGATAACGGCCTGTTGTCTAGTGCCGATTTATATTTGGGCCTCTCCTATTTTAGAGTTTTTCGGTGAGACTGCTGAGATATCACGTTCTGCCGGTCAGTTAGTCTTATTTTATTTTTTTTTTTTTTGTTGGTCTTTGCGAAGGTAATAACCTATATAAAGGAGAGTGGTTGGTCAAACGTGAATTTTAAACCTTTAACTTTTTATTTAGATGTAATCAGTTATGTTATATCTTTCAATTTTTTTAATGATGTCATTTATATTCATAATTTAAGGATGGAAAAAAGTCCATGATTCACTATTTGATTTGAAGGATTCACATTTTTAGTCAAGAGTTTTAACTGAGTTGGTATCAGATTCATCTTAAAGACACTAGGGTCAATTAACTAGAAAAATACATTCCTTGGTCTTTTGTAACTCGAACCAAAGACAGATTGCTTATTTTAGCTAGAAATTTTCTGAACAGGGCAATTTGCTTAATGGATGATTCCTCAATTATTCGCTTATGCGCTCAATTTATCCATAATCAAGTTCTTGCAAGCACAAGGGAAAAACATGGTGATTGCCTGTATAGCAGCCACGGTACTGGTGTTTCACGCAATTGTTAGTTGGCTGGCAATACTGAAACTTGGGTAGGGCTTAATTGGAGCAGCAATGACTCTCAGCATCTCATGGTGGCTGATAGTCCTTGGCCAGTTGTTGTACATTTTCATCACCAAGTCGGACGGCGCTTGGAGTGGATTCTCATGGCAAGCATTTTCAGATTTGTGGGAGTTTGCCAAGCTTTCTTTCGCATCGGCTATCATGTTATGGTAACATTTTGGTTTTTTTTTTTAAGTTATATCGTAAATTTGGAGTTGCAATGGTTATCAGGTAGATGGTGAAATGCTGATGTTGTGAAAATTGAATTATAGCTTGGAATCTGGTAATTTTTTGATTCTGTATATCCTTCATTCTCATTTTTAAGTTTTATTAACTTCTGCAAATTGATCTGAGGGCCATTTCATTTCGGTTTACCCATCCAAAATTCTAAATGAGTGAGTTGTTGAATTAATGTCATGTTCCCATGTTTACAGCTTGAACATAGAAGGATGGGACTATATGATTGCAATGGGATTTAATGTTGCAATAAGGTGATCTCCCCTACATCTTTGCTGTTCAATATATCAAAAGATTCGCCTGCAAGTTTTCCCCTTTTCGCGAATAACTTGTTGGTTATTGGAGAATCATAAAATTAAAATCATGTGCCTTTAAAGTGAATTTGACATTTGGGACCTAAAAACAGTTATTTGGACCTCATCTATTTGTGAAGTTTAGAATTTCTTGCTATTCAACTTTCCTTTCTCATCAAGCATAAATGATACACTGATGTCTTGACAGTGTGAGAGTATCAAATGAACTTGGAGCTGGTAACGGCCAGCAGACAAAATTTTCAGTAGTGGTGGTATCAATTACATCTCTAGCCTTTGGGATTGTTTGCATGACCCTAGTTTTTGCAACAAGAGAGTATTTTCCTTACCTCTTCACCAACAGTGAAGCCGTTGCAAAAGAAACTACAAAACTTGCTGTCTTGCTAGGAATTGCCGTACTTCTAAACAGCCTTCACCCTGTTCTATCTGGTAAGCACAGAAAGGCCATTGACAAATTATGGATGGCTTGGCAAGAGATCTGTTAATATTAATATTGTCTCTATTATTTGTTACATTTTAATTTCCATCTCTTAATAAGGTGTTGCTATTGGAGCTGGATGGCAATCCCTTGCAGCGTACATCAACCTCGGTTGTTATTATATTGTTGGATTGCTAGTAGGCATACTCCTAGGAATCAAATTTGGTCTTGGAGCTGTGGTAAGTTATTTGAACAAGGGAATCACTGCAAAGTAACATTTATTAACAAACATACACAATTTTCCTTCCACTGAGGCTTGTTCCTCCGCTCTGATTTTCCTTCCTAATGCACCTATCCACCTGTGGGCTGTAGGGAATTTGGTCAGGCATGCTTGGAGGCGTTTGCATGCAAACCATAATCCTGATCATCGTCACGTCAATAACTAACTAGAAGAAAGAAGTCAGTCAACTTGGCCTTGATTTTTTTTTTTTTGTTTGATTAGATTTTAGTTGTTAGCTTGAATAGAGGATATTTTGACGATCCATGTCTATGAGATTTGCAGGCTGATGAAGAAGCAGAGAGCCGTATTAGTAGATGGGGAGGGACGGCAGAAGAGCATGGACCTGAAATCTAAAACCACTGAACTAACAATTTGAGTGGGAAGTTGAAGCTGAACCACTAATCATACCAAATATTGATTCAAAAAAATTTTACGACATGTCAACTTTGTCGCATTTAGGAAACTTTGATCATTTAAATTTGGCTCTGCTTTACTTAGATTTAATATGCCCTTGTAGCCTACAAAACTATTCAAGTAAGTACTTTTGTAGTGCAATTTATTGTGGAGATTTCTACTTAAGCCTTAAGAAAACTAAATGTGATCCTAGTTTCTTTGATCTTTTTCAACAGCAAATGCTTAGGATATGTTTGGAATACCTTAATTTGGCACATAGGATGGGATCTCTACCAGACAGAGTTGGAGCCATTTAATTAAAAAAAAAAAAAAAAGGGTAAATAGGTCACCGACAGTATTGTGCCCGAGGAAATTAAAAAGAAATTTTTCTATTGAAAATTTTCAACTTTCCACTCACCATAATGCTCAATCACAGGTAGTCGCACACAACCACATCAACGTCACTATGCACTGATACTTTGTAGACAGACAAAGGAAAAAAAAAATTGCAGCTACTGAGCTTGACAGCACTAGCCAGTAAATTGGTGTTTTGTGCACACTTAGCTAGCAACCAAAAGGAAAGAGTTCCATAGGTAACGGGAGAAAAAAACAAAATTATCTCAACATCACGAACAGCACATAAAATGGATAGCTTTTCATCCCATTCTCTCTCTCTCTCTCTCTCTCTCCCTCTCTCTCTTTCTCTCTCTGTTTCCTTCTCTGCCCTTTGTATTGACTAAGATCTTATGTCTAAGTGGAAAGCATTACAATTAGTTATGGATTAAACAGTTCCCAAAATAGTTCCCAATGCTGTTGTGTCGGCAATCCTCTGAGGCAGAATTACATTGAGAGTAGTTAGGAAGGAGTGCCCTCTTGTCCCTGACGGACTTTGGTCTCCAACCAGTCTCACCCTCTTTCCCGTCTTACCATAAGACTATGACCCCTCCTACTGCAGACCAGAAAAGAATTGTGACAGTTTAATCCTCCCATCTCGAAGTTTATGAATTTAGTACAAAATATTATGAATTTACTAACAAAAGCATGAATCATATCGGAGATTTGAGTTTAGATGGGAACAAATACTCAGAAGAGACTAGACTTAATATATGATCTTTTATAATTCATTTAAATTAAATTAAAATGTCACCCACAATAATCAAATTAATTTTGCATGAAGTTATAAAATTTGCAGCATATTAAAATTCTGGTGAAAAGTTTCATTAGAGAACCTGATATTTTTATTATAAGCATATGCAATCACATCAAAATCACACCAATTATCGTTAGCCTTAACGCAACGAAAATTCATTAGTTTGAGTAACTTATATAATATTTTATATACTAAAATAATTTTGAGAAAATAGACAAAATCAAAAATAAAAAATAATAAAAGATAATTAAAATTTAAGTCCTCTTGTTATATCCTGTCTTAATTTAATCCCTTCAATATGTTTTGTTCTTAAGTCTATGATCGAACCTTTTTAATAATTTACCCTTTCTAGAAAACATTTACTAATACAGCTAAAAATCAACTTAGCAGCATAAAGTATCTTGAGATTGCAGCATTATAAGGATAATAAGGAAAAAAATTTCCTCTTCATCGGAGCTATAAAATTTATGTTCGGCTAATTAGGAAGACAAGAATAAGACTAAGAGCGTGAACGATTAAAAATTTGCTAGTGCTAATAGGAGAGAATTCCTTGAAATAAGTAACTTATAAATATCATGACGTCTACATGGTCATAGAAAATTTGGCGTAGAACAGACACAAATTCACATTATACTGCCATGATCATTAATTATTTATTTGTGAATTTAATCGTTTATTTTTTGTGATCATATAGCTAAAAATACGAATCTTCATATGTTTCACGTCAACGAGCTGTGTCATGTATCATTTCCAATATTAGTTGTTGTACATCGATTTATGTCTCAGAAGGTATATTTTTCATTTAGGTTTTATTTTTCACTTTAGTTTAGGTGCATAGTTGTCTTAAAGTTATCTCTAAACCGTTTAATAAGAATAATAAGTATTTGCATTAGTTGAAAAAATTCAAGTGTATTACTTACATGCAATACACATACCATCATAAACTATTCCTTTTGTTCATATATATATTCTTTTTGGAGAGGACCTCTTTTCTTTTCTTATGGGAAGGAGGGATATTCCTTGAAAAAGGCTTAAGAAAATTAAGTTGCTCGCAAGGCATAAGTGATGTAAAGACTCCCGATATAGGAGATAGAGAAGAAAAGAGACGGATCACAAACGAGCTGTGTGACTTACAAAGTTTTTTATTATTTTTATTATTATAAAATTAATGATGTACTTACAGCCAATAAAAACTATATGCACATTTTAAATTTATTGTATACATATTTTATTTTAATTATATGGACATAATATTTTTTTAAATAAAAAATGAAAAAAAAAAGTGGAACCTACCTCATCCTTCACCCATCTCTCATCTTCACCCATCTCTCATCTGTCTCTCTATTTTATTTCTAGTGATGAATGCCTTGTGGAAGCTCTTAGATATCCTAGAAATAGAATAGAAAGACATATCTATTATGTAAGGCAACAAAGGTTACAAAAATTTCTAGAGAAAATAAATAGGATAATCTCATTCTTCCCGAATGAGTGTCAATTGAACAGAAACGGAGCTATAGACATTGCATATCAACGACATGCCAAGATGTGATGGCCAGTTTCAGGTAGCATTATTGATAAAGCTTTTTAGTATTGTTCAACGAGATCTGGGAACACATTATTTACACATGAATGAGATGAAGAGCTACAAATGAGAAAATCACCACTCCTCTTGTTAGGTAATTCACAACTTAATGAATCTATTAAGGAGCTAACGTAACTATTAAAAAAAATGGGTTATATTCAATCTTATCTTATTTTTAAATAAAAAAAAATCAAGACATAGAAAGAATAGATTCTCGTTACTGAGAATTAGAAAACATTCGAAAGTCCGACTTCATGATAACATCATCTAAATTAAAATAATTTTTAATTTATTTTTTTTAACAAAAATACACAATCTACATAAGAACTAGCAAAACGTGCAAATAGGTGGAACAAAATCTGCAAAAAGATTGAAACAGAATGAAAAACAAAAAGAAAAAAGTAGTATTTTATGGTTTTCAGTAGTTTTCATGCAAATTTTATTTGGTCAATCTGTGCATTTTCTTTTAACTCTCATGGACATGATGTGATATTTGCTAAAAAATTAAGTTTTAAAAAATATATTTTAATAACAATGAAGTCACGATTACGTTATCCACGTGGACCTGCGTCCAGCTAGTGTCATTTTCTGCGTTCCGTTAGTGTTTTCCAAAAGGGGATAAATATTTTTAAAGTCCTAAACCTTTAGATTTTTTTACGTTTGAGTCCTAAACCTTTTTAACATTTCATTTGAGTCCTAAATCTTTTAATTTTTTACTATATCAGTCCTTTAAATTACGAAAAGTAGTCAATCTATTAATAAGTGAGTTTAATTTAATAAAAATTATTTAAAAAAGCTTAAATACATGAGTTAAATATTTTTTTTATCAACAAAATATGCATATTAAATATTTTTTTAATCAACAAATATACGAATTAAATAGGCAACATGTATATTTTTTTATAAAAAAGACATTCAATTCATATATTTAATCTTTTTTAAATAATTTTTTGTAAAGTTAAAATTATTTTTTAATAGATTGATCACTTTTGTTAAACAGAGGGACTAATTTAGTAGAAAATCAAAAAGTTTAGGACTTAAATGAAATGTCAAAAAGGTTTAGGACTCAAACATAAAAAAACCTAAAGATTTAGGACTAAAAAAATCCTTATCCCTTTCCAAAAGTATACGCCGAACACAATCATTAACAATACAATATACATAATCGCAGCTCAGCACAGAGCATTTTTGAGCTTGGAGACGAAATTACATAGGACACCATGTGTTTATTTTTGTGTGTTGATTGTTGTGTTGGATATAATAAAGTTAATAATTTTTATAATAAAAATTAAAAATTATTATTTATTATCATAAATGTTATCATAAAAACTGTTAATTTATTGTATTTAGTATACCAATCGATATACAAAAAAATATTCATACAAATATTTTCTCAATTAAATAATAGCATTTGCCACCTGACCTAATTTTGTATTTTTAATTGTCCAGTGTTCAAATTCATACATTAAATTACACTTGCCCTCAGTATGTCTAAATCATTCCAAATCCGTATTGCCACAAAAGAAAACCCCAAAAATAACGAAAAGGAAAAAGATGCCATTTTGTGAGAATTGACAGGCGCTTGACAACAGGGCTCCAGCCTACAAAACCCAATGGAATACAGTCTGTTTAATAAATAACCCACTTACACAACAGTACACACTCACATTCTCCCTTGCCATGCTCTCCAAGCCACTCCACGTCTATACTTCCCCATCAATTATCTAATATAAATCAAACTCAGCCACTATCTCAGTATTCAGTCACCAAGCCACTGAAACTCACTTGTCTTTCAAACCCATGGCCATCCATCACCTTCTCTCTCTAGCATTCTCCTTCTGGTTCTTTTTCTCGGCCAAAGGGCTCAACCCCAATTGTGACACTCAAGACCATGGCTCAACCCTCCAAGTCTTCCACATTTACAGCCCCTGCTCTCCATTTAGACCATCAAAGCCACTGTCATGGGAGGAGAACGTGCTCCAAATGCAGCAAAAGGACCAAGCCAGGCTCCAATATTTGTCAAGCTTAGTGGCCGGGAAGTCTGTGGTGCCAATTGCTTCTGCAAGGCAGATTCTTCAGAGCCCAAATTACATTGTGAGGGCCAGGATTGGGACCCCTGCACAGACTTTGCTCATGGCCATGGATACAAGCAATGATGTTGCATGGGTACCCTGCAGTGGCTGTGTTGGGTGTCCTTTTAGTACTCCTTTTGCCCCTGCTAGGTCTACCACCTTCAAAAATCTTGGATGTGGAGCTCCTCAATGCAACCAGGTATTTACTCATACATATTTCATAAAATTTAATTAGTTGTTCTCCTTTTAATTATTTTACACATGATTCTGTTTAAAAAAAAATACAGAGATATTTTGAAGTGGGGTTAATTAATTCTTGGTAGACTCTTTCTGTGTGAATAAATTTTTTAATTTTTATATTGCTCACTTGTTGTGATAGAGATCTGTCATAGAATATGGACCCAAAAAAAGAGAGATCTGCCGTGGAATAGGCTACAGCCAATAATGTCTACCATTATCCATTATCTAGAATGTTTCATAGTCAAAAAGATTTGAAAAAGTGGGGTAACCTCAAAAAATGTTCATGAATATTAATGCCTTTGTTAGTGACATAGACAGTACTAGCTAGCTATATTTCCAATGAGTCCCATTAGCAAGACTAAGGAAATGGACGCGGAACCAATGCAGGGTCTCTATTGGTGATAATCATCATGATTCAGTTATAATAAAATAATAATATATTTTTTAAAATTTTAAATTTTTTTTAATAAAAATTACTTAATATGCATAAGAACTAATGAAATATACAAATAATTTGAATATAATATACAGATAAGTCAGTGAAAATATGTGGTATTTTATAGTTTGTACTTTGTACTTTCAAAAGTATTCAATGCACAATTTATTCCATTACTTGTACATTTTCTGACTTGACATGAATATCGTTGGAGTTTTCGATAAAAATTCAAAAAAAAATTATTATATTCTTGATGTCGTCATCCAATAGATGTACTGTTTTCCATTCCGAATATAGTGGTACATGTGGGGAAAGATCGAATGGAGATCATTGCTTTTCTTGGCGTGGGTGGGGCCATCTAGACATTTAACCGTGACGCATGAGCCGTGTCATTAGAGTTCACGGGTCAAAAACAGCTCAAAAAGCTGCTTTCCCTAGATTGAAAAGATCACCCTTATTCACATGATCATACAGAGAAATGCATGTGAAATTTCAGGTACCAAATCCCACTTGCGGCGGCAGCGCGTGTACCTTCAACAGGACCTACGGCAGCTCTACTATTGCAGCAAACGTGTCGCAGGACACCTTAACCTTAGCCACTGACCCTGTCCCTAACTACACCTTTGGCTGCATCCAAAAGGCCACAGGCAGCTCAGTGCCCCCACAGGGCCTTTTGGGGCTCGGAAGGGGTCCACTGTCTCTTTTGTCCCAAACCCAAAACCTATACCAATCCACATTCTCATATTGCTTGCCTAGCTTTAGGTCGCCCAACTTTTCCGGGTCATTAAGGCTGGGGCCGAAGGGGCAGCCCATTAGGATCAAGACCACACCATTGCTTAGGAACCCCAGGAGATCATCTCTATACTATGTGAACTTGGTTGCAATCAGAGTTGGCAGGAGAATTGTAGATATTCCTCCTAGTGCCCTGGCTTTCAATCCCACGACAGGCTCAGGGACCATCATTGACTCCGGTAATTAATGCCTTTCAACATCAATTATTTTGTTTCAGGATCTTTTTTGCTTTTGTTAAATATTGTGGATCCCATATTTTGAAGACCCAAGTAGGAATAATTACAAGTTCTATGTGGTCTTCCCCTCTACAGTTGTGAGGACGGGAACATAAAAATATAGATATCATAACGAATTTTTATTTTATGTAATAAAAAAATAAATAGATAAAATATAATTTTTTTATTTTATATTTTATTAATATAATTATGTAAAATTTAATATTAATTATATTTTAACACTTTAATTAAATAAAAAATTAGACAAGAATCTCTAGATATGTACCTTAGTCCAGACCAGGAACATGTGTGACAAGATGCGATGGGGGCATAATTTTGGTCAAAAGATTTTTGCTAATTATACCAGTGGGCCAAGACTTCATGTTCACATGATTCATCGCTTCACGCCAACAGATCTCAAAGCACCGTGTCTTCCATATTTGCTGCAAAAAGTGAGGTCCAACCCATTTTTTTATTTTTGGGTCCCCCCTCAAAGCATAACAATGTTTCTTTTTTTTTTTTTTTTTTTTTTTTTTTTGAGATTTTATCTGGGTTTGACCCAATTTCAATTGTATGTTTCATAATTATATATGGTAGTGGTAGATAACTTTATGTTGTCGAAATCCTTCCTTTGCAGGTACTGTGTTCACCCGACTGGTGATACCGGCCTATACAGCAGTAAGAGATGCGTTTCGAAGGCGAGTAGGCAATGCGACCGTGACATCCCTCGGTGGATTCGACACATGTTACTCGGTACCAATAGTTGCACCCACCATAACATTCATGTTCTCCGGCATGAACGTGACCTTGCCACCAGACAACCTTCTAATCCACAGCACCGCTGGTAGCATCACATGTTTGGCCATGGCCGCGTCACCGCCTGACCTCAACTCGGTGCTAAACGTGATAGCCAACATGCAACAACAAAACCATAGGATCCTCATTGATGTTCCCAATTCAAGGCTTGGAGTGGCCCGTCAGCAATGCAGCTGATCTTATGGTGCTTTGCTAGTAGTTGTTGAAAAAACTGTCCTTCTTGTGGTCGTTGTAGGGTGCCTTTCTTGTGTTTTATTAGATTTGTCTTTTGGTGGTGTTAGGTATTCGCTAAAGATCCAAATAAATTGTGTTGTGGACTTCACCTAAAAGTTAAATATCATTTGTCTTTTTCATTTGGCGATGCTTGATAGTAGACAAGAATAAATAGTTTCATTATGTAACCGCGGTCAATTTGACGAGTTTAAAATAGAGGTTCATAAAGTATTATCATTATTTGTGAATGCATATTTGTAATTTTTAAACTTAACTTCCACAGTACATCGAAAGATGAAAAAATAAATAATTAATAATCATAACAATACATTGTATAACTCTGTATCAAATTCATGGTCTCTACTTTTCTTTCCATCTCACGCAAATTGAAAGTGAGGTGAAGCAAAACATGGAGTCATGGAATAGAGCACAAGCATGATAGTATTTAAAGTGTTAGTTTAGTTATAACTTAACATATTTTTATATAATTAATTTAAATTTGAATTACTACTCCAACAATTTTCTTGGCATAAGAGACTGGGTATCCTCACTATAATGTTGGGCTTAAAGGACTTATTAATAATTGGATGTCGGGTCTAAGATTAGGTAATTATTAAATAAACTGTGATAGAGTTGCGTTTGAATTTAATTAATATTTGGTAGTAAATCCTCGTTATGAAGGAGATTAAATTATGATATTAATGGGTAACCCCTAAGTTCTGTCCATGTATATGATGATCTATAATCGACAATACACCTTTTTTTTCTCCAAAAATAAAAAATACAAGCATGATAAAATTACTTAGTCTAATCCATACCAGCCCATCTTTAATAACCAAAATGCTCTTTGAACTTAGTTGATTTTTAATGGTGTGTTTGGATTGTTAGAAAGTTGTAAAAAAAAAATTATGAAAAAATAAAATTACTTGAATTGATGAGAAAATTGTAAAAAGAAAAATAATATAAAAGAAAAATGAATAATAATTTGTGAAATAAAAGGTTTAATGAAAAAAGGCTTATTTGAATTATGAAAAAGTTGTGAGAAAGAAAATGATCAGAAAGAAAAATAAATAGTAATTTGTGAGAGAAAAAGTTATGAAAGAAAATTTTGTGAGAAAATAATATTGTTTAGATTGATTAGAAAGTTATGAAAAAATAATAAGATAATTATAATATTTTTTGACTAAAATTTTTTAATCTTTTTCTTTTCCTACCATTTTCTAGCAATACAAACAAAGCCTAAGAGTCGTCTTCGGATGGAAAAAAAATATCTCGATCCCATTACGACTTTACTTTGTCTCTTGTTTTGCAATTACAATTTAGTACTTAACCCCACTTATTTCTACTATATATTCTTCTCTTTCTCCACATCACATGGATCATCACTAAAAATAATCTGATTAGCCTCTTTAACTTACTATTTTTTTTCTGTTGGATGCTTGCTTAAGGATGCCTATCATCCTCACTCAAACTGTCAAAAACCTCACAAGGAACCTTTTTAAATGAAATTATTTGACCAAGATGTTTCATTGGATGAATTCCTCTATCCCTGGAATCACTACTTTTTTTTTAATTTTTTTTTGTTATCAAAATAGATAATAAAAGTAGTACCATACAGACCTGTTAAAAAAATTTGTTTAAACTTTTTATCTGAGGTAAACGAGAAAATCTACACCGAACCCATCTAACAAGCGTCATTAAATCGTTTGTAACCTTAGAAAATTCAAAATAAGTTTAACCTTATCAAAAAAAATTCTTACAGTACTCAAATTTAAGATTTCTCACCCGCCCTCGAATACTTTAAACTAGTCGAACCACACCATGGTTCTCTGAAATTACTACTACAATTAAAGAAGAGTATAACGGGATTGATTTTACCACCCAGTCCATAGGATAGCATTCAATGAAGTACTCCCTTGCAGGATTATTATTTCGGTGGGTGGATTGTGTGCTAGGCGTAGAATTTATAGACTGTTTTTTTGTAAATCTATGAATTTCACTCATCATCTTCTAGATTTTTAAGAATTTCACCCATAACGTTTTTTTATTTTGAATTTCATCCTTAACGTTTTCTCCGTCAAATTTTTTTGCCTTTTTCCGTTAGTTGACCGTTGAGTCTGATACGTGGCAGTCCAGTTAGTGATAAATCATCCTACTTATAGCCCACATCAGCAATATATCATCACCTTACAGTCGATAATCTGACTTTTTCTTTTAATCTCTTTCTTTCAATTATATAAAAATATTAAATATATGGCTAATTTGACTGCCATATATCACACTTAACGGTCAACTAACGGAAAAGGGCAAAAAAAATTGACGGAGTAAACGTTGAGGGTGAAATTCAAAACAAAAAAACGTTATGAGTGAAATTCTTAAAAAATCGAAAGATTGCGGGTGAAATTTATAAATTTGCCACTATTTTTCAAACCTTAGACATTAAGTATTGCAATTGTCCATTGTTTGGCCACAAGAAAACAATGGTATCAATAATTATAATAATAAAAGTTCCATAACATAAATAAATCAACTTTTATGGTTGAAAATTTTGAACTCGACTTCCAGTTAGAACTAATTAATGCAAAAATAAGAAGTTACAAAACATGGTGAGATTATAAGAATTATATCAATAGTTACTTTTCACTAGTTTCTATTGCCCTAAACAAGAACAAATTAGGCCCTTTTGACTACGAAGAAAATTAAATCTACTTGCAAAATACAGTTGCAATATGCAAAGCAACGCAATATGTAAGGTCCTTTCAATTTGGGCTTTGTATTGAAGCTTCTGTCCTGAAATCTTACAGGGCAGCGACATTGAAATTTAGGAGATTGGAGAGCTAATTTTAATATGCAAATCAATGCAAATGGAAATTGACAACTTTGACATTTTAAAACCATGATGAACCTTTTTGCAGAAACAAAATTTACTGGCTAATCTCTACAAAGAAATCCTAATACCAAAAATGCAAAATAGGAATAGTGAAGTGAACAGTGAACTAAATAGATAGATTGAAAAGGAGAGTTTTAATTTTATGGGACTTGATGTGATTTTTTTTTTTTTTTGTCAAGAATTGTTGGAATGTTGGTCGTTATTTGAGTAACCTCGTCTCATGTTTTTTTATTATATATATATATATATATATATATATATATATATATATATATATGATTAAAAGATTGATAAAATAAGTTACAATTCATCAGTTTACTGGATGAATAGATTTGTTCACTACTTTTATTTTGACTCTAAAAAAAAATCTCGCACATTGATTGTAATGACATAATTGAATTGAAGAACTAATTACCTAATTTTTCAATTAAACTGATCTGTCAAGTTTAATTTTTGAAATATTGGGTTTGAGTAAACCAAATAAAGTCCAGAAATGTACAATTGACCCTTCAAATGATGACCATGTTTTGAAGACTCAATAATAATTGAACAATTGAGGTAATTATAAGTATTAACTTTCAATTGGGGGTCAGAAATTAAATTGTCAGCATTTCTCTCATTCCTCTAATTTTCTAATTGTTGAACTATTAATTATTTAAAAAAAAATGTCCATGCTTAACTTTTTTGAAGTTTTTTTTTTTTTGGAAAATAAATAAAACAAAAAATACTATTACTTCCTGTTTACTCTCCGGCCGGTGGGTAGGTGGCTGTGAGGACTGAAAAATGGCGGCCGCTTGGCCCCACTCACAAACAACTCAGATCTCCATTTCAATAGCTGTCAATGTGAATCCATTTTGATCCCTTTCTTGCATCTTCTTCTGTATCTTCTTTTAGTTTTATTTATTTATTATCCACTCAAAAACGCAATCCCACCTATTAAAATCTATAAAATTTAAAGTCATATTTGACATTTTTTCAAGAAAAAAAATTTAAATTTATTTATTTATTTTTTATCAATTTAAATAATTATTTTTTATTTTTTTTTCTCATAAATTACTATTCATTTTCTTTCTCACAACTTTCTAATCATTATTTTTTATCAATCATAATATCATCAGTATTTTTTTCAATTTATTTTCTTTTTCATTTATTTTTTATTTAATTTCTCACTGTTTAATCAATATAAAAATTATTTTTTAAAAAAAAATTTCTTTCCAAATATTCTCTTAATTTACTTTCAGTTTTATTTAAATGGTTTGATTCTTTAATATTTTTCCACGTTTTGATCACACCTAACACTTATAAGACAATTAAATTGACTCGATAAAATAAGAAAGCTACAGTTACGGGTGGGTGTTGGAAGATGGAAGTGAAGCGCAGAACAGCGCGGACGCTGGTCTCAAGGCTGGGTTCCGTCTCCGAGCAGACCCGGGCGGAGGCTCTGGCGGAGATTCGCCTCCTCACCAAGCACGACTCTGACGTACGCCCCATCATCGCAGACGCCGGCGCCATCCCTTACTTGTCCGAGACCCTTTACTCCGCCTCCCACGACCACCAGGAGAACGCCGCCGCCACGCTCTTGAACCTCTCCATCTCCTCCCGGGACTCCCTCATGTCCACACGCGGCCTCCTCGACGCCCTCTCCCACGCTCTCCGCCACCACGCCACCTCGACCTCCCCCTCCGCCGTCCAGTCGGCCGCCGCCACGCTTCACAGCTTGCTTATTGTCGATTCCTACCGCCCTATCATTGGGTCCAAGCGGGACATCGTCTACTCCCTGATCGACATAATCAAGAAAACCGATTCCCCGGCGAGATCCATTAAGGACGCGTTGAAGGCTATGTTTGGCATCGCGCTTTATCCGCTGAATCGGTCGACCCTGATCGACCTCGGGGCCGTTCCGCCGTTGTTTTCGATTCTGTTGAAGGACGGGAGGGTGGGGATTGTGGAGGATGCGACGGCTGTGATTGCCCAAATGGCCGGGTGCGAGGAGAGCGAGGCAGAATTTGCTAAAATATCTGGGGTTAGGGTTTTGATGGACTTGTTGGATTTGGGGACGGGGTCTAGCGAGAGGATTAAGGAGAATGCCGTGGCGGCGCTGTTGAACTTGGTGAGAAGTGGAGGGGAGAGAGTGGCGAGGTTAGTGAGGGAAATGGGAGTGGATGTAGTGGAGGGAATCAAGGATGTTGCGGAGAATGGCAGCGAGAAAGGGAAGGATAAAGCCATTGCTTTGTTGAAGGTCATTGAGGGTGGAACTATCAATGGAGAATTTTCGGGTTAATATTCATTTGGCAAGTGATTTAGGAGCAATGACTGCCGTTGCAGTTGTGGAGATTTTGAGCTTACGCTTGCAAGCATGCTCGTTATGCGCCCGGGAGCCATTGCTTCATGTATAAATGTTGGAAACTAAAAAGTAGGGCTGGCTTGAGATCCTCAAGACCTTACTCACATCAGTAAGATCATAACTGGATGGTGTTTGCGAAGTTCCTTTTGTGTTAACTGCAAATTGGTACTTGTACAAAATAACTGTCTGATTTGTGCTCATAGAGTTGTAATTAGAAAGGCAAAAAAATAAGGTAATGGAATGAGAATGAGGTTACTACCATGTTATGATGTATTGCATGCTTAGACGTAGATTATCTAACAATTTCCATGGTGTGAAAAAAGAAAAAAAAAATTCCAGAGTTTGTGTCTCTTATTTTAGTGCATTAAATGAAGTTTTGTGTAAAGGCTTCTCTCTGTGTTGCTGAATTATGATTGTTTATTAGATTGTGTCATGGTGTTTTGATTCTATGTCAGGGAAGCCTTTAATGGCTTATTATGATAATAAACTCCTAAGTGTGCAATGAGACATGATACACTTTTTGAAGGGGGAGCCTTGGTGTATGCAAGGTTACCCCATTATAACTGGAGGTCACATTTTGGAGTCAGGAAACAGCCTCTCTGTAAAAACAGGGTTAAGTCTGCATTGATCCTTCCCTAGACCACCATTGTGGGAGCTGGGTGGCCCTATGGTGTATGGAACACTTTCCCCTGGTTTCTTGATTTGCTGTCATGGGCATGTCAAATTATATTCTTAAACAAGTAGCCAACCCATGTAAAACTACCACTGCGCTCAGTTATACGTGTGATTGGCAACATAATTCTACTATTCATAGAAATATAAATGGAGAAATTTTTAACCTTCGCAATAATCTCTATTTCTGCCTGATATACCTTGTTATTATGCCTCTTCTTTCCAGGGTTGATATGATGATTTTAACTTACCGCATCAAAATTGCATTCCTCATATTAAAATTGTAATCAACTCATTGTCATTTTATTGGCACTGCTATTTTTTGTTGATGTGTTGATTATTCATCATGTGATGTGAAGAATTCAGCTGCCTATTTTTATCTTTGTTGGGGGCAGATCCTAAATCCCTACCTTTTGTGTCATATGCATGTCTGCCTCTACATTATATCTGTGTAATTACAGTTTGCTCAATAATCTAGAACTTGATAATGCCCTCAGTACACTAGAATTTGACCAAGGTATTACTGTTTCCTGATCATATTCGTATGCTATTCAAGAAATGATCAAGAACTGGGAATCCTCGAAAAATTAAAATGGATAATTTGGAAGGGTTCCAGTGATTGTGTCAATGAGCTCCAGACCTTTAAGAGAAAAGCCTTTTATAACAATTGTGTGCTGTTTAGTGTGCTGCTCCACGTCCTGTCATCTTTGTACCCGACTGGGATTATGAAGATTGGGGGACATTCATTTGATTACTGAAATGAGAATTTGAGCTGGGCGTTTATGTTGCACTTTTTTTTTTTATTTACTAGTCACGTCATGGTAACTGCCATGATCTATTTTCTTTGTGTTATATTCCTTGCCTTATATTTGTTGATAAATAGTTATCTTATTTGGTTATCGTTGAATATCAGAAGTTAAAGGATCTATGTGTCATTGCCAGTCACAGTTGCACTTAATAGGAAAGTTAATTATCGGCTAAAATAACAATAAATGTGGCTATCAAATTAACAAGGAACCTGTAAATGCTTTTTTGGTGTTTTCTGCTTCAAAGGACCCCAAGTACTGGATGGACTTTTTTATGCTGCAGGTTGAGCTTATGTTTTGTGGGAATTTAGAATTCTAAAAATGATCTAGACGAGATAACTGTGTCTCTGTGTTAAAAAAAATATATATATGTAACTCTCTCTGAGTTTTTGTGTAATGTGATTCTTTTTTGTCTTTTCTTTTGGTGAACTGTGTATATGTGTTTCCCATGCATGTCAGTGTTACAATATTTGTGCAAATCACCACTTGAATTTGAAGTTGTTGCAAACTGAATTAGTCTGTTGTCTCTCTCTCTCTCACTCTCTTTCTCTCTCTCTCTCTCACTGTTGATTTGATAAAGAGGTTATCCCATTCAGAACACTTGGATCATTCAGTTTCTGAATTTTCTTGAATTATTGGAGACGCTGGTCCGCTTAGGAACAGTTCGTGTTCTTGAATTGATTAGAGTCCATGCCAAAGATAAAATAGCGTTTAGGTCCCTGACACAGTACTTTTATTGCCTGCTCTGTGTTTTTTTTTTTTTTTTTGGTTGTGTTTTTCCTTCAGTCCAAATAGCCTTCCTTGTTGAATGAAAACATAATTGGAGCAATGCTAATCTGTTGGAAATTTGAACATATTCTGTTATAACATTCTCGTTGCAAATTTTCCTAAAGATATGCTTCGGAACCCTGGCAGTTGGCTGTAAATTGGTGCGTAATACTAATGGAAGCCAAAACTTACGGGTATTTTCGATACGATATAATGGCTTATGACACTGAGATACCAGGTGGAGGTGGAAGTATATCTGAATTTTATTTTATGCGGACTGCTCCACTCTGTTGTTTGCAACATCAGGACTCACTTTTTGTGGTGTTGATACGTATAATTGCTCTGCTCTTAAGCATCAAATTTTGTACTGGAGCCAAAAAAACTCCGATATTTTCTACGATAGAAACTTCCAAGTTTTCTCACTGGTTAATTTGTTACCACAAGAAAGGAGTGGCTTCTTGTCTTCTGTAGCCAAGGTCGCAATAGAATCCTGTTTTTCTCTGACCCTTTTAGTTACTGAGCACAGATGAAAAAACAATTGCAGCTTTGCTATCAGGTTTCCTGGGTGTTCGGCAATGCTTTGTTTCATATTATTCTGTTGTGCGACCAATTTGGTTTTGAGAAAGCAGCTGGCACTACTTACTAGTATAAGCCGCAAAGAGTGCCTGCCGAGGACTTATATTGCATCTGGTCGTTTGCTGCAGGGCAGCCACACTTACAAATTATATATAATATCAAACAGATGAATGGAAACTATCAATAGGTTTCCGTTAACAATTATGCCCATTTTTCTGCAGACTTGTTCGTGGAATCTTTCATAAAATAAAAAGGTCAAAAGAGGGAAGCTCTAAATTTTGTATTCGTTTCCAAGACTGGTCTCAGTCAAAAGACTGGAAATATGTTTCCACTTTCTTTTTTTCTTTTCATTTTTTATGAAAACTAGAGCGTCAAAATTTGACCTGATCCAAATAAGATCTCTTTAACTCGTTAAAATTTGACTCAATTCAATTTGTATGTCATAAAAGTCGATGAATAGATCCGAATCTGAATGATTTCAATACAACATTTGAATGATTTAAATTTAAATTCTCATAGATGAAAAGTTATTATAATTGAAATTTAATGACCTAAAATGTGATATATCTAAAATTCGATGCATACACAATTTGGCGAACTTGAAAGCGATTAACGTAAATCAAGATGTGCCCAAACTCAAATTGACCTAAAACATGATGACCCGAAATTTAAGATATTTGAAACTTGAATGAACTGAGACATCGAACAACACAGCTCGAATCCAATGAAGCTGCCATTTGTCACATCTGGTGACTAGCTGGGACAATTTTGTTAAAATTTAATACTTGATTAGAAACCTTCGACAATTCAGGACGATTAAAAAAGCACATGAAAATATATGGATTATGGTTGATAATAGACTAGCTGAGAAAGAGAAGGGTTTTCCTCCCTTACGTGTTCGGTTTGTGCCAATAGAATTGAAGCGTAAAGCTTATCATTCCATTATCTATCTAGAAAGATTGAACCCAACCATTAAAAGCTATTCACTTCTTTTTTATTTTTTTATTTTTTCTTTTTCACAACTTTTCAATGCACCCCTTTCCTTATGCTTGTTATTAGAATTTCTTTGTCTCATTATGATTCTATTCAAGATTCTTGCCCGTAAAGCCTTGTCCCTTCAATCTCAAAGCGGTAGCACTGCTTTATATATATATATATATATCCATAGTGTTTTTTTAAGTTGTAAAGCAGTTCCCCACTTGGAGATTGAGATTGACAATATTCAAATTTAGAGACATATATAATACAAATGAAAGCATAATGTTTTTATCGTTTATTTTTGTGGCAAAATTCATAACAAATTATTTTATTGAAATCATAAAAACCTAAAATGATTAATGGCATAACAGTAGAGTGCCAAATTAATGAATTTGAAACAACAGGTTCCGAGTAGTATTTTTCTCAAACCACAGGATATCAAAGTGAAATTCTCTTTAATTCAAAAGTTGAACACTCTAGCGAGTAGAAGTAGATATCCCTTCAAAAATGGCTCTATATAATTCTATAATTGTGATACTGAGCCATCCAGGTTTGGTGAATCTAAAAATATAGAGCCAATTGTCAAAATACGAAATTTTGAATTAGCGAGTAATTCTATTTTGAATTATATATTTCTAGATTTAAAAAACGAAATTCAAAATTAATACAATTCTAAAAGAGGATCTCAATTGTCAAAATTAAAAGTCATATAGGTCTTAAAGAATAAATTAAATTAAATCCCAAAAAATTAAGATAAAAAAGAGGTATTAAAGCAAATTTAACTCAAATTTAATTTGAATAATATTTTAGAAAAAAAATTTAGTGACTTCAATTAAATAGTTTTAAAATAATTTTAAATTTAAGAAAAAGATAAAAAATAAATAAATAGTCAAATACCTGGTGAAACTATATAACTATTTTAAAGTTGTTTAAGTGAAGTCACGTAATATTACTCAATATTTTATCTATCATATAATTTTATGTTTAAGCAACTTGGTTTTCTATATAAGGGAGGATGTTATCTGATCCAGAGTAGGTTGCACGGACACGAATACGGTAAAATGGACATCGGCGATACGGATACGGGGATATGTCAATCTTCAAAAAATTAGGATACGGACAAGGTTATATATATGTGTGTGTATTTTAATTTTATTTGTTTTTGATCTATACGTATGAGATAGCAGAATCATCGTCATTAACAAGAGGAATAGAAGAAAAACCGAGTCTTTTTTATTTTTTTCTTCTTCTATTAGTTTTGAGAGCAATTTATCTGTAATTCTTTTTCGGATTGCTTGAGGCCTTCATTGATTTGTAAGCAATGTAAGTAATGCCACAACAAAAATTTCGAGTTTTGGTTTTGTTATTTCAATAAAACGAAGAATCTGATGAATTAAGTCGGCTAGTATCGAAAAAAAATCTAAATGATAAATTTCTTTTTTTATTATTTTTAAAAAAATTTAAAATAAAAATACTAAAATATCCTTAAATGTGTCCTATACGTGTCCGACACACCTCTTTCCCGTGTCAGACATGCGTGTCTGATTTTTTATTTTCAAAATTTTTTTGTTGGATACTTCTGAGCATGTCCGACACGTGTCCGAGACGTATCGGGTGCGTGTCCGTGTCCAACGCATGTCCGACACTTGCACGACTTTAATTTTAGAGTGCCTGTGCATCATAGAAGCTAGATATCGAATGGAACAGCGCTACTTGCGATCTATGAAAACAAAGATTTGATTTCATATTACTTTCAGTGCATTTAGAGTATTTAATAATAAATCTGAATTAAGTACCTCAGACTGATGTGCTAATCAAGATTCTCTAATAAGCAGGCATTTTATGTGCTCAAAGCTGTTTGATTTCTTGTCTTACCTAATAGTATGGCCCCATAACTACCAAAATTAAGCACCTTTGGTGACAAACACTTTGAGTGGTAAAGCACAATTGCCATCTTGCTATAATAATAAGAATAATAGCAACAATCAAGAGTTTATATAAAGAAAGCTATAGCTATTGCGCTGCCCCCCTCTAAAATTGCAATAGCCTAGTCTAATGAGCAATGAATCCACTGAAGTTTTCAAAAGGCAACAAAAAGGCAAAAAAAGCAAAGCTAGAAAAGGAGAAAAGACGATCCAAATGGGCAGCTGGCCAAAGGTCAAGTGACCGTAGCATATATGCCACTAGTGGTTGAAAATGTGGTGGTGGCAATTGGAAGAAGGCCCTCATCCAGTGCGATTACTCGGACATACAAACAAACGCTCGTCTCTTAGATTGAGTCGTTATAAAGTATGACCTTCGATCCGATGATGACAACAAAACGTTAATTTTAAATTTAATTTACTCAATTAAATCAAAGTATTCTTATCATTTTGTTATATTATGAATTAAGTTAGGAGTAAAATCTAAATGTTAATTTGTTATATGTATGAATAGAGTTTACTTGTTTGCAAGAACAGATATTCGCATACAATCATTTCTAAACGAAGCATTGGTGATACTGAAAGGAGAGAGTGGGTGGCAGAGCCATGTGACTGACCCACCAGCACCACCGCCCCCCTTCTTCCCTATTGCCATTGCTATTAGGCTAGTGGATTTCTTAGTTGGCTTCATATCAACGCTAACAGCCAAAATCACCCAACCACAACATTAGGACCAACATACCCAAAAACAAATCTATGATTCTAACCTCCCCCCCACTCAACCCATGAAGTCTCATAAGAAAAATAAAGTTAAGAGGTTACTATCATGAACTCATTTGAAAAATTGGAACCACTTTCTTTCTTTTATGTGGAAAATCTTTGGTGGGTGTGGCTTAAGCGAGATCAAAGTGGGATCAATATGATTGATATATACTGTCAGATGATTAAATTTAAAAAAATAAATTAATTAATAAATTAATAAATACTGTTAAATAAATTATATATTTATTTATATTTTTTCTGCATTTGTACTCATTTAGTGGTGTTTTTTTTTTGTTTTTTTTTTACGTATGGCTGCCTTTGCCCACTAATCCCCTACGCTACCCTCTACAAACCCTTTCCCCTCCAGTCCATGTTTCATTTCTCAAATGGCTAGTCGTCCTTTTCTCTTCCTTTTGTTGGCTAGACGGCCACTAACATTATTGCCCTTTCCTCTCTCTAATGCTCTACTCTCTCTTTCTCTCTAGTCCCTTGTTTTGAAGGTGAATACTATAGATGTTAGCAGCTGAGCTAAGGTAAAAAAATTTGGTTAGCATGGAGAGACATGGATAAGGAGGGCAACCAAGAAAACCCATCACTTCTCCCCAACAGCACTACTAACACCACCAAAGAAGAATCCCCAAGAAAACCTTTTGCAGGTGGTGGTGGTGGCGGTGGCGGTGGTGGCAGCGGTCTTGGCAGTGATAGGCTCAAAAGGGATGAATGGAGCGAGGGAGCGGTTTCAAGCTTACTTGAGGCCTATGAAAACAAGTGGATACTTAGAAACAGAGCCAAGCTGAAAGGCCATGATTGGGAGGATGTTGCCCGCCATGTTTCTTCTCGAGCTAACAGTACAAAGTCACCAAAGACACAAACTCAGTGCAAGAACAAGATTGAGTCCATGAAAAAGAGGTACAGATCAGAGTCTGCCGCAGCAGCAGATGCCTCCTCTTGGCCTCTGTATCCAAGACTTGATCTTTTACTACGCGGAAGTTCAGCTGTAGCAGCAGCAACTGCAAACCCGGTGGCCGTGGTACCACCACCACCACCACAGCAGCAGCAGCTGCAACCATCTCATCATGTAGCTTCTTCAATCAATCCTCCTTTGATGCTTTTGGAACCGTCTCCTCCGCTGGCAGTGGCACGAGTAGTACCTCCGCCAACTCAGGCCACTGCACCTCCTCCACCACCTACCCCAGTTGTTTTTGGAGCTGCAGAACAGAACTCACATGGGTCCAATGGTGTTGATGGGGAAGCAAAGGTGAGTGCAGAATTAAAGTAGCTAATCAATTAATCATCTTGTGATTCTATTAGCTAATCAGCCTGTCTTTAACCCATAAATTGAATTATTAAAAAAAAAAAAAAAGAACCGTCATTGGGTCATCATTGTTCATGTGAACAATTAGTCTCGTTGACTGTCAGTTTCTTTCGTGGGAGGTCTTAATTATGGACCACCAATTTCTCGGGGTGTTTTGAATGTTTAATCTAAAATTGCTTCTCAAAAGGCATAGACTTCTAGCTCCTGCATTAAATTGACTGATGGAAGCCTCCCCTAACTAGCTGGCAGCATGAAAGAAGAACTCTGAAGAAGCAATTGGCACACCTCTTTGGGCACATTTCAGAAGAATGTATCATTTGTTGTTCTAATTCTTGAAGTAAAGAATCCCATTTTTTGTCCCCTAGGTAGTAATAGATTAAGAAAATTTGGTCCAAATTATATGTTTGAATTCACTAGAATGAGGCTACAGATTTTGTACAATGGAGGAGAATTACCATGTTACTTAGTATTGTCCCAATAGACCTTCAGAAAAATAGACAAACAAGACGAAAGAAATGGAGAGAAGAAGAATCCCATCCAGTTCATGCCAAAACATGAACAGATTATTACTACAACAACAAATATCTGGCCTCTCCGTTCATTGATTTACATTTTAAGGGTGCTGCCCAAATAATAACTTTTTTCATGTGCTGCAATTTTGCAGCTGAATATATACTGATATCTGCATCAACATGCTTGTTATTTAGGGAGAAGGTGTGGGTGCCAGGTCATCGGACCATGTCTCGGACAAGAATGCCATTGACACAGATAGTAGCACTCCGGCCTTGTATAGCAATAAGGAAGGATTAGGGTCCAAGAAACTGAAGACGAAAATGGAGAAGATGAAGAAGAGGAGGAGAAAGGAAGAATGGGAAATATCAGATAGCATCAGGTGCCTAGCAGAGGTGGTTGTAAGATCAGAGAAAGCAAGGATGGAGACCATGAGAGAGTTGGAGAAAATGAGAATAGAAGCTGAGGCCAAGAGAAGTGAAATGGAGCTCAAGAGAACTGAGATCATAGCCAATACACAGCTGGAGATTGCCAAGCTCTTTGCTGCTGGTGGCACTAGTAATAAAGGCATTGATTCTTCCTTGAGAATTGGAAGAAATTGAAGACTAGATTAGACACTGCTGAACTCAATTTTAGTCTTTATATTTATATATAATATATATAATCTACAATGACTTGAGTATGTATTGACACCAAGGTTTTAAATCGCAAGAAAGATAGGCCGCCACAGGCAGGCTTCCTGATGATGGAGACAGCGAGTCATATTGTAGTTAAAGTCAATTGCAGTAATTGAAGTCAGTAGTGGTGGGGCTGCTATTCAAAACCTTAATTGAAATTGAGAGGGAAGAGAAGAGAACCTATTATTTATTTACATGATATTAAAATGGTAGTTTGGGGGGGGGGGGGGGGGGGGGGTGCGTGGGGGAGGGGGGGGGGGGGGTGTGTGTGGGGATGGCGGGGATCTAACTAATTTGTGGCAGGCTAAGTAGTGATGACAGAGTTGTGGGAGGTGAAAATAACATCCCTGTGCCCCATTGTTGTAATGTTCTGTCTCAATTAACAATGCAGAAATTTATATGCAGATAGCAGTAATTGCATGATGGTTTATGGGTTATCAAACTGCAACTTCATAGCAAGCTATATCTTAATTGGCTTAATCTATAGTTGTATTTTATCATCGTGCTCACTTTGGCCTTCATTTGATCTTCTAATCATGGTTTGATAAAAGACATTTTTTATCTGGTTCACTAGATGGCAAATGCCGAAACAAAGGGATAAGGGATGAGAGATGTAAGAGTTGAACCTTTAATTATTCTTTCCTAGATACAAAGTTCATAAATCAATTAAATTAAACAATCCGTCTAATAAAAGAAGGCTTTTGTGTTCAAGTCTTTATAGAATTATGTTAATGTGTGTCCAAATGAGTTTATTTGCGTTTAAAGTAATTCCAACTCCCCATTTTGGTAAAAACAGGTAATACATGCAGGATTGGAGAAATCTAACACACATCCATGTGAGATCTTGAGACCTTTCAAGTGTTACAATAAGATAACATATATTAATAAATAATACTAGGTATATGATAGAAAAAAAGTTTTATGGACATAAAAAAACTAACACAATTGCATGAAATAACAAATTACTAAATATAATCAAATTGAAACTTTATATGTGTTCGTTCACAGAATCTATGTAATATATCTACACAATTTATCATATAGATACTGATCAGTCTGACTATTGTTTTGTAAAAAAGGTTCACAAAGGCAAAATGTCAATACGTAGAGAAGAAAAAGTAAGTTTGATGGTGACATCCACAAAAAATTTACAGTAGGCCCGTCTGTGAACTAAAACGAAAGTTGGGAGCATAGAAAGTTGGTAGGAGGAGAGGAATCAGAGTGGAAAATCCTCATGACTTGTGTTTGGGAGTATGTGCCACAAATGGAAGGGAGGAAAATATTTCCTCCGGGCTCACCGCAAACCATTTCCCATAGTTTTGAAAGGAAAAACGCCAATCACTCCTGGACTTTGTTTAAAGATAATTAACTTTTTTTTATTAAGAATTACAATCCTATTATAAAAGCCAAAAAATTCTCTTTCATTTGACATAAAGCATTTGTAATCTTACACATATTATTTTTGTAACTCATACTTTTGACTCATTTCTAAACAAAAAAAATAAATTATTTTTGTTTTCCTCATATTATACTCTCCTGAATACAAAATTGGTAAAAAATTTTCTTTTTTCTAACATTCATTCCTCGCATTTTCTTTACCCTCATTTTCCTTTCTTCATTTTCTTTTTTTTTGAGTAAGTAATTATAATTTTTAGCAACTTCTCACTTTCACGTTTTTGGTTTCTCTTATCAATAAAATATGAAGAAAGTTATTTAATATAAATAAATTGTCAATATAATGAAAGAATTTGAAGAAAGTTATTTAACAAAAATAATTTGTCAATATAATGAAAGAATTTATAAATTAATAACGAAATCAAGTCACATTTTAGCATCTATTGTACGGATGATTTTATTACAAAAATGACAATCAATTTTTTTGAAAATGCTTTTAATAAATAAAATAGTTAAACAATATTATTGATTTAACAGAGAAAAAAATGTGAGTATATTATATGTTTTATCATTTAATTACAATAAGTTTTATTTGTATTTATGTTTAAAGTTGTCTAAATACTTTTATGATGTTGTTATAAGTTACAGACCCGTGTGTAATTTAGGTAGAAAAGACTAGTTTTGATATAGTTTATAAAATTCGATAGTTTTCATAATTTGTATGCAATTTCTATTCAATATAGATTGGAGCCATGGGCATAACAATAGCATGCTACCCAATTCCCGAAAACAATGTTTATACGTTTATCTATTTATTTTTTGAGTAAGATTACAAATCAGAACATTTTGAGCAAAACGGGGAAAGGGGGCTGAAAATAATAAATTCATGAAAGATTCTGCAATAATAAATTAATATAAAAAAAAAGATTTATACTGGGGTCAGTGACATGTATCATGTAAGCCATAAGGGACAAAGTTCCAGAATTATAAATTGCAAAAAAGATGAACAATGAGAAATGCACAATGATGAGGGAGGCATTTGCCCGGTTAGTCTGGGGAGTGTCCTTCAATGCTCAACTAGGGGTCCTGAGTACCTCATCCTCTACCTCCTGCCAAGGGGCTCCAATAATCAGTAGATTACCAAACAAAAAAAAAAATAGAGAGGGAGATTAACAATCACGTAAATAACATATAAAGAGTTCATTTGATACACAAAGTATTCCCCACTTTAGTATAGAGATAGAGAGAGAGTAGACGTATATGTATATAGTTTTTTCCTTACATTTTTACAAAGAAAATATTTTCACGACTCGACCTAAAGTTATAAAAAAATCAACTCAACCGTTACGCAGATATCATATCATATGTGCCTTAACAATCATCTAAAGCTATGCCACGAAGTCAGCATTTTGACAGCCCAACCGCAAAATGGTTTGCATCTCTTCTTCTATGCAGATATGCAATACCACCAGATAATATCACGGGATGTTATAGCAATTTCTATCAATTAATATCACTTTATCAATCATTAATCTTTTTGTAATAAGCCCAAAAAATTCTATTTTCTCAATTCATGAGTGCCAGGAAATAAGTAGCAGACATCCAGGGAATCGCTTCTGCTTCTTGTTTAAGGCACCAAAAAGGCAAATATGTATGTATCACTATCAATTAGTAGCATTCTGTGTGAGTCACGCCTTTTTTTTTTTTTAAAAAAAGTCTCCGGGCAAAAACAATGCAGATCGAATTCGAAAAGGTTCAGATGTTAGATTTCTTACACAAGAACGTCATTATTAAACGTCAATTTTAGATCTTAAAACTGAATATTTTCTTGTAAATAATATTATAAATAACATACTAAATTAGTAGAAGCCAAGACCATTAATGATGCATTTGAGAATTATTTTACTTAATTTTTAATTTTTTTAAAAAATATTAATTTTTATTAAATGATAAAAATTATTATATTTGAGATTTTTTTTTATAAATGTCAATATTAAAGAAAACTGAAGTGAAAAAAATATTATTTAAGAATACTTGAAAAAAAATTATTGAAATTATATAAATATTAATAAATTAAATTAACATATCTAATTCATGTGTCAAGTAAAAAAAATAATAGTAAAATTATATAAATATGTTTTAAGGATAATTTAGTCCATATAAATTATTATTAATATTAAAAAGTGAAAAGTAATCTAAAAAGCAGCAAAAAGAAGTTCAGATCTGTTTTTCAATCAGCTGCTGTTAAGAAGTCAAATAAGAAAATAAACAGAATCAAACAGCAATACTAAAAAATTTACCAAATGTCTATCTTCCTACTTTTTCAAAATGAAACGCAAATACACCCCTTCAAGAGCTAACCTAAACACCCCCTTAATGTACTAACTGATTTCTCTTCCCTTATTTTTAAGGTAATCACACACTTTTAAATAAATTTTTAGTGTGTGTTAGGAAGAGAGATAATACTTAGACCTAATTTATTATGTTCATTAGATATTGAAATCAACAATCGAAATTGGTTACCTTAATTTACGCAATAATATATAAATTATCTCCTTGTAAATCGTGTTACATTCTAATTGATTCAATTCAGTCCTAATTGGGCATATTATTTAAAACTTCTAAAGGCAGTCTTCCTTCATTTGCTGTAGGCAGCATCACCTGTTTCATTGAAGCATCTCACATTGTTGATAACTTGAAATAAAGGCGGACTTTTACTAGCCTCTATGTATATATATTTCATGGGATATAAATTTAAGTACGTTGTCTGCAAATTTTAAGAAAGTCATATGCCAAATATAATTAACTCCTAATTTTAGTATGTCAAATATAATTTTCTGATTGGAGAAACCTGTGATCGTTTTGTAATATTATAAAGCTTCGGAATCAGACACTAATTTCTACAATCAAGCTGCAATATCACTCAGCCTTCCAATTCTCAACTTCACGTACGAGACATATCAACAAAATGGTTCACCTCTCTCTCTTTCCATGAAAAGAAATTTCAGGATACGACTTGAGCTCACTGCTGTGCTCATTGGCCGAATGACTTTCAATAATCGCCTTATATATTTGCCTAGTAGATTTCTGTCAACGGTTTCTTCCTAAAATGCACTGACACTTTTAAAATATTGCGTATCCATATTGATCACATATGTTGGACTAGACACTTTTTAGATATATATTGGATACTCCAACTTAACAAAAAATAAAAATAAAAAATTTTAGACATTTGTATTTGATACTTTTAATTTACGTGTTGGACGCATCTACTATACGTGTTTGAAACTTTTGATACATGTGTTTGATATTTTTAATTAATATGTTCATATATATATATATATATATATATGACATAATTTTTAAGAAATTATAAATTATAATAGTTAATTCATTCAAAAAATGTAAAGTAATTAAAATAATTAATAAAATAACAAATATTTGTTACTTACAATTTTTTTTACTATCAACTATCCATTGGTATTTTTATTAGAAAAAATTATTATGTGTATAATCTTTAATAAATTTGAAATTAAATTACTATCCAATTTAAAAAAATTGGTATCTTCCGCAAGGATTTTGGGGATACATCCAAAAAAGTCTCACCATTGTAGAAACCAATTAAGAATGTATTCGAGTTTAAATGAACTGTCAAAATAGGTGAGTCAAGTATGGCTTCGTTTAGAATTCTGGTAATAAAACATATTGAACCCGGCTTGTTTATAATCCTAATAAGAGAAGGTGAAATTCCTATTAGGATCATTTTCAAATTCAACGGCTTCCAAAAGAAATGGAGAACCGTATTGTTTATGATGGAGAAGGTTTATAATTTGGCAAGTAGAAAAGGCATAGTCTTTGGAAGGATCAAAAACTGTGTCTGAGATGATTTGATACTTGCCATCTTTTTTAATTTGGTAGTTAAATTTGAATTTGACTAAGGCAGGAGTGGTTTGAGAAAGAATATCATACATATATATATATATATTCTTAACAAAATATTCTTACATCATAAAATATTGTAATAATTATTATAAATTATATGTTAAAAAAATAAATTTATTAAAAATATTTAAATTACATATATAACATTAAATATTTATTTTATAATTGTATTCACGTTATACTCATATCTTAATTTTTTTAAAATTTGCATGTCTTTGCATTTGTGTCATGTAACATCCATATCTCGTGCATCTTAGGTTAGGATGCGCATTGTTAGCGTTACATCTAAAAATAGAGGTAGATATTGTGACATTTAAATAGATTATGCCCTGTCGCTGCACCTCAGCGGCAGATTATGACCTGTCGCTGCATCTCCGCGGCTGAAGGACTATTTATGCTGAGACGCAGTCATGAGATTATAATTTATTAATATTATAATTAAGTGTAACCAAAATTTGTTGAATTTAATAATATTTTAACGTTAAATATGTTTTTAAGTTATTAGATAATATACGACAAATAAAGTTAGTTTGATCTAAATCAAAAAAATTTTATAAGTCATATATTCTCGATCATTTATTTTTGTAAAAAAAAAAAGATTGTGCACGGTATAAATTTTTCTGTTTTTAATTCGATAGTAATATTCATGTTTTCTTTTACTCAAAAAAAAAAAAAAATATTCATGTTTTCCTTTTCTTGACGTCGCCCCACCCCCCCCCCACCAAAAAAAGAAAAGAAAAAGGAAAAAGGAAAAAAGGAAAGAGAGAAAAGAAAAGAAAAAACAGTCTTCAACGATTGAGTAAGACCGATTGGCCGCCGGCGAAGTGCGTTTTCGGTGAGGCGCCGCGCAGTAGAGGAGAGACCAAATGTCCCAGTGCTCCATGCGCTGGCGCTGTGGCCGGTCATCGGCGGAAAATGGGTATGCTTTTCGATTGAGATGACGGTGACAGAGGGAGTATTAGCAGTAGTCAGTAATAGCCCCCCAGATTTTATGATTGTATAAATTATCATTGGCTTGCCTGATTGTATCGTTTTTCTTCGAATATGAACTTCAGTTCGTGTGTTCTGTAAGGCTTTTTTGGTTGAAAAATGGTTATTGCATGCATTCGAAGTTCTCTGCTTTTTCTGCTACAAAAGCGTTTTCTGCAATCATCTACAGCAGTTCCTCCTGCTTCTTCTTCTTCTTTTACTGTTCAATTCCTCGTTAACTCTTGTGGGCTTTCCTTAGAATCTGCTGTTTCAACCTCCAAAAAGTTTGAGCTCCATGAAAGGAACGCCCAAAAGCCTCAGGACGTGATTTTGTTCCTTAGGTCTCATGGTTTTGACGATGCCCATTTGGCCAAATTGGTTGAAAAGCGTCCCCAGGTCCTCCATTGCAGAATAGAAAATAATCTCAGGCCCAAATTTAACTTCTTTATTGAGAATGGCTTTGTGGGTCGACTTCTGCATAACCTTATCTTATCAAATCCCAGATTATTGCGTAGGTCTTTAGATTCTAATATTAAGCCATCTTTTGAGTTTTTGAGGGGCTTTATTGATAGTAATGAGAAAATTGTTGTTGCAAGTAAGAATTCTCCGTGGTTGCTAGCAAATGATTTGGAGCCTAGATTTAAGCCAAACATAGAATTTCTATTGAAAGAGGGAGTGCCTGCAAAGAGAATCTCATGGTTGATTGTGAACTGCCCAAGAGCTGTATTAACGGTGCATGATAAAATGGTTGATGCAGTGAAAGCTGTCAAGAATTTGGGCCTCGAACCAGAAGCCCCTGCATTTACCGATGCTGTTAGAGTAATGTTATCTGTTAGTGAGCCATATTTGAGGAAGAAAATGGAAGTTCTCGAGAGTATGGGATGGACTGAAGAGGAGATTCTCTTGATCTTCAAGCGAAAACCACATTTGCTGAAATATTCAGAGGACAAACTTAGGAGTGGGCTGGTCTTCTATGCAAATAATTTGAACTGGGGGCCACAGACTATCATTGCCTATCCCTTTCTCCTCACGTATTCTCTTGACAAAAGGATTCGTCCAAGGTATAATATCCTAAAGGTTTTGGAGTCAAAGAAGCTGATCGAAGTGGATGAGAAGATTGCATCTTTCCTAAATATGAGTGAGGATTCTTTCTTGAAGTACTTTGTTATGAAGTATGCGAATGAAGTTCCGGGCTTGTTGGAGCTATACTTGGAACAAACGACGCAGAAGAAATAAATATTTAAGAATAAAGGAATAAGGTAGAATTTCATCCCAAAAAAAATAACTTAATTTAATTTCTTTTGGCATCCTTCTTTTCAATTATATGTAGTTTAAGTATTTATTAGTATCGATTGGTGTTGTCCAAATTATTGTTGGACTGTTTTGTGGACTATTCTCAACTGTTGTTTGAATGCCTCGCAGAGAGCAGTTTTGGGACAGATTCTCTCGCTGTTTGTGCTCATGATCAATTTTACCATTGGTTTTATCATATTTCGTATATACTGAAGAGATGGTTTCTGATTTTTTTTGTTTTTTCCAATATAGAACCCATTGGTGATGAGTGTGGGAATAATGGTTAACCCATGTACATTCTTTGGACATCTAGTTCATTTGGCTTTTTGTTACTTACTGATGTTTAAAACTATGGCATTTACCTGAGCATTTACAAAATATGGATTTGCATATTAATGTTTGAAGGGGTTTGGGCCTTTGGGTTTTATATTTAGTTTAGTTCACTAATGACATTGTGTCTTGGAGGGCAAAGTTGTTTGTTGTTCAATCCTAACAATATATATCTGCTCAAGCGCTTGAGCACGCTCATGCACGCACACTCACATGTGCACACATGTGCCTTTCTAGCAGTGGTTACTGGTTAGTAAAGGAAAAGTACAAAAAAGTTGTTCCAGGATTCTGTGAACGTGTTCGACTACCATGGGGCGATTTTACTACCAAGTATGCCCGACCATGTTATACAGTATTGCTTGACTTGTTTCCCACTTTTTTTTCTTTAATGTTTATGATTTACTATATGACAGAGGACTTACTATGCGACTAGGTCTTACAGAAGACTTACCATACAACAGAACGCAATGGTGAGAATAGATTTATGTAACTGACCCCAATTAATTTGGGATTGAGGCTCTGTTGTTGTTGTTGTTGTTGTTGTTTATGATTTATGGTTTCTTGATTGAAAACTGCTAACTAAGATTAGCATGCAAGGCTAATAAAGCTTTTGGACGCTGGTCTGAAGACTGATTTACTAACTCTAGAATCAAGGTTAAATTATATTCTCCTTTCCATATTCCAGGTAAAATGAAGCTTTGGGTTAAATTCACTCGTACATCTTGTGATTTGCATGCATTCTTCAAGTCGCATAGTTTGAATGTAACATCCTGAGAATTGATTCCTTAATTAGTATACGAGATGGTGTCACTGATGCGATGGTTTTGGGCCCATTTGGACAAATAATTGATTACCTTTTTTCCTACATTGAATTCAGGATCTTAACAGATGTGGGGCAAGGGATTTGTGGCAAAACTCCAAAAAGCATTAATTATGATTTGCCCTGTCAATCTGTATATCTTTTACTAATAGGAATG
This sequence comes from Carallia pectinifolia, assembly GCA_037832335.1. Taxonomy (NCBI): domain Eukaryota; kingdom Viridiplantae; phylum Streptophyta; class Magnoliopsida; order Malpighiales; family Rhizophoraceae; genus Carallia; species Carallia pectinifolia. Next base: position 36,082,692 of record CM075453.1, read on the forward strand.
GTGCTGAACTATAATTCTCTGTAGTTATCAACTTTTGTTATGATTTCTAGTATATCCGCACCTTTGAGCTACTGATATCTATCTGTTGGTTCCATGATAAATTTTATCAGAAAATTTGAATAGATTGACAACTAGGGAGTTTCCAAGGGCTATTTGGTTTTGTGTTTAGTATGAATCTCTGGCTTTGATCTAGAGTGAATGGGTTTGTATCTGGGTTTCTTGTCAAAGAAATGATTACCATATTGCCACTGTCAAGTTCATTTTCATCTTTGCTTATACATTTCCTACCTTGATGATATATTCAAGAAGCAGGTGCAGCAATTGTTTATAGGGTGACTCAAATAGCTTGAAGGATGGCAAATCATCTTGTAAAGTTAAACCCCCACAACCCCCCCCTCCCCCCCCACTCCCCAAAGGGGGATTTGACGGATGCTAGGACAGCGGGAGGAGCAGCCAATATTTGCTCGCTTTGGGTGTGGGAGCCACAAGAATCACCACTGGATCAGATTCAGAGCTATTGATGATACTGTTGAAGAATGCCCTTGTGAGATTGACACTATCATCAAAGAGAAAAAAAAAAAAAAAAAGGAATCCAATTTAGACCCATTGGAGCATGTATGTTACTATGTTATTACAAGGATTAATCACTTTTGAACCAAAAAAAAAAAAAAAGTGACAAGGATTAATCACTCATAGTAGGGGTGTTCATGATGAAAACGAGCTCAAAAGTTAAAGTTATAATAAATTGAAAATCGAAATTGAATTGAACATTCCCACTGACCCATTTTGGTCAATTAAAAAGTTTGGTGTAGCTCAGTTTTCAAAATGAAATTAGATTGATACTTGATTCCATTAAATTCAATTCTATTTTAATTAATTTATATTGACATATTTATTTTTTTTATTTGATCCATTATGCGGAAACTCAAATCTTTAACCCTCTCCAAAAGAAATGAGGATTAATGTACAGAATCCATACTGAAGGATAATATTATTTGTACCAGGCATAATGGACAATCTTTAGAGAGAAACTAACCAATATCAATGTTCTTCTTCATATATGTATATATATATGGTTCTTTCGCAGAAAAAATAAGTAAAAATTGGATGAAGTGGGAGCGACTTGCAAGCTCTAAAATCTCCAGCTAGCATGTGAAGTAGCTGATTTGCTGTTGTCTTAGCTATTGTTGGAAACTGTGATGGCTACAGCTCATAATGATATTGAACGACACCGAAAGAGGATGGCAATTGGCTAGTAATAAAAGAAAGAAGCGACTTTCCAAAGTATATATGCCTATGTGGCTTTCATCATTTACGCAGCTTTCAAGATCCCAAAGATCATATGTGAATATTTGAAAGATTGGCTAAGCAGTGACCTCATTCAAGTGTACGTACCAATTAATTTAGATGTTGAGCTTTTATCAGGCAGATAATATATTAAGGGATCCGTTACATGTTCGGAGAAAATTTCCGAAAGAAATGTCCATTATGCAATATGTTAAATTATTCACATATTGGCAAACCGAATTTAGGCATAATCTTGCTTCCAAAAAGTTTGGGAGAAAGGCGCCATTGTGTATATCGTTTTGCAAACAAAGGGGCCTTCTTACATGTCTTTGTCTATGCCCCTAACTTCAGACTTGCTTAGATTGTGCACTAATCCTCTTTTTTTGTTTTTTTTTTGAAGTTGGACTAGTGAGGGTATTAAACTACTGGTGAAGTAGGACGAATGAACTCGAGATCTCATTCTAAATTTTGAATTAGGTGGCTGCTGATTATATCTATCGGGTCCATTATATGGCCAAACAAAAATTTTGATTAAATAATGTTCATATTACAATTAACAGTATATTTTGTGTGATTACAATTAAAAAATGTGAACTGAAAAAAAATATATTATTTTTTACACATTTTATTATTATTATGATTGTATACCATTAATTACAATATGAATACTATTCAGCTAAAATGTCGTTTGGCCATAAACAATTACTGGTGTCTATAATGGTTTATATTTCTTTGTCTTTCGTTGGGCTGCAAACAATGGGTATTTATGGGACATAGTCATTATCTCTATAGGCTTAACTCTTGATTTTGGTGCAATTTTAGTTTGACCTATGTTATTATAGACTTATGACGTGAATACAAGTGTGTTCATGCAGTTTTCGTCACACTTAAGAGAACAACAAAATTTTTATCTCGCTATCATTATATTTCTCCTCTAACGTATATAGAGAAAGACAAAACGACAAGTAGGTTGAGAATTTGAATTCTAATATATATGAAGTTTATTTTCTTTCTAATTTTTGGATATGATACAATTCTTTTTCTAAAGAAATTGGAACAGATAGATGGTGATTCTTTTGCTTTGAACCTCAAATAAAGGTGTGTAAGGGATTTTTTTTATTTTTTTGGAATGAAGAACAGATTGTTTGGAAATTTTAATCCTAAAGGTAGATAAATGGAACTCTAGCAACTCCATGATTGAGAGTACCCCGTTTGCGCTATCTCCCACTTGCTAAGTCATAGTCACCGGCCGAAAAGTACTGGCCCCACCTTTGGCATAATTCATCACAAGACCCCAAGTTACTTGCACATGCCATGAGTGAGTATGACAAGGGAAGAAAAAGGTTACACTCTGAACGAGTCGAGTTACGTAGACCAGACAGGAAAAGAAGACAGGTTTATGTGGCAGGAGTGGGTTATGCGCAAGAACAACACTTTTTTTGGTTTTTTTTTTTTTTTACTGAAAATCTTTAGTATGTGCACATAGGATAAGAAAAATGTGTCGTGCAAACTTGTTTAACGATTGTGTAAGTAAATAACAATTTTTTTTAAAGATTGTATACATATTTTTGTCTTCATCTCACACATCTTATCTTAATTATATACACATCATAAATTTTTCAAAAAAAAAATCACGGCATAAGATCTGTATAAGACTCACGCTGTGATTTCAATCCGTCTCATTTCCTTATCTTCTCATCCTATCTGTATAATTCTTTTGATTCTGAAAATTACTTTTACAAAACCTTCAAAAAATTTTCATGACAACTAACAATTTTTCCTGTTTTGGTTACTTTTTATTTTCTTGTATATATTTGTCAAACTTTTCCACCATTTGAAGCTAAACTTTGCTTCTCTCTCTCTCTCTCTCTCTCTTTTGTGAACAAAAGTTTGCTTCTCATTCTTTCAGAAGATGTAGTTAACATTTATTTTCATAAAGTTTCAATTACTTAATTTTGGACTATGTCAAAAAAAAAACATATTTTTACTTATTCAATTCCCCTAAAATTACCCATCACTCTCTAAAATATCCTTTTCTCTTCTACCTCTCATTCATCCACCAGCATTCCCAACCGGCCTCCCTTGTAATTACCCACACTAGCTGGGAAAAAACATATTGTAGGATAGCATAAGATATGTCATTCTTATCCTATGGTGTTCCATATTTAGTAAATTATTGGGATAGAATAATATAGGATTGTTATTCCATATTAGTGCTATCTCATATATTCTTATAGGTTTATGAGATAGACTTCCCATGATATGAGCTAAGTCTATTTTTCGAAACATTCTCTGTATAAAAACTATAATAATAATAATCAAAAACTCAACTCACATCTCTACTCTTTGCACTACTTTAACCACGGCACCATTGTCGTTGTCGGCCCCAACTCCCTCTCTTTCATTTGTCTTCCTCTCTCTCTCTCTCCCTTTATCCCCTCAATATCTCTCCCTCTGTCTCCCCAATCTTTCTTCCTCTCTCTCCCATCTCTCACCCCCATCTCTTTCTCTCCAATCTCTCTCCTTTTTCCTCCCCCATCACTCTCCCTCTTTCTTTTTCTCCAATCTCTCTCCCTCTCTCCCATCTCTCTTCTCCATCTCTCTCCCTCTCTCTCATTTCTCTCTCTCATTGCTCTCCTTCTCTCTCCTCTCTCTCCCTCCCAATTTTGATGCTTAGTTTATATAATCTAGGCATATTTAGATGACCATTAAAAATTTATTTAATAAATATTTTGCATAATTAGTAAGAATTTAAAATTTTCATAAAAATTCTAAAGTTAGTAACAAGTAAAATAAAATGATTTTAATTTATTTATTTACTTATTTGTTATAAAAATAGTTAAAATAAATAATAAAAAAATTAATTACTCTAAAAAGATGATAAAGTTATTATAACACACTATATTACTTAGTTATTCTAAGTTACTAAGTGCTATCCAGACATAATATACGATAATAATATAATCTATCTATATTATGATATGCTATACTGTATTATATATTGTCTTATCTTATACTCTCCAGTCTTCATCCATTATTATCCCTTGTCATCGCATGTCTATCTATGCCAATCTGAGACTCGCACATGTCCATTAGTGGATATCTATCTACGAAATGCTTTACTATTTCTTTTCTTTTCGTCGGAAAATGTACGTGGACACAGAAAAAAGTCTAACCCCGAACAAACGTTTAGTTATTAATTAATTGTTTTGTACAATTAAATAATTAATATATGTAACAAAAATGAACGTAATTCTCATCAGTTTTTTGTTACAGTTATCAATCATCTGATTGCACAAAAATAATTAGTTAGCGTCAGTTTTTTCCTACATTTACGTAACAACACTCTTCTATTTTTGTATTTTCCAATTTAACAACAGTTTGCCTATTTATCTAATAGAACTAATTAGGCATCCAACTAGTAATATTGATATATTAACATATTTGAAACTTCCGTGAGAATGAAGGTTAAGGGTTCTAACTTTAACCTCCCCATCTGTCCTTTTCTTTTAAATCAGTTGGTCTAAGTTTAGGATATTAAAAATAAAATGATTTAAAACTAGGCTACCTTCACGTTAAAACTTAAAATTTTGGTTATAACTTTACGGTTAGAAGTTAAAACCTTCACTATCAGCTATAGACTTGCCATGTGAAACTAAAAAGTCTACAATTGCCACTACTTCTGAATTCTGATTAAGCACTGAGTAATCAACAACAAGGACTACGACATCAACAACAACAGAAATAAATATATAATAGTTTGTGGATCGAGATCATTGAAATATTGGAATATACTGGATACTATAGCGTCAATTTTACTATTCGGACATGGATTGGTTGACGCGAAGCCATGCGCAATCAGTTGTCATTGTTATATATATGTACACTAGCGCCCAATTGACGTTGACGGTGGCAACTTGTGAGTTGTGTCGAATGAATATCAGTGTGTGAGCTAGGGATGAAGTTCTATTGATTTCATTCCGAAACTCGAATAATCCAATTGAAAGCGATCCGATCCGCCCATTTGCCACTTTACAAAAAGGTAAAAAGTATATAACTCAATTGACAGAGGAATAAGTAGGAGAAATAAATTTAAAAATTCATAAAAATTTAGGCCTCATTTTGGCCTTATTCCTACAAAAAAGTAAGAAAAATACTATGCTCTATCAATTTGTCAAAAAAAAAAAAAAACAAACAAAAGGAAATAAGGAAATAAAGAACCCATAGTTCTGAAAATAGCTTTACATATATATATATATATATATGTAATTTGCCTCAAATGGCACAAAATTTCTGGAGCCGGCGCTAATGTTTTTGGCGATGTTATGACCAGTCCTAAAATGACACAAGATAATTGCAAACTAGGCTATGGCGCTATTAAAAGAGTCAGACAACCAAATATTATTCTTTCAAATTAATATGAATGCTACAGAATAAGATATGCCGAAGATTGCTCTCATCGCCACCACATTCAATATCCAAATAAAGGCGCTTGTTAATTTTTTCTACTTTTTTCGTAAATAAAATTTATTCATAATTTTACAATAAACAAATCTTTTTTTATTTTAAATATACCTCACTTATCGCATGATATAGATCATAACTAAATTATATTCACTAAAAAAATAAGTTAAATTTGAAATCCCTTAAAAATAAACTCTATCTCAGCTTTATATTGCACCGATATTTAGGGTATCTCAAGAAATGAGACCACATCCACACTAAATGGATATGTGAACAATCGTTGGGAACTCTCAAATTCTTGGGACTAGCTTCTTTGCAAAAGGGGTGGCTTATGAATTATGATATCAAATTGTGTTGATTGATCGGCTACGTAAGGCAACTAGGGGATGCCTTAATTTTTTTTTACACAAATTATGATTAGTGATTAGTCATATTAATGTTAGAATGAATGGATGAAGCAGGCCAAAAATACTACACGAAGTACAAACACCCTAACTCGCTTCGCTTAAGTGGGCAATCGTCGGTACAAGAGGCAATGTCTAAGTGGCCAACTCGGTTAACCGGGGATACATCGAATGCATCAGATGAGTTACAAAGAAAGCCGTAACAAGGTTAAAGCGACAGAGAGAGGGAGAGAGAGAAATGGGGAGAGAGATTGACTGCAATTTGGCTGGCCTGCAATGACAGCGCATTAACATTGCTAGCTACCTACTGGGGTTGGCCTACAGTACAAACAATGGCAGTGCATTGACATGTGGGGTGGGGTGGGGTGGGATTGAATATATACGCATGCCTTAGTACTAATCTCAAGCTGTCAAATATAAATGCACTGTGCAGTACACTCTGCATATTCAAACAACAATAACAACTTGGCAGTTCTTGTAAAGGCCCTATCATATCATAAATTGCACTCAAACAACCCTCTCTCTCCCTTCTATCTCACTCTATAAAAAAAAAAAAAAAAGTCGTGAATTGAGAGGCAAAATACTTTGTCTCGAGATTTTGTTTTGATTTATATTTAAAAACTAATTAATTATTAATTTTTTATAATTATATTAATAAAAAAATAATAAAATATTTCTTATCGTTTAATTTTTTTGTTGTATAAAATGTATATATAGTTAAAAAATTAATAATCTCTTATTGTAGATGCCGAAACAACTTAATATAAACAATTTCTTCAGTTCCAAAATTTTACCAATAAAATAAAGATACAAGCTGTGCTGTGCTGCGCTATGCTAAAGGGTATATTTGAATGGGCAAGTGAGACAAATAAATCATTGTCTTGGATCACGCGCTTGATTGGTAGCTTTCACGTTTTTCACAGACGATAAAAGATAAGAGAAGGGTGATCGATGGTATATAATCAATCAACTTATCCTCTCTGCTTCCCTCACTGTCATTGCAAATCGTTTTCTAGGACTCTGCAAGCACCCTCCTTTGCATGCTTGTCTTGACTTCCTCTCGGAATTAGGAAAAAGTGCAGTACATTATTTAAATAATTTTAAAATAATTATATAATTTTATTATTAATATTTAATTATTTTTTATTTTTTATTTTTTTATTTTTTTTAATTTAATTATTTAACAACTCATATCATTTTACAAATATTTTAAAATTATCTACATAAAACTACTTAATATTAGTCTTAATATTAGTTTTTGCAGTTTTGGTTGAACTTGGCGTGTAGAGATATTAAAAAGTCAAGTTGGATCGAGTTTCGGTTAGGTCGTTTTTAGTTCATGTCATTTTTTGTTAGATTACTTTCAGGTAATATTACATTTGATTCAAGTTCATGTTGGATCGTTTCAAATTCGGGTTGGATTCGGATCAAATTCAGGTCCAATTTGAACCGAGCCGTTATTTTTTTAAATCATTTTTCACTAAAGGAAAATATTTCAATTAAATTCAAAACTTATTTACATAATGAATTAAATGTTTAAATTTAATTTTTTTATCATATATATATATATATATATATATATATATATATATATATATATATATATATATATATCTAAACTCTATGAAAATAGTATCAATTAATATTTAGCAAAGATAAGTCAAAGGCAAATGTCAAAAAATCTTTTACTATTTTGTCTTTTTCTTAACCCAACGGATGATCCTGATCCAATCCGATCTAATCCAAATTTTTCGGGTCATTTTCGGGTTTATATCACTTTTGGATTCGGATTAAAAAGTCGAGTTCCTGACTCAATTTTTTCGGATGGATTTCGTAGGACTATCTAGTCGGGTCACTTTTTAACATTTCTATTGGCGTGCATGTTAGTGTAAAGAATACTCTTTGCATTTTTGGTTCAACTTGTCATGCATGTTAGAGTAAAGTGTACAAAGTAGTTTCACTTAAATAATTTTAAACTAGCTACAAAGTTTGACTCTCTAATGATTTATCTGTTTTTATTTTTTTCTTAAATTCAATCATTCAACAACTCATTTTACTTTGGATTTACTTTAAAACTATTTAAGTGAAACCACCAAATTTTTTTCTTCTAATATGTGATCAATTTTTTTCTCCCTCAATTGCTAAGTGTATACTACATAAAAAAATTAGTTAAGTATACCAGTCCAGCTATTGGCAAGAGGAACCAATAAGTAGCTAGGAAATGTTAGCTGTGCATATTTCATTAGTGCATAGTTATTATTTCTAATTAGGTCTTCCTTTATAAAGACATGAATCTTCCAGGCAAAAGGAGAATGAAAATATGTCTCGTATACCAATTGAAAAATTTTACACTAGAGGCATCAAGTAATAGCACACTGAGCTCTGTATCTTATCCCTTAATTAGGACTTAGGAGGTAATAGGAAAGCCCACTAGGATGTAACAAGATTAAAATTTTATGATATACCAAAAAAATGAGCGAAAAGGGAAATTAGATTAACATTAAATTAAAAGTAATTAAGAGAAGGGCCTCATCGCCGATCAATCCCATGGAATAAGAAGGTGTAATTTTTTGCTTCCAGTCTGTTTTAACCTATAGTAAACTTGACTCAACTAGTATTTTATTAAAAAAGTTAATGACTGGTAAGTCAAATCATTCGAAACTTAAATTATTCAAAATTGAAATGACCTGAAACTTAATTTATCCACAACTCGATTAAATTGAAATCCAAATAATACAAATTTGTAAAATCCAAAAAATTCCAATTCAAAACTTAAAAGATCAAAAATTAATATATTCGTAGATATGATGAACCCAAAGTTGATAAATCCAAGACGTAATTAACTAAAATGCAAAATATCTGAAATCCGAATGATTCGAAACTTGATAAAGTCAAAACTCGAAGACCCAAATAACTCAAGAGCCATGGATGTGAAACCGATGAATGCCTAGCTTAAAATACCGGAAACCCAACTCAAGACCCATTAACTTCAATATCTCCCCTTAATCATGATTATGTGATGCTCTCATTCGTAACATATGCTTTAGTTTAACAAATGCTTCATATTCAATGGCTTCATGAGGATATCAACTACTTGATATTCAGACTTGTAATATGTCAATTCAATTTCTTTTCTTATGAAAAATCTCAACTTTACATCTGTCAATCTTTTCAATTAACTTCGTGAACTCTCTTATAGTTTTTATTCAAGCAATAGGGGAGAACATCACGTGATAGTCATAGCCAGGTTGTATGTTGTTTGAATCCTTTTACGACCAATCTTATTTTATATGTCACAACTTCTCAATTTGACTTGTTCATAGTCTTAAAAATCCACTTCACATCAATAATTTTGTGACTTCGTAAGAATCAGTAGGCTATCAAATATTATTCTTTTCAATTGCCTTCATTTCTTCTTTCATAACATTCACTCACTCTGTATCTTGAATCGCCTCTTTAAGCAACACAGGTGGACAGTACTTAAAATATTTTGTGCTCTTGGCATTTATAATACATTATTGGGCATAAATTATTTCACGCTGATGATTCCTTTCGCTTTCACGATTTCTAATACGAAATGCACACTTTGGTGGCCCAATTTATCATGCCTTGCACTTGGGGTGAATAATTGTATATGTGTCAAAGTTTGTTCGTAATGATGCCAACAAGTTCTTGGGAACAGAAAAATGCGTGCCCTGGATCCTTGCGACAAGGAAATATGACCAATTTAATCAAGCCCAATTACCCTGTTTTTAATTCAACAAACACCGAAAGGTTGCATCTATGGCGGGAAAAGAAGGTTGCAAGACCTGTTTTGATCAGGTTCTAGAAAGTTGTAGAATAGAATGCCAACTAGCATATTATCTAATTTGATTAATTTTTGAACCAATTAATCCTTGGGGATTATGTTATTCTAAATATATAATATTGCTTTTTTTTTAGTTAATTGACTTTAACTAAAACTAAAACTAAAACTTAGACCTTCAAGTTTGAAGATGACTCCTGTCTTGTTACAAGATATAACGCATTGGGCATATGTACAAATTTGTTAATTCTATTAGGAAATGTCGAATGAGTCTGGCTTTGCAATTGAGCTAACGACTATGTCACTAATACTGCAAATATCTGAAATTTAACCACGCCTTGTTGGACGGCGATTTAAAGCAAATAAATAACTTTAAGGGCCTTCGATGGTACGGTTCTGGAAACTTAGGTCCCCACCTACCCTTTTGGTTGCTTATTCTCCATGTAAAGAGAACGAATCCCTCAAATCCTAACAATAAGAAGCTAGATTCCACTGGCATACAAAAACAATTTCGTTCAGGAAATGAGACCCAATTGATTGACATCTTTTGGAGGAATAATTGATGGTATGAAGGGTGCAACTGCATGTTGGACAACTTGTCACCTGTAGTTTGTTAGGTAACACCTTTTCTTTCTTTCTTAGCTTGCTTTCCTGCTTGGCTTGGTTTGTGGTCGTTATGGCATTAAAGGGTAATAATGCATGCTACTGTGTCAATTAGCTTAGCTGTTAAGGTCTCTTAATGCTGTTTCCTGAAATTTTGTCTGACCTCGTGACCCAGTTCTAGTTTGCATAAGAACCGGACCGAATTTGAACCGAATCCAAACTAAAATAAGAACCAGACCGGTTTCCACAAATTTTGGTTAGAATCATAACACAAGGAGGGGCCAGATCCGACTAATATTCGAGATTTTAAAGAATTGAACCCGTAAAAAAAAAAAAAATTGCACTAGCATTAGCCCCACGAACCGCCGATTCAAACCAATTATTTTCCTTCCCATAAGCTAAACTAGAACTAGAACCTGACCGGGGTTGTCCCATTAGAACTTATGGTCACTCATACATTGGATATTTTACTGTTGCATTATTATTATTATTATTATTATTATTATTATTTTCATTAGAAAGTCTATAAACTATTCAAACAATAGTAGCTTTTTTTCTTTTCAAAAAATTTTCAGTCCTTTTCTCAAAATTGGAACTTTGGGACATCTAAAATAGAGGTATAAGTTGTAGCCAAGGGACTGCTCTGGAATTTTATTCTATTTTATTTTATTTTTAGGTGTTGGGTTAGCTAAGTCTTGGGAAAAGAAGAATGTAATTGAGGAGCACAAGAGGGTTGACAAGGATGCTTTGGAATTGTGTCTGTGGGGAACGATGTTTGTCCTTTCCTTTTACTGAAACCACACTCATCACAATGCATGGTGGAACGATAAAGTACATATGGGAAAAGAAACCAGAAAGCTGTTAGATATCATTATCAGAACTTGGAAAAGGAGTGGGTAGGAACTGTTGGTGGCAACTGGCAATTGGCAATTCGAGCCTACCTCTTTATCCATGATCATGACCCTAATCATAATTCATCGTCAATAATTCACATTGAGCTCCATTCTCCGTGTACTTCTTGCACTTGGGTGCTCCTTCGGATACATAGTAAATATTTTCTTCTCTTTCACTCTTGTTTTTGTTTTTTTAATTTCACACATTTTCCAAATTAAAATTACGAAACAAAGGAATATTAATTATACGAAAAGTGACAGGGTCCTTGGCCCTTCGAGGGATTAACTTCTCCTGCCGTAGCCATTATTAGGTGATAAATGAGTTTAAGTTTGATTTACTTAGTAAACGAACTTAAGACTTAATTCCAACCTCATTCAGTTAGCAAGCCAAGATGAGCTTAATTTCGTTCAATTAGGGTTCATTTAGTAACGAGATTTAACCATCATCACACCTTTGAATTTAGTTTGCAAGGTCTTAACCAACAATTTGTTTAACTTTGTAATATCAACATAAATAATCAAAACTATATAATATCTAGTTATAAATAGATTAAAGAATGAAGAGTGTCTAGTTTAATAAAAATAAGAAATTAAATTATAAGAATATTTAATTTTAATATGTAACAAAGAAACATGCAACATATTACATTTGAAAACAACTTTGTTAAGCCTACTATGATGATACACTCAACGAATTTCATATTGACTTAAAAATGAGTTTTTAATTGAGTTTGATCAAATCAATTGTACGCTTATTTATGTTTATTTATTAAACAAGTTTTAAAATAAACTTGAGTGTGACTTAGTTTAGGTAAACAAATGAATTGGAATGAGCTATTATAAGAAGAAAGAGATTTTTAATGAGCTTCACTATATTTCTATATGTACACTGCGTGTCCTATTTAGTGTTGTCATAAAAGATCCATAAAAAATTCCCTATTTTTCATAGAAGCAAGTTTGAACCCTAACCTCTACTTTGCTATGTTAAGTCTTTACCTTCATACAAGCCACAGCTCAAGCTAACCTGAGTGGTTGGCTAACTAGATGGATAGAAGTCAAGCTGAGCTTTACATTCTGTGGGGCTAAAATCATAAAAAAATATCTTCAATTTTCTAGACCAAACTCTGCTATCCCTACAGCACACACAAGCATTAAAAAGCTTTAAAAGTTGAATATTTTCCTTCCCTCATATTTAGTGCCTTTTCAGCCGATAGCCTTACCTTCTCCTCCCCTATTCTTCAATCCTAGACCCTCAAATTATTTTTGCTCAAATTTTTGGAACCAAAACCCAAAGCCACAGACAAACCACCAAAATTTTCATCTCTCAGTCTGACATGAACATCTTATGCTCACTATAGAATCATATAAAGATAAGTGAGCTGCCCATTTCTTTAGACTTTTCAGCGAAAACCTCAGACCAAGTTTTTGGGTTGGTTTTGTTTCTTGTATTGTGTGATTCTTTCACATACAACGTTATTAGTGTATGGAATAGAAAAGGTTGTTTACAAAAAGGCCTTTGGCAGTGGCAGCTGGAATATCAGCTTTACAAGGTTTCTGGGGTGGCAGTTGGAGGATAAGGAGCTGCAAGAAACAACAAGATCAGGACCAAACCAAAAGATAGAGAAATTAAAGAAGGAAGCAAAGCAAAGGAAAGGCAAGGAAAGAAGACTTCAGCCTCCAAGCACTGGCAAACAAAACCTTTTGAGGAATCAAAAACTCCAAAACAAGGAACCTGGATTTCCAACAAGAAGCTCAAGAACCGAACCTGAACCTCGGTGGTGTTTCGCGAAGCAGCCATTTTGAGTACTATCCACATGAGCTTCTTCTTCAAAACCAAGTGCCACTTCAACATGATGGGGAAGCAGCAGCCACAGTAAGGTCTAACCACCTCCTGCAACCAACTTTAGAAATAGACCATCCATGTGTTGTAGGTGGTGACTATGCAAAAGATAGACAGAAAAGGATGGGAACCAAGAGCATTAATGGGGGTGGTGGAGAGATTGTACAAGTGCAAGGAGGACACATTGTTCGGGCCACCGGGCGTAAAGACCGCCACAGCAAGGTTTACACTGCAAAAGGCCCTAGAGACCGGAGGGTCCGGCTATCAGCCCATACCGCCATACAATTCTACGATGTTCAAGACCGGTTAGGCTATGACCGGCCCAGCAAAGCGGTTGATTGGCTCATCAAGAAGGCAAAGTCCGCAATTGACAAACTTACTGAGCTACCTCCGTGGCATCCAACCGACCATGATGACAACTTGGAGGAGGCAGACCGCAGTGCTGAATCTAGTGAAAAAATGGGATTAGCGGCCGCAGCAGCAGAGCAATCGGAATCAGCAGGCTATAGTTTCCGGCTCCATACGCAACTTGGTGCTGATAATCCAAACAATCATTCATCTTTCATTGCAGTTGCACCTCCACCATCTGTTGATCCTGATGCCATTGCCGATACCATGAAATCGTTCTTCCCAACAAGCTCCACAACGAACTTTCAAAGCTACGCACCTGAGGTAATCTCAAGAACGACAAACAACAATCACAGTACTCATGAAGATCTCGGCCTATCCCTTCATTCTTTTCAAGACCACCACGGTCTAATCCACGGAGGAGATTCGCAGCCCCCAAACGATCATACAGGCCGTGGTAGGCCTTCCGATGACCATAACATGTTCACTACAGCCTCAACTCCTCTAGTACCATTTGAATCCAGTTTCCAGAGAATGGTGGCTTGGAGCAGCGACACACCTATAGAGAACAGCGTATCAGGTGGAGGAGGGTTTGCATTTATGCCGCCACAACAGCAACAACAAGATGCAGTACTGCTTATGGGCCAAGGATCATCCGCGGCTTTTGCGCAGAGGGGGACCCTTCAGTCCAGTTTTGCACAATCCATTAGAGCTTGGGGTGATCTTCCTATGGCATCATTGGCAGATCATCATCATGGCACACAAGAAATCCATCAGTCTTTGATTTTTGGCAGTAGATTTGCATCCGGGGTCACTGGTTTTAGCAATATCTTGGCAAGAATTCATGGTCAAGAAGAGCCAACTGTTGTTTCAGATGCGCCCTCTTCTTCTTCTCCCAATTCTCAGCATTGATCAGATACAATAAAGTGGACATGAATTCCTCAACTACTAGCTAGCCAGGTACTTCGACTTTGCCAATTTTTATTTTATCATCCTGTCTTCTTGATCTGTTATGCCAAACTCAATTGGAAAAACTATTCCATTCTAAACTGTACGTTCCTTGCAAATCAATTCGGTTTCAATAAAGAAGGCCAATTTTCGTTTAGTTCCTCTTCATGATTTTTTGGCTCTCTTACAGATGTTATACATACATTCAAATAAATCTTACTAAGTACGTGTCGACTAATGATGTTGTCATGTAGTCCCAGATTCTGTAAAACATTTAGTTTGATATGAATTTATGCTTTTAATTTGGTGCTTTAAAAGATGATTTTTCTTGCTCTTTTTCTTTCGTACAAGGGAGCTGCTAGAGAAGTGTTAAGAGAAGGAGATTGTGAGGGGAAGGTCTGGGGTCAGGCAACTAATTAATATCCTTGATTTACTTTTGAAGGTTGCAAGATGAATTGTGAACAAGTAGATCAGATTGGAATCAATTGAAGTGTGTGTACAGTGGCTTATGATCTGATTGGATTCAACTATTTGTTTTTTCTTTCCTCGTTTTTAAATTAAGGGACTCGTTGATGAATTTCTGGTTTAAGCTTAAGGGTCTTCAGTTTGGCTCAAACTTGTTAGGTGCTGCGGTTTTTATTAGTTTTTTGGTGGATTCCAAATGCTATATCACTGTTTTTGGCTTTGCTATTCTTGAAGGCACTTTCTTGTCTCTTTGCTTCACGCACTTTTATGAAGCCTCTGCATGAACATAAAACTTTTGAGATTTTAGGTCTACCGCCTTGTTCAACAAAAGTTATTAACGAATGCCTCGAGATATCATGCTGCTTGGCAAAGTTTACAGGACAAGGATTCACTGCTTTGTTTTTGTTTTCTGTTTTTCTGTTTCTTTTTTATGTGTTTTCATCAAGTTTATATTAAACAGGAAGCAATCCTCCAAATACATTAGAGTCGAAATACATGGCAGATAAAAAATTAGGAAAAAGTTTGGCATCCATACGTAGGTAGCTATACTTGATATATATATTATGATGATCTTATTTATTTCTGCAACAAAATTGATAAAATACGATACGAAAAATTAAAACGTAATTTTTTGTTACAAAAACAATAAATGTTGTTGCAGAAATAATCAAGTTCATTACAAAAAATATATTTTATATGTATACTATCTATATACGAGAGTATGTGTATGAAACTGAACTCAAAAAATAAATAGGGAACAGCTACAATATAAACGATTGATTAAATTGTACAATCAAATGATTATTTTTTTATAACAAAAAATTAATAAAATTATCACTATGATATTATTTATTTTATTAATTTTTATTACAAGTAGTAATCGTTTGATTATATAATTTAATCGGTCGTTACAGCGTAATTTTCTTCCGTTTGTTTTTAACCTTATCCGTGTATATTTTCCGAATACATTACATAGAATAGCAGACCTGTAGGTGCAGGCTGCGCACTATAAATGAATGTTTGTCCGTTTATTTGTTACCTTTTGAAATGCGGGGTATGAACGTACAAACCAAAGAATGTTAAATGTAAAATGTAAATGCCCCTTGAATCTGAAAGATCAAATTCCCGTTCTCCAGTATCTTCTTCAGCTTCTATGTTTCCTATCTTGCCTGAACCAACTTCAACATCGTCTAAACAAAGTGGTTCTTCAGTGTCCTCCCCAATCGGCAGGTTGCTCCAAATCTTGAAACGTCTGCTGCTAACGGAATAAGCATTATTGGAGACTTAAATTTTTATGTTTTGTTCTATTTGAAGTTTAAATTTTTTAAACTTTTTATTTAAAGCCTAAAATTTTACTTTTTATTTTATTTAAATCATTTTATAATTAAACAGTTAATTTTTTTATCTGATTAATTGAATGTATTTTAATATTCAATATTGCATCCGTTTAATGAAACGAATTTTTTTGTTTGACTAATAGAATGTATTTTAATATTTTGGTGAAATAAAAAAACTAACGATTTAACTACGAAAAGCCTCAAAGAAAATAAAAAATAAAAATTTTAACTTTTAATAAAAAAATTTAAAAGGTTTGAATTTTAAATAAAAAAATTGTATAAAAGTTTAGCCCTTCAGCAGTTTTTATTCCCTACTGCTATAGAGTCATCCACACCTAGTAAGCAAAAGAAATTAAAAGCATCCTAGTGATTATCTGTCGCCATCCAACAAGCAAATAAGTTCCAATGGAGCATATTCTAAGAGAACCTCGCTAGCCGCACAAGAACAGTTCGGCTTTTTTAAAATATAAATAGTGACACCTTCTATTTAATTTAATAGTAATAGAGCAATGTTCATTTGATAAAAAAATACGTGAAAAGATTCGTATTTAATTGAATTCAAAAGACGTCTTTTATAGTTAAATAATTACCAAGTTACTCTCTTTGAGTATGTGTTATAGCAATTCACATGTTAAAGAGTAATTTTGAAACACAATAAAATTTATCTCCATAATCTAATTTTTGTAGTATAAATTATAATTAAATGTGTTTTATTTTATGTTAAGAGAGAATTCACCATAAATTAATTACTTTACTGTAATTGTGAGGACAAATTTTATCTTAAAAAAAATAACATTATTACATAACTTGAAATGATAGCAATTCTTTCATCTTCCGTAAAGTCTTATTTCCGGTTCCGGTTCCAACAAGAAGCACCCATATTTTTCAAAGAGCATATGTTGTAAGCTAAACATCTCTTTATTTTTTTTTTAGTACAAGGTTAATAATTAGTAAGTTAAGTATTAGTGACAAGAAGAAAAAGCAGATCTTACAGACACCATAGAAGTGCACTGCACTATCTTAGGATACACGGACACGGGATACGAACACGACACGATACAGATACGGGGACACGAAAATATTAAAAAAATTAAGATACGAATGCGACGTAAATACAGTTACAAAATATATTAAATATTATATATGTATGTATGCAATTTAAATATTTTTAATAAATTTAAAATTTTTTTCTACGTATAATACATAATAATTATTATTATGATATTTTATAATGTAACTTGTATATTATTTATAATTCTTTTAGAAAATATTATATATGTGTGTGTATATATATATATATATGTGTGTGTGTGTGTATACATAATAAAATATTTAAGCAAATAATATATATGTATGTATAATATACTAATTAAAATATTAAATACATATAAAAATATCTGATACCCGTATTAAAAGTGTCTGACATGTGAATTATAAGTGTCCAACACGCGTGTTCAATTTTTTTTTTATTTTTTTGTTGGACACGTTTCGGAGTGTCCGACACGTATTCAAAGAGTGTCGGTCTTAGGATTGGTAATAGGGAGGATCGGGCACGAGGATGGCCCCCCCGTTCCCCGTACCCGTTTATTACTCTCATCCATATCCCCGTCCTCATCCCTGTCGGGTATGAAATTTTAATTTTCGTCCTCGTCCTCATCCTCATCGGGGAACGGGAATCCTCATCCATGCCCTATACCCTTCCAAAAGAAAATTTAAAAAGTCATATATTTTCACAATTCAAATTACTTGATACTCATAATCAACAAATTACCTATTTATATTACAAATCTCATGTGATTTAAAAATATAATGAATAAGTGATCTAAATATTAAAGTTTAAATGCACGAGTTTTTTGTTAAAAATTAGTAATAGAAATTAAGGTTATAAACTTGATGTACGATGTGTAGAAAAATAATGATACTATTTTTGAAAATGTTATATTACTCAAGTTTATAATAAATAAGTATTGAAATTATATTCCTCAAGTTTATATATTGAAATAATGACATTATTTTTGAAAATGCTAATATAAAGAATAATTTAAATAAATCGTGTTTAATATTTCAGTTGTTGTATAATACTAAAGTTTAAAACTGCATTTTATAAAAATATAGATCACATTAAAAAAAAACTCAATTATGAAAAATTCAATAAATGAAAACTATAAAAATATCAATCCATGATTTTGTATTTTTTCTTATATATTTTCTATATATAGTGTTAGATTTCTTATAATGTTGAGAGTTTTAACTTCGTTCCTAATTTTTTAAATAATTTATTCTCATATTATTTACACTTATATACTAACACATTTAGAAAAAAAGAAATAATAGTATTTTAAAACAACACTTCGAATAAAAAGATGATCTTTCTAACTTGTATATTCGGGGCCAAACTTTCAAATTATTAGTTGAGAACTTATACGACAAGTTGTTGTGATTCTTACAGTATCCATTAATAATTTCGTAATTACAATTAGAATTAGTTATTATTTGAATTCTTGACTTCAAAACTATCAATATTTTGAATAAACCATTGAATTAAAGAAAATAATTTCATTAATAATTTTAAAGTAACTAAAATATAAGTTATTGAAAAGTGAATGCAGTAAATATTAAACAATAAAAACGAATAAAGATTAAAAGTTAAATAAAAAATAAAAAAATAAACAGGTCGGAGATGAAGAGGGTATGGGGATAGGTAAACCCATCCTCATCCCATACCCGGTAAAAAAATACAGGGATCCCTGATCCCCGCTCCGTTTTTCAGTCAACTGATTTGATCCCGTACCCGTCGGGACAAGTATGGATAATCCCCGACAAGTACGGGTAAAATTACCATCCCTAGTCGGTCTCAAGAGCAACAGTTTGGCGACGTCCCATCTCTCATCTCGAGTCGATACCACGCTGAATCCCTATAGGTTCAACCGCCACGTTTGTACTACAACCGGCTGAGCCCATGAAGCCCCCTTTCCAAACTCCAAATGTATCATACAAGAGCCTGCCAAAACAAGCTTTGGTTGAATTTCCTTGGTTGCTAGCGTGTATTAATTTTAACAAATATAGAAGGAGGTTCCCATGAAGCAAGCCAAATGGGGTGATATTTTCCCCTCTAGAGCCATAAAAGCCGAGAAAACATCCATAAAAGGGCCATCAATTTTCCGTCGTAGGTGAGAAGGGCTCTGTCTGACGCCCCTAAACACCTATTCATTCCACGATGTCCACAGGGTCCAACAAGCACATATGAATAGTTCTTTATAAGTTTAACTTGAGATAACAGAAGCACATAAGAATTTATCCAACCAGTCATCTAGCGGCAATTCAAAGAATTCAAGATGCATATTACCAACAAGAAGGCTCACCCACATAGTGGGAGCATGGAAGCAATATCTCAAAATGTGCAATATAGATTCAGGTTCTAGAAAGCATCTAGAGTACAAGGGGTTGTCCCACAAGGTAGGCTGCCAGCACTCCTCATTCAATTTAACCGAACCTAACCCAAAATTTCAATTAATTTACATGGTTGATTTTCTTTTATTTTGAATAACAATTGTCTTTTTAATTAATCTCTTAATATTTGAATTATCCGAAACCCGAATGATCCAAAACTCGAAAGACTTAAGACTCAGAAGACTCAAAACCCAAATAACTTGATCCGAAACCGACTCAACTGCCACCTCTATTAAAATATTCTAAAGATAACCATATTACACCTCTAAGTACTTTTTGGGTTTAAACAACATAATATTATAGTGTTAACAACGCATCACACCATTAAATCTTTGAATATAAAAACCAGAAAATTATAAAATTATCCATATATCAAACCACTAGATTATTGGGTTGACAATACTTGAGATCATTACTAGCTGAGCCAGAGGTGAGAAAGGGGTCTTCCCTTCCGGCATCCTGTAACATGATTCAGTACAATCTCCTGCAGCTGTTTCTCCACAACTTCTACGGGTTGACAGGCATCAACAATCTGCGATAGAGAATTGAACAGTTACCTCATGTGCCAAGAGAAGCAGAGCTACACAAATAAACCTCAAATAAAATAATAATAGTAATAATAATAGTACTGATTGTAAGAAGCCATAAAACAAGCTAAACAAAAAGAAGTTTAGGTAGTCGGACGCCACAGTTACCATTGCATGCATGGAGATTTAAGGCAACTTCGAGAAGAATTTACAAACACATTAACCCTATCACTAGAGTTTGGGACATTGTCCCAAGTTATAAACTTAACATTGGAAACAAACACGAATAGAGATATGATAAGCAACGTCCCATGCCACCATCATCTAGAGATTACCGCTTTAGACCACTAATAAAACTTAGAAACTCAGCATGGATTGCACAGGAATGCAAAAAGGAATGAAAGCTTCACTTAGATGGCATCACAACCATGAAGCTGCAGTGTTACTTCTATAAAGCAAAATTGCAATGGAGGAAGCAAACATTTACCTTCCAAGAGGAATCAATGAGGGCCTGATATGAAAGTGCAACTTTTCTCTGGAACTCAAGCTGCTCATATCTTTCACCTCCATAGCCTCCTCTTTCGGCAGCTTTCTGTATTTTTGTTTTTTTTTTTTTTAATCGAGTGGGAAAATTGTATAAGTAAATCTACCGAATATATGTGTGAAAATGCAAATCTTGGCAAACAAAATATTACTTCATCTTCACATTATTTTGATTATAAACAAAGGGAAACAATTGTCGGTCCTCGTTCCGGACATAAAGACCAACTTGACTCATTCATCTGTGAAGCTGTACAAACAAGTAGCTCTCCAAACATGATTATGCCAGCTGTCACATATGTGTCAAATGTGAGTTTATTTAACTTGACTTTCTTAAGCCCTCGATGAACTCACATTAATGCAAAGAAGTTGAAATCAAATCTAATGATCACAACAGTTACACTCATTGTTTATGATTTCTCACATATGCAGTAACAAATAGAAGCAGTCCTTATCAATTTTGCAGACAGGGATTGCATAGCAGAACAAGGTCCACATTTGAAGGGGGATTTTGTTTGTCATGAAACAAGATAACCAAAGAGATGGATCAATAAAGTGTCAGGATTTAGAGCATCTGTGAAACCTAGCAACCCAATGGTACTGATGGCTACCAGGTAGAAACTCATGTCAGAATATAAACTTTGAAAAGAAAAAAAAAAATCTGGCAACAACACAATGATCTGCATCTAAGAGAATGCCTGTGGTTTGCATGTCTCTTTCTTTAATCTCAAAATAGATTTAACAGTATAAATCCAAATGATTCTCACCTCCGGTGGAATGTCCAGGTATACAACTATGTCTGGTGCCAACAGCCCAACCTCGGGAGCCTAGATAATAAACTTGATTTATTAACCACCATAATAAAATGGTCATAAAGATCATTTTGATAACAACTTCAATGATGTATTTGACCTTACACCATTGAACATCAAGTCCTTTAGCAGCCGAGAAAGCCACTCCAGAATAGGAATAGCGGTCAACAATGAGAGTGGTTCCTTTTTTCAATTGACTTTCCATTAATGATCTGCAAAACCATTTCAAATAGTTGACAATAATGTTACTGCCATTTCCAAAGTAAACTTTCCAGCATTTATTATATAGCTCCTTGCATATGAATTATTCTTAAAAAAGTAGTAGATTCCCCTTAATTATCAGTCACCCAAACTGAGAAGCACCCAGCAATTAACACATCACATGTACAACATTTTGCAGTCAAAGAAAAAAAAATATATTTTTGTATATGGCTTTAGTGGGGACTAGGAAACATGCATGTACATTGTACATACCAACCAATCCACGGAAGCCACACAAAAGGTGGAGTTGAGTCTAGAAGAATTTTAAATCATATACAACTTAATTCTTTATGAGAAATTATCTATATTCAGCGTTGACTGTTGAACCGCAGTTTGAGGAGTGGCCATTCAGGGTCGAATGGATTGTCCCTGACAGTTTGTTATAATGACAGAAATAAAGTTACAATAGCGGTCAAATTGGCACATCTCCTTATCAATCCCCCCCCCCTCTCTCCGCGTGCAGGGTGCCATTAAAAGATTCTATAGGCCAGTCTCTTTCATAATGTAAACAGTAAAATTTCATCAACATGGAAAGCTCTAGAATCACAAAGTGCCAACAATAACATCTCACCTGTGTTGCACATAAAGCCCTCTCATTGTGGGATAAGGGAGAATAAAAAAATGTATATATAAATGAACAAGCTTTATGATGTGATATTGTATATTGCTCTTAAACATATTTTCCTCGCATCATTAGACCCTTCATCATTCATAACAAAGTATAAGTTTCAGTTAACTAATTAGAACCATAAATTATGTAAGAACTGCCTATTTTTTTACTGAAACATATAAAGGAAACCCAACTTTTTTGAAGAAAATGAAAATATGAATTTGAAAACTAAAATGCACAGTGGCAAGAAGTTATCATAGATGGCATTTCCTCAAAGAAAATGCAGGAAATGAAAACTTATGACAACTGACATACCTCTTCTCCCATCTGTTTGCACTAAATAGAAGGTGGATCGTGTGATCATCCAGCTGTGACTTATTTGAAAGATAAGCAGATATCATCTGCCCTACACTTGTTGTTCTGTCAGGAAATCGCCATAATTCAACTGGATGCCCAAGTCCCTCCAGGTAAGAGAGCAATCTAGCAGATTGAGAAGACTTTCCACTACGATCCAAGCCTTCTAAAACTATCAAGGCACCTCTAGAATCATTGCTATTGACCCTTAGGCTGTGGTTATTACCATTTTCCATTCTAATTGAACAACAGGAATCACTCTGCAGATGATTCAAGTGCAGATGATTCAACTGAAAATTCGACGGCCTCCTAGCAGCCACAGTGCCAACAATTCTACAAATTTAGCAGCTAATGTTAAATAAAAGCAGTTAAATTTAAAAAAAAATCCAAATAATAATGGTCATTGTGCTTATGCTACATTTACGACCAAAGAAGAAGAAAGAGAAGGATAAGAAAAATGGCTGATAGGAAATGCACTTACAAAGCCTTAGAAAGTACAAAAAGAGCCGGCATATGTCACATCCTTCCCATATTATTGCCTGCAGAATAACGTTGGGAAAAGCATTGCTTGTTACATGCAAAAATACAAATATTAAAATATTCTGTTGGGGATGGAAGAGGGTTTAATGAGCCTTAAAGAATGATTTAGAGGATATTCTTTTTCTTTTTCTTTTTTTTTTATGAGAAAGACAAACTTTATTTATTTAACTAAAAAAGTATTACAATGTCCACAAATGTAGGTCATAAGCCCCAAACATACAGCTTAAAAAGAGAGTTTCATACTCACAAACTGAGAGCTCAGAGGAGAGACAATCCAAGAAACACAAAAGGCCAACCAGACACAACTAGAGACAAACACCACCCACAGAAATGCAGGCAATGACATCCTGGATCCCAACGAAATGTCGGCGAGGAGAAAAAGGGCACCAGCACACGAAGTAAACATGCATAAGGGAGAAAGTTGGATTATCAGATTAATTTTGATCAGGTTCTGAGCAAACCTAATCGAACGAATTCAAAAATCAAAGTAAGTGTTTTATCAGATTAATATCATAATATTAAGAACAGAAGTCTTTGTCTTTATTAATGTATTGTTTTTTAAAAGCACAGGCACTATAAATAAAGTGCATTTCAGAAGCAGAACAGAGGAGAGGACTAACTTGAGTGTGATATCCAAGAAAATGGGGGCAAGAAAAACTGCTTCAGAGAAAAAAGATTCCAAACCTTATTCACAACATGAAAGTTGGATTTTAATTTTGGGCTCCACTAGATACCCGGAGGAAATTTCTAGAGAAAATTTCTGTAATACAGTTACATGAATTCATTTTACAACTACATTAATTATAAATGCGATGAAAAAAAAAATTATTTTTTCTGTTGCACAATGAATTTATATAGATGCAGAAAATTTTCAACTCGTTACATTACGAAAATTCCTCCATCAACTTTTACTCCGAACATATACTTTTTTTCCTTTAATTTTAAATGGGAACAATAAGAACTGAGAATGGGAAACCATGGGGAGAAAAAAAAAAAAAAAAAAAAAGAGACGTGGTTTTCTTGGAAACCCATTTAATTTAAGCAATTCATCAAACAACTTGAGGAGGTTATTAATATTGCTCAAAAACTTTCATTCAAGACTCTAATTTTTCAGCAGTCCGAGAGAAAGAGAGAGAGAGAGAAGGAAAACAGACAAGAACGAGTGCTGCACTGCACAACAGAGTACACAAAAATTCCACAATCCATCAAGTGGGTTAAACAGCACAGCAAAGCAAAGCATCAGAAAGCCAATGTACATCAACAACTGACTACACAGAACACACTGAATATAATGAAAATAATGTCAACTGGGAATCAAAATCTGATGTATCCATATATATATTATAATACCCATATGACTGATATGAATAGATTTATTGAAATATATAGATATATATATATATATATAAGAAGTCAGTGCAGTTAACCTGAGCGGAGCCTGATCTGGAATCGAAGGGGTATTATTGGATAGAACTGAAGCAAAGGGAAAGTGGTGGGTGTTATATATCTCTTTATTATTATAGAATAGAATTTTCGTGTTTAAAAGGGAAGGGCGGGACGGGGCTGCGCGCGTCTCAATTTCTAAATTTTCCGCCCTTTTTTGGGGATCGGCAAAAGTTAAGGATAGGTCCTTTTTTTTTTTTTTGAGTCAAACGATAGGTCCTTTTTGTTTGATTATATTCACTAGATTTTTTTTAGTATTTATCCTCTAGTTTTCACCGTAAGTGAAAAAATTCTTTGGGGTTGTGGGTGAAAATTTTCTTTTTTTCTTTTTTTTTTTTTTTTTTTGACCAAAACAAAACAATTCTTTTCTTTGAGCTGGACATTGTTCAAAACTTGAAATAACGCATCTTCAATAGTTAGATTAATTTAAATTTCACACAATAAATTTAGAATATATTTACATTTCATATCGTTTATTTTTTAAATTAATAAAAAATATATATATAACATGTCAAAAAAAATATATAATATATATAACTGATTAATGTTAGTAAATATGGACGGATGGTGTGAAAGAACATTTGCGTCCTTATATATCTGGTAAACTGTAAGGCGAAAAACCCTAAGGGTCCGTTTGGAGACGCTGTCAGTTTTTTGTTTCTGTTTTTCATTTTCTGTTTTTAGTTTTTACTGTTTGCTGAATTTTTGTATTTATTGCTGTCAATTTTTATTTTTTTTATAAGAATAAAAAAATAGATAGAAAAAGGATAGTGAAAGAAATGGCAAAAAGAATATAAATATAGAGAGAAAAAAGGAGGTAGAGAGAGAGAGAAAGAGGGTAAAGAGAGAATGAGTAGAGAGAGAAAAAAGAGAGAAGAAAGATAATGAGTAGAGAGAATGACAGAAAGAGAAAGGGTTGAGAAAGAATGAGTAAACAGAATAGTAGAGAGAGAAAAATGAGAGAGAGAGGATAAAGAGAGAATGAGTAAAGAGAATGGTAAAACAAGAAAAAAGAGAGAGAGTCTGGGTAGAGAGAGAAAAAGGAGAGAGAGAGGGTAGATAGATAATAGAGCAAGAAAAATGAGAGAGAATGTGGGAAGACAGAAAGGAGAGAGAATCTGGGTAAACAGAGAATGGTAGAGAGAAAAGAGAGAGAGAGAACGAGTAGAGAGAATGATAGAGCAAGAAAAAGAAGAGAGAATAGTAGAGAGAGAAAAATAAGAGAGAGAGTGGGTATAGAGAAAATGAGTAGAGAGAATGTTGAGGGAGAAAAAGGGGAGAAAGAGAGAGAGAGTGGGTAGAAGGAGAATTAGTAGAGAGAATGGTAGAAAGAGAAAAAGGAGAAAGAGGGTATAGCAAGAATGAGTAGAGAGAGAAAATAGAGAGAGAATGGTAGAGATAAAAAAAGGGGAGAGAGGGTAGAGAGAATGATAGAGATAAAAAAAGGAGAGAGAGGGTAGAGAGAGAATGAGTAGAGAGAGAAAATTGAGAGAGGGTAGAGAGAGAAAAGTAGAGATAGAAAAGGGAGAGAGAGAGTAGAGAGAGAATGAGTAAAGAGAGAAAGAGTTGTGAGAGAAAAGATATAAAGGGATAGAAAGAGGATGAGTAAAGAGAGATATAGTAAAGAGAATAAATAGAGAAAGAAAATGTTGTAAGAGAAAGTATAGAAAAAAAAATGAAAAACAAAATCAGAAAGTTAGTTTTTATTATTTTTCCATTTTTTTTTTCTTTGAAAAACATTTTTAACTTTTCAACAAAAAATAGAAAACAAAATCAATACCAAACATATTTTCTGTTTTTTTTATGAAAAATAAACAAAAAACAGAAAACAAAATTCATTCCAAACGGACCCTAAACTAACCATTGCGTAATAGTCTAACAAGGAATTGAAACTCTCACTTGTGATGAAAAACATGACACCAGAGTCAAAACATATATGCCATTGGCATACAACACAATGTAAACAAAGGGTAGAACAGCTGAATAAATTCTAGGGAGCCTCAGCTATCTGTATGGTAATTTTTTGGCTTATACCACAGTGAGAAATCAATTCCTTTGCTTCTTAGGTTTTCAGTAGCTAGTGCAATCTTCTCCAAAAGCTGCATTTGTGCATAATTCATTTATTATCTTGCAGAGGTGGGTGCAATAAAGCAAAATTGGCATATATTCAAGGAAATTCAAAACAAGCAATGGAAGTGATGTTATTCCATACTTTTTTTTTTTTAACTATAAAAAAAGATTTATCGCAAGTATGTCGATTATCGGATTACGATAAAACCGCTTTTTATACTGTTTTATACTCATTTACCCAACTCAAAGAAAGGGACCCTCCATCTCCATCCAAGTACTATTCAAGCCGAGCAGGCCTCCTTCAAGCCGATTAAATGTTAACGAGTCTAAAACTAAGGTCACACGGGTCACAGTTAACGTTGGACAAATCATAGGTCAAAACCTCGCAAGCGCTACCAAAATCAAGAGTGGGGAAACACACAGAGTTACCGCTTCTGAGTGGTTGATGTTATTCCATACTTGGTGACGATAATGATGTCAATATACATTCCAGAATATAAAAAGCACAAAAAAAGCAATTATCACCAATAATATAATCCAAAGGGTCCATCAAGAAAAGGATTTAATAGATTGAGCTAAGCATAGATCTCTTTATTTAACTGCGACATTTAACTATTAAGGCGACAAATAAAGCGGTTGAAAATTATAAAATGCGCAACCATTAACAAAAATAAATCTAACAAGGTTTACTTTCAATGCCAAAATATGCATCCCAAACAGTGGGACCACTAAAAGCTTTAATATATACATTATGCTAACAAATGCATACATGCAAATACACAAAATTGATAATAATTCAAGACAAGATGCATAAAATTTGTTTCCAATGTCGACAGTGCATGAACTGCCTGCTTTTGACCAGAAAACTTGGAATATCCAAAACAATTCTGTTATGCTTTGAGATCAACTTGAGTATTATTTTGTGTTTTGACTTCCTTCTGTGCAGCAGGGTATCTCTTTCCCTTCACAAGAGCAACTTGCTTGAGCAAGTTCCCTGCTAACTTATGGTGGAAGAAGAATGGATCCAATCACGGCATGCTGCGGCATAAAATATTGAGATAAAGTGCTCATAGCATTTGAAACCTTTGTCCATTGCTAGATAGTAGATAGTGCATGAAGTTTTGCAAGCAGTACCACAGCAGTAGCAGCAGATTTTCCTTGAAAAAGGACTCCCACAGAAACAGCAAAGCTAGGATAACCTGTGCAATTTTGTAGTTTCATCTACAAAAGTAGTGAACCGGGATGACTACAAGTCATTGAACTTTCAAATAAACTGTGTACTAGTTCTAAGCACGTTAAATAGCAAAGCATAGAATAAGGATGCAATAGATCGGACTGTAAACAATTGACTAGGCTTTGGAAATTGGAAATCAATATAAAGTCACTATGAAACAAGGAGAATAATGCATCCCACATTCTGGAGATTGTGGCAGCGAAAAGATATGACAGCATTGAAAGGAATAACCATGAAACAAGGATAAAATGATCAGCTGTAGCATAATCTAAAAATGAAAAGAAGTGTAAATACGTATCCAAGATTTCACAAAAAGCTTACTCATGCTAAGAAAAGAGAAAGAAGTTGAACCGAGGGTTGAAAGAGACGAACCAAATGGATCAATGCACCAAAGAAAATCAGACAATTTATCTCTTATGCTTCCACCCCCCTCCCCAAGAATGAGGTGATCTCCAAATTCTTTCTAAAAACTTCTAATATAGCGGCTTCACTCACTTTATCAATGCTGCAAGTAAATTTCTATAGATGAAATGGTTCTGCTTTGGATTTGGTTCCAGAACTGATTATCAAAGAAGGTGAACAAGATAGATTAAGTTTGCTCAAAGCTTGTGAAGGTCTTTTCTATTTTAGCTATTTTAGCAAAGGCCATTACTAATCATAATATAACATCTTTTACAGAGACTCCCCGCACCCCCTTTTATTTTGCTTTGTTTTGCTTCTGAGTCTTTCAATATTTTCAGTGACACTGACATCACAGGCCATTAATTTTCAGTCTTTACCCAGTACAACATTTTTAGCCATTCAAGTTAGCAGCTCAAGCATAAAAATGATTAAAGAATGTGCCACTAACCAATTCCTTTAGAAAGCCTGTTAGACAACTCAGAAACAAGAGCATACTTGTTGCTCTCATAGCATGCAGTCATAAATGCCGCCAAAGTAACACGACCTACATTACACTCCCTGTCCAATAATTTATGAAAAAACAATGCAGCTATGCCAACTTTCTTCTCGCTACAAAGCTTCCTAATCAATGTATTTACTGTCCGAATCCAGAGCTTTGCATCTAGCCTCTCCAAGATAACCATGGCAGTAGCAGAATCATCTTGTTTGCAATATTCATAGGCTAATGTCAGCCTAGTAACTTCACATGCGGTAAGCCCATTGTCAACCATGGTTTCATACAGCCGGCAAGCCTCATCCAACCTGGACTCTTTGCAGAGACCACTAATTAGAGCTCCATAAGTAACACTATCAGGTGTACAACCATGGCCACTCATTTTGTGGAAAAACTTCAAAGCCAAACCTGTATTTCCAACTCGACAATATCCATGAATCATTGATGTGTATGTTTCTTTGGTTGCAAATAATCCAAGCCCAACAGCTTCTTCAAAAAGTTTCTCACTTTCTGTCATTCTTTTTTTCCTACAGAAGGAAGCAATCAATGCATTATATGTATGCATATCAGGTCGCAAGCCAACTTTTAACATCTTCGAAAAGAATGCAAGAGCATGCTTATCATCAGCCACCCTAAAGCGCTCAGATATGAGAATGGTATATGTTACCGTATCAGCTTGTAATCCATGTTCAAAACCCCTTTGGAGTAATTTATATGCCTCTCGAAGCCTTCCTTTTTTACAGAGTCCATCGACAATTGCATTATATGTAACAATAGTAGGAGAGAAACCTTCTTGGCTCATTGTATCCATCAATTCATATGCTCTTTCAAAATTCCCAGCTCTACAGTGTCCGTTGATGAGACATGTATATGTGTTGGTGTTGGGAAATAATCCTTGTTCTTTCATTCTGCTCAATAACATCTCTGCACGATTCAGCTTGTCTTCTTTGCAGTATCCACCAATCATGGAAGTATATGTATGCACATTTGGTTTGTAATGGTCACTTCTAACAAGCTTAAGGAAGAGTCTAAATGCCTTTTCAGTCCATCCTTTCTTACATAACCCATCAATCAACACTGTATGAGTATACACGTTTGGTTTCCAACCTTTCTTAACCATATCCTCAAACATTTCGAATGCTTGCTTAATCCTACCCTCATTGCACAGCCCATTAATCAAAGATGTAAAATTGATCAAGTTTGGTTTCAAACCCATGTCAATCCATTTATCAAAATACCAAAACACTCTGCCCACAAAACCATTCTTGCAGAATGTGCTTGTTATCAAAGTACAAGTAGCATTGTCAACAACAAAACCTCTCTTAAGCATATCCTTCAACCACCTATCCGCTTCCAAAATTCTGTCCATTCTACAATAAGTAATAACCATCAACTTGTAACTGCTACAATCAGGACATACTCCAATGTCGCACATCTCATTGAACACATTCTCTGCACACTCGGCTAAACCCATGTCACTAGCAACCCCAAGGACACAATTTAGGGTCTTAGTACTCAACACCAAGCCATGTTTTTGCATCTCAATAACCATAAAAGTAGCCTCCTTCAGCCTTCCAATCTCAGCAAAATTTCTCACCATACAACACATTATCTCGTGGGCTCTCTCAAAATTTTCATTTTTTATAAAAGAAGTTGCACAAACAATATATAACCTCATGAAGTGCCTGAATTTAGGAAACCCAATAGCCCACTTGAAGAAACTCAATGCCACCATTGAACCCACTTCGTCTGCAAGTGAAGCGATAATTGTGATGGCCTGTTCATGAGTCAAAGAATCTGGGTGTATTTGAAGACTGAGATATGATGGCGATAGTCTACTATGTGTTTGTTGGTAGTAGGAATCACAAATAACTGAACAAATTGACCTAACAAGAGATGGGGGAGATGCTATTGTTGAAGTGGGGTTATGCCTATCATCATTGTCATTATGGTAGAAACGTAGGAATTTGAGGGAAAAGAGACAGAATAGAGGGGTGTAAGACAGAACGTTGGGAGTTGATATGGGTATGAGTTTGTCATTAAACCTCTGTAGTTTTGAACTGAGTATACAAGCCATGAAGTTTCTAAAGATCCAAAGGCAATCAAGTTTTGAACTCCTGTCAAAATTGAATGTTGAAGGTCAGAAAATATGCAAAAACAATTAGACCCGACAAAAAAAAGAAAAAGAAGAATCTTGAACAAAAAACATCAGAAATGCTGCGACCATCTAGATGGATCACGAGAAAAAAACGAATCAAATACCAAATCTTTTTCGTTTAAACACGTCATTTGAGGAATCACTAGGGAGAAAACTGGTTTTAGCATTGCAATTAAAACCTCCACGTCCACGGTTTCATTTCTTAATTAGCAAACAGGATAACACAAGTTGACAACAAACATAATAGTTATGCAAAAAGAAAGTTAAAAAAAAAAAAATCAGAACTGCACCAATACCAAATAATTACCTTGAAAACACATGGGGTGGGAGTCAAAACTAAGGAAGATGGCAATTGGGAATATGCTACTATTCAGCCTAAATAAATCATAAATCATCAATCATCACTACTTTTCCATCTCCTTATAGTCAGTCAAGAAGCAATTTATCTATTCCATGGCTGACCCTATCAATCTAAATTATAATAGAATTGACCCATATTCCCCCCCCCCCTTTTTTTTTGTTTTTGTTTTGTTTTTATGGTTGGTTGAGTGAAATTGTAAAAATGGGCAAAACTTAAAAAGATTAAAGGAAAACCAAGATAGTTAGGCTTAGAGGTGATGAAAAAGGGAGGACATTTCACAAACCCATAATACTAAAATTAAATTAGATTCAAAAAAAAGGGAAAAAGAAAAGCTCACCCAGGAGAGGAGAGTGAGTGATGAAGAGGAGAAGAGAGACAAGTGGGGATTTTCCAATTTTTGGTCGTTCCAGCAGGCTGACCTCACCTGCCACACTCTTCCTCTTCGTCTTCTGATTCCTTTTTTTTTTTTTTCTTGAGAATCTTCTCCTGATTCCTTTGGCGTCAGAGGTTGGCGTTGCTATGCAGGCATCCCCCAAATTACTTCTAATTTTTACTTTTGGACTTTTTTTCCCCCCTAATATACACATCCCTCAGTTACTTCTATATTTTTTTTCTCTCTCGTCCCTCTTCTCCTTTTCCACTTACTATTCTTTTATATTTTTTTATATTTTAAAAAATAAACTTTTATTTTTTATTAAAGAAAAAAATTATCACAAATATATCGGCTTGTCAAGTCAAATTTTTATTCGTTTTATACACATTCACCACATCTAGAAGAGGAGACCTACCGGCTGAATATTGTTGAAATTGAGTGTGACTCTTTCAAGTCGATCATAATAATTATCAAATTTAAAATTAATAATGCACAATCTCATAATTACACTGAATAATTTCAAGAGTCAATACTTCACAAATATTAGTGCTGATACTCAAATTTAAATGACTAGTAATTAAAAATATATCAGTTAATTAAATAAGTTATTAATTCGAGTAATAGTAAAATTTTATTTGACCTTAAAAAAATGACAATTTTATTGGGATATATGACTTGTCAAATTAAAGTCCAGTGCTTGTTATGTGGCTTGTTATCACATCCTAGGTGGCGAGGTAAATTTTCGAAAGAAAAAATTAAGACATACGTGGTGAATGCTTTCCTCTGTTATAATCCAGAGCCGTTCCCCGCTACCTTATTTTGAAGCCATTCATTCATTATGTTCTCTAGTTGTTTGCCCCATTTGGATTTTTTTTTTTTTTTCACACCATTTCTTCATTTATTCACTCGTTCGTGCAAAAAGGATTGAGAGAGATGTCAAATATGACAAGAAATTCAGCCCGTGAAGACGCCATGCAAATCCATCGTGCTTTCAAAGGTGACACATTTCCCATTTCCTTTGATTGTTGCAACATGTAAATGTTCTTGCATTAATATAATTTTTCTTGTAATTTTCTTTCATCCCATCATTTCTTTGATCTTAATAACTCCTCTCTCTCTCTCTCTCTCTCTCTCTAGATTGTATATAATACATCAACAGAAAGATGAACATATGGGGTAGATGTCATTTTCCATTTCTCTCGGCAGATTTTACTAATAATTCAAAAGACGCCAAATAAAAGGATACATATCCGTTCACCCTTTAATCATTAATTATTCCGAAACTAACAGAAAATTTCAATAACAACAGCACCTATCTTTGCCCTTTGTCATGCTAAAGCAAAGGTCGTGTGATTAATTAACTCCAAATACATGATCCAAACTGGAGCGACAATTATTTTGGTTTTGTCGTGGGAGGCCCAAATTGCCCTCCCAAAATGTAATTAAACTGTCTTTATAATTTGATAGACTGTAATTTTTCATCCCTTGTTCTCCTCATTATCCTTTTCTTAGATTCATGATCGATTTCAAACCAAAAATAATGCCAAAAGTGCTGTTTACAGTCACATTTTATAAGAAAAAATCAAAATATTAGTACAGCATACCAACCAGTGGGCAATGGAACCGTGCTGGCAACCTAAAATTTATCTGAATGGATTTTGCATCATTAGGAAAAACATGACTGAAAATTTCAAAGTATAGCCTCCTTTTTTTTTTTACCAAATATATATATATATATATATATATATTGCCTCATTAAATGATACGTTGATCTTTGAGCTAGGCATGTATTCACCAAGCCAAAGTACCAAATATTAGATGTATTTGAGTATACAATCTTGAACTAATTAAATGGAATACTTCTATTACTCTAATACAGTACCAGTCATCACTTGATGGTTTGGCATGCGTGGCCCAAGCTACATGCTGCGAACAACTAATGCTTAGTAGCATTTTGCTTCTATATATCTACACAAAATGAGCACGTTGATGAATTTTGATGTATTTTTTGGAAATTCTGATTGCAGAAAAATGGTATACATCACAGTAAACTCATGCTACAGCCCCCCTCTTTTACTTTTCTCTTGAGCAGGTTTAGGTTGTGATGCTGATGTAATTGTCAATATTCTTGGACATCGTGATGCATCGCAACGCGATGACATTCAACAAGAATACGAAACCATTCATTCAGATGACCTCAAAAAACGTTTGTCCTCTGAGCTTCATGGCCATTTGAAGGTATATAGCCGCAGAAATGAACCTATTAATTGAAGTTTCTTACTTTCGTCTCTTAACGAAGTCTTTGGCTCCAATATTGTTGGCATTTCTGTCAAAAAACTTGTTTTTGTTTGCTGCAGAAAGCAGTTTTGCTGTGGATGCAACATCCGATAGAACGGGATGTCACAACACTGCGGACTGCTTTAACAGGACCTATCATCGACCTGAAAGCTGCCACGGAAATTATATGTTCACGAACTTCGTCGCAGATTCGGCAAATCAAGCAAGCTTATACTCACACTTTCGGTACTCGTGTAGAGTATGATATTGATATTCAAACATCAGGCTATCATAAGCAGGTTGCTCAATGATTTTTAAATTTGCAACATAAAAACTTTGTGATTCAGTGGTGCATTAAATTTTTCTCGTTAAAGCAGGAATCTGATATTGCATATGTTCACATGTAAATAACAGGAAAAAAATGAAAACTTGTTACTAATGTAAATGTCTGTCTCCCGGTTGTTTCTTTGATTTGTATTTGCTTCAGTTGCTGCTAGCATATATCAGTACGACACGGTATGAAGGCCCTGAAGTTGATAGAGTATTGATAGAGAATGATGCGAAAGCCATCCGCAAAGTTGGGGAGAAGAAATCCGGAATGGATGAGAAGACGTTCATACAGATTTTCAGTGAAAGAAGCAAGGCACATATGGTTGCTCTGAATTCTATTTACCACAAAATATATGGAGCAGAATTGAGAAGGGTACCCATAATATCTCTCCTGCATTGCATTGCCTATATGTTGTACGTTCTTGCTTCAGCATTCATGAAAAATGTTGCCTAATACTCAATTTATTTCAGGTAATTAAAAAAGAAACCTCAGGGAACTTCCAATATTGCCTATTAACAATTTTGGAATGTGCTGATAATCCTGCAAAGTATTTCGCGTCGGTATCATACTGCAACTTATCTACAATATCTTTTCCTTCTTGCAAGGATTATGACAGTACACTGAGCAACCTACAGTGCCATTCAAATCAACTAAACCATGGTTGGCGAAAAGTATATCCGAATAATTTCTTGTGTGAACTCTACAGGTATTACGCAAGGCAATGAAGGGATTGGGAACAAAGGATACGACACTAATCAGGGTAATTGTCACAAGAGCTGAGCTTGATTTGCAGCTGATAAAGGTAGAGTACCAGAAGAAGTACAAAAAGGCATTAAGCGAAGCTGTTCAGTCCGAGACATCGGGCCATTATAGAGCCTTTCTTCTCTCCCTGATAGGCTCTAGCTAGTAATTGCGGATATCTCCATGGATTGTGCGGGATATATTTTGAAAATGTAGCAACGATTTTGCGTTGTGTATTAATATTTCATCTGCAAAATTTGGCCGGCCACCCTCTGGCCGTAAGTGATAAGTTTATGTACGGCCTGCACACTGTTACCTTAACAACAAACCACAGTCCTATAGTAAAACATGTCAAAGCATATTAATAGCTATATCTCAGCGGGTTTTTTTTTTTCAACACTTGAAATGATTAATAGTTAGTTATTTGAAATAATTAATGGTTAGTCAGTTAAATGTTAACGATAAAGAAAAAATAGATCCATAAATCCCGCATGAGTTCATAACACTCCAAAGGGCCACAGCCCCTCAAATCCCACCAAGGGATGTTGTTTATAGTACTTATTTGCTACCTTTTAGTTCGGAGGGCCCAATACTGGTGTTAACTTAGCATGTTAAATTAAGAATAATGAACGTGCACGCTTATTCATACAGTGATACAGAATTACCACAAACTTAAAATTTTGAGCTTA
This sequence comes from Carallia pectinifolia, assembly GCA_037832335.1. Lineage (NCBI taxonomy): Eukaryota > Viridiplantae > Streptophyta > Magnoliopsida > Malpighiales > Rhizophoraceae > Carallia > Carallia pectinifolia. The sequence continues at coordinate 36,118,752 of CM075453.1, forward strand.
GTGCTTATCCCATTAATGAATTTGCCAATAGTCGATTTTTGAGATAGCCAATTCACGTTACTCAAATCAAATTGGAGCTTTTAAGATCATTTCCGGTCCAAATAATCACACACACTCTTAGTTTTCTGAAAGAATTGCTAAGCCCAGTTAAAATTAATCATAAACAAGAACTGAAAGAAGGAGACGATTTGTATTTCACTGCATCTTTCAGCAACTCTGAAGTGAGTTTTTGCCTTTCTCTGGATTATGCGTCGTGCATGCAAACGAAAGTGAACTATTCGATTACTGTAGGATTATTTTGGTGTTATTTTCATTAGGAGCTAATACAGTTTTATCTTAGCGCTGTTTAACTACCCCACATCAGAGGAAAAAAGAGTGGAAAAGAAGAGCCCAAACTTGTGGAAGACAGTTCGATTGAATTTGACGCCCCTAATTTCTCTCTCTCTCTCTCTGTTTTTTTTTTTTTTTGATTGGAAAAACTTTCAAATATTTACACTGAAAAGTGAATTTTTTTCAATATTATAGCAGTTGAATAACGTTGAGTCCTACGAAATTGTGATATCATGTCACCATTGCTTTTTGCATAGTCTGGGGGTATTTTATTGATTGGGATACGGATTTTTTTAGTCCTAAACCTTTAGGTTTTTTTATATTTGAGTCCTAAACCTTTTTGACATTTCATTTAAGTCCTAAATTTTTTGATTTTCTACCAAATTAATCCCTCTGTTTAACAAAAGTGATCAATCTATTAAAAAATAATTTTAACTTTACAAAAAATTATTTAAAAAAGATTAAATATATGAATTGAATATCTTTTTTATAAAAAAATATACATGTTGCCTATTTAATTCGTATATTTGTTGATTAAAAAAATATTTAATATGAATATTTTGTTGATAAAAAAAATATTTAACTCATGTATTTAAGCTTTTTTAAATAATTTTTATTAAATTAAACTCACTTATTAATAGATTGACTACTTTTCGTAATTTAAACGACTGATATAGTAAAAAATTAAAAGATTTAGGACTCAAATGAAATGTTAAAAAGGTTTAGGACTCAAACGTAAAAAAATCTAAAGGTTTAGAACTTTAAAAATATTTATCCCTTTATTGATTAGGTTCAGTATGCCCTTTTTTTTTTTTTTTCAAACAACAAAAAATCACCTCCGGAAGTGTAATTGTCGTGTTTCTACTTGATAATGCTTTGAATATGGCAATTTCCGTTTTCTAAACAACTTGTTCAAATTTCTTTTCATCTTCATACGAGCTGTTTTTTTTTTTTTTTTTTTTGTTCTAAACAAGAAAAAAACATACATTATTATTATACAAGCTCAAAATTTATATCGCATGTGCATATTTACTGATAGTCTAAGTAAAAATATTACTTTTATTACATAAACTGAAGTTTAAACTTAAATTAAATATAAATAAAATATATCATATCACTACTAAATTACTACCTCAAATATTCATACGAGTTGCTAACTTACTGTTGAGAATTATGTTAATCACATTGAAATGCTTTTGTTTCTTATCCTTAATTTGCCATCGATAAGCGACACTCGAGAGAAGCAACAACAGCTGTGGAAAAATCTGTGAGGAATGGCCGACTCGCCATCATCACGTTTCTTTTTTTTTTTTTAATTGTTTTTGCAAAATATATTCGTTATGTGTTAAAATATGTCCTTAACATATTTGAATTATATTTAATTATTTTTCTCTTTTTCTTTGACAAACACATTTTTAACGCATTATATACTTATTTGTTCCATATTCAATACGCGTTTGTGTCTGATATTTATTTGTTCCCTCTGCCAAGGCGAAAAAATAAATGATTTTACCCTCCATTTTGAGCATTTTTAAATCTTTGTCTACCTTGTTTTTACTTTTTTTAATTCTACTATTCACGTTCACTTTTTTTCCCGCTCGTCTCTATCATCTCCGTTGTGTGGCTGTCAAACATTATCGAACAATAAAAAATCACCCGACATTTTTCATAAAAATTGTTTTTTATTTAAAAATATGATTTTTTATTTAAAAATTTGTAAAAATTGAAAAAATCTAAAAAATAAGAAAAATTCCAAAAGATTTATAAAAAATTGAATTTAATTTAAATTTTATAGGTTCGGGAATTTTAACCCTTTGGAATGTTTAAAGTCTCTTTCTTTCCTCCCTCCTTTTGCTTTTATAATGCTACTCCCTCGCTCGCCGTCGGTTTTTGGAAGCCCGCACCACGCCAGGTCCTTCTTTACTTCCCAGTCTTTTATTATTATTGTTATTATTATTTTTCGTTTTACTGATAGTGGACTCGTCGTTCTTGTCCTTCCGTTTCCGTTTTCTTTCTGGCTCAAATGTTTGTTCAATTTGTTTAAATTCTGGTTCTTTTATCTTCATTTTATGTAAATTTTTCTTCTGAAGGGCGAGCCTTTCCTAGGGTTGAAATTTTGAAACCAGCCTCTTTGCTTATTGAAGGCTGCGTACCCCAATGCGGGAGCGTTAAACGCCCTTCTTTTATTTTTCACGGTTTTTTTTTTTTTTTTTTTGTGTGTGTATTCTCAGGATCTCTTAAATAACAAAAAGATTGTAATTGTAATTGTAAGTATTCCTGTGCTTTAGAGTTTGTAGTTTACGAAACCTCAGCTTGGATTTTTTTATGCTGATGTTCTGGCACCTTTATCTTTTTGTTGGAACAAATTCTGAAAATTGGTGCGGCTGAATATTTTTGTCCATTTTGTTTGTCATTGCCCTACTTCTTGGATATCATTATCAGCTTGAATCTCTTTCAGAATTTGTGCCGGTGAATTCTCTTTTGCGAGCAAGAAAATTCAATATTCGGACATTTTCTTTTCTGTCTGAGTGGAGAGAACTAATTCTTTTCGGAATTCTGACATATATGGCAGCCGAAGGTAAACCTAGAGTAACGATACGAAATGAAGATCTTTTTCAACCTCTTATAATGTACATGCCAAAAACTTTCGTTCTCTTGAGCATGTTGATAGAGCATGTTGATGCTGAAAGACTATGGGGACCTGAGATGAGGGGTTATAATTTTGATGTTCAGTGTTAGTTCTTATCACTTGAATAGTTTTTATGTACTCTTTTGTTCCCGTTTTTTAGTAAGATATACGAAAGCAATGTGTTGATTGCCAAGTTTGGAAAATTTTAAGATTTGTGTATGGTGTAAATATGTTCTGGGTTCACTCTGATAATGTGTAGCATCACATGGATCTTTTTGGTGTTATTTTATTGTCTGTAAAGTCTCAAGAATGACTTCTATTTTGGTTCCTTTTCTCAAGCGCGAGAGTTCTAATTTGTAAATGGATTTTCTTTGTTTGGTGTCCTCTCTTCTTCAGTAACATTCATTTGATAAGTCATGACCTCATTATGGACAATGTGCAATCAGCTAGTTGATAATGTGCTGCCAAATGTTTTGTGCTCAAGCGGTGACTGTGACCATCTACTTATTTTCATCATTTTTTTTCTTTTATCCTTTTTTTTTCTTCCAGTGATTAATCATTCTCTGTAGTTGGTTTCGGATTTTGCTGAAGGAAGCCCCAAATAGCACGTCTTACTCACTAGATGAGGTACTAATTGTTTGTCTTTTGTTTTTACTTCTTTCATTTAAGTAATTTTTGAATTTTAACAACTTTTTTCTCCTAATCTACTGCATTTTTGCTTTCAGCCGGCCAATGGAGGAACATGTAAGTTCTGCTGAAATTTGGCTTATTTATCTATTTCTTTTTTCTTTTTTGTTAATCATATCTTCTGTTTTGACCTTTCACTTTGTTGTTGGTTTGCAATGATAAGTAAGCCCGCTTTTGCTGTGAAATCTTTAAGTATTTAATCTTCCAGTTTGGAAAGTTTTTCTTCTGTCTATTATTTTTCCTCATTTTCCATGTTCCTTGCGTTAGTGATCGTTGTTATTTTGTTCTCACTGCACAAATCATCGCCTTCAACATTCCACTCTAAACTATTTCTGGTCTCCTGAGTACTTAATGCCTTTTAAGCTTCCTCTGAGTGCAATCCATTTACAGCCTATTCAGAGCTGTTCCACCTATCTGATCTTTCCTCCTCTTCCTCCTAAAAACCCAAATAAATCAAGAAAAAAACATACTTTTTTCTCCCTTTAATTTTCCTTTTGCAAGACTTTGCTTATAACTTTCTTTTTAGCTGAATTTGATTTGCAGGAAAATATTGGGAGAAGCCAAAGCATAAAATCTCAATTACTCGAGAACTAAGCAAAACAAGAAACTCCCTGCTTTGCTGTCAAACTGTGCAATTAATAAAATCAGAATGTTTTGCCTTCTTATTCTGCCAAAATATTACAAAATTTTAGAAGACCCCCGGCTGAGAATATTTTCTCGCTTTACTCATAAAAATACATAGGCAGTTAGAGTGTTAACAAGTCACTTTTTTTTTTTTTTTTAATTAAAATCTTTGATTTCTTGTAGAGCATAAAAAAGAAGAATAGCTAATGCCTTCTATCAAACAAAAAAAAATGGTTGATACCTTTTTAAAAAATTAGGAAAATTGTAAAAAGGGAATACTAAAGATATCTTTAGTTACAATTTTTTTTTATTTGTGTTGTTTTATTTTCCTTATTTGATGCATGTTTTTGTTATCTGTTGTTAACAATTTTTTTTTGTTCAATTACATCTTTTTAATAATTACTCTTAGTATGCACTCTTTATATATAAAGGGTGTGATAAACGACATATTAAAAATATGTTATCAAAGCCATTAGCCATACATTTGGTAGAGAGTCACTTACATTGTTAATTTCTAGTCTAAGATAGGTCTAGAGTTCGATCATTAGTTCTGACAAATTAAAAATATCATAAAAAATTAATACAAAATATAGTTATGTCTTCTTATCCTATTCTCAAGCTCAAACTTTTTCTTTAGGAAAAAACAGCCACCATATGGGTCCCCTGAATCGGCATATATGGGCCTTTGTGATTACTGATTAGTATAACTTTCGGTTGAATAGAATTTTGTAATTGGTTAACCAGATTAATGTAAACCGATTTTTTCTTACCCTAGCAATTGTCTTTCAAGGTTAATGTCTGTACTTGATTTTAGTAATATTATTAATTATTTTGAAGATAACTCGTACAGAAGTTCTTTTTCATAATAGAATAGAGGAAGTATTCATTTATTTTTGAAAATAGATAAATAATTCAAAATAAATAATTCTCATATCTTTAAGAGTTGTGATCGAGAAGCTTTAAGAGATTAGTTGGTGTGTGTAGAAGTTCTCTAGGGAGGTATTTGTCAAATTCTGCTAATACTTTCCAGCTTATTGCATAATGGCTGCACGAAAAAAACTTTGGTAGGAATTGTCATTATTATTGCAAAATAATTCGGTCCTTACTATGTTGTGTAACACTTTCCTCTTTTTGTACGTTTGTTTTTATTTATTATCTACGGTTTTCCCTGCACCGACCATCTATTATCTAGTTAATCTTCTGTTGCATTCGCTGAATCTTTTATAAACAAGTTATGGATGTACTAAATGTTGCCATGGCAACTTGGAAAATACAATTTTGACTTTTGCTAGAAAATTTTCCTTTTGACATGATTGTTTGATGGATACTTGTCACCTTTGACTTGACCATTTGTTGAATACAATACATGTCACTTTCTTTATGGTAGAGTTTTCTCATTTGGTTTATTTGGCTTGTGTGGGGCTTTGTCTTTGGTTATAAGTGTGGAAATGAGGTTCGACTTCTATAATGTCTTTCTTTCTTGGGAGTTTTTCAGATGGACTGTAAGTCATTACAGGTTGCTTGTGATATGCTTTTGATTCCTAAAGCACCTATTTGCGCACCAACTTTCAATTTGTTGATTTCTTCAGGTTTTAGATGGAGGTAATTATGTGGCTAAAGAAATCCAAAAACTGGAGTCCAAGGTATATAGGGCAATACCATGTTCCCATCGTATGTTTGCGTCAACAAGGGCTTTTTTGTCTACTTGCAGACATATGCAAAATGATACCACATGTTCGCACACACATCCCTTGTGCTCAAGTACCAAAGCTTGTAAATTTATTGAAGAAGTTTATATGTGCTCATATTCTTATATCCTATCATATCCAAATGCAGAGAAAAGCTGATGATGGACAAGAGGCCATATTGAAGGAAAGGAACTTAAAGGAAACCAAGGTAGGTCGATGCTTCCCTGCACTTTGGCTTTCCAACATTTTTCCTCAATTTCATTGTAAATGGTTAAATGCCTATTGGATAGAAGCAATGCAATACAATATTTTGGTCTTTGAGTCATTGTTCCTTTGGTTACACTGCAGATTATTGGGATTTATACCTTTGTTATTTGTAAATACAAAATTTTATTTTCAAGCTGGATGCCTATTTAGCTATAATTCGTAAAGTGCATGTGATTCCTCCTAGTTGTCGATGGCTAATGACGAAGCTCAGTTGGATGTGGGCTTTTCGCTCTCTGATATCAAGGACAATTATAAGGTATAATACAATCTGTATTCACATTATTCTTTCTTTCATATTAATGATTTAATGTTGTTTGTCCTTTTTCTTCCTTGATGTCATATGCCTTATTGTTGGTTGAACTCAGACTGCTAAGTTATTGCCCAAATGGAAGGCATTCCAAACAGTCATATTTCTTGAACGAGTGAGTTCTTCAGCCTTTTCATGACAAGTTTGCCAATGCCCCACTAAATCTGCTTTTTAGTAGCCTTCAAATATCTTTTAGGACTGTAAAATGATGAAATGATTATTGACAATGCTCTGCAATTATGTTCATGTCCATGAAAAAAGGGAAGGGACGCATAAATCTCCATCTGCAACTATTCTTATTTGGCTGCATTAATGATCTTGAAATGTGTGGCTTAGTGCTTTTCTATTATACTGAAAACTTCCTACAAGTAAATATTATTTTGTTGTATGGGTTTGTTGTCTATCTCTTTACTTGAAATGATTTCTCTTAAATCATTCATTCTAGCTATTTTCAGTCATGGGACTAACAATTTGTCATTTCTATAGCTATCTGTGCTTTCTTATGAGTGTTCCCACAAACCCTACGTTTTGTGCATTTAATCTCACTTCCTACAGCTTAATCTCATCTCTGAAGCATATCTTCTCAGTATTGATATTTAATTTACGATCATTGTTGAAATGTACTTAACATGCCCATTATTTTGCAGGATGATGGTCTTCATGATTCAAGTAGGATTGCCGCATTTGATTTTGATGGGTGTCTTGCAAAAACTTCTGTTAAGAGGTAATAAATGCTTTTTGGGATGCTTATTGATAGTGGTTCATCTTTTTCTCATTTCTATACCCAATTTTCACAAGTGCTGGCAGCTAGATAACGAAAATAGAGCTTAATATGCAATGTCTTTTTGATTATAGGCTTTGTATTTGCAAATTGCAATATTCATTATTGACATATGAGCAAACTAGTGTGTACATTCAATTTAGTGCATTGCTCTAAATATATTTGAGAACTAGAAGAGATTATTATTATTTTTTTTAGATTCAAAGAGTCAGGTAAATTAGACTAACAATATACTATGAAGTGACTTAATAGTGCTTTGTTAGGTAAAATGTACACTAGTGGCTTAAGTAGAAATTTTTGTTTTTCCTATGCTAGTTATTTATGCAACTAGTGCATTTTTTTGGTGAGAACCCATCAAATGGACATTATAGAGGTGCTTTGTGGGGTAAAATGTACAAACCAAAAACTGGTGTTTGAAAACGTGTGTACATGTTACTGCATTAACTGGCCATATACAAGTAGCTGAGAACACAAGGGGATCAAGGCAAAAACCAATCACCTCCAATTGGTCAAATCCTTCAAGGCTACGATTCACAGATATGGATTCGGGGATTGACACAGCACAACACGAACACAGGGCATGTGACTAAATTTTTTTTTAAAACAATTTAGTAATATATTTATAGGAAATAATTGTGTATAATTTTCAAATTTTTAAAATTAATTTTATATGTGTTTAATATATATATTAATTAAAAATATCCAATTCATGTATTAAAAGTGTTTAACATGCGTTAGACGTATTCAAGACTCGAATTAGAAGTTCCTGACATGCGCATCCAAATTTTCTTTATTTTTATTTTTATTTTTTTGCTTGGACAAATTTTGGAGTGTTTGATATGTGTATGATGATTGTTAGACAAGTGTAGTGTCCGACACGTTTGTAGGTCATGTAAACACATCATTCTAGAAGTTCCTTGCGTCATAGATACAAGGCTTTAAAGTTGGAGTCGACCATATAAGTGTATCGAATGCATGAGCCCGTCAACATAATCAACTACTCTAGATTGGCCTGTGGAAAGCTCAATATAACCATCGGCTGTGTTAGATTTGACAAGGGCTTATAGAGACAGCCAATTGTAAAGACAATTGGCCATGTTCAATCAGACCTGACTAGCCTTAAGTAAAGCTGGCCTTTGAAGACCCCTCAAGGATGGGACTTGTGACTGGGCATTTGACTGGTGCCGACGAGTGAGGGTCCAGCTCCACAAATGTGGGGACCAATGGAACAAATTAGGGATCCAAGTCAGTAGAATTAATGAAGATTAAAGGTGAGATTGGTGGGGATTTTGAATTAATGAAGATTAAAGGTGTCCTAGCTTTTTAGGAAGAAGTAAGAATATTTAGAAGAATCAAAGCTGGACTAACTCTAAATATCCCAACACCCCTTTTGCTTAAGGGGACCCCGCTCCAAATGCCTTAAAGGCTTTCCCGTCCAGATTTTCTTATTTCTAGTTTGGTTTTAGCTTGTAGCCATGTCCCATTGCCATTTTTCTATCATTCACGTCAGGGAGCTTGACCTATGGGCCTTATTGAAAGTCAGTCTATCCAATTTTTGTCTTGCATGCTTGGGCTCCCTATTCGGAGCATTCATATTAGAGCTTTGAATGCAGGCCTCCTTGTGAGTTAGTTTCTATCATCCCCTGTCTTGCACGCTTGAAAACCTTACTTGTGAATGTCCCTGTGAATCCTTCTGCCGGTTATTGTCTTGCATGCTTGTGGTCTCTATTTTGTGGCCTCCTTACAAGTCAAATCTGAGTTCCACCCCTTGCACTTGATAGCTTGACTCATGAGCGTCCCCAAAAGGTTTTATTGTATTGTTTTGCTACATTGTACCGTATAAGTCTTGATCTTTAACGAAGAGTGCTTTTTATCGGAATTTTTCTAGACATGCAACACAAGACGTTCCCCCCTCCCTCCATTGGTCCAAGCGAGATAGATCGGCTGTTTCTCTAAAATGAGCCTCATTTTGCATGCGTGGGAGCTCGGTTTGTCCGAACATTTCTCTTCCATTTACATCGATATTTTCTCAACTCTAGCATGTTGAGCTGAACCTAACACATGGCTGGTGCATTGGTCCTCCACTCCAAAGCAGCGCAAACCAGTTGAAGCGCAACGATTGTTGGATTGTTGTTGTCGAAGCGATGACCTTTTAGATTGTCAATTTTTGATGACAGCCTTACGCTAGGACGTAGGTCTAGATGTATCATCCCATGCTATAGCATTGTACATTGCAATTAGGCACCTAAAAAATGAAGAAGTGTGTTGATAAGAAAAATGATTGATGGAGATACTGTTGTACCTGGATTTGTAACTGTCTTATTTCTTATGGGTTTGGATGACTGCTTATTACAGATTTTGACTGATATAATGGGGCTTGTTCATTTCAGAGTAGGTGCAGATGCTTGGTCCCTTATGTATCCCTCAATACCGGAGAAGCTGCAAAGCTTGTATAAGGATGGTTATAAATTGGTGTGTTGCTTTAACTTATGAAGGCTATATGTCTTTAATTTTATTTCTTGTTGTATTACAATTGTGGCAACTTTGTACTAGATTTTGCAATTCATCCACCAAGCTTTTGAGCGGGAATGCAATTTTGTTGCATTATTGTAGGTCATTTTCACAAATGAATCCAATATTGATCGCTGGAAGAACAAAAGACAGGTAGCTGTGGACTCAAAACTTGGACGCCTTCAGAGCTTCATAAAGTGTGTGCAGATTCCAATTCAGGTTGTTCAAGCTACTGACTTGTTAAGTGTTTGCAGTAAATTTAGGACTGACAAAATTTTCCTATTAATCAGTTGTTTGATGTACCAATCATCAACTTGTCAAACGTTCCACTGTTTGTCACTTAAAGGCGGAATTAAACATCAATTTCACGTCGTTGGGCTATGGATTTTGTGTCATTAGGTAGTAAAATTCCAACACTCAAGATTCTAGTGGTTAATCGTTTATTTACGCCTCTGGGCATTCTTGGAAGACATTTTATAGGGACTGACACCTTTTAGGGATTATCGTGATAATAGTTTCACCTTTTGTTTTTAGGCCATTGCTAATTTGTGCTATCTCGATTTTTCCTTAGATATCCCTAAAGGATTCAGTATCATTTGCACTGAACTATGTATGCATTCAACTTTGGGACTAATGATGAGGTGCTTTGATAGCATTGTATTTTCTTTTTTTTTTTTGAATTGTGAGTATCAAAGGTGAGTTTAAGTATAACGGAAAGGTTATTTTATTTTGACTTGATGGTCATGGGTTCGAATCCTAGATACAGTCTCTTTGCAAAGACAAAGGGAAGGCTGTGTATATTAAACCATCTCTGGACCCCACAAATATAAGAGCCTTGTGCATTAGGTTGTCCTTTTCTTTTTGAATTACGAGTATCGATTTGCATGGTCTGTTAATGTTGGGAAAAGATGCTCTTTGTATTTTTGTCATCCCTCTTTAAAGCAGCAATCTGTTGACATAGTTGCTATTATACATTATACAAAGAATGTGAGAGCTTTCTGGCTTCTACAACAACACTGTTTTAGTATTGTTGAATTAAAATAAGTACCTCTAGTATCGAGACAATTAGAAAAGCTTTGAATTAGCTCACTTTCGGTGTTTATGTGCAGGTTTTTATAGCTTGTGGGTACTCTGATCGTAAAGTGGAAGATCCTTATCGCAAACCCAAACCTGGAATGTGGCGGATTATGGAGAAATATTTTAACTCTGGCATCTCAGTTGACAAGGATAAGTTATTTCGTCTCCCTTTCCTTCCCTTACTACCTACTTTTGAGGCTCTATGGCATCTTAAAAACTATGCATAATGTGTGAATCATTGCTTGCTCCAACTGGCTGTTTTTATCTTGGCCTTTCTAATGGGGTTTTTAAGGATATGACCACTTCATGCTTTTGATTCCTAGCTCTGCATTTTGGGAGCGTCAACAACACCCCACATTGTCATCTTGGGATCATGGTTGATGGAGCCTCTTTTGTTTGATTTTGTAGATCCTTTTATGTGGGTGATGCAGCTGGGAGGCCTAATGATCACAGTGATGCTGACACAAAATTTGCAGAGGTATGAACATATGTCACTAGCATCTTTTACTTGTATTATACTGGGGTAATACTACTAGGTACTTGTGATGGATGCTCATGCATCATAATTCCCAAGATCAAGAATCTCCCCCCTTGTTACTGTACTAGGTAATCCAATCTAATCAATTGTATGATTTTTTCCCTTTTGGTTGCAGGCCATTGGATTAAAATTCTATGTGCCCGAGGACTATTTTGGTCCTATTAAGAAGCAAGGCTAGGCTCTCGAGTAGTGATACTCACTTTCCTCAATGTATTGGATAATTATCGTATTTATTTGGTTGATTATCGTATTTCTAAGTGATCTTTGGTTTTGTAATTTGAATGCAATTGTTGGCCTCTCTCTCTCTCTCCGTCTCTCTCTCTCTCTGTATGTGTATACGCGTGCCCACACGCTCATACGATGCGTGAGCATTTTATGCAAAAATTAATCCGTGTGACTTAGTCCCATCGTACTCCATAGATTTACTTGTTGGTGCATCTTACGTGGACTCAAAAAAATTTGGCCACAAATGATCACAATGAACATTTTAATTACAATTACTGAATAAAATAATCAATACTAGCCTGCGAAGGGAGGAAAATAGCTATTTATTGCAATAGCATTTAAAAAATTGTCTTTGTCTTAGTATGAACTGTTTTGCGTGTGTGCGTGTGCGCGCGCGAATGTGTCTATATATATATATATATATATAGAATCTTTTGAAGTCTCTTCTTTCAGTAAGCAATAATTTCAAAACGATAAAACCAGTTTTTTGGATTTTATTAAATAACAACTTCAGCCGTTAGAATCAGTCGAATCCCTGTTTTTAAATAGTTTGGATATTGGTTGTGAGTCAAACTAGATTCTAATTGAACTCAGTGCAGAGATAAGCAGCAGTAAGTCCCAACGGACAGGGCAATCAGTCTGTGTGTTGTAGGGTATAACCGGAGTAGTCCACTCGATATTTTATAATTTAATATTTATGTTATTTTATTTTATTTTTTTTATTACATATAAAATATTCATATATTAAGAGTATAAAGATTCTTCAAATAAGATCAAAACCTTAAATTAATGTCTAACGTTTAAGTTAAGGTCTAATCATCGATACAATATTTTTTTTGGTAAAATTGGTTCTTAACATTTTTACTGTAAAATAATTTAGTATTTTTTTGTTATTTGACTGTTTAATTTACTAAAAAAATATATCATTTGTTAGACCGTCTCTTAATATGTTGCAATGTTATTAAAAATATGATATTATGATATTTTATTTTAATTTTTTTTCATTTTTTCTAAAAATAGGAAAAAATGAGAAAAAGGAAAAAAAAAATTACGGTATCATATTTTTATTAATATGATATCTTATTAAGAGGTAATTTGATGACATGACGAAGAAATGATATATTTTTTAGTAAATTAAACAGTTAGATAACAAAAAAATACTGAATTATTCCACAATAAAAACGTTGGAATCGATTTTATTTTAAAAAAATATTGTGTCTATGATTAGATTTTAGTCCAAACGTTAAGCACCAATTTAAAATTTTAACCTTCAAATAATTGGTAAAGAAGACATAATTTATGTCGAATGGGTCCAATAAACCACATGCACAAGAAAATTTATTTAGTGTTCATATAGACTGTCAAATATTAAGATATATAGAAAAAAATATTTAATATTCAAATATAGACAAAAAAATATTAATATATAAGAGATTTAAAATATATTAATTTTTTTACCTATAGTTTTATGTAAACTTTCTTCTAACATATTAGGAGTTTTTCAAAAAGAGTATTATTTTTTCCCTCTTCAAAAAGGAAATACAAAGAGAATTAAATTGCAAGTATTTTTTCCTTCTTCAGAAAATAGAAAGGGAAATTTGAGAGAAATTTGTTTTTTTTTTATTTTCATTAATTTGAAAAATTTTCACATAGCAGAAAGAGAAAAGTTGAATACTTTCTCTCAACTTCTTTTTTTTTATATGTAACTATTTATAAATTTGTGTTTTTATGTTTGGGCTATAAACTTATTTTCAAAGGCAGTGTTGTAAAAAGTTACGATAACATTCTTATATTAGTTTTGGACAACTGTCAGATGAATTGTTTCTACTAAATTTTAACCATGATATGTTCAATATCTATAATAGTTATTTTTTTATTATTGCATCAACTGAGAATAATGTTGTAGATGTAAATATTTGGCATGTTATACTAAATAATATTGGGTAAAACAAAATGATTAGATTAGTTATAGAGAATCTTCTATACTCATTCATTAAAATTAAATTGTCTAAATGTCAATACTGTCTGGTTGGAAAAGTAACTAGAAACCATTTGATAAAGCTATTAGAGTTGAATTTTCGTTGCTCTCAATTCTTTCTCATGTATGTGGTATAATTAGTGTAAAGGCCAAACACGATACCTCAAATATAGTGGGATAAGCATATTTTTAGTTCTATACGTTTGCCTCTTTTTTACGCAACTCCATAACGTTAGAGCCGTTTTATTTAAGTCCTACACGTTAGAAAGTCATTTTAATCAAGTCCAGATTTGGACGGAGGGTTATTTGACCGTTAAAATCAGCGTTGACTTTAATTAAAATATTATAAAAAAATAAAAATACGTGATTTTAACGTATTAAAATGAAAAAAAAATAAAAATATACTATTTTCAATAGATATACATAAATATAATTTTAAAAAAATTCAATAAATTTAAAAATAAAAAATAAAAAGTTAAAGAAATTTAGTTGAAAACCTAGTTACCGTTAAATATTGTTTTAACTACGTTAAAATATTATAAAAAATAGAAATATGTCATTTTAATGTATTAAAGTGAAAAAAATAGAAATATGTCATTTTCACTAAATATACGTAAATATAATTATAAAAAAATTAAAATTTTAATAAACTTAAAAACAAAAAAGAAAAAAATTAAAGAAATTCAGATAAAGACCTGATTGACTGTTAAATACTGCTTTGACTACATTAAAATATTATAAAAAATAAAAAATATATTATTTTAACTTATTAAAATGAATGAAGAAATACAAATATGTCATTTTGATTAAATATACGTAAAAATAATTGTAAAAAAATTAAAAAATTAAAATTTCAATAAATTTAAAAACAAAAAATTTTTTAAAAAAAACCCAAAAGTAATAAAAGAAAATTATTAATTTTTTAGAAAATATTTTTAAAATTATTAAAAATTAAAAAAATTAAATAAAATATAAAAAAAATTAATTTCTCCCATTCTTTCCTCCTTTCTCTCTCCTCCCTCCTCTCTTTCTCTCTCATCACCTCTCTCTGCTCTCTCGTCCCACTTTCTCCTCCCTCCTCTCTTTCTCTCTCATCACCTCTCTCTGCTCTCTCATCCCTCTTTCTCCTCCCTCCTCTCTTTCTCTCTCATCACCTCTCTCTGCTCTCTCCTCGCCTCTCTGTCTTCTCCCTCCTCCCCCTCTTTTCCTTCCTCCCTTTCTCTCTCCTTGTCATATAAGATCCAATTTTGTGTTCATACGAAGGGGAGAGAGGCGAGGAGAGAGAAAGAGAGGAGGGAGGAGAGAGAAAGGAATGGAGAAGAGAGAATGAATTTTTTTATTTTTCTTTTATTTTTTTAATTGTTGATATTTTTAAAAATATTTTTAAAAATTAATATTTTGTATAAACCAAAATTTATAATTTTATTTTCTATTTTTTTTAAATTTAGTGAAATTTTAATTTTTTTTTACAATTGTATTTATGATATTTAATCAAAATGACATATTTTTATTTTTTTATTCACTTTAATAAGTTAAAATGACATATTTTTATTTTTTTATTCACTTTAATACATTAAAATGACGTATTTTGATTTTTTCATAATATTTTCACGTAGTCAAAGTAGTATTTAACAGTCAACCAGGTCTCCAACTAATTTTTTTTAATTTTTAATTTTTGTTTTTAAATTTATTGAAATTTTTTTTATTTTTTATAATTATATTTACGTATATTTATTCAAAATAGCGTATTTTTATTTTTTATTCACTTTAATACATTAAAATCAAGTATTTCTATTTTTTTTATAATATTTTAATACGGTCAATGTTGTATTTAACGGTTAACCAAACGTCCGTCCAAAATTGGACTCGATTAAAATGACTCATTAACGTGTAGGACTTAAATAAAACGGCTCTAACGTTATGGAGCTGCGTAAAAAAAGGACAAACGTATATGACTAAAAATATGCTTATCCCCAAATATAGTCTTTATAGATGATTATACATATTATGGTTATGTTTATTTTATCTCACATAAATTTTAAGTATTAAAATATTTTAAAAATTATTTAAATACGGTAAGGAATCAGTTGGATAAAAGAATTAGTACCCTAAAAATTGACTGAACACGTAGATATCTCTCTGAACAGTTTGACAAAAAAAAAGGCACATTAGTTACCCTCCTCAAGACGAAAAAAATACTATTGTTACTATTATGAATAATTTACATGTTACACTATAGGTTTAGATATATTTATATTTCGCATCAACAATTTTTAAAATTAACAAAAAACTACTGTTTAATTAACTATTAATAATTAAAATGAATAAATGTTGTGAAAAGACGTTTGTGCTCTCTTATATTAATAGAACTAAAAGCGATAAAACTCCATTTTTTTCATTTTGTTCCGCAAATCCCGCACCTTACCTCTAAACTCTCTCTCCCCTCTTCGAATTCTCACTCGAATCCCTCACTTTTTCTGCTTTTTTTTGGTCGTTTGAACTCAAGGTTATTAATTATTTGTAAGTTTTTTTTTATTTTACGTCACTTGCTTCTCCTACCATTTTTTAGTCTTTCATTTTGTACCTTTTTATAGAGTTACAGATTGAATATAGCGGTCAGGAGTCACTTTTCTTTTATTTTTATAATTACTTATCCCAATTCTAAGATGCTTCAGGTGGCACAATGATCATATTTTTGTTTCACCAAGTAGAAGGGAATTTTAAACACTTCAAATCAATTATCATAGTATTTTTGTAATAAAAACTAATTTTTACTAACGATAACTTAACAGACAATATTTTTTCATGTTACACTCATTATTAACAGTATTTTCTCTTAATTTTAAAAATTATTGGTACAAAATGTAAATATAGTCTAAACTCACGGTGTAAAATGTAAATTACCCTATTATAGTCATTTCATTATTTAATATATGACAACAATAAGATTTTATTAACTTTTTACCCATAAATAAGCAAACCAAACAAACCACTTTTGTAAACTTTTAGTATCATTAGCATTAGACTATTAAGGATATGTTTCTGCCTTTCAACATAGAAATAAAATCTGATTGTCTTGGTTGCTAAATAAATCATATTAAATGTCCAGCGAGGAATGAACTAATAAGATAATCACCTCCAACAATACTGCAATCTCCTTCAAGCCTATATATAGAACATGTGGTGCGTGGATTAGTAAGAATGACCAACTCCAAGCAAAATGGCCTCAAAAGTTTTCTATAATCATTTGTTCTTCATTTTTTTACCAACCAAGACCAAAGAGAAGGTGACGCTTGCTTACATTGCTGGTGAAGCTGCAAGAAAGGCTAACTGCGAGAAAAGGAAGAAAGGACTAATGAAGCGAGCTAACCATCCTGTGCGGGATCGAAGCCTGTGCTATTATATACAATTCTTATAACTCCCAACCAGAGGTTTGGCCCGCTCATTCGAAGGACCAACGAGTGTTGGCCAACTTCCAGCAACTCCCTGCGATGGAACCGAGCAGGAGAATGATGAATCATGAAACTTTTCTGTCGCAAAGGTTCACGAAATCCAATAACCATCTCAAGCAACAACGAAAGGGCAACAAGGAGAAGGAAATGACGAACACCATGTTCCAGAGCTTGATTGAAAAGCCTTTATAACACCTGAACTTGATTGATCTGAACGATATCAGGTGGGTGATTGATCAGCGCCTTAAGGGAATTCACAAGAGGATCGACGGTCACAAAATTATTAATACGAATAATACTTTTGAATATCATAATTACAATCTAATTATAATTATGCGGGCAAATTATATTTATTTTTAAGACTTTATCTTTGAGTTTATTTATAATATATCGGGGATATGTATAAAAAAAAGTCCTAAATTTTTAGATTTTTTTTTATTTAAGTTCTAAACCTTTTTGAGATTTCATTTCAGTTCTAAACCTTTTGATTTTGCTTCAAATCAGTCATTCCGTTAGTCAAACCGTTAAAAATTACTGTTCACTAACGGAAATTTTTTTAAAAAGGTAAAATACACTATTTCAATTCACCGGTTAACAGAAATACTTTGTATAATCTTAAAAAAAATAAAATAAGATATAAAAAATCTAAAATCTCAACTTACATGTTACTATTTGAGAGTAAAATACAAGTATTTAATAACAAAAAAAATATTTAAATAGTGTATTTTAACTTTTTAAAAAAATTTTCGTTAGTGAACAGTAATTTTTAACAGTTTGACAAACGGAAGGACTGATTTTGAGCAAAATCAAAAGGTTTAGAACTGAAATGAAATCTCAAAAAAGTTTAGAACTTAAATGAAAAAAAATTTAAAGGTTTAGGACTTTTTTAATGCATATCCCTAATATATCGTGTCTATAAATAATTTTAAAGATAAAGAATACTTTTATATAGAAAATCATGAAATATGTAATATGTATTTTAATATCGATCAGCCCATTGGTTAGTGCATATTAGGACCCATTTTTTAAATAATAAAAACAAATACATTTTATTGCTTCATTTTATTCTTATATAAAATATTAATGTGCTGCACTAAGATGAAAATTAGTTGCATTAGCACAAGCTTTTCATTCTAGAGTAAATCATTTATCTTCCTGTCTAACATTCGAAATAAAATATATATTAGTAAAACTTTGAATTATTTTGGAGTTATGATTAGTTCAAAAAAAAAAAAAAAAACCAATCATATCATTATTTTAAGAAAAATTACATCGTGCACCTCGTATTTAGGACGCATTTACATGCCGCACCCCGTATTATTAAATGTGATAAACTGCATCCTCGTGTTTATTTCCGGTAACCAGCTCTTTTAAGTCCCCGTTAAAATACATTACAAAATTGCCAATTTAATTACCACGAATTAACCAAAATACCCTTGGTGCATTGACAAAGAGAAATATTTTACAAAAGATTTCGGGTACAACACAATAAATATTAAAAGTCCTATATACAATTTTTTGGATAAATGAGAAGAATATCATTTTATTATAATTTTTTAGATAAATAATAAACAAAGATATATAATTTGATATACAGGAACAATTTTTCTAAAAAAAAAAGATATATAGGGACAATGATGTCTTTTTATAATCATCTTGACAGTTGACTAAACTTAATTAGCCAATAAGCGTGATTTGCTACTTACAAAAACAAAAGGCGTGATTTGTTATTGCACACTAAATACAGAGTAAGCGGATGTAAATTTTCTTTTTTTTTTAATATATTTTGCTTTAACTTTTTCTTTAGGCATTACTTTAATATTGTACAATGCTTAATCTATATTTTAGTCAAAAAAAAATTATAGTAAAAATTATTTTTTTCGTACATATAGTAAAAATTATTAGTACAAAATAAAATTTTATGTGTACTTTTACACTTATGCCTTGTAATTTTTTTTTACGTTTATATTTTTAAAGTTTTGTTAAATTAATGCAATCAACTTAACCAGTTCAATATATATGTTTACGATACACTATTTAACATATACTTTTGTAATTATTATCCTTAATTATAATTATATATAAAAAAACTATAAATATACGCAAACAATTTTCATAATAATGTAATGTATGTATGTAACTACCGCATTCAAAATTTGAAGGCGTTATGTTATGTGACTACGCATTGCGGATGGCCGCTGTTGGATAGGATCAAAAATAAATTCAATTTGCTTGGCCGATGCTCCTTCCTCGTGCATTTGAGGATGACGATGACGATGATGATGATGGGAAGAGCATCCTCCTGCCCAGTGTCTTCTACGAGCGGCAGTGTAACAAGAAGCGGCGGCGGCGGTGGCGGCGGCGGCGGCCGCATAGGCATAATTCCCTTTCCAACAGCTAATAGTGTTCGTGCTCCTCCTCCTCATTCAAGTTGTCGACCAGTCTGCTGCTTCCGCTGCTGCTCTGGTCTCTGCGTTTCTCTATCGCCATTTTCTTTTTTTTTTTTTTTTCAAAAAAAAGTTTATTTTACAATACTATTCTTTTCGGAATTGAAATATGCAAAAATAAAGCTGGTTTCAGAACCATTTGAGATTAGGATTTAATGTTTGGGTAGAATTCGAACCGTGGTTTCCATATTGGATGCGGAATAAAAGTTCTTAGTTTCTAGTATATAAAGGTTTGAGAGTCTCAATTTATTGTGTGGCTGCGGAGGACAATGGTTGAGAGGTTCTATTGTTATTTGTGTGTGCGCTTCTTATTATTATTCTATGGCGTATTCAGATTAATAATAGTTGAGTTCATGTAATTATGCTCTAACAGTGGTATCAAAGTGAGAGCCTGTGTAAAGGCGATATTGTGGTCAGTGATGGCTATTGCGGTTGACCTTCACAAGCTTTGAACAAATTTATATATTCTTTTTCCCCTTCTTTAGTGATGAGACGGGAACTGAATCTAGACCAGAATCACTTCATCCGTAGAAATTTACTTGGTGCACAGACAAAGCAAGTGAAGTTGCTATATTAGAAGTTGTTAGAAAGAATTTTGGAGATCACCTCATTCTTGGGGAGGAGGGTGGAATAATAGGACATACATTATCTGATTATCTTTGGTGCATTGATCCATTAGGTTCGTCTCCTTCGACCCTTGGTTCAACCTCGTTCTCTTTTCTTAGCATGACCTAACCTTTTGTCATATCTTGGATATGTTTTTACATCTTTTCAGATTATGGTTATGCAACCACTGATCATTTTATCATTGTTTCATGGTTATTCCTTTTAGTACTGTCATATCCTTTCAGTGCTTCACTCTGCAGAATGTGGTATGCATGGATCTCCTAGTTTCATCATGACATTATATTGATATTCAAAGCTTAGTTAATCGTTAACAGACCAATCTATTGCAACCTTTTTCTATGCTTTCACTTGTATGAAACTTTTGCAATTTATTCAAAAGTTCAGTAACTTCTAGTCATCATGACTCACTACTTTTGTAGATGGAACTACAAATTTTGCACGTGGTTATCCTAGCTCTGCTGCTTCTGCGGGAGTTCTGTTTCAAGGAAAACCGGCTGCTGCTGCTGTGGTACTGCTCGCAAAACTTCAATTTTCTTCCTCATTCCATTCCCGAATATTGCCATGTTTAGTTTTTGCTAAATTCAGAATTATAGGAATATACAGTAGCCATATCTCCTTGCTCATTGCATGAGGAAATATATGGTAGATATTGATTGGCAATCTAAGAGAGTAAAACAAATTTTGAGAGGACGGGATAAAAGGCCCAAATGAATATAGAGAACTGCTTCCGTCATGCAACAATTTAATTTTATAAGCAGAAGGATTTGAATTATTTCTTGATACATATGCCTTTTAGAGAGATGATTCGTCAATGCATCTTGTTTAACAAAAAAATTTGAAATTAAGTTATCAGTTGATGCCCCTTGTGACTATTTCACTCCCTGTTGCTGAGAGCTGTAGAGACAACAATATGCAGAACCTGCAATACCTACTGATCCTCTTGCTCTTTCTATTTTCTTTTAACATCTTTTGCTTTCTCATGGAAACAAAACAACCAAATTCAAAGAAGCCAATATCTATGAGGGCTTCTCTGATCTAGTAAACCTCCAGTACCACATGGGTCCAGTCTTAGCATCACCTAACCACTTGTACATCACTTGGTATGGCCACTGGGATTAAAGGGTATCAAGCCACTTTAAGAGATGAAACTTTTTTTTAATGAATGTATATTACATGTAATAATTTTTCATTACATATAATAATTTTACATTGTATAATTGATTGAAATTTTTAATGAATTAGTAAAAGAAAAGGCCAATTGAGAATAATGTTTTCTCACATTTAATTATTTTTTCCTTGATTTTATTACCAAAATGGAATATAACAAAGCACGTGTAAAAGGGGCAATATTATATTAAAAAAATTCTCAGAAATTGATAGCTAAATTTTCGGGCACCCAAAATAGAGGTGGCCAAAAGTGCCTAAGCAGCTAGCTGGTTTGATTTTGGAAGTGTTGTGTGTATTGTACATTATACCATACACTACCAAACCGAACAATTTACATATGTAACGTTATCTACTTTCAATCGTCTATGCTATGCCTACGCAGCTTGTTATTTAATTAGCGATTAATAGATATATGGATACATAGAATAGAGTCACTCTCCTTGCAGTGCAAATACAAGATCTGAGATAAATAGATAGATAGATAGATGAGGATGGGATGGTGGTTGTAGCAGCTGCGACATCTGCTTGCCCTGCCGCCATGGAATCACTTCCCTCCTTCCAACAATGCCCCCACCCCCATCAACAATAAGAGTGAGTTTGTTTGGTCTGTTGTGCATTGTTTTGTTGTGATTTATTTGTGGCACTGAGTGAGTGAATGTGAATGTGATTGCATAATTGTTATTTGATTAGAGCTTTCATAAAAACTGAAAGTTGACTAATATTAGACTCTATATTATATGATATTTGGCGCAGGCACAGACAGAGGTAGACGAGAGGCTGCACTCGCAAGGAGAAACTAGAGGAGATGAAGACTCAGTTGCTCCTTTGATGAAACACGTGAAAGTAGAGAAGCAGCAGCATGTCAATAGTAACAGTAATAATAATAATATTGTCAAGAGGAACTCATTAGCTTCTTCTCTAATGGCTGCCATTGTAGCCTTATCTCCTACGTGCATTGCGCCCCCAGCCCCAGCTGGTATGTGTGTTCATTATTCACTGATCAATATCATGCACACACTCTGACTCTGGTGAAGGGTGGATAGGGATAGTGTAATGTTGTCAATTACATAAATGCTCCCCGTTTCTACTCTCTAATTCCGAAATGCGTTTGACTTTCATCAAATACATACACTAATAATATTAATAGACTAATTTTAATGTTGCTAATTTGATGCTTCAGTGTCACTGGCGCAAAGCATTACCTCTTATACCACCACCACCACCGACGTAGAAAAAGGAGCCACATCGTTCAGACATGCTTGTATTGGCTGTCATGACGCAGGTGGAAACATAATTGTCCCTGTGAGTGAGTGCACTTCAGACTTTCTAATAACCTCCTTCCTTAATTTTCTGTCTCCTGCATTGCTCATTTGCTTATTTATCTTGACTATTTTAATTTCCATTCCTTTTATTTTAGACTTGACCTCCTATTCTTTCTTTCCAGGGAGCAACACTCTTTGCAAAAGACCTGGTAAGAAATGGAATAAACTCAGAAGAAGATATATACCGCATTATCTACTCTGGTAAGGGAAGAATGCCGGTGAGTATAATCTATCTATCCACTGACTGAAATTCTAAAATCATTGAAAGAAGCAGGAACCAACTAAAACAAGCTTAATAAACATGTGTATACAATAAAATTGGCTACTCATTTAAGTGCAATCAACATATGCATGATCCATTCCAGGGATTTGGCGAGAATTGCACCCCAAAGGGTCAATGCACGTTTGGCCCTCGTTTGCAGGATGAAGAGATCAAGCTATTGGCCGAGTTTGTCAAGTCACAGGCTGATCAAGGTTGGCCCCAACATCCCAACTGATCAATATCGATGTGATTGATTTTTGCAAACCAAAAACATGTGCTGCCTGTTCTTCAATTGCAACTTTTAAGCCTGACAACTATTTTTGTTTGTTTAAGAGAACTGTATTAACCAGCATGCCTATTGGTTTACCATGATATTTTAAACCAAGAAGTTCTGCGCTGCATAACTTTCGAAATTTTGTCATGCCAGCTGACAGTGAGTAACACAGACTCTCATCTCAAGTTGATGAAGGATTTCTTTTTTCACCACAAAAAAAGGAAAAAAGAAAAAAGCCAATGATTCACTAAACTTATTACCAAATTAAATTGAGTAACACAGAATCCACAGATTTATTCTGTAGAACATAAAAGAAAAAAAAAAAAAAAAAAAAGGAAGTTTCAAGAGTTTGAGTAGCTCTTCTCAGCTATCGAGATATTCTGCAGCACCGTAGCAGCTTGTCTACGCAGAGAACCTATCTCTGTCATGGTGTGCGGAATAGTCAATATGTGGACCGAGAGGAATAATTCCCAAAGGATTAATTGAAGGATGACTCCCATAATAGTGTCGCTTTATGTGCACCATGTTCACAGTGCTGCTTATGCCGGGAATTTGAAAGATGTCTTTGGTATAGTTAAATAGATTTGGGTACTCCCTCAGCAGCTTTTTGTTGCACTTGAAGTGAACTGCATACACCTGCATATGTTAAATCAAATACTTAAAAGAGTAAGACATATGAACCTTCGAATCAGAAAAAGGCGTAATGTCCGGGCATACTTATAATAACACGAAAAGGCAATGTTTATCCCAAAATTGATTCAAATTATCTTCCAGTGGTACAAATGCCTCAGACAAGGAGGGTCCGAGAAGTTTTTCCTCCAAAAGAGCAGGAACTCTTGGCCCTAATCTTAACTGATACCTATAACTTCACTAGGGGATGAAAATGCATTTTTAACAACTGTTGTATTAATATCGTTATAAATATCTGGTGCTTCAGGGTCACCGCATCACATCGTTCTGTCCTTAATGAGTTAAAAGAAGAACATGCTAGGAGACTAGGACATTCAAAATTAAATAAGATGTGAATTTGAGATGCAACATTAGAATGCCATATTATTGTAAAATGACAAATATACACTGTAAAAAGGTGACAATATGAAAGTTGCCTCAGGATCCAAATGGTTGAATTGCACCCAATGGTAAATACAGGTTATCGTCACCAAAAAAAGAAAAAAGGTAATACAGGTTATCACACTCCCAAAGAAGCATGCCAATGATTTAATGTTTATGGAAATACTTTAATACCAGATTACCCAGTTCGATTTTAGTATCAGAGGATACTTCCCTTAAAAATCTCTATAACATTGAAGGATATTTGCCTGCCAAATTGTTCAAAGAGATGCCAAAAAATAATTTGATCAAACAATCTCGGTTTTCACTAAATTGGAAGCCTTGTACCTCATCAAATCTTACAAGGGTGACAAATAACCGAATGTCCGCCTCAGTCATTGTGTTCCCACATATGTATCGTTGCTTGCTAAGTATCCCCTCGCACTTATCCAGGGCATCGAATAACTTTTTAGCAGCCTAGAGAAAGGACCAAACAAGAGTTTCAATCATTAATTTAGTTCATCAAAGTCAATGCTAGGCCAGCTGAGGCTTTACACTTAACAGCATGAAAAATGCTTACCTCCTCATAAGGCCCCTGTTTTCTCGCAAAACCACATTTATAAACACCATCGTTGATACAATCATACACCCATTTGTTGGTTTCTTCAATTTGATCTTGTAAGCGAAGAGGGTATAAGTCCAATTCCGCATGCTCCGCTATATCATTAAACTCTATGTTAAACATGCGAATAATCTCTGCACTGTCATTATTCACGATTGTCTTGAGCTTCTTATCCCAGAGCACCTGTTAAGCAGGCAAAATCCATCATTTAACTGATGAAACTGAAAAGTAACAAGAAAGAAAACGCGCATTTTATATCAATTAACATACAGGAACTGTGTATTTCCCAACATATTTTTCACTTGCAAGCTCGTAGAGTTCTCTTATACTTTTAGCTCCATTAAAGGGATCAGGCTCAGCTCCAAGTTCCTCTTCCTTGGAAGCAGGAAAAACCCATCCCATATGTTCATCACTGTCCTTTGTTCTTTCCCATTTGGGTTTCACGGGCTGAGCAGGAAGAGGTAAGAAGATCAGTTTCGTACTAAAAATGTGAGCTTATCCAAAAGAATTTCATTAGATTATTTACCGTGAAACTGATGACTTTTTCAAGTCCTTTAAGCTTCAAGAATGCAAGGCACCTAGAGGCCCAAGGACAAGCATACGACACATAGATATGATACCTTCTGGCTTCGGCTGGAAATTGAGAGTTCGGATCTCTTGAAATAAAGTTACGGAACGTTGAAGCAGTTCTTATGAAAGCCCCAGAATCAGACATTTCATCTAGCGCCGATCGAGCCATATTGCACTGAAGGATTGCAGATATTAGCATAGTTTTTAAGACACGACATAAATGTCCTCCAATACAAAAATTTCATCACACTACATAATATACTCAAGATAGATGAAATAAACTGCAATAAATATAACTCCTCTTTCCTTATGCCTTCCCACAACAGTTAAGTTTTGCAATGCAGTGTGGGGACCAATGGTATGTCCAATCAAATGGGACAATTGTTGTTTCTTAAAATCTATGAGCACACCCGATTTCATTTTGTAAACATTCCACAAATTAATTGGTTGCTCACTGAAATACAATCACCCAACAAGATCTTATAACCACACAAACAATAATTAAGAAAATGGTACAGGTGCTTCGGAGAAAATTTGACTCTCATACCTAAACTGGACCTCTTGCACTTAAAAGGGCAACTAGCTGGCACTCTCCAAGATTTATATTAACCAGCAAGACAACCAAAACCAGTGTCTTTGACACGGGATTAAAAAAACATCCCCAAGCACCGGCTTCAGCAGCTCAGGCATACAAATCATTTTAAAACTGTGTCACTAACCAATTCTTTCGAGAAGCCTGTCAGACGATTCAGAAAGAAGAGCATATTTATTGTTCTCATAACATGCAGTCACAAATGTTGCCAAAGTAACACGAGCCACATTACAGTCCCTGTCCAATAATTAATTAAAGAACAATGAAGCTCAATAGGGATATGGGCACACAAGCCGTTGAATTCATTGGCAATAAGAGCAACAACAATAACAAGCAGTGCAAATTGCTAGATTTCCCTACCTGGAAAAGGGAAGGCCGCTGCTGGGGGATTCAGTATCTGCACAGACGCATGTATCAAGATTAGAAGAACCACCATCACCACAACAACAACGACAACGACAAAGAAACTTGGTTAATTAATTGAAATAAAAATTTAACAGAAAGGAAATAGAAAAGCACCAAGTCAATAACAAGACATTGTACAGAATAGTCTATGCAATGCAAGAGGCTTCCTTAAAAACAGTTAAGCGACAGTATCCATGCAAAGATTAAAATTGAACATTCACCACACCACACATAATCTACAGAGCTCCAAAAGCAGGTTGACGCACTAAAATGATCACATCACGCAACTTAAACAAAAGCGAAAAGAATAAAGATAAACATCAGGAAATTTTCTTCACGAAATTTCATTAATAGCAGTTAAGTTCTTAAATTTTATAGTAATATTAAGTCTAAATAATATTTAATTTCAAAAAATAAAATAAAATTACCAAAAACCTTTTAGCAAGTAAAAAAAAAAAAACAATTCATGAAAAATCGAAAAAATAGATTTCATGCAATATAACTCAAACGAAAATAGCAGAACTTCACATCCAGCAACTTTTTAGGCTAAACTTTCACTGCACATTGAAACATCGGCATCCTAAACCCTACTACAGCACACAACTTCACCAACAAAAACAGAACACATCAGGCATAGAATGCCCTCCAACAACAGTAGGAAACCAGTGTGCAATGGAACAACATTTCCTGTGGATGGATTGGAACATAACAATATAGCTATGAAGAAGCACTTTAATCAAACGGTTGGACCTCTGTTTTTTTTTTTTTTTTTTAATCAATGGCCACGCATGGCAAGAAATCAAAGTGAGAAAATAAGGGTAAAGTAGTAAGAAATCAATCAACAGCTCCAATCCAATCACCTCCGTCCGTTTACGCGAAGAAGTCGAAGTCGTAAGAGCTTCAGAGCAATTAGAAAGATGAGAGAAGAAGAAGAAGAAGAAGAAGAAGAAGCCAATTCAACGAATTGTTTCAGTTGAAGGACGATGATCAAAGAATTTTGATGAAGAATAGATCCAAAGAAACAACAAGACTTCGGCGAGTGAGGTAAGCGGCGGCCAAAGAGGAACCTCCAAAAATATCGGATAGCCGATGGGAGCAGTTTGACTTTTTACTTTTTCTTTATATAATATTAGGTTTTAAAATATAATTTTTATCCTAAAAAAATAAGAAAGTCGGACGCACCTCGTCGTCCGAGAGGAACAGAGAGAGTCTTATGCATGCGCACGTATATAAATTATAAAGTTGAAATTGAACAATGTATAAATCAAAGAAAAAAAATTAAAAATTTAAAAAATACTCAAAATTTTAGCAATCAATTCAGATTAGGGAAAAAAAAAATCACTTGTGAATTTTGTTTTTATTTTCTTAAAACAAAAACTACTCTAAAAAAAACAAAAAGAAATCTCGGTCAAGAAAAAAAATTGACTTTCTTCCAAACATATGGAAAAAGTAAGATTGACAATGAGGAAAGTCGGGGGCGGGGTTGACCCTATATTCTCTGTACCTATTTATTACCCTCATCCTCATCATCATTCTCATCCTCATCCCCGTCCTTGTCGGGTATGAAATTTTAATTACCGTCTTCATCCCTGTCGGGGAACGGGGATTTTCGTCTCCGCCCCGTACCCTTCAAAAAAAAATTTAAAAAGTCATATTTTTATAATTCAAATTACTTGATACTCGACAAATCAACTATTTATATTACAAATCTCATGTGATTTAAAAATATAATGAATAAGTGATCTAAATATTAAAGTTTAAATACACAAGTTTTTTTATTAAGAATTAGTAATAGAAATGAAGGTTTTAAATTTTGATGCACGATATGTAGAAGAATAATGACACTATTTTTAAAAATATTATATTACTCAAGTTT
Organism: Carallia pectinifolia; assembly: GCA_037832335.1. Classification (NCBI taxonomy): domain Eukaryota; kingdom Viridiplantae; phylum Streptophyta; class Magnoliopsida; order Malpighiales; family Rhizophoraceae; genus Carallia; species Carallia pectinifolia. The sequence goes on from CM075453.1 coordinate 36,147,060, forward strand.
ATATATTGATATAATGACATTATTTTTTAAAATGTTATATTACTCAAGTTTATAATAAGTAAGTATTGAAATTATGTTACTCAAGTTTATATATTGATATAATGACATTATTTTTGAAAATTCTGATATAGAAGAATAATTTAGACAAATTGTATTTAATATTTCAGTTGTTGTATAATACTAAAGTTTAAAATTATATTTTATAAAAATATGGATCACATAAAAAAAAATTCAATTATGAAAACTATAAAAACGTCACCCCATAATTTTGTATTTTTTCCTGTCTATTTTTTATATATAGTGTTGGATTTCTTGTAATGTTGGAGTTTTAATTTCGTTTCTAATTTTTTAAACAATTTATTCTCATATTTTTTACATTTATATATTAACACATTTGTAAAGAAAGAAATAATAGTATTTTAAAATAAGACTTCTATTAAAAAAATGGTATTTCTAACTTGTATGTTCGAGGCCAAACGTTCAAATTATTGGTTGAGGACTTATACGGCAAATTGTTGTGATTCCTGCAGTATCTATTAATATTTTCGTAATTACAATTAAAATTAATTATTATTTGACTCCTTAACTTCAAGACTATCAATATTTTGAATGAATCATTACATTAAAGAAAGAAATTTCATTAATAATTTAATAATTTTATTAATAATTTTAAATTAGTTAAAATATAAGTTATTGAAAAGTGAATACATTAAATATTAAATAATAAAAACGAATAAAGATTAAAAATTAAATAAAAAATAAAAAAAATAAGCTGGTCTCGTTTTCCGGTCAATTAATTTGATCTCGTATCCGTTGGGACAGACACATATAATTTTCGACAGATACAAATAAAATTATCATCCTTAAAAAAAAGTGAGAGTTTTTAGGCTTCAACCAAGCTCTCGGAAATTGGCTTTTATCCAAAATTACAAGAAAAATGTGAACTTGTCCAATTTTGGGGATAGGTGCACGAGCGACAACTCCAAACGTCACACATCTACTGCCTTACTCCGTCTTTCTTTTTTAAACAGAAAAAAAAAAATTAAAATAAGACAATCGATAAAGTGAGTCATCCTCTCATTCTGCGAATTAATTATTAATTTAAGTACTCCTCCTTTTACTTTTATAAATATCAGATTGTCTGTTTAAAAGGTCAACTTTACTCTTCACCAATAGAAAGTCGTTGAATTTAAGCAAATAATTTGACTTACAAGCTATTGTATGTTTGCGATTCGTACTCTCTATACTTTTATCTATGGTTTAAATTATTACAAATACTTACATATCTCCCAAATTAGCGCGACACAAATATTCATGGTTAAAGAAAATAAAATAATAACAGTAAATATTAATAAAAAGGAAAAATAATCTTGAGCTCCTTGTATTTAGAGAGGAGAAAATATATTTTCTTGTTAACGCGCCCACGAGTTGCAATGATCTTGCCCGCCCAGAGCTCATTCTCTTTCTGACTGCCACTATAAATAAAACTTTATTGCGTAGCTTCACTGATTAGAGTTTAACACTTTTATTATAGAAGTTTAAGACTTTTATTATAGAAGTGTTAAGTTCAAGTACTAAAAAAAGAGAGGTGATATTTATAAAAAAAAATAACTATTCTTATCATATAATTCACAGTTTAATAAACCTCTTAATAAATAGATAAAAAAAAAACTCCCTAATTCCAACCAAAATAAATAAATAAATAAATAAATAAATAAAACTCCACAATTCACTTGCTTTTTGAACCTTGAAAAATGCTACTGAACAGACTCATCCGCATGACTGATGTCGCCCTTTCTTCCCATTTTTATTCCCCCTTCCTATCTTTTTGGTTGGCTTTCAAACGAAAAAGGGCAAATGAACTTGGGAAAAGAAGAGAACGCATAGTTTTGGACATGTTAAATAAGGTTTTAAAGGGCAGTGTCTATGAGTTGAATTTGTACAAGATAAAATATGAATTGACAAATATATACCCCTCAAAAAGCTTACAAGATATCATCACCTATAAGATACAAATGGCCTATATAGGCTGCTACAGCTAGCTACCTGTCCTCGGCTGCTCTACTATCTCCTATAATGAACAGTAAAGCAAGCCAATCGCCGCCTTGCTGTTGTTATCCTCTGCACCTCCTGTTTATTAACAGTAGATAATCCCCATTTGTGAAGGAGGCTGCTGTAGTCATATGCATGGTACATTCATATCAGTTGGTATAGTGCAGCTGAGACAACTTGCTTCTACAATTTGCTGGGCGGCCAACCCCTCGGAGGAACCAATGCAAAGAAACACAGGATAGGCTTCATGAAGCACGTGTATTCACAGACTGGCTCCGGTCAAGAACAATATCTGCGGGATCTCCAATCCATGGCCTCCCTTCTCTCCATTGAAACTTAATCCTCAGCTTCCCATTTGCGTCTACCCCAACTACCTGGCCCTTGCTTGCATGAGTCTCCATTCCCCAACCCCATCGAGGTGCTACTAGCCCATCTCTAATTTTCACCTTGTCCCCGACTTTGAATGGCCTCACTCGTTCCATTTCCCATGCCTTGCAGAGCCACAGTCTCTCCATGAAGCAGTATGCGACCCATAGGTCCCCTCCTTCCATCCGATGCACAACCCCAATGCTTGAATGACTCACCTCCCCCCACTGGTGGGTTGGGGTTGAAACTGATGCTCTCACTCTTACCCAGTCTCCAATGCCAAGTTCCTCTTCTTCTATCAGCTCCACTTCAGATGGATCAAGCATCCAAGTTTTGGAGCCTACAGGAGTGTATATTCTCAGCTTTCCATCAGCATCAATTGCTGCAATAGTTCCAACATTTGCATGACTATGGCCGGACCACCCAAATCTAGGCTGTTTCACTGAGAGTTTAACCCTGACCCTCTGTCCCACCATGAGCTTTTCAACTCTTTCAAGGAGGGAAGTGGGACCTACCCATCTTTCCTGCTCCCCACAAAATCCCACATACGTGCTTCCACTCCACTCATCTCCATCATATCCCATGCCTTGTACAACGCCAATACTGCCTGGCCCAATAGACTTCCAGCTGCTGGCATCTTCCCTCAACTTCACCCATTCACCAATTTCGAACATTTGCTCTATCTCAAGATCAGCAGGATCTCCTCTCCACAATCCTGGCAAACCAAAAAAAGCAACCCTGACTTCTCCATCAGCATGAACACAGGTTATTATACCTCGTGAATCAGGTTGTGCCCCTCTCCACCCCCATCTTGGTTCAACCAGTCCAGTTCGAAAGCGAACATGCTGACCAACTTTGAAGCATTGCACCTTTTCAACATCTGTGTAATGAGCCATCGTCCTTCCTTTACGGAAACAGCAAGCTAGCTCAAGATAACCTGTTTCCTGCACGCTATGCACAACAGCTAAGCTCTCCTTACCAATGCTATTCCAGTCATAGCTTGGTCTTGTCCCCAGGCTCGGTTTTGAATGCACCCAGTCACCAACTTCAAAACCTGAGAGCCTTTCTGCATCTCCAGGAGAAACCTTCCACAAGCTATTTCTGCCAACAACGCTCACCTACAAATAAAATAAAATCCTCTTGATCAGTGGCAGTTCATTTTCACTCATTCTCTTTTGGCAGGGAATGACTAAATCAAATTATAGCAATAAATAGCCAATGCATAAATTTTTAAAGCATAATCATAGCATCTTCCAATCACAAGAAGTCATGCCATCCAGGAGAGATAATTATGCAGGATTTGACAACTGCAACAATTGAAATTGCAGAATAGTCTGCATCCGATAAATTAAGCTAGCCAAAAAAATATGATCAGAGCTGAGCGTTCATATACATTCAAAGCACCATCCATGTCAATTCTGACAATTTTCCCAACTGTAGCAGGACTTTCATTTGACCATCCAAGTCGTGGCTGAGTAACAGACTGCATGATATGTATCTCTTGACCCACTTCAAAAGCAGGAACCTTCTCCACATCTGTCACAGAGCAACAAAATGGCTTGCTCCTGAAACAGAAGGCAACACCCACATCACCATCCTCTTCTAAGCTGTGAATTACCCCAATACTGTTCCTTGTAATATCCTCCCATCCATATTTTGGGGAGGATACTGAAGCCTTGACTCTGACCCAGTCCCCAACCTGGTCATAGCAGATAAGATATAAATCAAACAGTAATTAGTACCTTCCCAGATTGACATATACTCTATTTTCTGCAGTGTTTAGTCTGGCACTGCACAGATTAATGTATACAGAATTGCACACACAGATCAACATTTTATAAATTAGAAGCCCCATATTACCTTGAAATCCTCTACTTTTTCCATGTCGGATGGGTCAGCCTGCCACGGTATAGGTCGATTTGGTATTTCTATTATTAAGAGACCATCGTTCTCAATTTCACTAATTCTTCCAACACTATGATGTGTCTCACCACCCCAAGCATATCTAGGTTCTGCAACAGATCGCTTCACACACACCCGGTCACCAATCTGTAAAATAAAATCATGGATCGGTTTGTCGTCTCTTTCAATTGAAAAGGCAAAAAAGAAATTCAAACTGATTGAACTTAGCACGATCCATAATGGGGGAAAGAAAAACTGCTTCCATACCCGGAAGGGGGTAACAAGTTCAACTTCTTCAGGCTCACAATGCCATGGATTGGGAAGACAACTCAACTCCAACAACAGACTGTTATCTGGTCTAATACAATACACTATACCAATGCTTCCTGGTGTTACAGATCCTAATCCATGTTTGGCAGTTGTAAGCGTGGGGCGGATACGGACCCAATCACCGACCTTGAATTCTTCAACTCTTTCCATCTCTGCAGGATCAGCTTTCCATCCTCGTGATGCTCCTGGAAAGCCAACACGCAGAATGCCATCATCATCGACGCACAAAACGGTTCCGATGCTGTCACGTGATTGACCACGCCATCCAAATCTATTAACAGGGGGAGCATGTTAGCACTCTACCATGAACAATTCTCTATTGAACAATTGGAAAACCTCAAGAAGGTTGGCACAGAATATGCTGCTGAAAGTGGACAACCATTAAGGTTAACACAAGCCATGACATTGAAAGCTGACAAGAATATGCTGCCCATTTTAGTGCTTCAGAATCATACTGAACATTTGAGCCTCAAGAAGAATCACATTACTTCACGACTTTTTACAGACATAGACAGATGGAGGACATGCACTTTTTCAACAATTCATGCAGAAGGTTAGTGGCATCAAAACAAAGTCAACTGCCTGAGAAGTGGTAATCTATGCCTCTAGCCTTCTTAGGTTAGATATCATAATCAATGAATTCTTATTTGTTCCCTATTTAGTTTTCTGTATCATAGGCAGCTCGTGCCTAAAACAAAGCTATTCTCTATGAAGCAACGAATTGAAGAGCACTCTGCTCTGTGTTTCTGCTTCACAGCCCCTCTATTCCACTCCACTTTTCCTCCTCTGTTCCTTTATTTCATTCTGGCCTTTCTGCCCTTTCTTCCCTTCATTCCCCAATGTCCTCTTTCCTCTATGTCCTAGGTTGCTAGTTTTTTACTCCTACCTGGAGTGAAAAGCTTCCCAAAAGTAGATTCTGCAACTCATGCCTACTGCAAGTGTCCAAGGATGAAAAACAAATCACAAAATCGGCTCGATCTGTTCCATTTCTCTTGATATAATAAAAATCTGATATCAAATGCAATAAATTTTCAACATACAAATTGCGACCACGAGATTTCCACAACTGCATTCAACTGCTTTTATACTCCAAACACAAACAGAGCAATTATAGAAAAATAAAGAGAAAAAGTAGATTCTTTCTAATCATGTTACACTGATTGAGAAATACTGATATACGCATTGCTGCGTCAGTTGGTCTTGAAATAAATGATATAATCACAAAGCATTATGGAATGGTTTGAGAAGAAAGTTTTCCTGGCCTATTGCCGTTTATACCAATTTCAATGTACATCCAGAACAAGTTTTTGATGTAGCAAATAATCTTCGAATCATGGTAGATTGATCTTCCAAGAAAACTTGTCCAAATTCCCTTTTTTACCACTTAAGAATGAAAGACAATTTCTACCTGTGATCTAACTGGCATATACATGCAGAAACGGGAAACCCACTAATTCAAGTTTATAAAAATATTTAGCCCAATAGCTACTCGATATGAAGATAAATATTCCCAAATCAATCAAAGAAAGGAAAAAGACAAGAACAGAAAAGGGAAAACAGAGAGAGAAACAAGAGCGAGCAAACAGAAAATGAGGATAAGAGAAAAAGAAAAAGATAAGTATCCATAGACAAGTTTACAGTGGCAACCCACATGGAAGCAAGGTGAATCTGCAAGAAAATCGCCACATAAATTTATGCTCTGGTGAAGATGATTTAACAGATCTTACAAGACCCATTATTCTGATAAAGACAAATGAAAAACAGCAAAAAATGAAGAACAAATGAGCATTCAGCTCAGTGATGTCATATAACATTTCTAGTAGCTGTGACAAATACATAAACTACCTGCACTTGTACTGTGTTCTAGTGTCATTGATACCTTAAAGCAAATTACTGAGTCCAAGATACAAAGCTATCCATCAAAAGGCCTCTCAATTCTTTCCCTCCATACACCCAAAAGGGCAAATCTAGTTTAGTTTTTTCTCTTATAAGTGTGCACCTTCAAGATAGACTAGAATATAACCCATACAGTCAACGGTCATATTAGAATGAAATTTGGCAGCAGTTACATCAGCAAAACGTTGGAAAATTTGAAAAACACAGGAAAGCAATAATTGTAGGGTTAGCAACCTAGTACCTTGGTTCCTTGACATCAGCTTTAAGCTTGACATGTTGTCCCCTGTCCAAGGGAATCACCTTGTTTACTTCATTGGCCAACACATGAGCCTCCCCAGTGCAGAATGAAACAATAAGATTGTCTTTGTCCAAAACAGTTTGCACAAAGCCTACACTCTTATGCTGAGCGCCTTGCCAACCATGTGTAGGATTTGTGACACTTCTTTTGAATTTGACCCAGTCCCCCACTTCAAATCTAAATGGTGACAAGTTATGAGTCTTGTAATGTTTAAGTAATAATAAAAAATGAAGCAATACTCAGTACCAATATGCAATAGCAGCATAATGATCAAGTTTTTTTTACTCACACTGTTGGAGACAGGTTAACTCCCCTATTCATTAGTGCTTCCATCAAATCTTCAGAAATCCACTCCCGAGGAAGAGCCTCCAAAAAGTCACGCAGCGTCTTACCACTGTCACCAACAGATGCCCAAATCCAGTCAGAAGTTCAAGGATACATCCTAAAAATCCTTTGCAAATCCAGTCAGCTTCCCATGTTGAAACCATTAAACAAGTAAATAGCTATCAGAATCATGAAGCAGGAACACGCACGCGAAGAGGCGACAAAAATTGAACTTGCCTGTGATTTCTAGTTTCAACAGCAGCATCAGGATCACTAAGCATAATGATGAGCCACTCAAGATTTTCCCGTATCATTTTTGCGGCATCTGCTGCTATGTGGAATGCATTGTCACCTTCGTCATCCTGGCAATGACAAGCAAAGATAATTGCAAATTAGTTATTCATAGAAGGTCGAAAAGTGTTCAGATCAAAAACTAATCAGATAGGCAGATATCTTAAATAAACTCATGGAACAGAAAATTAAGGTCAATTTTGCAGGTAAATGAAAGCATGACAATAAAAGAATTGATCTTCAAATATGGTAAGGGTCGTCGTCAATGACTGAACTCTGAAAAAAATTATTGTTGAGACTATTACTTAAGTGGGCTGAGAATCGAAACAAAATGGGAGACATAGAAGGGGCTCATAAAAATTTGAAGCCAAATCAACACCGCAGGTCAAGTGCAAGGTTGTCTTCAACTATGCTACAATACTTCAGGGCTAAGCCAGGCAGCCAGGTTGAGACAATCTTCATCTTCAAAGAAAAACTTATTTATCGCTTGAAGTTCAAAAACACTCACAAGGAGCCACAAAGACAGAACAATTGTGAAGAATGTTCTGGATGACACCAATAGAAACTTCTCTCTGACATAGTTATTATCAAATTCATACATTTTCTTAGACACATCCATCTTAACTTGGTATTGAAACACAAGAATCATCTGGAAACTCCCTCAAAAACCTTGACAGCAGCTTAATTCAAGCTAACCAAACAGCAAATTATGTGTCAAAGGTATTAAACACAAATCAAGTAGTACAAAATTAATCAAATAAGGATATCGAGCGACCATGGACGAGAAAAACTCAGGCAAGTTGATGTCTAAATTTTAACAGGATGCCTTCACATGAGGCATGAGGCTATACAAAGATCTCTAGCATAGATCCAATATATCATGGACATGTTGCTCATATTGATACATGAAACAAACTGGAATAATTTCAGAACAAATTGCTTAGCTAGCATTGAGGAATGAGCATACTCCTTTTGCCTTACTTCATTGGATGAAATAGGCATGCACTTGGCAAACAAAAGGATTTAGAAAATCTAAGTTGAGCTAGATTTTTTGTTAAAAAAAAAAAAAAAGTAGAGCTAGATTTAACTTGGGAATCACAAAGGAACAGGAGTCATCCAGAAGATATGCACATCCGGCTTTCCCAAATCCTCAACAATGTCTTTTCCAACAAACATATAACAACCTTTCCCCCAACACCTTGAAAGATTTATTGGACAAAATGCAAAATAGATGTTATTCCACCCATGGAACAATGGTGCAATGCATTATAATCTCAAATTGGTATATATGGTAGACAAAAAGCTTCAATTTAATGGTAAAAATTGCCAGAACAGAGTGGCCATGTTCAATTATCTTGGAATTCCCATCTACAACTGCACCTGGCAGCGCACAACTCTTTATGTAACAAAACTTTTGATTTTATAGTGTGTATATACTTTCTAGAAGCAAGATCATCTTTAAGAGTCACAGCCACTTTGCTACCTCCACAGTCTCAAAGATTATTCATTAGTGGATGGAACTTCTGAAATAATTCCCCAAGTTATTACGAACAGGGATGGTCTCATTTTTTAATTGAGAGATTATAGTTTCACCAAAAGAGATACGATGAAGGACAGCTTATGAAACTAAACCACAAACAAGAAATGTTACGAAAATCCACTTGAATGATTAAAAGTAATGGGAATCCACCCATAAATGTGAGGCAATCTGCACCCGAAAACAAATGAGAATCAACGCTCGTTTGAAACTCAATATTTAATATCAATTATCAATTATCATGGGCAGTCTCTTATCTGATGACATAACATAACCCCTATATATATAACCAGGCTAACTAGACTGAAAAGGAAAAATAATTACAATATAGATAGGAGAATAACTATAAATAAGAGCTTATCTATGACTAAGAGACTATCTGACCAAATACGAGTCTAATAAAATAGGATACAATAATCACACACTAGATGATCAATATTATTATAATTATAGCATATCAATAAACTCCTTCATCAGTCATTATTTTTAACCCATCATAGTTGACTTTGTGCTAGCTCCAATTCATTTGTCTGTGCAATTGTTTTCCTTTTGAAATTTATTAGCAACCAATCTAGCTCATTCTATGAATATTATAGTTGAAATATGCAGACTAAGAAGCACAGTCTTCCTTCTAACAGCTCTTACTAGTAAAAGAAAATTTCCTGGACCTGTTGTTGGCCAATTGAGGGTATGCGACTGAAGAAATCACAATCCTTTGCTTGATTTGAGAAAGCAAAGATACGAGTGTTAGACTTTTTCCCAAGTGAGGGAATGGAAGGAATTGAAAAAAGTAATTTTACAGCTGATGAAAAAGCACCACCCAGAAAATTAGAAGATTCAGAACAATGCTTTGGAAAGCAAAAGTTACTTTGACCAAAGAAAAATATGTTGGGAGAAGCACCAGCAGAAAGACTGCAGATATCAAGCATGCATTCTCTCCTTCGTGTCAAATAAACATCAAGTTCTAATACAACAAAGGTTCTGCAGGACTTGTCACGGTTTGATTATAGTGCCGTAGACTTGCATGTTTGATAGTTGTGTCAGCAGTGAAATTCACGTTATTAGTTTCCTCAAATGGCATGCATAGATAACATAAGGCAATAAATATAATAAAATAGCTCAAAGGAGAACGACAGTAAACGGTTCAATTAAACTGAAGTCCTGAAGAAAGTGCACATAATTACCTGCAGATTGCAATTTGCCCCAGAAGATAACAGCAACCCAACACATGACTGTGCCCCTCTGGCCAAGGCTACATGAAGTGCTATCGTATTATGCACATTTCGAATATTCACATCCACTCCAGCATCAAGAATAATCTATCCAACAATTTGCAGATACGGTTAAAATAAGTAAAACAAAAACTTAACCGAAAATCCGAAGGTATTTGTCATCTTCACCAAAATAGTGAAGCACAAGGTACTTGTCAGTTGTGACTCACAAAGAATATTCATACATATGTATTGAGTATAATTAAAACTGTATAGCTTACTTTCACCAATTCAACATCATTAGCCATAGCAGCAGTGTGCAGAGCTGTTCGCCCATGCTGACTATCTTGAGCAGTCGGATCTGCTCCAGCTGCGAGCAAGATGCGCACCAGTTCTCTCCCCTCTGCATGAAGTCCACATGAATTAGTTAAGCAGCAAAGTCATTTAACAAAACTGTGGCAACAGAGAATAAATGCAGGTATTAATGAAACAAATTGGATTGGATTTTTTATCAGAAGCAAAGGATAGTACAGTAATAACAATGGGATGCACAGCAGGGCAAAGGCAATAAGTTACCGTGAACAAAAACATTTATAAAGGTTCTGATGGAAAACCAGAGTTTTGATAGCTAATCCTGCCAATTTATGAATGTTCGTGCATGTTAAGTTGAGATACAATCCTTCACAATAATGTCTAATCCAGCATGCCACTATATTTACAAGAATGCACTAAACTCAGCTAACAGCTGCTAACATTAACTTAGCAAAACTAAGTTTAGAAATTCGGAAAATAAACAGAACTAAACAATCTTTTTCCATACATAGTTATTTAGGCTGTGATAACGCAGAGCATACTGAGAGCCTATGCCCAAACTTTGCCAGACAAGTTAAACATTTCTCACATGCTAAACACTGTCAGTGAGTACTCCAACCAATGACAAATTTTCCAAATAATAACACCATGTTTTAACTCGAAAATATACATGAACAACAATTTTGCATGTCACAAATTCGTTTATCTTCAACTCCAAATATCATAAACAAATGACTGTCCCGAAAGTTGGTTAATTTGGTGAACTGCATTAAACAAGGATTCATGTGCCAAACTCAACTGAAGTTTATATCCCAAAACTAATGTCTTCTCTTTCTGTTAACATCAAACCACCAAGAAATAAAATTACAAAAATGAAGCGTCTTCTAAAGCTGATGAAGAGAAGGAATATTTGATCCCAAATTATTCACCATCAAAACAACCACTTGCCAAAAAAGATTGTGGTAGGAAAATTTCAACAGCATAGAAAAAAAATGGAAGGAACATTGCGTCCTATCATAGAACATAAATTTTTATTTTTTTTCTTTTTCTGATAGATCGATATAGAAAAAAAAAAAACCTCCGAACAAAAGTCTTAACAGTCAAAATGTAGAATCATCCACATGCTATTGTTGTCATCATCATTTCATTATCCTACTATCAACCATCTAAGCTTCATAATCAAATAGTTTATCAATATCTGGTGCATTAATAACGTAGTTAGCTACTTCATCTTGTCTATTCAAAGAAAAAAGATCACGTTATGCCAAGGGAGAAAAAAGGAAGAACACCTACTAGCTTTCAAAATCTGTAGCAAGACTTTCATTACTAAACCACACAATCCCTCCTTTAACTTCCAAGGGGAATACTAAAGGTGGATAACAACAATTTGTAGTAATTTGATCAACCTGAAATAGAAGTACTATTCATAATGATTGTTAAAATTAGGTCACATACAACAGGCATCCAAATAACCTTCACCACAGTTAGAAAAGTGGAAAACATGACTTTAGCATTAAAGCCTGATCCATGCTCTTAATTAACTGCTAACATTTGCAAGAGCTTCATAATGATCTAAGATTTAAAACCTATTCTGCAGTTCTTGAAAGCTGGAATATATCAGCTAGAATACAAAAGAAGAATTTAATCCCATTTTCTATCTTTCTTTTCTTGTCACTGTCGAAAGGCAGAACCAAGCTAAGGTTAGTGAAGGTAACAAATAGATTCCCCTATTGAAAAAGAAAAAAAAAAGGAATTAATAAATTGGTCTGCCCAACAACTTCCAACAAACACCACAATTATCACTATTTTGAGCAAAATTATAAAGTCTAAAACATCCGGTATTACCATTTTCATGATCTTTCTTCAGAGCAGCGGCCATACACAATGCGGTTCCAACTGGACCTGGGATATCAATTGCATCAGCAATTTCTTTGGGGGAAGCGACTTCAACCCACCTTTTCACAACAGCCACATTCCATGTTGCTACACACAAGTGCAATGGCCTAGGATATCCAAAGAATTAAATTACACAGGGCAGACAATAGAAGCAACATCAATGTGCAAGCAAGAAGAACCATGGAAATATTGAACAAATTGCTGTGGCATGAATTAGACATGTCTTCCCCAAAGAAATGATTCCTCAATTACAAATCCAAGATCCCAGAACCAATTTTCCTGACTCGCACCACAATCAAAAGCCTGACTCAAAAAACGCTGTTCTCATTAGGTCAAATCATTGATCATATCTGCAATTCCATACCGCAGAGGGTTGCCACTAAAGTGCTAGCAGAACAACTGAAGCTAAGCCATAGTGTTTTTTTTTTTTTTTGAACTCCAAACTATAAAATACATATGTAGAACCAAGTAAAAATTCCAGACATATAGGTAAATGCACATACCAAAGTGAATGTACGAAAGCCAAAGCCTCTAGATTGTTCAAACCGGAATATGATTTGGGTTCCAGAAGAAAAATTAACGAAACCATCAATTGATTCCACAGCAATTGTCATTATATACTTCAATTGTCATTATATACTTCATTGTTTAAAATTTTAATTCATAATGAGATTCATGCCCTTAACTAGGAACCAGAGAAGAACTAGTTTCAGTGAAGAAGTCCATGACTGCTTCCTTTCACCATTCGAGTGCTTTTCCAATGGAGCACCAATCAGTTACATTTGATTATATTATGGCTGCAATCGATTCTCCCCTGCCGGGAGTTGTAAGCATGGATTTTTCAACCATAGGTTGGCCTGAGCACCAAGTCTAGTATTGTCTAGAAAATCAGGTTCTGCATGGTACACAATCGAGTATGGCAGGCAGAAATGGAAACAATTAAGCATATGAATATGAAGTCGGCTAGGCCACAGTTTCAAATCACTCAACATCTAATTGTAGGAATTGAAAAGGAGAAAACAAGTTTCTGTTGTAATACGTTCTTCACCAAATGCTATTCATGTTTAGTAAAAAGCACAAGTAAACGCTACTCTGTACTCACGTCAAGCTTTTTGAATTTGGCACAGCCATTGATCTACAGCCTCCATTTTCCAATATCACAAGAGCACAATCTGTATATCTCTTTGCAACAGCTCTATGCAGTACAGATTCGCCTTCATCATCCACAGCATTCGGGTCAGCTCCAGCCAACAGCAATTCCTGTCATTAAAACTAATTTTAACAGGAAGAAACAGAAAACAAGGGTCACATTCATCATACTCTTCAACTAAAACCTACATGCATGCAATCAGGTTGGCCATGATAGGCGCAAACATGAGCAACAGATGGACCAAAACCGTCCCTTAACCTAGATCTCACATTTGCTCCCCTTTCAATGAGAGCACGAACACATTCTGCAGATCCAGCAGCTAAAGCAAAAACAAGTGGAGGATCGCCATCTTTGTCCAAAACATCCACATTTGCCTGTTTGTAATCCAAGATAGCCTCAACAAGTTCTGCACTACCACGCCTACATGCCAGGTGAAGAGCAGTTTGGCCATCAGTATTTTGTGCTTCTAATAGCATAGAAACTGAACTGCCACTGCTTCCCAATGCAGCCTTTGCAAGCAGATCTCTGCGGAGAGAGGGAGAAAGACAAGGGGAAGGGAATGAGGGGAGGAGAAAAAGAAAAAGAAAAACATAATATAAGATAAAGAGTACAAATTCTTCAAATATATGGCAACATGGAGATATCTGCCAATGGACTGACCTAACACCATTGAGATCCCCTTCAGACACTAATCGGTGTAGATGGCTGGGGTTGTCCTGGAAAACCTCCAAATCAGTTGCAGGGGATGGTTCTGTGACATTTGATCCAGTAGTCTTTGCAAAGCTACTGTAATCACAAAGAAATAAAGGTTCGGTAAGCAAATCAATCTCTCTCCCCACCCTTTCACCATCCACCAAAGGCCATCACACACACATATTCCCAGATACAGCACACTTAAGCATCTCAGTGTAGTCAAGAAACCAAAGCAAAACAAATTTTTAAGAAGCTGGTTTTATCTGTGACTGAATTAAATGCTACGCCACAAATAATAATAACAACAACAATAATAAATATAATAATAATAATATCTACCAAATGTCTAGGAAAATTTAAAAAGGATAGTGTTTCAATTATCAAATCAAAAATAAAGTTCGCACTTATCGGGACTGGCAGGAGGGCTGCGTGGCAACTCTTGCAAATGATGCAAGAATATTGCTAGCATAGCATTAAAAGTTGGCCTCTTGGATGCCTTAAACTGCAGGCACTCGCCAATCATCTTCCACAATTCTCTGGGCAATCCAACACCTACTACACTAGCATACTGCGGAGGCAATTTCCGAGCCCTGACAACAGCTCGATAAATTTCCTCTGAACTTAAGCCAGCCCACCTACACAATGAATGTTCAATCACACCATTAAGCAAATGCATGTGAACAGACTAATGAAGAAGAAACTGCAATACATGATGAGTTGCTACACATACGGAATGGAACCCGTGCACATCTCAACCAAAGAGCAACCAAAACTCCAAGCATCTGATTCTGCAGATATTCCAATTGCATCATCCCAGAACAGATTCAATGATTTCTTCACTGGCTCCCATGCCTCTGGTGCCATGTAGTGTGGGCTGAGCATTGCACAGTCCACGCATGAATGGATTTTTCCTGAATCACACTCTGATCGGGCCTTTCGGCATGCAGGTTTTTTCAGAATTGAAGCAAGGCCATAATCAGAAACTACCGCACGACCACTTGGATCCAAAAGAAGATTGGAAGGTTTTATGTTCATACAAACAACACCTGCTGCATGGAGTTCAGCTACCCCTCGGGCTATGTCAGCCCCATATCTACAGTTGAAAAACACATGCTAAGTCAAAACAAGAGTAACAACTTAGAATACAATACATAAATAATTCGACACATGCATCATCACTATTCTTTAGTAACGTCTGATTCTTTGTAGAAACAAAAACTCTCTTTACGAACTAAAATCTATTTATAAATTACAAGAGTGAAAAATATGATGACTGCATGGCAAAGCCATTATGGCTAAAATAAAATTGTTGACTCATTCCAGAATTCCTTGAACTTCATGGACAAAATTTGGCAAAAAAGCACTAATTTCAAATGCCTTTCTATAAGATCAAGCAATACCAAAAGTTTTGGACAAATTCTCAACATTTTCCATGCGCTAACATATACCGCACTTGTTTTACCTGAGGTTGAAAAAATCAATTCAAAAGCCCACCTGAAATCATCACGATTTCTCCATTAACTGCTGTACCATTTTGCCCTCTTGTTCTCGGGAATCATAATGAATTTCTTAAGCTCTATGGACATTCACCTCTCTATCATCTCATAGAGGACATCATAAAGGCCTCTTTGAAATAAAATGAATACCAGTTCCCTTCCCCATAACCACGTGAAATCATGAATCAATAAAAAGAGAACTCTTTCATGCAAATTGTTATATCAGTGAAAAAGAAGTATGAAGCATAGACTTAAATTACTAAATTAACATATTACACATATGATACCTATTTTACCAAAAATGTTGCCTCTTTCCATAGAGCATGAAGAGTTCGAGAATTAGTAACCAGTTATTGAGGCAAGATGTGCTTACAAATTTTGAACTAGTTATCCAGAACGTGGCTTCATGTATGACCGATCAAAATATAAACATGAGACTAGAAGCTAACATGTTGAACAATGAATATGTAATGAATTATTTGGCTTATTTTAAAAAACAAGTAATATTGAACTTTCTGATTAGATTACTTAGCAATATGCAGGTTCTATAAGCATGCATCAAAGAAAAGGAGGGTGGTGCACGAAATGGCTCCTCATATTGTAATTCGCTTGGTAAAAACATTTATATTAAATACTGGTCTATATTCACGAAAGGAATTAGTCTTAGAGGCAAACTGATGGTATATATGCCTCCCTTGATCTATATATGCATTTGCAACATAATGGACAGGAAACTACACCATACCCAAACTGTAGTCAATACCGAAGCTATGCTAGTCCATATGCTGAAACTTGATTATCTTTGCATATAGGGATAAACTGAACACACCAAACAAACTTATCCATTAATATATTCAGCAGGAATGCATCATGAAAAAAGTTCTTTATTTTTACCTCCACGCTGAACTTCTCATAAACAAGAATGCATAGTCCTCAAAAAGGACACACTTTTGTAATGGAATGATCATTTTCTACGCCAAGAAAACACATATTATCAAACAACCTTCAAAGAGGAGGGACTAAACTTGCAGTTTAGTACAAAACATACATTCATCCCATCAACCAATCATTTCGAAGTGCAAACCCATTGTTTAAAATTAGCATTCAAAATAATCAAATCGAATAAATCAACTATCAATGGCCCACAATTTCACGTAGAATACTAACAAATAAGTAATAACCAAACCATATTAGATTACACGAAAACCATCCGAGACATGCCAAATATATCCCATCAATATGCATCAGAATCAATAAAAAGGGAAACGAAGGATTAACGAAAAACCTTAGGATTTGCTCCAGAGTAAGCCTGCCTTCATTCCGCTGCATCTCGGATAAGACAGAACCGTAACACCTGTCCATAACAAGCCCTAAGCATCCATCCATCTTAACGACCCCATGAAAAGTACACACATTTCTGCACCACATAGAAGCCCTCCGCAAGCCGTCCAGCTGCCCGACCACCCACTCTACGTCCATCTCCTCTCCAACCTCCACCCTCTTCACTGCCACGGCGGGCTTGCATTTCCCGGCGGGTCCGCAGCCGATCGTGGCTGCCCATGTTTCCACCCCAGCCCTCCTCCCTTCTCCTATCTTCCTCAACAGCTTCACCTCATGGTGGGGCCCGACCTCGATTACCCGACCACATGCTCCTCCTCCTCCGGAGATCGATGCGTGGGACCCACGACTACACCTCTCATCCCTAAACTCATCATCTCCGCGATCTCTCTCGTCGTCGTGGCGGCCGGCTCTCTCCTCGTCGTCGTTGTCGTCGTCAGTGTAATCACAGTCGAAGTCAGCGGCGGAGGCGGAGGAAGGAGAGTGGAGGAGGGCTAGAACGGCGTAGTTCTTGCGAAGGGCGGCGACGGAGTTGCCGACGGAGGAGACGTGGCGGCAGCGGGGGCAAGGGAGAGTGGTGTCGGTGGAGGCGGCGAACAGCCGGGAGAGGCACTCCTTGCAGAAGCCGTGGCCGCATTGGAGCAACAGCGGAACCCTCTCCTCCTCGTTGTACCGCGTTTGGCACACCGAGCAGCACGGCACCTTCATTTTCCTCCCTCGGCCTCTGTCTCCGTCTCTCTCTAGAATGAATCAATAATTTATCAGATGCGAGGAGTAGACTAATTAAGCGTAGGACGAGGGACTAGTTGGAGAAGTGGGAGTCAAAAGGTAGGAAATCAGACACCCAAACAAGGCAGATCCATATATGAGTATATGACCATCACGAGAACAAAAAAAATAAAAAAAAAAGTTTCCAGGGAATTCTACTAAAAAGTTTCCAAGAAACGGAGGTTAATAATAATGGGAAAAAGTGTATCCCCTGGCAATACGCTAATAAGATAAAATATATATAATATAAAAATAATATTTAATATATTTAAAATAATATTAAGTATATTTAAAATTTATTTATTTATTTTTAAAAAAATATAATTAAGCGTTAATGCACAACGTCTGACCACCTAATGAAATCGAATAATAATATAAAATTATTATGTAGGCAGATGTCGGTAGTAGTCTAACATCTAACATCTAGTCATTCTCCCTTTTTTAAACAAATTAAAATTTTAATATATTTAATATTATTTTAAATATATTTAATATTACTTTTAAATTTAATTTTAAAAAAATATTTTTTTATTTTATTAGTGTATAACTCAGTCTAACCATACGACTTTTTAAATAACAATACATTAACAATAGTATTAGTACGTGGAGTTTCATAATTTACTTTTTTTTTAAAAAGTCAGCATATTATACATAAAATTATTTTGAGCAAAGGGGTTGAAGAAAAAGCAGATAGAGAGAGAGAGAGAAAGAAAGGAATAGTGGTTTGTGACGGTGTGGGAAAGCGTTTTAGAGAGAGAGAAGTTTGGTGGAGATTTTTCCATGGTTTCTTTTTCTAGTTGGAAATCGGAATTGAGGATGAGGTGGTACAACTGAACTGTTTTCCTACCGTTTTCCCACTGTTTTGGTTTTGGTTTTGTGTCCTTGGCTTTCTTTCCTATTTGTCCACGCAAACAAAAGTCAAAATTGGTGCACTATTTTTTAAACCTATATATATATATTATTTTTGTGGCATTGTGATGCCACGTGGTATTTCTATCCTTTTTTTTCTATCCCATTTTAAATAAAATCTTTCATCTTCTAATACTTTTAATCTCATTTTTAAAAAAATCAAAAATATTTGTTCTTAAATTATAACTCTCTATTTTTTGATGCCTCAACTTTAATTTTTAAAGTTTAGAAGATCATAAGTTTTTAAACTAACTGTTGAAAAGTTCGTGGAAATTGAAAAATTTTCATTTGGTAATACTGTTAATTTTTTGTTGTTGTTTTTTGTTTATTATTGTTCTGTTTTTGCTATTCGTTTTACTTTAATGTTTATTGCTGTCAAATTTTTTTATTAACAATAAAATATTTTTAATCTTAAGAATTTTTTTTTTTTGAAATACTAATGGTCTGCATTGGTAAGAAAGTGAGACAAATCATATTTTTGGATAGGAATAAAATTGAAAATATTACAAATATTATTCATAAAATTTCATAATTTTGATAACAAATACACATGATAATGATTCATAATATCAAAAATAACATCCATACATCAAATTTTCCATTTGATTTCCCTTTGAAGTACAGTGCATATACAAGAACAAGAGTTGTGATTTTGCCCAGACACCCATGTGCTGTCCATGAATTGACTTCAAGCTTGAGGGGAAAAAACACTGAAATGTGGGCGAGAAAAAGAATAAAGAGTCTGAACTATCTCATAGCCATAATGTGCCATGAACAACATTACCCAGCAAGGTGAATGTGGGTTTAGTGAATAAATTATGCTCCTCCATAAGAGTGCCTATAGCTTCACACGAGATGTGGGGGTTTTATTAGAACATTGTCTCTAATTCCATGGTATTTCTACAGAAAAAGCATAGTAAATCTATAACATTTTATACTCAAAGGGAATGAGACACTTTCAAACAATTTATTACTTGATGCAATTAAAATTTAAATTAATTTGCAATAATCTGCTGCATAATAAATGCCGCCCAATGATTTGGGCAATTGTAAATATTATACAGCATAATTGAAAGTACCTTCTCAAGTTCATCTTCTACAGCTTTTCCAATATTGTTCAAAAGCTACATCCAGTTTCAACTTTTGAATATTTGCTCTTAGAATGAAACTAGCAAGGTGAATGTGTATTACCGTCATATATGCAATTCAAAAAATATACCTAAATTTTGGTCCAAGACTTCAAATTTTCCTTAACAAGACACTAACTTTAATTCCTTTTTGAAAATAGACGCCAATTTTAGATCAATCCCTATGATTATCTAACTCAAAAACATGATATTTGTTGACTTTGCTATCCTAAACCCCCCCAAAAAGATTCCAAAAAATTAAAACATGCCGAGCCAGTTGCAAGGGATGAGAGGATCAATGCCACTCATACCCATTCAGACCAATCTTCCATAATGTCCAATCCACATGAACCTGAACAACCACAGCATTAACTTTAAAGACTAGAACAAAACATCAGTAAAAGAAATTCCAAACAAGTAATAGACAAGAAATAGAGAGGAATCAATCCTTACATTGATGGGATCCAAGACACTAAAGAAATTAGAGTCACCAAACAAGACGGGCTAAGGATTTGGATGAAGGAGACGCTGAAATACGCCGAAGAAGTTGCCAACCATCGAAGACAACAAGGGATTCATAATAAGAATCCGAGCAAGCTTAATTGACTCTTAGTTTGTCAAATTAAACTCAATAATAACAAGCTTTGCTCAACGAAACTCTCGGTGCCATCTCTACTGCACATTCCAAGTCATGCTAATTGTGAACCAGAAAAGGCTCGAAGTGGAAAATGTCTAAGGTTGGCAAATCTCCACTTCATGGATATTGACTTTGCAAAGACAGAAGCACCGGCAGAGATGCCAAGGGCATTGAAACCAAAAGAATTTCTATATTTGATGGCGAGGATGGACAAACTGATGTACATCTCTAATGATGTCATGGGAAAGCTCTATCGAGCCATTCTTGATTCAACTGAAGCACAAAGGTCAAATTTTGTTTGACCACAAAAACTTATTGAATCGACCCACGACCATGCTATTGAATTCCAAGGTTTTGAGGACTTCATCAAAATCGCTTCAAATCACAGCGACATGTATTCTGCGAAAATGAATGCACTGATGTACTAAGTAAGGATGAGATACTAACAGGTAATCTGTGAAATCGGGCAGTCTACATGCAGCACGACAACAGGAAATACGGAAATATGAAGGATCGAATTTTGTTGTCAAGGTAAATGCATGGGCATATTATTGTGTCTATGCTTATATTTTATTAGATATATAGATTCCTCGTTTATCTCTCTCAAAAAAGTTTGTGGACACTATTATATTCGCTTATTTGAAAGTGGTGGTATATGCATACTATATGTGTATTAGTTCGGTCAAAAAAAATATGTATATTAGTTATTTGTGCGATTAGATTAGGCCAATGCATAACCATCAGCACATGTGGACTATATTTTCCGGTGGCATTTTGAGATTGGATTAGGCCACCAAAAAAGAATTTTAGGATTTCATCATCTCTTTCTGGCTTCTGCAATAATTCAAAAAGTAACATCAATTATTTAAAAAACCCCCAACTTCCCAATCATAGCCAATAAAAAGAAATTTAATTTCCTTTTGTGATATAAAGAAATTAAAGTTATTTACTTAATCTAACCTGCCAATATAGTTAAGTGAAAAAATGTTGGTATATAAAGAGTATTTTAAGATGTTTGAATCTTATATGAGAAAGAAAAGTCAAATATTACTTAACAAGAGAGTAAAAACAAAGACTAAAATCTTATATAGAAAATAGAAGTTAAGTTTTACTTATTTATAAACTAATATCTTTCATATGCTTTATAAATAAAAGACAAATAAGAGATCTCGCGCAATTCAGATTCAAACCCAACATGATCAGGCCCATGCGACCACCACACAGACTTTAATCAGTCCACCCTTCAGCCCAATTTTTGCCCAATTTTTTTTAGACTATTCCGAAATTTTTGTCAAATTAGTTGTTTTTTAATACCATTTCTTTTAGACCATTCAGAGATTTTGGTTAAATTAGTCATTTTTTACTACAATTTCTTTTAAACCATTCAGGGATTTCGGTTAAATTAGTCGTTTTTGACTAACTGTTTTTTAGCTGCTGCCCAATTTCTTTTACACTATTCAGAGATTTCAGTGAAATATGTCTTTTTTGACTAACTAATTTTTGATTAACCATTGTTTAGCTGTTAGAGACTCAACCGTTACAATTGCTAGCCATTATAACCATTAAACTCAGCCTTTATCTTCATTATTCTTTTTTTATGTGACTTAATACCCAAACTTCTATAAAGGATTAATGAGTTTTCTTCGAAATACATAATTATTACTGTACTCTTCATTCCCTACCTGCATTCTTGAAATTTGTTGAGTTATTTTAGTTTATGCTATCTTTATTATTTTACTTGTGAAGTGTATATTAGTGAAAGATCTATCGTATTCTGAGACAATAATCATTATCATACCTATTATACTGTGACTACTTTGTACACAGAGTACAAATCTATCTTTAAATACAATATTTTTGTACTCTTCAAATTCTATCTATATATATATATACTAGAGAAGGCCTGCGCGTTGCGCGGGAACGGCCATTAATTAAACAGTTGCTAAATTATTGTTTATTCAAACTTGATGCTTTTAGTTTTAAGCAAACTGGAATCATAATTTATGTAACTAAATTTTTATGGAACATTTTGTAAATTTAATTTCAAGTTCTCTCATAAATTCAATCTCGTGGTAAGAAGGTTGCATCCTGTTTTCCACCAATCTTCAGAAATTGAATCGGCTAATTCATCTCATAGAGTAACCTGTATATTTTTTGATCTGCGAGAAATGACCTTATTGTATCATGTTCGTAGTTGGTAAGGAAATTTTGCAAGTATATATATACACAGATTTTTCTTTTTTTTCTTTCCCCTAGCTTACTCTAGTAATGTCACAAAAATTTCTCTTTTTGCTGCTTCTCTCCCACTGGCATGAGTTGTTTCTTTTTGTCCAATGATTGTCAACTTTCCAATGACTTCTAATCATATTTAATTTAAAATTGATTAGTGTACATAATAATAGATGGATAAATCACAATGTTCTAATATTATGTTACAGATACATACTTGTAAGATAAGTGTTGTCATTGTACCGGTTTGGTATGTAAGCATGATCAACAAAGTGGAATTTGTGTGACGGTATTTTTGGACATTCTTCAATGACTTGTTCAAATGATGAAGCTTCCGATAATACAACTCTTTTAAGGTTGGATACTAGCCTGTACCCTCCAATGCAAAGCTCCACATCAAACCCACTAAAAATGTAGATTTGTCCTTCAATAAAGTCATTCTTGAATTGCTCAGCTTCTCCTCGTTTTGTCATTGCGTGAATGATGTTTTCCTACAGAATAGGGAAATAAAATTGAGTTCACTTTATATCAAACGGATTGTTTTTTTTTTTTGGAAGTTAGAACATTACCTCCTCATCTGCTACAATCATGTCAACACTGAGCAATTGATTCTTGTTTTTTTTATTCACAGAATTCCACCTGCATCATACACGACCTTTCAATCTTGCATTATTTTGGTTAATCTTTAGGTTTTTGATTAGCAGGTAATCCATAATCTGCACATAAAATATGTATATATGGAAAGAGAAGAGAAAAATAGATTATTACACTGCAAAAGAAAGAAAGAAAAGGAAAAGTAAATATAAATGAATGAATGTGTCGCCTGAAATTGTAATATTAGCATTTTCAAAGTAATACGTCAGGATGCAATATGTGTAAGATTAATATGAAAAAGGGAAGAAAACAAATATAGCAATTGTAGATTTTTTTTTGTAGAGAATAGAGAAAAATTAGGAAAAGAAGACTTACTGGTTTGCTTTGCAGCATTAAGAAGATGGAGAAAGCATTTGGCATAAAGAAAACAAATTGGGAAGATAATTTATATATAGGGTTAGAGTCATAGTATTCTACTTGTATACATGGTAAGTAACTGACGTTCCAATCATAAAAGACAGGAATGAAGTAAAGCTAGTAATTCGAAAAAGGAAAATTGTAGCCAATCACTTTAATTTTGATGGAAATAATTGATGGTAAAAGGAATGATTTTAGGAAAAACAACACAAATGGAGGAACGGCTATGACATCCGAAATGATCAATTTCAGCTATTTAAAGTTAAGGTAATAGAAGAATATATTAATTTGCAGGAAATGCAGGAAAGGAAGATAATAAAAGATATTAATGACATTGATTAGTTAATTTGAATTTTATAGTAATTATCAAATAAGAGAACTTTAATTAGGACTTTTTTCAGTCATTACTGTCTTTTTTAATTTTTTTTGTCCCTTCAATTATGCTGCTGGAATCATGTTATATCTAAAATCACGAAGCATGCAGATTTTGTAGTTGAAGTATATATTTATATTTATGGTGAAGCGTATAAAATAAACCGTATAATGGAGGTAGGAAGCTTGTGGAATATCGGCCAGAGAAAACAGAGCATTGATAGTATTAATTTTTGGTCAGTGAAACCTTTTGAGTTTTTCTTATTATTCTCCCCCCCTTCATTTTGTTATTTTTTTTTCTAATATAACACCATCTCTCACATACACACGAATAAATGTTAATACTGGTTCCTAACAGAAAGGTTCCACAGTTTATTGGTGGCCTGAAGGGCACCATCTGGTTCCGATCTATTGGGGGCCTGAAGGGCACCATCTAATGCCTATCAGAAGGATCTATTGATGCCATTATTCTTCGATAAGGTACCAGTAAGATACCAGTATTTTGTTAGTAAATTTTAACGAACCAATAGTTTGTATAGAAATTTTAACGAATTAATAGTTTGTAGAGAAAAAGTTCAATGAATAAATTTTTAATCTGGCAAATGACCGAATTTTTGTGCCACCAGCTCAAGCTGACGTAGGGTAATATTTCGATAACTCTGCCCTTGCAATTCTACTGGTTTGCTCTTTGAGGCCTACAATTCTTTTGACCTCAATATTTTTTTCGATGGGAGCTGACTTTAGAAGCGGTGCTTTTAGGGTGTGATTGGATAGGAGGAAATTAAATAGAAAATAAATAGAAAAAGATGAATAAAAAATAGTACAATAATAATATTATTATGATTGATTATGATTGATAAAAAGTAATGATTAAAAAGTTGTGAGAAGAAAATAAATAGTAATTTGTGACATAAAAAGTAAAAAATAATTGTTTAGATCGATAGAAAATGACTAGAAAAGAAAATGAATAAAAAATTTTTTTTCATCCATTTTCCTTTCCTTTTCCATTGAAAATTGCCAATCACGCCCTTAATTTTATGATTATGATCTTTGGCTTGATTCTCATTGGTTGTTCTCATTGTTTGCTAGAATAATGAATAAATATAAAGAGCCAAATTAACGTGGACATGAAATGAGAGATATTTAATTGTATAGGTACAATAAATATTGAGGGAGATTTTTTGTTTATAATAAGTAAATTTTTTTTGAATTAAATTTAGAAAGTTTAAAAAGAGATATTTTCTCTCAACTACTCATTCATCTTTTTATATTAGTAAAATTTTTTTAGCATTAAATTTGAAGAGTAAAAAAAAGAGAAATTTTCTCTTAGTTATTTTTTAAAAAGTGAAATAAGGAGATAATTTCTCTCAACTACTCATTTATAATATTGTTATCAGATATATATATATTTTTTATTTTATTTCATTGTATCCATATATTATTTATTTTTTCTTATGAATTAAAAAATTAAAAAAATCAAAATTTACAAAAATTTATGCGTAACACAAATAAAAAATCTAACTGGAAGAGTTTGCTAGTGGTGATTGTTATTCTGTTGTGGATTTGGATGATAACCAGGAATACTCTCGTTCTTCCCAAGAAAGTTTTTAATAACAAGACCTTTAAAAGAATAAGCTAGGCTTCTTGAGGAGTAAAAGATTTTTGTTGATTTGAATCATATTTTTGTGATTAAATTTGTAATTAAACGACCAGATACAAAGAAAAGACACTTCTAAATTATTAAAAACTCAATAATGATATAACACGAATTATAATTTACTTGTTTATTTTAATTCTATTCGTATAAATTTGCAACTTAAGCAACCAAGCATGCACAATTAATAAAAATAAATAATAAAAAATTTCTTCCAAAAGAGGGGTAAAAAAAAACTATTCCTTAATTCTTTTCTTTTGTTATCTTAGAAAAGAAAATTTATTTTTTTAATATTTATTTTTTAAAAAATACACAAAATTTATTTTTTCTTTTCAAATAAATTGTAAATAAAGATATACTTTTTTTTCTTTTCCTTTTCTTTTTTATTCCCCATCATAAACCAATAAACATATAGGCTGTCTCCTTTGCTCGATTTGAGGGGAGTTGGGGCTGTAGTCTAGAGTAGACTCGACTGTGTAGGTGTTTGTGGGAGCAGAGCAAAGCAAAGGAGTGGTAGATGATGGCGTCAGGAGGAGGAGGAGGAGGCAACGCGGCGGCGGCAGGGAGTGTGGAATGGCACGTGAGGCCTCCAAACCCCAAAAACCCAGTCGTCTTCTTCGATGTTACTATCGGTACCATCCCCGCCGGCCGTATTAAGATGGAGCTCTTCGCCGACATCGCCCCCAAAACCGCCGAGAATTTCAGGTTCTCTCTCTCTTCTCTCTCACCCCCATCCTCCATTTGTTTTTTTTTTTTTTTTTTTGCTTTTTGCAGTTTATTTTACTTCCTCCTTATTGATTCTTAAAGTCATTTTTTGTTTTTTGTTTTTTGTTTTTTTTGCTTGCTCCGTCTTCTCAATAATCATCGTGGCAGGCAGTTTTGCACTGGGGAGTTCAGGTACATTATGCATTTGCTAAATATTATATACCTTTTATTCCCTTTTATTTTTTTAGTTTGTTTGAGCTTCATTTTTTTAGTTGAATAATTTGGATTCGTGTTGTAAGGTTGTTTCCAAGATTTTTTTTTTTTTAATGGTTTACCTTTTCAGTTTTGGGGTTTGATTGATTCCCTCTGGGTGCTAATTTATAGCTGTAAATGTTTTAGTCTTTATATGTCTCACAAAAATTGTCATTTGAACTTTGAAGTTTGTTGGCTGGACTTGTTTGGGATTGCTGTTCTGTCCAAAGTTATTCAAATCAATCGAAGAATTCGATCTTCTTGTTGCTGTTTCCTTCCCTTACACAAAGTACACATGCATTCGGGAACACACACTGTTTTATCTATGTTTGCCAGTGGGTTAATTGAAGTGTGTGGTTGTATTTTTTTTTCTTTCTTTTCTTTGGTGAACTGGTGGGGGAAAATTGTTCGTCGAGACTGGATTAGTTGATTTAGACATTCTGTTTTAGTTGTTTTTGTTCTTTAAGTGTTTCGATCTTTGATTGCTGGCTATTTGATGAAATGACATGGTGCGGCCTAGTGGTTGGTCTTTTTAATGAATTTGGCATGGACTAAATTGGCAGAAAAGCCGGATTACCTGTTGGTTATAAGGGATGCCAGTTTCATAGGGTGATCAAAGATTTTATGATTCAAGCTGGTGATTTTGTAAAGGTAGGTGCGCTTAGTTTGACAAGGATTTGAAATTTTCTTTCTACTTCTACCAATTGTGCTACTGCCTTTTGTTAATTATTAATTTGACTGAAATTCTTGAAAATTCCAGTCTTCTGAATATGTCGAACTGATGTATGCCACGTGCTTTAACATGCTTCCATTGTTGAGGGATATTTTTCTACATAACATCTTAAATATTTGGGAAATGGAAGAATTTTAAATGAATTTTGAAAGGAGCCAGACTGCTCCCATAGCACATGGATTCATCGCACAACTCATGGTCCTTTTTTGACTTTATGATGTAGGACATCTCTTAAGGATTTCAGGTTTGGAGTTTTAAATTGGAAATTCCTGTTGTCCTTTTTATTGTAATAATAGGAATCTGGACTTTGGAAGAACTGTGAGATAACCAGTGCTGGTTTTCTGGGCACCGTTGAAATGACATTATGGTTGTCATAGTTAAATAAAAAACAAGAGGCATGGGAAAGGAAGGGAAAATCCCTAGATGACTTTTGTTTTAACCAAATTCATACTTTCAATTCCAAATTCTGCAAGAGCAACTGCATTACTAAAAAAGAATAATACAGGCAGTGAATGCGTGCCAATTATAGCTTTTCCGATCTGGATATATATGGTTCTCTTTTTGTGCTCGCATTTGCCAAGCAATGAACAAGAAATATCTTTTCTCCACTGGTTCATGGAATCCATGATGCACTAGAACCTAGAAGCAGTGAATGCATTGTAATTTATTCTGCAGCAATTAAGCCTCTCTGATACATAAGTTGTCAGTGACAGTGTATCAAATCATTTAAATTTGCTCTTGTGGTTTGCATTGCAGGGTGATGGTAGTGGTTGTACATCTATATATGGACTTAAGTTTGAAGATGAAAATTTCATTGCCAAACACACCGGTCCAGGTCTACTGTCCATGGTATTGAACTTTCTCTATTTATTCATATTTAAGAAGATATAACTTTGTGCTTTATTTATACCCATTCGTACACTCATTTTACTTTTCACATGAATTGCCAAAAAAAAAAAAAAAAAAATCGTCTTTCCCCACTAAACATATGTCATGCATAATTAAATCCCTGTTATGGTTTCATGCATGCACACACACACACCACTCGTAGAATAGCCCTAGTGCCAAACTGCTGATGCCAAAGGCTTGGTTTCTTAAATTAATTGCAGGCAAACAGTGGGCCAAATACTAATGGATGCCAGGTACTCTCCTCTCTCTCTCTCTTTCTCTCACAGATATTTGAAAGGTACCAACAAACTGGTGATCAGAAAGATCATGAACCTTTTGAAAGGAATTTTTTGATGTTTCACATTTTCATTCTTGCTGGAGATTTGAATTTATGCTTTATGTACAATGTTTTAACTTGAAGTCCTCCATGCAGCTAACTGCTTAGTTTAACAGCCTCTGTGAAAATGCAAATATTTTGCTCCTCTCTCGAATGTACTGCCTTTGTTAATGTATAACATTGACTAAATATTTTGCTCCTCTCTCGAATGTACTGCCTTTGTTAATGTATAACATTGACTAATCAATTGGACTGCATTCGATTCACACCCCCCCTGCCCCCCCCCCCCCCCCGGCGCCTCCACCCGGGCAGGTTTGT
This sequence comes from Carallia pectinifolia, assembly GCA_037832335.1. Taxonomy (NCBI): domain Eukaryota; kingdom Viridiplantae; phylum Streptophyta; class Magnoliopsida; order Malpighiales; family Rhizophoraceae; genus Carallia; species Carallia pectinifolia. The sequence continues at coordinate 36,176,092 of CM075453.1, forward strand.
TGGGGGGGGAGGGGGGGTGCTCCCTGGGTGCCAGAAAGAACCAAAGAAAAGCAAACTGGAAATTTAGTCTTTTCCCTTGGTTGAGAATCTTTAGAATGCTTACGCATTATTTTGAGTCATGTTGGCTGAAATTGCTGAATTGATGATATCTGACTAAACATTGTTTACTGCAGTTCTTTATTACTTGTGCAAAATGTGACTGGCTTGACAATAAGCATGTCGTATTTGGGGTAAGCTCTCTAATTTTATTGGAATATTCTTTACTTCTTGTTGCATATCCATAGAATACTAGAATTCACGTGGGATATAGCTCGATTCAAGTGTGGGTGTGATTTACATTAATTGATCTATGTCATTTTCAATTAGAAAAATCTTTTTTTTTTTGTTCTGTCCCGTAAGTATATATTTTGCCCTCATTTGTTTTTGCTGCTTATTTATTTTACAGAGGGTGCTCGGTGATGGGCTTTTGGTTGTCCGAAAGATTGAGAATGTGGCTACTGGACCGAACAACCGGCCCAAACTGGCATGCGTTATTGCAGAATGTGGGGAAATGTAGCAAGTGAATCCAAGAACGTGCCATATCAGGATTGGGAACAAAATATTGATGACTGCTATATTGTATACTCCTGTGACCTCAGTCTTTGGACACACTCTATTTCTGATAGGAATACTCAAACCTGAAAAAATATTATGGGGAATGGAATTACTAAAATTCGGCCGGCATTGTTCAAAGTTTGGATTGTGCCACACGGCTATGAGATATGTGAGGTGTAACCTTTAAAATTGCCATAGAACATCTTTTGCCATACTGAAAAATTTAGCTTGCGCGTTCTGGAAAATTCTTCTATTGAGTGTTACAGGCTCATTGGCAAATGGCAATGTCTGTGTTCACGCAGTTCTGATTGCTTTGAATTTAGTTTTATTTTTGTTTTTTTCGCCTCCCCTTTTGCCTATTGACAAATGTGATGGAACGAACATAGACAAGACTTTTTGACTATGTTTTCGTTGCTGTGGTTTGTGGTGGATGTGGCTGTGGTTGGTTGCAGTTGAGACTACAGCGCTTAGCAGAGAAAAAGGCTAAATATAAATAACTGGAAATTGAAAAATTTTTAGAAGGTCTTTGATTTGGCATCCGCAAAACTTTCTTGGGAATACCATTGATGCAGAGCATTCTGATATAATGGGCTTGTGTTTTTACAAGACAAGAAAACGCTACAAGGTGCTAAGCCGTGGCTTAGCGTTGGTAACTTGGAGGAAAATGCAGAGTCTTAGCATTGGCTTCGATGCCTTAATCAAAGATGGTTTTGTAGAGAAAAATGGTAACTTAAAGAAGAAAAAAAATTACTTGGAATGGCCAAGGCCAGGGAGCATTTATAGGCCCTTTAACAGTTTTCTATTAGCCGGATAACACATTGATCAGGAACATTTTGGAATAATTTTTGATATAATTAGTATCTCATAATTACGATTCAATCACAACTATTTTTTGTAAAGTTTACAGTTTACTAATAATAAAATAATGTATCTAAACAATATTAAAACTAAAGAATACCTTTTTTATTAAAATTACATGCATGAATTATACAAAGTGTATACGAGCAGCAACCAATTCATTGAATGAGCAAGACATATAGATTTTGTTGCATATTTTATATGTTGTTTTTGGAAAGATGCATTTTCGAAAAGAAAAAAAAAAAGGAATGCAGATAATGTTAGCATGACGTCTTCTGTGCCAAGTTTTCATATAGAGGCTTGGCCTATGTAATTGTTCCAACGTCCATCCGATAAGAAACCATCTTAAATGCACATATTTATAATGCAAAATAGAATCCTTAATAGATGAGAACAAACGAAAGTTTCAGTAGATTAATATAAACTTCTTGATTCTAGAAAGTAGAAAACACCCAACTGGATTTTAACCATGTACACATTTGAGGTATAAGATATTAGAAAAAAATGTTGATGGTCACACTGTAGTGTTATACATTTCAACCATATGCAACAACGTTCATAGTTTTTGCAACAACAATTATATTTTATGTAATAAAAATTTATAATTTACTTTTTTGTTACACAAAGTAACGTATGTGGTTACAAAAAATCAGTATATTATTATAAAATGATGAAATATATGACTGAAATGTACGGCAATATCATGTGGCTACATAATAGAACCTAAGAAATTAAGTTGGATGATACTGGCGGTCATCTGCGGGAACCAAGCACAACCACGCTTGATGCTGTTCAAACACTTCTAGAAGGTGAAGCCAAATAGATCCAAGTTCGAGGATAGTCAATCCGTTACAAGATCGTCTTCTGATCTATTGTTAACCACCTCTCCCATTGCACTTAGTCTACGTAATTTATTTCCAACGCCGGCACAAGCTTTTGACTTTTTGTTCCGCACTTTAAAGACTAAGCACACGTTTTCTGTAGCCTCATAGGAAACGTGGGACATTTTAATCTTCAATTAATTTAAGAAAAATATTTGATAGGTGCAAGTTACGTGTAATGGAAGTGAAAATAACTAATATATATCATTAGATGATTAAATTTAAGAAAATAAAAAAAATAAATTAATAAATATTATGAGATGAATTGTTATATTTTTTTAAACTACGCTCATGTATTGATACTATTAATTTTTTATTTGAAAGTATCCATAGAAAGGTTCACCGTATGTCCGTATCCATGATGGACCTCCACATACGTATCATATGAGAGAAAACTCAAATATTTGTGGAATTTATTTTGAGTAACATGGGATTAATTATACACCACGTTTATCTGAAAATTTCTCATAGATGTAAGAGAAAATAATATTGCTTTTGATTTATATCTATAATATTTTAAGGAAAAACAATTAGAGATATTTGCGGCCCTTAGATTAGGTTTCAGCTTAATATTGAAAGTCCAAATGTGTTAAAAGGGTAATTTCCTATAAATTCTCACTCTATATGCCATGAATCAATGGTGACTGATCCTATCGAAAATGTCAACCTAGATTACATACATATATTATATTATAAAAGAACTAGCGCGACTCCGCAACTGCATGGGTGGGAGCAAGGGTCTATTGCGGTGCTCCATTTGTTCTGATTAAAAAAATGTAATATGGTTTTATAAAAATATATTATATTTATTTGCAAGAATATATTACAATTTGATCTTAAAGGCTTACTACATAAATGTAAAATGATGACGTAAACTTATTATTTAAAATTGAATCATTAATTATATTAGACTTATTATTCAATCAATAGAATTTGTATCATTATTTTGTGTTTAGATTTTATATTAATGTAATTTTTTTCTTTGCTCTTAATATAATATATTTTAAAGTGCTCCGTAGGCATAAAAAAATTATTCATACAGTGCCATACTATAATAATCAGTGTATTTTATACAACCACAATCAAAAAATATAAATTGAAAAATAATGATATTTTTTTGTCTAATATTTTATCATATAAAATATATAAATTGCTACAATATAAACATATTATGGATAATTTTTTATATATTCATAAACATTTTTCCTGTGATTGGATGGTAAGATTTTGATTAGAAAGTGAATAGAAAAAAAATAAAAAATAGTACAGTAATGATAATATTATAATTGATAAAAAATAATGATTAGAAAATTATGAAAAATAATAATAATTTATGAAAGAAAAAATAAAAGATAATTATTTAAATTAATAAAAAAATAAATAAAAAATATTTTTTCTATTTTCCTTTCTTTTTTCTACGAAAATATTTTATTAAACATTAAAGGCACGCTTAACATGACAAAGAAAATAGATCTTGACCAAATTTTAGCCATGGTTCCCGTACGACATAGTACGTACGGTAAACTACATTCAAGCAACTACCAAACCAAAGTACCAATTAATTGGAGTTCTCCTTTCCACACGTCAATTGCAAGTTTTTCAAAGGCACGTACAAAGTTTGTCTTGTGATAGGACACGCGGTGGGACTACACTCTAATACGATTGTCTTATATTTGATTAGGTTCTGTGTGATATGTTTTTTAATATATTTGTTACACAAATAAATTAAATTTAATTAAGAAATATAGTAGGCGTAATTTTTTTTAATAAATTTAAATTAAATATTATTTCTCTCAATTCATTTTTCTTACAAAAAAAAAAATATTTTTTAAGCAAATACAACAAGATGATCAAATTGGGTTTCATTTTCATCTTCTAGATGATGGAGTGTATGGTTTCTAGATGATCAAATTGGGTTTCCTTTTTCTTTTTGGGAGTGGCTGGTGTGCTGTGTACAGACTTTTTTTTTTTCCGGTTAGGTGCCATCTTTGAAAGATTAGATGGCTAACATTACGTAGACTTTAAATAATCTCAAAAAATAAAATAAAATAAAATATATTTACGCTTACGGGTTTTACTAAGGTCACATCTCCTACGTTTTATTGGTTCCAATATCTGCGAAAGCGATAAATACAAAATGAGTTATTTGCTCAGAAAACATAAATAAATAAATAAAGGTTCAATTACATGGATGAGGAGAGAAAAAAGATCGAGAGTGAACAGAATTATTTTTTATATAAATTTTTTATAATTTTATTGTACATAAATTATAATAATTTTACACGTTATAAATTATAAAAATAAAACACATCTAAAAATTTATAAAATTTATAACTTAAATTAATGCATAACAAATTTATCAATAATATATATAATTGTTAACTTCATTTATACACTGTCCATTTATTATGCATCAACAAGCAAACGATGGGTTGTTGTCAGGGTGATGTAATATTGGACTACAATCCTAATCTCTTTTTCATCCCTCTTTATAATTCAGATGTAGAAAGTCACCCCATCTTTCCCGCTGAAAAATTCAAGGGGGACTCAATTTTTTTTATTTTAAAAAGGGGTTAAATAAAAAATTTTTGTAATACCAAAATAAATAAAAAAAAAGGAAAAAAGAAAAACTAGGTGGATGGCATAGTCGGACAAGCTACAAACGCGTTAGTACTACGTGGTAAGTCCAGCCACCTTTTGTTTTTAATATAAAACTAGAAATAAATTTCACGCGTTGCGCGAGTTTAAGATATTTATTAAAAAAATTATAATATAAATTTAGTTATATAGTAAGTCAAATATAAATAATTAAATTTGATTTTTGAGAAATTATTACCAAAATAAAAAAGTCAATACTATAAATTAAATTAACAGAATCCACAAATAATGTCATTGCTTTTGTCTCCATGACTACCATTTTCCCTTAGGTGAACCAACAAAATTACCATCTTTATCTAACAATTTATTTAGGAAAACGATTGAAACTATGAGTATTGCAAAAAATGCAACTACAAAATGCTATGAGTAAAGAAAAGTCAAGGTGAACTTAAAGTGTGTTAATAAGAAATTAACATAGTTCTAAAGCCAACAAACCTTCATTGCACAATTCACCCTTGCCACAAATATAATACCAAGATATTTAGTGTCAGGTCTGTTAAAAATTCAAGCAGTGTATTTAAAAGGAAGTTGCTTCTTGTAGTTCAGAAGTAAAAATACTGAGAAATTATGCTAACACAAATTTAACATGCAAAACGTGTTGATGAATAATACCTTATAGTTGCAGGAAGGAGGAAACTTGAAAAGAAATATAACAAAAAAAGTCAATATCATATCTCTCATTTCTGTCAAGATATTTAAAGCATTATCTAAGAATGGACAAAATCATAATTGAAATAGCCATTTAATGAATTTCAGTTACCAACTTCAATCTCTCAAAAAAATATATCATTGTAAATAATTAAAAGATTTATTTTTTTAAAAAAGTAAATATACGAGTAACAATAATAATTCTTAATTTTATGTGACATTCAGGTATCAATATATAGATCCAAACAATCAATACTTAAAAAAAAAAAGAATTTGAAAGAGAGAGAGTGTGTGGAGATTATAATCAACCTGCTATTAAACATAATAAATGTGGTTATTAAATAATTAGATTTGATAGAATAGGTTAGACACATGAACATCGTATGATCTACGCACATGAAGGTTTTGTTGTTGTTTTTGGGCTAGAAACTAAAAAAAGAAGAAGAAGAAAAAGAAGGGGAGAAGCAATCGTGAATGGGTTGCTGTGGTGAAGTAAAATAATTGTGTAGAAATAATAACAGTTAGTCTATATTTAAAACAATAAATTTGGTATTAGTTGCAATAAATGATTTATTAGACAAACGTTACAGCCTTTTTTTTTTTTGGAGAAATTTTCCCACCACACATAACGACAATAATCTATTGAAAAATTTAATAATTTATTTAATTACACAGAAGAATTTTTTCCACCAAAGGGTCTTTTTTTCCTATCGTAGAGATAAACAACAGTAACGGTAGAAGCTGACACATAATAATGACAATAAGGAGGTGATCAAGTTTTGTATTAAATACTACATTCCCTCTAAATATATTTTGTTCTAAAATAAAAGGTAATAACTGATAATTATATGATAATTATAAAGTATTAAAGAGAAAATTTGTGAAATTGCCACATAAGAGTTAGGATTAAGGGGAAATTTCCTCTAAATTTCTCTTTTATACTAATTAAATATATTTTCAATGGTAATAATTGTGAAAGAATAGTTACAAAAATTTTCAATGGTAATAATTGTGAAAGAATGGACATGTAGCAAATTAATTAAAAAGATGAACAATTTTATGAAGCTTTTTTTTTGTTTTTATAAGAATTGAAGAGGTTTTCAATTGTAATAATTGTGAAAGAATGGTTATAAAAGTTTTCAATGGTAATAATTGTGAAAGAATAGTCAGGTATCAAATTAATTAAAAAGATGAACAATTTTATGAAGTTTTTTTTTTTGTTTTTATAAGAATTGAAGAGGTTTTCAATAGTAATAATTATGAAAGAATGGTTACAAAAATTTTTAATGATAATAATTGTGAAAGAATGAACAGGTAGCAAATTAATTAAAAAGATGAACAATTTTATAAATTTTTTTTTTGTTTTTATAAGAATTAAAGAGGTAATTTGTAAGAATGCCAAATAGGATCTATAATTAAAAAGAAAATTTCTCTAAATTTTTTTTTATACTAATTAAATAGATGTGCAACCAACCGGTATAAAGTTTAGAATAACACAACAAAAATATGAAGCAACTATTGTATAAAATAAAGTCATTTTTGCACGAGAGGCCTGCTATCACCCGTCTGCTGCTTGTCCCACCACCCACGTATGCAAACTCCATCAAAATTTCAAAAGTCATGACCTTACTATCACCGAGCCATTTATTCTGTTGGATATAGTCGTTCAGGATATCTCCACTTCAACTCCGATGTAGGCAAAATAATAATAATAATAATAATAATAATAATTTAATAAACAAATAAATAAAATGAAAAAGTCGTAACCTTCCAATGTCCAGTTTTCTCAGTCACGCGAGACTGCGCTCGTGGCTATACATTATCAATCTGAGTTTTATCCTCTTGTTACGATGAACCCAAAGTCACTATCAAAGCCTTAGTTGTCACGAAACCCCCACGAAATGATCCCCACGTGTTTGCTGGCTTAGGTTGAACAAATTAAATGAAAACCAAACAATAAGCTTAAGATATGTATGATCTGACGGCCAGACACAATGGAAGCTTAATTGTGATACCAAACTCGAATCCTGGGTGTTAAAACAATTCAGTGTACCCATACAAAATGTGGGGAACAACACTAACCTTCAGGTTTAGGCACCTGTGGGACTTTTGGTTTGCAATTCAAGTGCTTTACGACCATTCGTCGCATGTTTGTATTCTCCGTTAAGTTCAGCTGTATAGACGCATAAAAAATAAATGTAAGAGTTGACATATTATAACGGGTGACTTTGTTTTTATAACAAGTAGATTAATTTTTACAATAAAAAAAATAATTAAAAATATTTTTATATTTTGTCACAAAAATTAAACCGTTTGTTGCAAAATTAAAATTTAAACTGCTTGTTACAAAATCAAACAGGCGATTGTAATGCGTTGACTCTCACTTTTATTTTTTTGTGCATCTCCATATATTTTTCCCTTCTCGCTTTAGCTATGAATGACTACCATATACTAAACTGCGTCTTTATAACATTACCGTTAATAAAATTATGCTAATTATTGAATTCAACGTTCGAAATTACCTTCTTTTTTTTTTAATAAGATTGCGGGTCATCCAAGCATCATTGCTTATGACATACTGACACACAGAACCTTCTATTTAACGTAAGTTTCCTGCAGGCTTCCATATACAACATCAAGCCTGCATCAATTTCTTGCCAAATTTCACGTCCTTCCAAGAAACCGCCTTTTCACATTGAACATCTCCAGCTTCCCGGCCTTTATATAAACCTTACTTAGGATGGCTACCAAGTGATCATGAGAATTCAATAGTTAACTACAACAGTCTTAATTTTAGCTAATATTGAATTGTTTTATTATGGTTATGGATGCTCTTGGTGTAGACAAGAAGAGCAGCAGCAGAAGCAAGAGGAATGGCAAGAGAAACAGCAAGAAGGCAATCAAAGTTGTGTACATTTCCAGCCCCATGAAGGTCAAGACCAGCGCCTCGCAGTTCAGAGCTCTTGTCCAAGAACTCACCGGAAAAGACTCCGACACGGCGGAGAGATTCATGGACATTAATTATGCCACAGAGGGTCCAAGTGAAAAGATTGATCTTGATCATCAAGGAGCTAATATTAATGTAGATGATCATCACTATCGTGATGCATCTATGGACCATTTGATGGGTTTCTATCAGGAGACATCGACAGGCTCGGATTCCATTTTGGAGCCATTTGATGAATTAATTTTGCCTCCTGTGGAAGGGGGTTTCATGAACATGCTTCAAACAAATTTCATTCATGAATCTTCTCAGTTAGATCTGATTAATGTTTAAGTAGAAATATCTATTGGTTATGGAGATTTCTGCTGGTCTGTCTTTGAGCTCTTATTTTGGTGATCATTTATTTATGTCTATGTAAATTCTTCAATAATATAGATATTAAGGTTCGATATCTTTCTGCCAATTTACGCATGAGGAAATTTTTTGCAGGAGGGTGCGAGAGCATCTCAATCTACAATTTGAAAAATGTGAAACAGAATGAATCCCTGAAATGGTTAAAAAAAAAGGCTGAGAAAAGTGGTTTAGACGTGTGGTTTTATTCTCAATATTCTGTCTTGATTGCCTTTTGCTTGATTAAGTTTTGACATTTTCTTGAAGACCTTAAGTTCTTTGATCCTTCATGCTCTAGCTACATTGAGTCCAGTGATGAAGGCTTTATATTCGGTCTCGTTGACGAAGTTGGCCAATGTCTTTGCGTTGAGGGTTTTTTTCTTTTATTTTTTCAATAAATAAAGGAAGTACAACGCCTAAAATGCTATTGATTTTTTACAATAGAATAGAGTTATCTCATCCTTATAATATCTTGTCAAACGAACTACTTGACATTATTTGGGGATTCTGCCAGTACCTGAATTTTAAGTTCTCCTCAGAATGCAGTAGTTGTCAATCAGTGTGTAACTTTGTTTCTATCCCTATGCACATATGTTTCTATCCCTATGCACATAATTAATAGAGACCAATCAATCCTTGATTAGTAGCTTCCTGTAATTATTAATTATTAATGATATTTACTTGGTGGTGCGTTGAGGGCTTTACGGGACTGGAGTTGGTTATCAAATTCTTCCAGTTCGACGGTCCCTTGGAGGAGCCAGCCTGCTACCTCCGGCCTGTGTAGCACTGGGCGTAGCTGGTCAGTCATGATCATGATGGGCTGAGCCTGGAAGTTGGGCCATAGATGTGTTTATGTAAATATAAAAAATAAAAATTAGATAATCATATAAAAATTCAAAAAAAAAAGACAATGATTATATGTGTATATATATCTGTGTGTGTGTGTAAAGTAAATAGTGTATGGTGTATATACTATGCATATACAAGTAAAGTAACAAGAAAAGTCATGAGCTTGTAATTTGGATAATACTAGTAATATACTAGTAAAATAAAGGTTAAGAATTTGAACTCTTATCTCCCTAAATATCCTATTTTTTTTCAAACCAATTAATTTAGATCTAAGATAATAAGAAAAAAATGAGACATAAATAATAAATAATTATTTTGTCAAAATAATATTTATAATATCTATAATTGAAATGGTAAAATCTATATTATTATTCATAAATGTTAAAGTTTAAATACCAATATCTATTTTTTTTTTCTCTTAAAAAAATCGAGTTATGAATCAAGTTGGGTGAGATCACATTGATTATAAATTTTTTGGTCATTTTGCGAGTTTAAATCCATTCGTCAAGTGAAATTGAATTTTTTACAAGCAAATTTTGATTGTGTTATCTTGTCAAAAACTATTTTAACAAATTTTTTTTTATTTATGAAAAAATAAGAAAGTAAGGATGATTCTCCTAAGATTTTGATTTTGGAGGATTGTTGCTACCCTCGCAGACTAAGAAAAAGCAGCACAGTCCCAAGGCCCGACAAGAATTACTAACCATTACGTAAGGGAACAGCATACGTTCAACTTAGTGCCGTAGGCGTTTGAATCCTTGTCAAGCGTTAACCACGCCTTTTGCCAATCGAACTATGCGTGAAGTGCTTGATATCTCTACAAGTGTGTTTAGAGTGCGAGAAAAAGAAGAAAAAAAAGGAGAAAGGAAGAGCAAAAGAAAAAAAATAGAGAAAAAATAAAATTATTTGAAGTGATAGAGAAAGTTGAGAGAAAGAAAATAGATGAAAGAAAAGGTAAATAGTAATTTGTGAGAAAAAAAATAAAGAGTAAATAAAATTATTTGGAATAGTAGAAAAAGATTAGAGAAAAAAAATATGATAAAAGAAAAGATAAATAATAATTTATAAAAAAAAAAATAAATTATTTAGAATGGTATAAAAAATAAAAAATAATAATAATAATAATTATATTTTTTTCTCTGAATTTTCAAATTAGCCTTCTACATAATGTGAGATGAAATCAACGTAGAAGGCCCACCCCACGTGACTCACATGATGTACATACATGGCCTTTTTTCCATTTGTAAATCCATGTTTGGGAAGATGACTATTTTGTTAGGTGAGATTTTGAAAATCTTTTTTGTAGCTTAACAATTATAGTTTGTAAGGTTTGGTTAGAATCCATTAGAAAAGAAAATTATTATAAAAGAAAACATTATTATTTTATATTGGTTTTTTCTTAACTTGTTGTTTTAAATTTTTTTTATCAATCTGAAAATTTTTTTCTTATAAATTAATATTTATTTTTTTCATCATATTTTTACTCAAAATTTCTCATCAATTAAAATAATTTATTTTTATCATATAATTTTTTTCACAAATTATTATTTATTTTTATTTCTTAATATTTTTTTATTAATTTAAATAATTTTATTTTTCACAATATATATATATATATTGCATATTTTCTCACGCATTCCAACACACTATTAGTCTTGTGCAAGGACGCGATGTGGCTGGCGTTCAACAATCGTGATTTAAATATCTTTTGAGAATAGGAAATCCTTAGTAGCTTACACAATGGTAGCAACATGGTTGGCACACACGCGTGCAGCCAATCGCATAATTGAAAATTTTATTATTAATTTATTTAATACGAAGGATAGAAAAGGTAAACGAACAAGGGCATATGAGTAAAATAAGAGAAGGAAAAGTTTTTGGTGTGGTTAACGATGACTTAAATTATGAGGGCGGGCGGGAAACAAAATTTCAATGTTGCAAGTTGATTTTGTTTTTTCGTAGAAGACACCATTACGATGTATACTATATGAACAGGGACGAAGTTAGAAAAAAATTTTAGGGAGGAGAATTCTATATGTATACTTATAAAAAAAAATAAAAATTTATGTGATGAAAAATAAAAAAATATTATTAATTACTTTGTATAGTAAATATTATAATTATATATCGTAAATTTTATGCATACGATATGAATAGGGACGAAGTTAGAAAAAAATTTTAGGAAGGAGAGATCTATATGTATACTTATAATAAAAATAAAAATTTATGCGATCAAAAATAAAAAAAAATATATTATTAATTATTTTGCATAATAAATATTATAACTATATCTCATAAATTTTAATGCTTTAAAACTATTTTTTTGTTTTTGAGATTTAATTAAATGTATTTTTTATATAAGAAATAATTTAATCATTTAGTTATTTATCTCTTATTTGATTACACAATAGACTCTTTGTGATTGTAGAAAAATTAATTTTTTTTGCATAACTATTGTTTATGATAAAATTAATGTGAATTTTATAAATAGATATATGTTTAGATACACAATATGTTTATAGATATTTTTTTCTCATTTAATGTTCATTGGTAATAATTTGTTTCATTAAAAGATTAAATATTACTCAAAAGACTATATAAAAATAAGAAAAATTTATTCAAATACTATTGAAAGTAACTAAAATGAAATTAAATGGATAATTAAGTGTAGGAGCTTTTCACATTTAATAAAATTTAATTTTAAAAAATTAAATTGTAAACTTTGAAACTCAAAAAGAAAAAAAAAAGAAAGGAAAGAAGTTTTACACAAAGAAAAAGAAAAAGAAAAGAAGCAATTGTCCCAAAAAAAAAAAACAGAAAAGTACATGTTGCGTTCTGAACTCAAGGCTAGAGGAAGGGGGTAAAGTGCCCTACCGGCCGAGTTAACTTGCGAGCTTTGTTATTGTTTGGTTAAAAACTGTTAATAGAATTAATCTGAAATAAATTTTGTGACAATTAACAAGATACCAAAATAATAAATATTGTAGTCGCACAAATGTTTAGATATTTTGATAAGTAGTAGCTGAAAGTATGATGAAAGTAAATATTTAACGAGAAAAACATTTTGATTATCTTTGAAGTGGCCGTTTGGTGGCTATCATATATGACACAACGGGAAAAATATATGACATGACGAAAAAAAACTATACGACATGTCTAGGTAAAAGATACGTCACATTAAACTAGCTATTATAAAAATATTTTGTTAATGGCTAGTCACACGTATAATTTCCTCTGCAGTGTTGTATATTTTGTTCATTATGTCATATGTGACAGGTACGAAACAGTCATTTAAAGAACAGTCATGTAGTGGTGCTGAAGAAAGAAAAGAAATAATCTGAAATAAATTTTGTGACAATTAATAAGATGAGCATCACTACATGACTTCCATTAAGTGGCTGTTTTGTGGCTGTATATATGACATAATAAGTAAAATATATGACACGTTAAGAAAATTATACGAATTATTACACGTGTCATTAAAAAAAAAATTTAACGACAAGATACATGTGTCATATAGTTTGTTTTGATATGTCATGTAATTTTTTTAGTGTCATATATTTTACTTGTTATATTATATGAAACAGTCATCAACACAACCACTTAAGGTACAACAAAATTTTTTTTCCCTAATAAGATATAAAAATAATAAATATTTTAATAGTATAAATGTTTAAATGTTGTGATAAGTAGTAGCTGAAAACATGATAGAAGTAAGTAAATATTTAATTAAGAAAACTGTTTGGCTCTTGAAGTGACCATTCAGTGGTTGTCATATATGACACAAAAGACAAAATATATGACATGAAGGAAGAAACTATATGATATGTCAAGGTAAAATATATGATACATTTAATCAGCCACCATAAAAATTTTTTATTAATGGCTACTTACATGTGTCATATAATTTCCATTGTTGTGTCGTACATTTTGTTTGTTGTGTCATATGTGAGAAGCACGAAACAGTTATTTAAAGGACAACCATATAGTGGTGCTACAGAAAGAAAAGAATTAATCTGAAGTAAATTTCGTGACAATTAATAGGATACCAAAATAATAAATATTATAATTATATAAATGTTTAGATATTTTGATAAGTAGTAGCTGAAAGTATAATAGAAGTAAGTATTTAACAAGAAAAATTTTTTGGCTGCCCTTGAAATGGCCGTTTGGTGGCTATCATATATGGCATAATAGGGAAAATACATGACATGACAGAATAAACTATACGTGTCAAAGTAAAATGTATGACACATTTAACCAGCCATTAGAAAAATGTTTTCTTAATGGCTGATTACATGTGTCATGTAATGTCCTTTAATATGTCATATAATTTCCTTGTTATGTCGTATATTTTATTTGTTGTGTCGTATGTGACACACACGAAATAGCCATTTCAAGGACAACCATGTAGTGGTGGTGCAGAAAGAAAGAATTAATCTAAAGTATATTTTGTGACAATTAATAAGATATCAAAATAATAAATATTGTAATCGCATAAACGTTTAGATATTTTGATAAGTAGTAATTGAAAACATGATGAAAGTAAATATTTAATGGGAAAAACTTTTTGGTTGTCTTTTAAGTGGCTATTTTGTAGCTGTCAGATATAACATAACAGGAAAAATATATGACATGGTAAAAAACTTGTATGACGTATCAAAGTAAAATATATGACATATGTAACCATCCAGTACAAAATTTTTTTGTTAATGGCTAGTTGCCGATGTTGTATAAATTTATTTCATATGTTGTATAATTTCCTCCGCTGTGTCGTATATTTTGTTTGTTGTGTCATATGTGACAGGCATGAAACAACCATTTAAGAACAACCATGTAGTGGTACTGAAGAAAGAAAAGAATTAATTTGAAGTGAATTTTTTGACAATTAATAAGATGCAAAATTAATAAATATTGTAATCGCATAAGATGGAAGTAAATATTTTGATAAGTAGTAGCTGAAAGTATGATGGAAGTAAATATTTAATGAGAAAAAATTTTTGGCTGTCTTGTAAGTGGCTGTTTTGTAGTTGTAATATATGACACAAGTAACAAAATATAAGACATGAAAAAACTATAAGACATGTCAAAGTAAAATATATGACGCGTGTAACCTGCCATTATAAAAATTTTTTAGAATGTTGCTTGTTACACATGTGATATAATATATAATATGTTGCTTGTCTCTCAAGCTTTAAAAAAAAAAATACCTTCTTCTTCATTTTGTTCCTTCTCATTTGTTTGTTTTTTTTTTAGTGTTTGTTAATTTTATTTTATTTTTTTTAGTAAAATTCACTCCTTATATTACACAGCACAAATTTATTTTTGTATTTTTTAATTTTAAACAGATTCTACTTGTTATATAGTATAAAATTATAACTTAATTATACTTATTAAAAAATATGAGCCAAATTAAAATTTTTTTTAATCAACTCAGTTTGTTGCTTTGTTGCTTTGTTGCTTTGTTAGTTAGTATTTAGTATTTTGGTCTCCCAGTCCTTATTTAAGTAAAAATCCCAAAAAAATAAAAAGAAAAAAAAATTGAATTTTCTTTATCAACGCTTAATGCCACAGTCTGACTGCTGCTGCACAAATTTTTTTAATAAATTAATAAAATTGAAATCGAGACTTCTAATCATATAATAAATTTTGAAAAGAATTTTTAATTTTACTTATTATTTTAGTATAATGTCTTCCCTATGTCGTATATATTTTTTTATATGTCATATAATGTCTTCCCTGTGTTGTATATTTTTTTTTTGTCATATGTAATAGGGACAAAACAGCCATTTTAAGGACAACCATATAATGGTCCTAAAAAAAGAAAAGAATTTATGGGAAATAAATTTGTGGTAATTAGTAAGATGCCAAAATAATAAATATTGTAATCATATAAATGTTTAAATATCATAATGGGAAAAACTTTTTGGATGCCCTTTAAGCGGCTGTTCTGTGACTGTAATATATAATACAAGAAGAAAAATATACGACATAAAGAGGGAAACTATACGATATGTCAATATAAAATATATGACATATGTAACCCGCCATTATACAAATTTTTTTGTTAATGACTGATTGCACGTATTATATAATTTCCTGATATATCGTATAATATCTCACCGCTGTGTCATATATTTTGTTTGTTGTGTCATATACAACAAGCACAAAACAGCTATTTAAGGACAACCATGTAGTGAGGCTGGACAAAGAAAAGAATTAATCACAAGTAAATATTGTGACAATTAATAAGCTATCAAAATAATAAATATTGTAATATCTAACATATTTAGATATTTTGATAAGTGGTAATTGAGGATAGACTATTGAAGATAGGCTATTGAGGGTAGGCAATTGCCTATCCTCAATTTTTATGTAATATAATATTTTAAGGTAATTTTATGAAAAATTACAGTCTAGCTTAGTGAAGAAGATGTTACCCACCCTCAACTCTAAGACTTGGCGCCCCTAAATCCAAGGTTCAAGCTTTCTCTTCTCCTCTGTCAATGGATTTTGTTCTATTTTGTTGATTTAGATCACTTTTGTTTGGAAAAATCACGAACAAAACTATCTAAATAAACTAAAGTCTATTACTTTGGCATCATTATTTTTTTTAGGGAAGTCTTAAACCGAAGCAAAATGACTAATTATAGTCAATTGAATGGAAAATCTAGTAAATATAACAACCCGTTTTTTTTTTTCATGTTTGGGTTTTAAATGCATCTCTCACTCTTTTCCAGTAAAGTAACATTTATATAAAAACCTCTAACAAATATTTTTTTCTTGATCAGATGCATCGAAGAGATGCCAACCTCTTTTCAAGATCGTCCACATCAGGAAACTTGAGACTGCAAATAAAGAACAATTTTTTGTAAGAATCAAGCAAGCAAATACTATACTAAGGAACTTTTTCAATCACATTGTATATGCTTTTCTAATATTTATCTTCTCATTAAAAAGTTCATTAAACATAAATCTAATGAACCTTAGCCATTGTTGATAGAACTTTCTAAGTTCACAGAATATAAAATCCTCAACTTCACTTTTACTTCAAGACTAGAATGTTATAAAGAAGAAATTTCAAGGGTCACAATTTGCGGACAAATTACTATAGTTGGAGATATTTCACCACCATAAGACTTTTTCCACTCGTTTTTAGAACCCCATTTTTAATATCAGTCAAGCAAATCAATGCCAATATAGTTTACATGACATCTAAAAGCTATGACACTGAAATCTTAACCCTACTGCTAAGGCACTAATATATGAAGACATAACAGTCAACTATGATCAATGAAGAAAACAAATGAGAACCCTACGTGGTCATCAATATATCAAGAAAAGAATGTTACTATCTTACTATCTCAAGGGGGAAAAAAAAAAGGTTGATAGAACACAGCCAACAATTTTTTTGTTAATCATTGACATAATGCCTAAGTTGAAGTCTACGAAATGAAAAGTGCTTTTTTTTTTGTGCTTTGTCACCCCTCATGGACTAGAGGGGCGTGACACATATATAATTATGAAAAGTGTTTTAAATGCCTAAGTGACTATTTTTCTATTTTCCCCAAGTATTCATGTGCATTTCAAGATTTCAGTTTTGGGTTTCAAAATTATTATAACTCTTTTATAGACAGACGTAACAAAGGGATTCACTTAAACAATTACGAATATCATGCAGCAATTTTGCTAGAAAGATCATTTTCATTATGTATATAAATAATAACAGCATCTTAGTGCATGAAGCTCCCAAACAATGGGGTATAGGAGGGTCAAGTGTACAATTGTTGTCTTTGTTTCTACAAACAGACTGTTACCACAACTTGGACCTGTGACCTTCATTTCACTATGAAGAAACCTTATGTTTTATCAAGGTTCAACCAACGTCATTTAGAATATAAAGGTGGACTCTAATTTATAACTAAGGAATTACATACTTTGTAGCGACTTTAGAAACAATAAAGGCATTTCTCGACGCAATCCTACCCGTTACATATGAGGATAACTGATAAATGTTGGGACAAGAATCTTAATATTCACTAACACTGTACAACTTAAAAGAACTCTACAACCAATTGTAATACAATATGTCAATCTCAAAGAATTGAACCTGAGAAGCAATGTCCACGCCAACCTCGTCAGGCACCTACAAAAAAAATAAATAAAAACAGCAAATTTGAGATGCATTGAACTTGTAAAATAACATTAGAAAGAAGAAGTAAATGATGTTGTTTATATTCACCTAGTTTGTGAGCTCCTCTGTTTCTTCTTCAGCCTCACCTTTATCTAGAGTTTCATCGATAGCTTCTGACAACATCTCAATTTGAAAATTGAACAAATTGCAAAATAAATATATTATAAATAGAATTCTTCAGTCACCAAGTTGCAATTAGCAAAACCGTTCAAACAATCACAGCAAACAACCATCTTGCATTGGGTAAGACTTGATAAGTAAATGACAACTAAATAAGCATCATGGTCTCCAAACTTCATCTACTGTTCTTTCAAATAGCAGGAAAGTGCTAGATGAGGAATTGGACAGGGAGTTATTTTACAAAAAAGAACTACTTTTGAAAGAGAAATATTATTGTCATATCCATTTGTGCTGACTGCTTTTGGAATTCTTTAATCACTTTAGTTTGCTTTGTGGAAACCATTTGCTGAAGTATACAATTTAATGTTATATAATGCTCAAGCATGCATCTGAAAAAAGTCTTTCAAAATAAACACTAAATTTTGGATGAAGAATTGAAGTCGTATCAGATAAGTACAGTGCATGTAACGAAGCTCTAATTTACTCGTCCACACAAGAAAGATAGCATCTAAACATTAAATTGCATTATACTGCCATGTTTTGTAGAGTTTCTGAAACTTATCGGTCTTTCAAAACACTAGCAGCTTAAAAAAAATGGAATTTAATGCCTGTGATGACGACAAGCAAGTGATTAGTGCTAGGCATTAGGGACAACAATTTTCAACTTACTCCAGAAACACTTTTTAGGTGGGAATTGACCTAAGTATGAGTGACTACACCTCTAATTTGGGCACGACTCCCTTGCAAATTTGTAATTTGTTGTTGAAGCCCGACAAGTTTACGAGCTAAGATTCTTGTAATAGCCTGAGTAAAAGTACTTGCCACAAAGTAAATAACTTAAAATACACACACACACACACACATACACAAAAAAGCACTGAAACAAAATTAAGACCCTATCAGGAAACCTGTCAACAAAAAATTCTTTTTTTTGCATAAAATTAAAAAAAAAAAAACATGGGATAAACCCAGCAGCAGCAACAATAGACAATGACAGGCATATCCTATATTCTTATGTTTCCAACTATTGCCAACAATAATTGATTAAAACAATAAAATGTTGAAAATTGAAAGGAAGGTAAAAACTTGGCTCATTGCCCGTTTTTGCAGTTTTCTTGATCTCTGCCACCAATCTTTTTTCCTGAAATTTGCAAAAATTGGACCATTTGTGCTTATTATTAACCGAGAAAGCAGACAAGAAGTAGGCTTCCATAAAAACCCACCCATTTGTCAGAAACACAGAGAGAGAGTAGCATAGCATACCTTAGTTGAAGAGATGAAATTTCACGCTCAATACCTACAAACAACCAAAAAAAAAAAACCCAAAAATTATTGAAGGTTTCTGACAAAAAGTAAAAATCAAAGAACATAAAAAAGTAAAACACGAAGACAACGTCCCCCCGAAATAATTTGGGTAATAAAATAAATAAATAAAAAATATAAAGTTTTTTGAGACACTTAGTTTAATTTAATTAAGAAGTTACCTTTAGTGGCGACAGCTATCTCTCTCTTACTAGTCCTAAAATCATCTGTGAAACACACAAGCAAAATGAAAAAGAAATTAAAAAAAAAAACCCTCAAGAAAATTGCATTTTTACATAGAAAAAGAAGAAATATATAAAAAAAAAAGCCTCAGAGACAAAGAGAAAGGCGTGAACACTGCAAATTTGGGCCACTTTACAATTTCAATTTTTGTTCTCAATGTCAAATTGCCTTCGAAAGGAAAAAACACACATATGTGAAATGTTGAAGATCGCGACTTTGAAGATGAAGTGGAGCAAAATAACACTGTAAATTTGGGAATTTCCACTTTAAAATTTTCAATTTTGGCTCTCCATGTGCAATGCCCCTTCTGACCCTCAGCTCTCAATGACCATCGTACCCTTAAGTGCAATAAATGACGCAAATACCCTCCACATGCTTGAGCTACTACAGCCTACCACCTGTCCGTGTGGCGTCGGTAACTCTTTTTGGTTCAGCTACGTAGTGGTCCTCTTTGAGAATGGGGTACGTGGTTGTATTCTGTGCATGAGAGTGTTAACGTCGTAGGCCGCACCTAGTTCATCTTATTGTCTGATCGATATCTGTGACAGTAGCTTCAAAAAACTCTTTTTGGTCGTAGACTACTTAATATTAAGTCTAATAAATTGAATTATTTAGATTAATTTAAATAAAATTTTAAAAAATAATAAATATTTTTAAATAAATATTTAATGTAATTATATTTTTAAAAATTTAAATTTAAAATTTTTAATTAAGTAGAAACAGATACTTATCATTTATATCAGTAACTGTTTGTAGCTTCAAAAAAATTCTTGTAGGATTCTTTGTGCGCATTTAATCGACGTTGTTGAGTTTGACCTGGTCATAAATTTTTCGAATGGAGAGCTGTTTTTTGGTCCCTTGCGTTTTCAAATAAAATTTATCTGAATTTTTAGTTGTATTGTAATAAATTTTTATTTTTTTACAATAATATTAATAAAATATAAAATAAAAAAATATTTTTTTATTTTACAAAATATCAATACAATTATAAAAAAATATTTTTTTATTTTACGAAATATCAATACAATTATAAAAAAATATTTTTTTTATTTTACGAAATATCAATACAATTATAAAAAAATAAATTTTGTTACATGCGGACATAAACATTGAAAAAAAAAATTTTAGAAGTCTAATTTTTTTCCTTTTTTTTTTCTTTTTAAAATGAGTCTTACAGAGTCCAATCAATAATTTCTGTTTTTAAAAAATGTTCGACTAACTTTTTTTTTTTTTCCTTTCTTTCTTTCTTTTGAGCACGGGCTAACTGTAACTAATCATTGGTAAGGTTGTGACACTGTTCTCACGACACGAGAGAGAGAGAGAGAGAGAGAGAGAGGAAAGGATAATTTATAAGTTAGCTTGTGAGATAGAAGGATAAGTTCAAATTTACATCATTAATTTAACAAAAAATTTAATTTTTGGTCAAATTTTTTTTAAAAAAAATCTAATTAAGATTAATTTCGTTGGAAAAAGTACAAAAATAAATCAGCAACTTTAATTTCATTAAAATCACTGTCATGTGCTGAAGCGGTACATTACATAACAACTCACGTCACATCAAATTATCTCATCTACATGTTCAGTAACTTAGATAAAGTTTTAAATTGAGTAAGTAATTTAAAAATAAAAAAAACAATTGGATCCAGTAACTAAAGGACAGTTGCGAATTTTCCTGTAAGTAAAAGAAAAGTTCAATTGATATGGATTGATAAAGAGTGAAGAAATAAACTCTGATAACATTCTGAGCAATTTCTACATATTCCCCATTTTTTCAGTTGCCTCAAACGACTCTAGAAGATGCAACGAACTTGTAGTTACTTCTTCCCTAAGTGTGTTTGGAGTGCGAGGGAAAAAGGAGAAAAGAAGAGAAAGGAAGAAAAAAAGAAAGAAAGTTAAAAGAAAATAAAGTTATTTAAAATAATAAAAAAAGTTGAGAGGAATAAAATAAGTGAAATAAAAGGTAAATAGTAATTTATGAGAGAAAAAATAAAAAATAAATAAAATTATTTGGAGTGATAAAAAAGGTGAGAAAAAAATATAGTAAAAGAAAAGATAAATAGTAATTTGTGAGAGAAAAAATAAAAATAAAATAAAGTTATTTAAAGTAGTGTAGAAAGTGAATAGAAAAAAAATTAAAAAAAATAAATTATAATAATTACAATTTTCTTTCTCTCTAAATTATCTATAATACGCCAAAGACAGCCTAAATGCATTTAGGGTAAAGTCCTCTTCGAGTGATTTAACAGTGAACTCATCGCTGGCTAATTTGCGTTGGGCCAATCAAAACTTCCCGTCCAAATGCACATTAACTATTTCGCAGTAAGAAAGTTTCCAATAATATCACTAAATTGCTGGGATAAACAATTTTTTAATCTTAAATCTTTAAATTTTTTTTATATTTAAGTTTTAAATTTTTTTAATATTTTATTTGAGTTCTAAACCTTTTAATTTTCTACCAAATCAGTCCATCTATTTAACAAAAGTGATCAATCTATTAAAAAATAATTTTAATTTTACAAAAAATTATTTAAAAAAGATTAAATATATGAATTGAATTCTTTTCTATAAAAAATATGCATATTATCTATTTAATTCGTATATTTTTTGATTAAAAAAATATTTAATATGCATATTTTGTTAATGAAAAAAATATTTAATTCATGTATTTAAATTTTTTTAAATAATTTTTATTAAATTAAACTCACTTATTAATGGATTGACTACTTTTTGTAATTTAAAGGACTGATATAGTAAAAAATCAAAAGGTTTAGGACTCAAATAAAACGTTAAAAAGGTTTAACACTCAAACGTAAAAAAAAACTAAAGGTTTAGGATTCCAAAAATGCTTATTTCCTAAATTGCTTGCCTTTTTTGAACCAAAAAGAAAAAAAGGGCTTGCCTTTTGGGAAGTTAAAATTTGTTTTCAGTAGTATTTTAGATAGAATGTCCTCGAATGTAATTAAATATAGATAAATAGTATATTCTGGTATTCTTAGGAAAAGAAGGAAATGTTTATGACAATACTTATTTTATATTTAATTTTATTGAAAGTTAAGAATGTTTTCAAAGTTTTTTTATTCTCTATCAATCCATGCCAATGACATGAATTTTTTTGAACTTAAACAGGAAAGTTTAGAACTATCTTTAAGATGTTAGACCCGATTGTAAACTTTCTCCAAATTATTGACATAAAATTAGATTTTTTTCTAAGTTAGTGACAAAAATTTGAATTTATCCCACATGTGAATGAGATAGTTCGACACGTCAACAAACTCATTTAGAATGACTTGTCATGTAATGCGTCACGTCAGCATATATCGATAGTTTTAACATAATTGAAGTTACTAGTTTATATACAAACTTTTTCTAATGGAATTAATCTTAATTGGAATTTTTTAAAATTATTGAACTAAAATTAAAATTTTTCCGCGTCAAAATGTGGATAGCATTAGTTGGGAATATTGGCTATCTGTTGAGTGGGACTTCCGTGAAAGTTTTCTATGCCTCATGAATTAGCTTTGTCCAAGTTAATGAATACAAGATGCACACGGTTTCCCCAGGAGAAAAAGGATCGAACTACACATACATAGGTGCATTACCGAGAGATGCACCGAAGAATAAAATAATATTTTTTAATTTTTTTAAAAGAGTTAAAATTTAAATTTAGATAAATTTTATTTTAAAATATAAAATATAGATATCATATAAGATTTTTTTGTTAAAAAAATTTTCCTTCAAAATTTTTTTTTACTAAAACAGTATAAAAATATTATTATTTTATTGAATTTGTGTATTATATATATATGTATGTATGCTAAACTTTTCCGAAAAAATTAATCAAAAGAGAACTAAAGATAAGTTGGTATGAGAATTTTATAGGTTAAAAAATAATTTTTTAAAAAATATATTATTTTTAAAAATAATTAATTTTTTATTATTTTACAAATTCTCAGTTGTGAGCTTTGCCTTGATTTTTTTCCTGCAGGCCAACTTTTCCTCGTAGGAGATGTGGCTGACACTTAAATGCAACAATCTGCCAATGTTGTGGGCCCCGTTTATCGATAGATTGAAATGTTTGAAGGTTGACACTCACTCCATATCTTGAATGAAAACACTATGGCCCCGTTTGCTGTCTTTTTTTTTTTTTTTTTACATGTAAAAAACGAAAAAACGTTTGGTGTTTCTGTTTCTTTTTTTTTTTTAACCCACAACGCTTCTTTAGAAAAAAAAAAACAAAAATGCGCAAAACAGAAAGAGAAAATATTTGTGTGATAATTTTTTTATCTTAATTGATATCCTGAATAAAATAAAATAGATAATTTTTACAATAAAATTAATGACAATTTCAACAAAAGATAATAACTTTATATTTTTGTAGTAAAAATTATGAATCATATTATATTTTAAATATCAATCATGACACCAAAAATCCAAATATGTATTAGTGTTCAAGCAAAATAGGGGGCTTTCCTTTACTGCTGACATTCTTCCTTAATCCCTAACTGCTCTTTGGTCTGATATCTCTTCTCCTCTAATTTTTTTCTTTTAAGCTGGATAGCTCCAAGTTTTACCATCATTAGCTTGCTTTGAGTTCCTTTTTTTTTTTTTTTTGGAGAAAATCTCTAGCCCCGGATTGTTCTGTCACGTTCAAGACGAATTGTGTTGCTCTCCAACAGCAAAAATAGAAAGAAAAAAAAAACAATAGTAGAAAATTGACATTTTTCAAGAAAAACACTCTTGAAGTTGAAGTATTTTTGTTGATCAAATTGTTAATTTTTAAAAGCGATTTATGTTTCCCGTAAATGTTGTAATTTGTAGAATTAAACTCAGGAAATACCGTAGTATGCAACATTATACACATTCTGAAATATTTGTATCTCATTAAAACTTAAAATGTATAAAACGACAAAAAAAAAAGGCCGGCTAGAGGTCATAGCCGAGTCATGTGCCGGTATCTTAATTTCTAATTTTTTTGACCTTAAGAAAATATATTTGGAAAACAGAAGTCTGGATAACTGTTGATTCTTTCTACAATATCTAGTAAAAATTGTTTGTCTCTTTCCAAGCTCAGTTAGGTATACCATGCAATTCTATCAAAAGAAAATTATTGCTAAGACAAGACATTATCAATTTTTTTAAAAAAAGTATATTTCTGAAATAAAAATTATTCTGATAATTTTTATAATAAAATAATTTTTTACACTTATATAAATTTATTATGTAATAAAAAAAATATTTTTTTAAATTTTTTTATTTATTTATAATAAGACAATTGTATAATAAATCTATATAATTATATTACAAAATTTTTGCTGATAAATTCGTTTGAACGTTTGAACGGAACACAATTCTATCAACTGAAGTTGGCAATATCTCTCGGAACTAAAAATTTAAAATTAAAAAAATATATATATTATTATTATTTTATTTCTGGATTTGGGTGCCCAACTACTCCCAAGGGGGGAAAAAAAAAAAAAGAAAAAAATTTAAGGTGTGCACCACATGAGAACTTATGTATGCCAGCTACCACCAGCTACCACCAGCATAGATTTACTCTCGACCTTTTTGTTCCAATGCCATCTATTTATATCTTAGCTTACAGTTCCAGTGTAGAAACTGCAGCACATTCTCAGACCTTTTCTCGGTGAGCAAAACCCAACTGAAATGCAGACAACCGTTCACTCCTCGGACATAGGTAGCCTGGAAGAAGAACTCATTCCACATCCTTCTGACAATGTTTCTTCCAGTAGTAACAAAAACAATGAACCATCCACGAAAGTTTCTCATCATTCTCAAGGTAATAAACCCATTACTCCTGCAGTGCACTGGTGCTCATTTATGTTGCTTATCTCTCTGCCTATCCCTCTTTCTTTTGTTCTAATTAAGGTGTTATTTTTTAAGAAGAAGAAGAAGGTGGTTCTCAACATATAGATTCAAAAACTTTGTGGATGAAAAAAATGACGCTACTGAGAGAGCTCCCCTCCATTAGGAGAAGCTCCAACTGGGGCCAATGCGGTTTCCAGCTAAAAAAACATATAGTTCCAAAAACCTCTCGCAACAACCTTCTTCTCCTTCTTCTTCCTTTTCTTCTTCTTTCCATTTATGTGGTTAGTTTGGTCCTTAAATTTCTGGTAGGGATAACAGAGGAGGAGGGAGAGGAGATTAAGAATCGTATATATTACTTGCCACTGTACAAAGCTGCAATAAAAGGTGATTGGGGAACTGCAAGTAGCTATTTTCAGGAGAATCCCACATCAGTGACAGCCAATATCACTGATGTGCCCATGACTGCTCTCCATGTGGCAATTGGCACTGGCCTTTCTCTGGACTTTGTTCGTAAGCTTGTTGATTTGTTGTCTAAAGATTCTCTAGAAATAACAGACGGCCATGGCAATACTCCCCTTCATAGTGCTGCTGCTGTTGGAAATACAGAAGCTGCTAAGATTTTGGTCCAACGCAACCCAAAATTGCCACAACTTGTGAACAAGTTCAACGAGACTCCACTTCATTCTGCTGCAAAATTTGCCCACGAGGAAACCGTCTGTTATCTTCTCAAAGTGACTCACCAAGAGCATCCAAGTCCATTCACTGGCAAGCTTGGTGCTAGGCTCCTCATTCTTCTACTGGTTGCTGATTTCTATGGTAGGTAGTAATGTAATCCATTCATATTCACTTTTTTTTGTGAAGCTTCACTGATAGGCGGCCCCACTATATTGGTCTTTCACTAAACTCATAACCCAGTTTCATATTTGAGCCTTTTGTTCTAAGAGAATATATATGCAAAACTCCTTTCTTTCATTCCAGCTGCTTCCATTATACAGGAGACGATGTTTTGATGTTTAGAGTCTAAATCAACTTTCTTAACAAAATAATATCAGAACAAAGGTTGTCTCTGCTTTTGCTTATAGAATTTTGTCTCCATCAATGTTGTTACCTATTGCTAGTGTATTGTCATAATGTCCAAGTTTTAGGTATGCAGCTTGCTGGCCAAAAGGCACGATTTGGACAACATGAACCTGTTTTCCTTGTAAGATATTCAGAGTGAAAGATTGGTTAAAACCTTAGATGCCTTAGCTGGCTTAATCAACAAAACCTGTTTTTCATTCTTCTGAGCTTAATCCCCTCAACAGGTTTCGCTCTTTATCTGCTAAAGCGTTTTCCAGAGTTAGCTCATGAACAAGACCACCACAAGAATACTGCCCTGGGGATCCTAGCTCGGAAACCTCATGCTTTCCCCAGTGGAAGTCAGCTTGGATGTTTCCAACGTTTGCTGTATAAGTGTAAGTATTCTCATCCTTGTTTATGTCTGCTCTTATGCAATCTGAATACAAGGTTACTCTGTTGTATATTGAGCTTTGCAGGTATTTGCGTGAAGAAAGGTGATGGTGCTGAAGGTGAAGATGCAGTATATACTGTGGAATATGAAGCGAGATGCCGAGAACATTCCATGAGATTTGGATTTCTACAACATATATACAATACGAAGTTGATGCATGAGCAAACTCGCGAAATTGTTAAAATCTTGTGTGAAGAAGCCGTAAAGTCTGCTAAGTTAAAAGCTGAGGATGTGTTTGGACCACCAATGCAAATGGCCACCGTAATGGGAATCCATGAGTTGGTCACAGAGATCATCAAGGCCTATCCTTTTTCGGTTTGGTTCCGCGGTGGTGATGAAGAACGTAATGTTTTCCATCTGGCTGTTCTGCACCGCAAAGAAAATATTTTCAATCTCCTATATCAGATGAGTTTGCAAAAGAATTATGTCATGGAAATAAGCGATAAACAGGGAAACAACATTCTGCACTTGGCTGGAATGCTGGGGCCATCGAACGAGGTTGCTGGTGCGGCTTTGCAGATGCAGCGGGAGCTTCAGTGGTTCAAGGTTTAAAATCTTTCCATTAAGCTTGCTTACACTCAATTCTCTAATTCATATTAGAGATTTTTAGGAGATCCTTTGTTGAAGGCAGCAGCCAGATAACTCGGGCCATAAAAAACATGGGAATGTGATCTATTTTCTCTACATCATGGACAGATAATGTTTAGTTTAGCCATCAAATAGAAAATTGCCTGTTTCAGCTTCTCTTACAACTGTACCTGCAACTGTAAACATCTATTATCGTAAACTCATCGCATGGCTTACCATATTCTTGATTTCTGTGGATTATATTCTACACATTTGTGCAGGAAGTTGAAAAACATGTGAAGCCATCATTCAAAGGGAGGAGAAACTTCGAGAAAAAGTTTCCAAGCCAGGTGTTTACTGAAAAGCACAAGGAACTAGTCAAGGAAGGAGAGGAATGGATGAAGAACACAGCCGCTTCCTACACGGTTGTTGCTGCGCTTGTTGCCACGTTTGTGTTTACTGCTGCTTTTACCCCTCCTGGGGGAAATGATTCTAATGGGATCCCAATTTTCTTGAATGAGCCAGCTTTTATGATTTACGCGATATTGGATGCATTGTCCCTCTTTACTTCTGCAACTTCTGTCCTAATGTTTCTGAGTATACTCACATCTCGCTATTCCGAGGAAGATTTTCTCAAGGCCTTGCCGATGAGGTTGAGCATTGGTCTCATCACTCTCTTCATTGCAATAGCATCCATGCTGGTAGCCTTTTGTGCATCTCTTTACATTATGCTTGTTCATAAAGTGAAATGGATTGCAGCTCCAATTGTCCTGCTAGCATGTCTACCGGTGATATTTTTTGCACTGTTGCAATTTCCTCTCCTTGTTGAGCTAGTTTCTTCAACATTTGGGCCTAGCATTTTTGGTCGTAAAAGGAAGGAACACCTCTGCTAGTTGTGAAAATATTTCTTCACCAGCTGCAGGACTAATTACCTTGCCAATGTTACTAGTGCTCCTTGTTGAGCTAATGCTCATTTGCCATTCCTGCATCTAGTTGGTGCATCTTTAGCCATGTTGGGTAATTACTGATAACATTTTCTTGTCTGTGATATGTCAAATATAATGAATCCAAGTAAACTAGTTGCAAGTTTGGCCTACTTTGATAGTGTTGGAAAACTAGCGTATTCTAAAAGAACTAGTTTCTAAGACTGCGTGATTCGCGGGTGTTTTTAATTTTAAGCACATAACTTAGGGGACAAAGAAACAATAATAGCATCATTACTAATGGAACCTAAAGTATTGTTGGTACTATATAAACAAATATAACAACGGACGAATAAAGGGATTCTTATAGTTTTATTGCCAATGATTTATGCAAGTTTAACGAAAGTAAGTAGAAACAACATTTTACCTGAATTTTACCCCACCACTCATCAGAAACCGCAATCGCGTTCTTAACAGGATCCCATACTAAATCAGTTTCCTCTCCTATTAGATCTTCCCGCTTTTGATAGATGCTAGAGTGCTAGTAGTAGTAGCTTCTTAAGCCAAAGCCCTCGTCAATCATTTTGAGATACTGAATTCAAGAGTTTAGGCATTTAGCAGGCTTCCTTTTGCTGGCAATTTACCGAGTTTCATCTGCCAGGATAGGAATAGGAAATCATCCCCAACACACAGTTTGTAAGCAGTTGGAAATGAATTAAAATGTTCAATAAGAGTTTGTTCAAAGTCATTAATTTACTTAAACAAACAACACGTACATTTATTCTCAGGACTCCTTTAAGATTCCTTAATTCATTTATATAAGCAAGCTCTTCTGGTACTTGCTTTTGTGAATCGCTGCCATATTAGCCTTCGTCTTCTGGAAGTCTTAGTTCGCATCACCTGCAATCTCGCAGTGACTCTTGCTGGCACTTAGTTGTGGTTCAAGGGTTCAATGACATGCTAACATGACTTTTCTTCATCTTGACCCGTGGACCAGGATCAAATCCAAGAATAATTGTGGGAAACTCCACCGTTGACCATGTAAGGCCCATTGCTGCCGGTTGCTGAGAGATTGTGAGGATTTGATGGGTCAACAATGCATATAAGAGACCAAGACTTCATACTTTAGACCTCGATTGTGGGAATCAAGCATGATTCCATGAGCAACGATTATAAAGGGAGACTCCATTACAGCACCATTGTCCTATAGCTCAAAAAGTGAACATAAAATTCGCAATTCGTCTCGCCCCATCCAAGTCCAGCTATAAGTTGGCTGGCTTAAAGTTTGTGATGGATAACAAGCTTGATATTGTAAGCAAGTCTTAGACACAGAATATTTTTCATATTTGAGCCAAGCCGATTCTTTCCCCCATGGCCACCGGAGATCGTCCACGGGGATGCCACCGAACATAAGATCATAAACAACACATACCCCTTTTCTTTTACAAGTCAGTGCTTGTAACACGACATAAATGAAGAGATTGAGGCTTAATGCGCTCCATTTTGGTTCTCAATACATGCTCATCCTCTCATATCAAAACTCCTAGTCCAATTGTGAATCTGGTTCATAAATTTGTTTCACCGCAACCCTGGTCCCATCTGCTAGATGTCCATTGCAAGCAACCCCATAAGTGCTTTGGGCTGTCAAAATCCTCAGAAAATCATTAAATACTAGTGCAACTTCGACTTCCGATGGATGAAATCATACCGAACCATCAAAAGGCAATATATCGGCCCTTAAACTGCAGTTTAATTCTTCATCTGAAGTGTCTAGCCCCTATACCATTTCCCATGTCAATTTTTTTTTTTAATTTCAAAAGCAAGAAGCAAACTATCAAGGTAATGAAGAAGCCCATTTCCTTGGAAGGCATTATAATCAGCAGTCCACTGAACCTAACCACCCCAAAATCAAATTGCGTGAGCAGTGTTTGCTCACATGCTTTAACAGTTTTATGGGTGCTAGAATTTCTATTGGTAGCATAAGGAAGTGAATCAGACATGTTGTGGCATTAATTAGTCCCAAACTCATCAGCCCGGCGTTCACTTCTAGCCAGCATCAACACAAGAGCTTCATCAAATTGAAACTGATAAGTTTCTGCAGAAGAGATATCTAACTTTGCATCCAGTATTCTGTATCAACTTTTCCAACAAAATCCAGACATGCAAAAATCAGCTGGCTTGAGTTGTTAAAGCATACAGGGACCAGCAATGAGTCTCTTGATAAATGGCAGGCTTGTCTTTAAAATCAAATGGATGACAATCTGAAGCATTTGCAATGGGCAGTTGAATACAGAGGTCGTTACAGTGAAGGATGATTTCCATGCTAAAGATGCTAAGAACAGTCAGCGAGCAGTTTCTTCCATTAGATCTGAGCCAGAAATGTATTTTGTTCCACAAGAAAGTTTCAATGCAGCTAAGGTGTATTCCAGCAGAAACATGTAAGATCATTCTACACAAAATATAAAATGCATGTCAACCATAAACTTGTTATGACAGAAGAAAATTTGACAAAGAAGCAACACATCCAAAGTTCCAGAAAAAAAAAAAAGAGAACATGCAAGTTATTCTGGCTCCTTGGTTATGGTATGCGTGCGTGCGTGTGTGAGCATCCACAATCTGCATTGCTGCCAAAGGAGTAAAGGCTGAAAAAAAGGACTAATGAAAACCATTTCTTACTCTTAGAGCCAAGCAGGGAAAAAAAGTGTCAACTTTGAGTGCCCCATAACCAGATGATTATAAAAGATTGCTTTTAACTCGTAATACATGGTTCAATCCCACAAAGGCTCCTTGACCATGATATTTATCTTCTCCTGAAGAAATTTTAGAACATCTCCCCTTCCTTCTTTTATAAGCAGTTGTCTTAACCTCCCAAATGTCACACCCGAAGGGCAAATTCCCTTTTCTATCATTTCTTCCATTAAGATACATGCCTGAGTTGCATCACCCTTCTCACAAAGTCCATTTATAAGAACTTGAAACGTGTGCATGCTAGGAATGAACCGCTTCTTCTTCATGTACCTCCAAATTTTAAGGGCCATCTGTAGCTCATTCTTGTCACAGAACATCTTTATCATCATAGTATATGTGTCCACATCTGGTTCACAAACCTTGACCATCCCACGGAAAACATTAAAGGCCTCATCAGTCTCCTTGCGGCCAATTAAACTGTTCAAAATGATATTGTAGCTCTTCGAATTAGGTTTTACCCCCTTTCCATCCATCTCCTTCAAGACTCTGTACACATTCTTGATCTTGTTTGCTTTACAAAAAGCACCAATCAAGGCATTATATGTTGCCACATCAGCTTTTATTCCATTCTTTTCCATTTCAAGAAAAGTATCGACAGCATCTTCAACCCGATTTTCTATCCCAAAGTTATGAACCAGAACACTATAAATAAAAGATGTTGGCTTACAAGCTGTAGAATCCATTTCTTTTACGATTCCAAGGGCTTCATCAACCCTCCCAGCCTTGCAGAGAATGTCTACCATGATACCATACGTCACAATATCTGGTTCACACCCCGTCCCAACCATTTCTCCGAAAATCTCCCTCGCCTTGGGCAGATTTGGAGCCTTCCCCCAGCCCTCAAGCAATATGCTGTAAGTCTTTGAGTCAGGAACAAACTGGTCTTTCATATTGTCAAAGATTTCTTGTGCCTTCATAAAATTTTTGGATTTGCATAAAGCACTAAGCAAGCCATTGAAAGCCGCAAGATTTTGGGGCACATCGTACTTCTCCATGACATTGAATGTGTAAACAGCCTCCTCCACCTTCTGAACCCTGGCATACCTTCTCATGATAATGCAAAATGTTTCTACATTCAGAATCTTCTTGCTCCTCATGGAATTCACAATATCCCACATGATCTGATATTGCCTGATCTTAGCCAGAGACTCTATCATGGTATGGTAAGCCCTAACACTGTGCACATAATGCCTTTGCTTCTCCGCCCATTCAAAGAATCGATATGCCACCATACCGGCATTCTCAAATCTTTTGAGGACATCTTCAACTATTTCCGGCGAAACCCTAATCCCACTTTGGCTAAGGACAGCATCAAGTGTTGCTGTTGGGGATGACATCAAGATTTTGCATACATTTTTTATTGCATCCAAATATTCACTTGTTTGCCTATTTGAGCAGTAATTCCTCCGGAACATATTGGACCCGTAAAACGCTTTATAATGACTTTGAAATTTGCTCATGTTACTGATACAATTGGATCATTGCAATCTAATCTGGAGAACAACATTTAAGAGACAAATCCATTAAAAAATATGACCAAAAACAAAGTGCTAAGATGAGAAACACAATCAGATACACCTGCTTATTCAAATATTAAAGGGAAAGCATAAGCAGTAGTGAGGCGAAAAACAATTTTTAAGATTTGTTTGAAAAAGCTGGGAGATTAGATTCAAGAACAAAAAAAATAAAGAATTAAAAAGACTAATAAAATTAACAATCTATTGATCGAAGCACTCACCTACAAAACGTCCCACGAACAGGGGTTTTGCGTGATGATGATGATATTAAAGACGAAGAAGAAGTTAAAGTAGATGAAGAGGTTGAAGAAGAAGAACAAGTATTGATATTTATGATGATGATGATGATGATGATGATGATTCACCCAATTTTTGAAATTTAATTTTTAATGCCCGGTAGCAATATAGCCTAGTAGGGAAAACTCTAGCAATCCTAGTAATTTACCACAATACCCATCAAAATAAAGAGTTCAAACAATCAAAATTACCTTCTCCTGCGGCTGGGTCTCTCCGGCAATCGCCATTAGATGGAATGGATTGTCAGAGAAGAAGAAGAAGAAGAAGCAGTAGAAGGAACTTTGTGTTGCAGGCGCTTTGGGACTTTTTTTTTTTTTTTTTTTTTTTTGAGTTTTGTTAGACTTATACCATCGGGTTGAATGAAGGAAAACAATCGGAGAAATCGAGAATTCGAATTTTTATATTTTCGAATTTTTAATTATTATTTATTAAAATATCATTAATATTATTTCAATTATAAGTTAAAAAAAAAAAGAACGAAAAAGTTGTATGGTGTGGTTAAATATTGTTTAAATTCACATTTTATATAATAATTTTATGTAATTATAATAATAAAAAATATTTAAAGAATATTATTATTTTTTATACTTTTTAATTATAATTACATAAAATATATATTCTATTGCATAAACTGAATGTTATTTAGATACAATATAATTACTAACATGTGACTATATAATGAGGGTAGAGAAGAAAGGTTGAGAGATAAATTAAATTAGTTTTTATATATATTTTTTATATGTTTGTTGTATATTAATTTATTAATTTTATATATAATAAATATTTTTTAAAAAAAATATTTAATTATTTATATATATAACATTTAATTTAGTACCAGACTTAAATTTTTTTATTTAAAATTATTTAATATTTAATTTATTAATTTAATTAATGTAGATCAACTTCAAAAAAAATGATATAAGTTTATTAATAAGAATTTAATATTATTATATTTTTTAATTTTAAATTTAAAATTTTTAATTAAATGATAATAAATTTTTATTATTTGTATTACCACCTTTCGGTACAACACTTAAATCTATGCGCTTTAATCTATTTTTTTTAAAGAAAATAAAAGTGACTATTAATAAAATTGGGATCGAATTACGAGCCTCAGTTGTAGGTAAGCCTGTATCGAAGCCGGCGCGTTTGGCGGAGGCAGAGCTGACGTTGATGTTTGTGATTCACTACTGTAGTAGCGTGGCGGCTCTCCGCACGCTCTTTCACGCGTTTATTTTTATTTTATTCTTTTTTTGTCCTTTTGTTGCTGTTTTTTTTTATTCTTTTTGACACAGAGGCCGAAAGGCTACGTGGGGTACGGAATTACTCTTTAACGTAGAGAATTACTAGTTTTTAATTATAAAATATTTTAATAAATTGTGTTTAAAATATGAAATTTTTTTTTTATGTTGTCTTTTTTATTATGAAATTTGTTGAATTATGAATTATATAAGAGTATAAAGTTTATGAAAATAAAAAAAAATTATCCTTTTTTAGATAAAAAATCTTAATTGTTAATCGTTGTGTTGTCCTCAAAGACTTTATTTTATTGTGTGCTCATCATACTAACTCTGAAGTGGGGGAACAAGGGTGGATTTTGTGTATTGAAATTTTTCAGTATTAGATCAGTATTGAGAAGTGTATTTTTATCATATTTTATATAAATACAAATATAAAAAAAGACTTAAATTAAAAGTATTTATTATTTAGAAAAAATAAAAAATGAACTTAAGAGTAGCTTTTCAGGAAAAAAAAAGAGAAAAAAGAAAAATTATAAATATTTTTGTCCTCTCTACAGTACAAAAACTGGAATTTAGGAATATTTCAATTTTTTTAAAAAGATTATTTCTTTCTTTTTTTTTTATTATCTGATTAGGAGTATTTATGTTCCGTGGATTTCAAACATATGAAATGATTGTTTTTTTTTTTTTTTGATCGGAAAACATATGAAATGATTGTTAATACCTCAAGCACCAACATTTATAGTTCTCTATTGAGGAAGTCGCTTGGACTTGTTTTGGGAAGTACAGTGACATATAGTCTGAAGACTTCTCTCGTAATTTTTAATGTATTGATTTTTTAGTTGATGCGGTAAAGAGTTTTTTATAATTTTATTTGTAATTTTTTATATTAATTTTTAAATAGGTGTAATGTTATTATAAAATTTAAAAATTTTATATAAAATTTTGTGAATAAATTTTTTTAATATTTATCATTAATTTTATGAAAATGCGTGGTAAGCACAAGAAATATCGGCAATGATAGGAGTCACAATGCTTCTCGAGAAGTTAAACATTTATTATAGTGGTTGAGGGGAGTGTTCCTCAACTACAAGATAAGAGATTTAATTTTCACCAATTTTATTTATCTATTTTTTTATATGCTCAATAAAATTTTTTGTAAATAAAAAAAAAATTTTGCTTCCCGAGGATGCACGATTGGGTAGTTTTTTTTTTAAACATTGTTTTACTTTTTTGTTATTTATTATGTTTTCTTTTTTAAACAAATTAAATTTTAAATAATAGTTTATATTATTTTTAATATACATAGTGACATCCTAAATCTTATTTTTAAAAAAAAATCAATTTTTTTTGTTTACTAAGACAGAATGCTTTGGCTTCATTTGATTTTTTTAGATTAATGAGAGGCAACGGATTCAAGAATTAACTTTCGTGCCTTTTTATTTGTGCAATTTAGGTTTATTCAAGAAATACAAAATAGTTATATCTCTCTTACTGAAATAAATAAATAAAATTTTAAAAAATGAATTTGATGCACTCATGTAATAACTATTATATTCCCCCACCCTATTGCCCACAAAAAAAAAAAAAGAAAAGAGAGAGAGAGAGAGAGAGAGAGAGAGAGAAATATCTAAAAGGCTGAGCGCAGCAGTGACTGTTAAACCACCCTGCATTGTCCACGTGTCGTCTCTTAAAGCGTGACAGAAAAAAACAGATTTGTTGCTTGCGCTTGATTGATCATTGAGACGGGGCCCACTCATCCTCATACGTTACCTCGCTGCGAGGAACTTTTAGTTGGGTTCGGTTATATAGACGAGAAAAAACAAAAAGGCGTAAGAATCGACGCACTATAGGTAATTTTGTTGTTGTAATAAATTGTTTAATTATTACAATACAAAAAATAAATAAATATTTTTATATTTTATTATAAAATTTAATTTTTTTTTAACAAAGTAGTTTATATTTAGGCATTATAAAAATGATTTTTTACTTCTTTTTACAATGACATAAACCCTGTTTTACTGTCAAGGATGGGATCAAAATTTTTATAGTTATATGGACATTGACTTTTTCTTAAAACAACAAAAGAGGAATTTTATGGTTGGTTTCCAAAGGTGAAGAGTAAAAATTAGGATCTATTTGTTTACTGTAAAATAACTTATATTTGTAAAATATTTACAGGGAAAAATATTTGTAGTGAAAATAATGATTTTCCTTTGTCACTTACTTATAGCACAGTTTGTATTTTCCCTGAAAATAACTTCAGCTCTGTAAAAGAAAAAGTTATTTTACCTGAAAATCTGAAAATTTTTCCCAAATTTTGCCTATGTAAAATATTTTTCGTGAAACAAATGCCGGAAAACCTGTAAAATTTTTTCCTGTAAAATATTTTACAAGAAACAAACACACTCTAAAATACAATTTTTTAAGCAAATTTATCATGCCGTGGTTTCAAAAATAAAGGAAAATTAATTATTTGGCATCAATTCGTTTGATTACTTCGAACAACATTCAGCCCCTTCTTTTATACAAATAAAAAATATATATTCTAAAAGTATTTTTTTAGTCAATTTGAAATTCAAACACCAACATGAGGCCATTTTCTTCTGTCTTACCAAAATTTTATTATCTCACATAAAGATTTGAAACCTAAAATTTCAAAATAAATTACTTAAGTTTGTAACTGCTGAAAAGTTTAAGAAATTTTTGAATACAAATTGACTTGAGTAAAATGTTTTGTTCATTATTAGTATTTTTGTTACCATTAATCAATCGATAAGCATTAAATAAATACTCATAGAAGAATGCATGGCTCTTATTATCAATTATGTCTATATTTAAGTATATAAAGTTAAAACTGAAATAAAAAATCAATTGTTTTCCTTTTGTTATGTGGCGATGTCTGGTTAATTTTAAGATTTTCTTGGTGAGCTCCTATAATTTTTAATATTAGATATTGACTTAATAGTTGCTTTGCAGCCTTTTTAACCATTTGAACACAATTAGGATTTTAAAAAGGAAACTTTAATCAAGTTTAATTCCATTTAATTGATTAATAATTATTGAAAAGTTTTATAATGAAATAAATATCATTTATCACATATTTACTCAATTCATATCAATGATTATCCACCTAAGTTTACAATTGTGGGATGAAAATAAGTATAATTAAGAAAAATAAAAGAAAAATCTTTAAATTTTTTTGTTAAAGTTCCTCCAAGAGAGAAAAAAACGAAAAACAATACAAAAATTAAATTTCTTAATAAATATAATAAATCCGCATATTGCACTGAGCTAATATTAGCAACCAATAAATGTAAACCTACGTGTAAAATTAGGAAAAGATTATTCAAGAAAAATAAGTTTTTGTACTTTAATTGGATTATATATGGATTGCAAAACCTTCCACAACATATGATACCACTTTGGTATAAATAAAAAATACAAAAATAATAAATTATTTTTTATTAAAAAAAATTGTTGCAAAAATATTTATAAATTAATAATAGAGTAATTTTATTTGTCAAGTCTCGTTCAACCAATTCTAAAAATTAGATTTAAGAACAAAATCTACTATCTGAGCATTTATAACTCCTATATAAAAACTTAAATTCAGATTAATATATATAAAAAAAATGCCTTAAATAATCACCAACCTACCACTTAAGTGGTAAATAAAACAATTAAGTATAAATTATTATAATTTACAATTAAAACAATAAGTATAAAAGGAGCTTCATATTTGTGTATAGGTCTCTCTCTATCTCTCTCTCTCTCTCACAGCTCCGTTTTGAAATCAAGCCAGGTCTCTCTCTCTCTCTCTCTCTCTCTCTCTCTCTCTCTCACTCTCTCTGTGTTATTGTTGTTTATGGGTGGGTGTGTTTTGGTTGTGTAGTAGACAGTTGATTTTGAATTACAGTATGTGTAAATATAAAGAAATATGTGGTGGTGATTTTGTGTGTGATTGGTGGGGTGTAGGTAGGGGCAACACACAGAGAGGAAGATCTGATGTACTTGCTGGTGGATTTTAATTATACTCAAAGAGATCATCATGATGCCCTTTCAAAATAAAGGTCTGTTCTTGTTCCCCTTCCCCCAATCTGGGTTTCTCTTCTGTTCTTCTTTTCAGTGCTGATTTCAGTTTTTGGTCTTTTTTTTTTTTTTATGTATGTCTTGGAATTGGTCCACTCTGTGGTATTATTTTTTTCTAATTTTGGAGCTTTTTTCTTCAATGGGACTTTCTTCATAATGTTTAATTTTGATTTTCGAAATGCACCACCGTTGATTTTTGCTTTCTTTTTTTTCTTGGTGCTGGTTGCTGTTTGTGTGATTGTATTATACTGCTGCATGTGTCGGGCAGAGAAAATATTTGATTTTTGTGCTGCGTTTATATAGTTATTATTGTGATTTAAGGCTTCAATTTTATAAGAGGAGTTTACTTCTGAAACTGGAAAGTTTGGAAATTTTTGGCTAGTGGGGGAGTTGTGGTTTTTGTGTTTGGCTTGCTTGGTGACGAAACTGAGTACTAGGGAGGATTTGGAATGATAATGGGATATTAAAAAAAAAAAAAAAAACTTTCGACAGATGGAAATTCAAGATCTGCAAGATGTTGGTTTTATTGAGTAGAAGTTAGATTGATTTCGCTTCTACATGCCTAAGTTTAGATTCATAATGCTATGGATGTTTGATCTAAACAAACCTCAGTAACGACATGATCATACAATTGTAGAGGTCTTCTTCTTTTTTTTCTTTTTTCTTTTTTTATGTGCAGACAATAGGTCAGAATTTCAAATAGCTAATTTTTTTTCTTCTGTTTTGCAATTCCATATGATATGTGTTTGTTTGATAATTTTCTTTGTCGCAGTAAACTTGTGGGGTTGCGTGTCCATTTTCACATGTTCTTTTGTTCATATAACAAGTGCCCTAGATCTGATTCTTGATTATTTAATTTATTAATGAAACTTTAACCGACTATCCCTTCTACACATTGGATGATTTTCCAGCTACATATCACAAACAAAATCCAATTACACAATGACAACATCAATAAAATAAAGAGTGTCACTCAATTGTGTTTTTTGTGTATACAGTGAGCGACAAGAAGAAGTACTTCAAGTGACAACATGAGCAACATTAAGTCTACTCTCACGTACCACATGCAAATTAAACAATAAAATATTGAAAACGTTAAAGAACTGAATAAATTATGAGTTCACTGTATGTAGGTTTAGGTATCAACCTTTAGGGTAGGTTGAGGGGCCAGTTACAGCGGTTTGAACGTGTCGAAATTGGATGTACAGATAGTGAAGAGTAGATACAAGTAATAAGAGGAAGAAGAAGGATATAAAGCAGACAAATGTTGTTGCTAGCTAGAATGGTGAATGCTAATCCAATCTCATGACAAACTTGAAAAGAGCGGAGCAGGGAAGAGATATATTTATCAACTCAACTATTTTGAAACCTAGATTTAGATAAGCATACAGATTTGGATTGCCTTGGGTAACTAAATAGCAAGTTGGTCATTTGGGAATAACGAAACATTGGCATTTGTTGCAAAGAGTAAACTAATCCATGGAGCCGTTATAAATTGGTTTCCTATTTCACCCATCAGGAACTGTTACTTTAAGAAACAGCCTTGATAAGTTAGCAATTCTAGAGAAAATGCTGTCTGAAAGACCTTCCCCCTGATTTGCTTCTTCTTGTGGCACATAGGAACTTTGATGTCAACGAAGAAGTCCTTAATTATGCATCACATTCTTTGCAATGTCACTGATTGTCTTTAAGCTCACTATGCAGTTATTACACAGCTATGTTCCCTGCTTCTTTTCTGCCATATCTCTGCAATAGAATCTCTCCTCTTTCTCCTCCTCCTCCTCCTTTTCCTTTCTTTCCAAATTTTGTGCAAATATTAGCTTTCTTACTTTCTTACTTTCTTTTTTTTTTTTGGATTTCTTCTTTCCAGTGTTCCTTTTGCTTTGTTTGTGCTCTCGTTTTTTCTTATAGTTTGTTATAGACGAACAAGTATAAGTGTGATTAACAACCTCTCTAGAGCATCTGTACTCGACATTGCTTGTTTTGGTTGTCTTTACTGGATAGTTAGTTATGCTTGATGATCTTGATGCCAATGGAGTATCATAACTTTTGGATGTAGGAAAATGAATGAAAAAGAAAACCTAGTCGAGAATCCACCTGAGAACTAAGAACAACACAGGAATCCACCCGAAAGAAGACTAATACTCAATATTCCTTAACTAAATAGGAATATAATTCCAAATAGGAATATTAGGCTAACTAGGAAATATTCTAAATAGGAAAGATTTTAAATAGTAGAATATCTAAACTAATAAAATCTAAATTATCACAAAAAAGTTAGAAGGACACAAAAGTTAAACACTAAATAGACACTAAATGTCCGTTATTATAGTTGGTACGTTTTTTTGTACACGAAATGAACCGTTATGATGGACCGATGTTCATTTTGTGTCTATTTATAGTGTCCACCTAAGAGAATAGTGAAAGAATGATAAAATGGTTAACTATTTAAACATCTATGATCTTTTAGATGCCTCAACATCTTTCATTGTAAAGCTCTTCACTATCATAAATGCAGCATATGAATAAATTCCTAAATAATAAGTATCTTGTTTCTATATGCTCCATCACTTTCTTTTATATAGTAATGCATGTCTTATTTCTTATTGCAGAAAATATCCAAAGGAGCTGTGAGGCATCGTTAAAATGCCTCCAGCCCAAGGGGTTCCCTTATGGGAATTCAATTGAAGGTCTTCCAGAGCTTAAAAAAGAAGTTAGTACTCACCCCGGTGGGAATGCTGTGGAATCAGTTCACTCATTAAGTGGCGAGTTTCTTGAACTTCCAACTGGTTTTCACAATAAACCCACCTGTCATCATGATTTTGGCTCGTGGTCATCTTTCTATCCTGACTCTCAAAAGGCGCAACAGTTCCAAATGAATTGTTTTGAGGGCCGATATTACCCCTTTCCTATGGAAGCTCAATTTCAGTATGGCCCTTTCAATACATTCTCGCAAGCTTATCCATATGAGGTCCAGTTCCAAGATTTTCAGTACTTTGTGGTCATAGACTTTGAGGCTACTTGTGACAAGGAAAAAAATCCTCATCCCCAGGAGATAATTGAATTTCCATCTGTCATAGTGAGCAGCCTAACTGGCCAGCTAGAAGCGTGTTTCCAGACTTATGTGCGGCCAACATGCAATCAGCTGCTTAGTGATTTCTGCAAGGATCTGACTGGCATACAGCAAATCCAGGTTCATGTGGAATTTTTTTTATAACTTGCTTAAATGCTTGTTGAGTAGCGTTTTATAGGCAGTTATTTGGTTGATGATGTGGGTTTGTGGACCAACATTGTGTGCCAAAGAATAGGAAGTCTGCTGGCACCTTTTGTACTAGAAATGTCCTAAACTTCCTAGTTTCAGCATGAGTGGATTGCATTTCTAATAGTAAGAAGTTGGCTAGCTAGATATTTGGATGGCCATTTTATTGGGTTTGGCATGATAGCAGTAGGTTGTAGACCTAGTATGATCTAGCTTACATGGACAATGTCTGTGCTGAACTTAGAGTCACAACCAAGTCTGCCCCTGAAGGCAAGCTTATAGGAGGAGTTGATATTGTCATGAATGTTATTTAAGTGTAATTAGCATGAAGGAGAGAAGCTGTGTCACAGACAAGCAATGGTTATGATAAGATGGTATAAGGTAGAGAGGGTTCGAAAGTAGGAGCAGGACATTTTGGAGGACTCAAGAAGTACTATGGCGGGTGAAGAATGATATCTTGCACATTCTGGATATGGAGAGGTGATGGAAGGATAAGGTGGTCATCGAATCTAAATATCTTTTGGCAAAGAGATAGGGAGGGACGTGATGTAAGGATGGTGTAATCATCCAATTTAAATATCTTTTGGTAGAGAGAGAGAGAGAGAGAGAGAGAGAGAGAGGCATAATAGCTCTTTATAAGTTTAAATTTTTGATGAGTTCAGGACAGGTAGGGAAGATGTAAGGCATTTCTCTATAAGTTTGGGAGGATGCATGGTCGTACCTGAGACATCTAAAGGAGTTTAAGGGAGAGACCACCTTAATGGACCCCCCACTAAGCACACCAAACCAAAAATCTCTAGATTGTCCAAGGATTGAGCTTTATTCTCATATCCCTCTATCATTTTTCAAATTAACACAGAACTAAACATCTGGAATGGTTGTATCTGGATTCTTCTTGCCCTGCATCGTTTTCGTGCTTATTAGCATCATTTATCAATAATTTTTCTTGATGGTTCCCGCCATTTCATTGGTATGTTTTTCACATTTATGGTGGATGCTATTCCCCATTGTTCTTGTGCTCATATGGACACCTGTTAATATCCATTATATTTTAGTCACAATTTCACTATATGGTTTATTACACTTGATTTGTTATGTGATGTAGGTCAACTAGGGCAAATATAGAGTTGACATGATTTAGGTTTGGGTTTTTAAGACATCTTATGTAATGCACAGGGTTGATTAGACTTTGGAAAAAAGAAACTTTAGTGTTTAAATTATGGAATTTTTAGCTTTATGTGTCTGGTTCTGGAAGTATGCGGTGCAATACATCTCTACAATATTATTTTCCAACTCTGACATGCTTGTCCCTAGGACTGTTCATCGGCTTGCTTAACCTGACAAATCTGATGAGACCAAACTGACAGAAACCTGGATTATTGAAACTATTATTAAGTGTAATTGACGCAATTTGAAAAAGATCTACAACCAAAAAAATTGGTTTGACCATGGTTTGCAATTGATGCAAACCATAATCACAAACTG
Source organism: Carallia pectinifolia (assembly GCA_037832335.1). Taxonomy (NCBI): domain Eukaryota; kingdom Viridiplantae; phylum Streptophyta; class Magnoliopsida; order Malpighiales; family Rhizophoraceae; genus Carallia; species Carallia pectinifolia. The sequence goes on from CM075453.1 coordinate 36,219,238, forward strand.
TCATGAAATAAACCAACCTTTGCTACACTTTGAAATTTTGGACTGAGATTGTGAGTCAAAACTATATCATGTTATCCATAGATTCACAAATAGGACCTTGAAGGACCAAAAAATTTCAAAACCACGTTGTAAGGGCCCAAGCAATATCTTAGCAACCCAGCATTGACAAAGGCCCAACCCACATACAAACACGTTTATGGTGGGTGTTTGTCATAAAAGGTGAGAGCTTGTTCCCTTACATCTTTTTGATGATGTGGAATTATAAAAAAAAGAAAAAACACTCCATTGCCAGAGGAATAGGGAACTAATATGGGATGGAATCCCACACTGGCAAGAAGACCGTTAGCAGGGGCATGCTCATGTGCATTATAAATGGAGACACCACCCCCTTCATTACTGAGATATATTGGGATGCTCTAAGACCCACCATATATTGGCCTTACTGGATTTTTTGACTTCTGAAAACATTCAAAATTTGAAAAATTTGCCATTGTGTTGTGTACCAGACAAACCGAGTCATCAAAATCATAACCAACTGACGACTATGTTCTGTGATTAGCAGGGTGGGTTTCATAACCTAAGACAATCTTTTTGGATTGGAAATATCTCTCAAACTGACACATCCTTACTCGCATAAACCTTACTTGTCACAACATAGGATAATAGAAACCAGTGTCATCGGTAAATGTGTCTTGAGAATCTTGTGAGAGCCTCACACATTTGGATGCACTTTTTTAAGTACTTGGGACAGTGAGGCACTTGTTGCATTGTGGTTGGTTTACTATTGTGTAGTAGGTGGGTCTCAGTCATGTGATTTTGATTAATTACGATAGGATCGGTTCATGTTCGAGTTATGTCTTTTGAGGGGATGTAATATCTTGAGCAAAGAAAATTTGATATAATTCCTCTTGCTATTGTTTGTCTGATTGAAGGGAGCTAAATAGGGTAGCCTCTCAGAATGAGGAAAAGTGATTTCATGTTTGTGGAGATGGTTAAAACACTAATTTTTTCTAGACGACATTAGCTTGCAATAATATTTGCAATTGTATATGTACATACGTTTAAATTGTACTTGCTTTTGTACTGGTTATCTACCCTTGATAATTTTCTATGCTCTGTACAATAGATTTCTGTGTGAGTGTATATTTGTAGGATTGAGAGCTCTCAATCTTATTCTTATATCCCTGTTTCTTTCCAGGTGGACAGAGGTGTTACCCTTAGTGAAGCACTGCTTAGGCACGACAAATGGCTTGTGAAGAAGGGGATTAAAAACACCAACTTCGCTGTTGTAACATGGTCAAACTGGGATTGCAGGGTGATGTTGGAATCTGAGTGCCGATACAAGAAGATCAGGAAGCCCCCTTATTTTAACCGGTACGTCAGATAAAAACTTGAACTGATCATCTGAACTTAAAATGAATTTGACTTGTTTCCGAATCAGATTTCTACTGACAAAATTCCACAGGCACCGACTTTTGCATTCAAATATACTGGAGTGTTTTTTTTTTGTTGGGTTCTTTTTCTCATTAATTGCTATTTTTATGTATACAGAATGTTCCTTGAATATTTCACATTCTTATGAACCAAAATTGATTATATGCTTGTTAGGTGGATCAACTTGAAGGTTCCTTTTCATGAGGTATTTGGTGGAGTAAGGTGCAATCTGAAGGAGGCAGTTGAGATGGCAGGTCTAGCATGGCAGGGCCGTGCTCATTGTGGCCTGGATGACGCCAAGAATACTGCTCGGCTGCTTGCCTTACTAATGCAGATGGGGATCAAATTCTCCATCACAAACTCACTGATTTGGCAGACATCTGATGGTTCATTCCCATGGAAGCATTCCCCCGACTACCTGTCCTTTTCACCACCTCAACCATACAAGGCGAAGGAATTTCCAGTTCTACATTATCACCCCCTCTGTTTCTGTGGAGTGAAGGGCAGCAAAGTAATGGTTCAGAAGCCTGGACCAAAGCAAGGGAGCTTTTTCTTTCGCTGTGGGAACTGGACTGCTACTAGAGGCGCCCGCTGTCAGTACTTTGAATGGGCATCTCCCTGACCAATATTATGAGGAAGACCTCTCTATGTTTCATCCTTGCATCCTGAAAATTTCTTGGGATGTTTTATGTAAAAAATGAGGGAAAAATGAGAAAAAAACAAAAAAAGGAAAGAAAGGTAGTGGATTTGTCTCCTAGTAGGAAGCATGCATGACTGAACAACTGGTGATGCGGCTGTCTGCTTCTTATGAAACTTATAAATAGTTGTTGGCTCGGATTGCTTCTAAGAGTGTCTGGTGAACAACAAAGTAGGAAGCTACAACCTGTAAAGCTGACTTGATGGTTGGCAGGAGAACAAATTGGGAATGTGAGGAATGGGTAATTAGGGCTATGGTTTTTGCATGGTTGGACATGCTAAATTATGGTTTATCATAAATAACCTGTGAGATAGTGTGACTGTTTGGTTTCCTATGCTTTTCTAATGGTATGGGTGCAACTCCTCCCCCCGATTTGCTGTTATCTTGTTCTGTCTCTTCTCTTTTCTGTGCTCCCTGGATTTTCCATGTAATCTGGATTGCAGATGGCTTGGACAAGTCTCTTGAATTACAGTTATAATGAGGACTCCGAAACTTGAGTGGGACTCCGGGTTTAATCAAACATGTTAAAATCACACAGGTCCTGCTCTTACTTGCCATCCATCTTTTCAATGCAATGATTACTATTATGCGTGCATGGTATATTTCAGATGGTTCTCCATGATTTTTTGTTGTACTGACCATTGCTTCCTGATATGTTTGAAGAATATTATCTATCTTCATTGAAATTCTAGCTTAAAATGGTCTAGGATTTCTGAAAATTGCGGTCCCAAATGTCAAAATATTTGATTTTACTGATTACCCTTGTTTATTTTAGTTTTGCTTATTCAACAACAGACATTTTTTTTTGGTCCATTGGAACTGGTAGGCACTGGTAAGGGGAGAGGAAAGGTGAGCTGCAAGTTTGAGATTCAAACTTCAGACTTGAGAGTTTGAGGCGTGTTAGCTCAGTGCTCCAACGTAGGCATTTAAGAAATCACATTCATGTTTGTTATGGATTATTAGATGTTTGGTATTGTTTGTGCATGCACCGACAGACGGTCATGATTGCAAGGCCACAAATAATTAGCTGTCAGAAAAAACCTCGGTTGCGGTTGCTAAAATATACCAAAGTTGGTTTATGCCTGTACTGTAAGGAGCAAATCAGTTTGGTCTTTGCTGGGGACGGTGGAGGAAGGAAATGCAGAGATTTAGAGATATCTGGGGCTGTAATAAACTCATTTCTCACTGCAAATTCCATGTGCACAGACAATATTTTCAATTACATTCATGATACAAATTGTTTGCAATTGCGTTCGGAATACAGCTTTTCTGAAGCCTAGAGCTTGTGTTCTACTTGCATCCATAAATTTACTGAAGTTTCAGTGTATGCTCTGCTATGGAAAATACGAAACGTTAAAACATTAAAACTAGCGCGGGAGATTTGAGTGTTGAAAATACAGGTCAACGAGAGGACATTGTAAAGTCACACGAGCTGGAGCTGCTGGTTGTCAGCTGCTGCTGCGTCAAAAGGGCAATCCAATTCACGAGGCTCTCATATTCGTAAGGCTAGAGGAACGGTCGATGTGATCGAGTATGATAAGAAAAACAGGATGAGATCCAATGGATTAATGAATAGAAATCCAAATAAAAAGGAAGAAAAGGTGACTTGTCTCTTAGTGTAAGGCTACGTTGTTGTTGTCTTTTGAGCCAATAGAGCTAGGTGGCGTTGTGAACACCAACTATTGTGTATAAGTAGGCTATGATGCTAGCTCAATTGGCTCTCGAACAAAATTTCATACCATCATGGCTTGGAATTTCCCTAGAGCGTGAAGAAAAATTGGAGAGTAGGAAAATTGGATGACGTTGTCAGTTAAGAAGGAAACAATCAGTGAACGTACAAAGTATGTCTTATAGTAAAGTTGTACGACATTCTGCTGTGGTACTTGCAGGCTTTGTTATTGGGATGTCTATTGCCTATTGGTATAGAACTATGCAAGAAGCATCTTATGCAAAGATGTTCTATCTAACATATCAATTGAAATTATTTAGAAATAATAATGATCCAAATATAACTACCCGTGTAAAAGTATATATATATATAATATATTTTATTAATCAACTGACTGCATAAAATATCTCAAATGTGCATTTTCAATGGTTACACAGCTATCAAGTGGCCACCTCTGGGAGGAGTGTGCAGCTCTGGACCTTCGGACTTATTCTTCTGATTTTAACATCAATGGTGCAGTTTTTTGGTCATTCAACGGTGTTCAATGCATACATGCACGTTTTGTACGTGTGACATAAAGATAGCTTTCCCCAGTAGCTTTTGGTTTGGTTTGATTACATTTTTACTAGACTCACTTTGCATTTGTAGAAGATGTACACGATGAGAAGCAACCTCAAGCAGCAGCAAAACCAAAATACCGGCATACGTTTTTTTAAATTAGTTAGAGCCAAATTTCCAAGTTTGGATTGGATCTAAAAGTGGCATCCAGACAGACTTGTGGGGGTTGTGCCGGCTGTATCATACGCTTTACAAGTATAGAAGAAGCAGACCAAGAAGAAGAAGGAGAGTGGTGGGAGCTATTTACGGAATACTGGTTAAAATACACAACTATATTAATGGTCTGGCTGCTCAGATTTCAGAAGTGCAGCAGCTGGTAAGGTAGCACAATTCCTCACCTTTTGCAGGCAAAGGCTGTTGGCAACCATAGAATCACTAACCAAGCCAACATCGTCAACATTGTCGAAATTGAGTGTGCTTCTGATCATCCGATTACTGGAAAAAACAACAAAAAAGCAAAGAATATCATTGCTCTACAACAGAACATGAAGAAATGACTTCACTGTCACGGCTGCTGCCTATGAAGGAAATTATACCCGTTAAGACGGTTGTTAATTGCAGTTAGGTCTTTTGAAGGACTCTGATAAGCACGAGTGCTCTCTCCAACACAAGCATAATAACTTTTGGAGCTACTTGAGACTAATGCATCCATCTGTAAAACATAAAAAAATCAACAAAATCTAGTTATACTTGCCAACAAACAAGTCCAATCATTCCTTCTGCTTCAATATATGGCATACATTGAAATTAGCAACTGACTGGGTCAATAACCTATGCCAGCAATAAACTTATCCAGTGGACATCAAGCTTGTAATCACTAGATCGATAACCCTTTTTTTTTTTTTCCTTAAAAGCTGAATGATTATGTTCCAAAAATAATAATTTTCCTTCCCTTTTTTGGGCTTATTTCTTTCATTATGTACTAGCTCAAAAACCTCCCATGCACTTTTGCCAGTGGTAACTGATGCAAACAGGGAAGTCCGATCAACATTCAGCACTGCAATCCTGATGTACAATCACTAATGAAAAATCTATCAAGTAACTTGAAGTTTCTCTACAAAATCCTACCTCTTCTCCCAGCAAGGTCGGTAAATATGCAAAATTTACTGATTCTCAAGAAAATAATTAAAATACAAAATGAAACAGAAAAAATGAAAACAGCTAAGAAGCAAAAAAGCACCTTGGATGTTCGCAACGGAGAGACATACACATTATGTCCGGAAGACACTTTCCTCGGGGACATGTCCGGGAGACTCGGAAAAGGGGACACTTTTGGTGATGCAGGAGATTGGCCTAATAGGCCCGGAGGGGAGGAAAAAGCATGTCAAGCAATTGCTTTGAAAAGCAGACTGAGAATTCCTAGAATCGAATTGAGAGTTGCCTACATTCTTAAGATATTACCATTTTTACTGTCGCTGACTTCAGGAACCTGGTTGGCTTTTGTAGTTGCTCCAGCAGCATCAACCTCCATTAGTAAAGTCTTCGCAGTAGGAACAAATATCTCATTGTAAAACATAATAATATCAACATGATCCAGCCCCGTCCTCTGTTTTCAGAACATTCAAACAGTTATAACATGCTTTCCATCTTTAGAACAAAGGGAGGGGTGTGAAAAATCCACGGCATACCGCACTGGGGTGTGCTGATGACCGATCAACAAATATACTGCGAAAAACTTGCGGTTTACATTGTGGTTGCTTTCTATAGTTGTAGATGATTTGCCTGAAGGTTAGACTCACTTTAGAAATCTGCAATCAAAACATGACGATAAGATGTGCAAATACAGAGTAATACTCGATCATTAAGACAAAAAGCTCTCAGGTAACTAACACCAGACCTTCACAATTCCATAGAAACAACAAAGGATTATCTGGTCAATATGTCGGTTAAAGAAGAGAGATGTATGTTGACTAAGTATTCGTTGAAAGAGGCGATAGACATTCTCTCTTATATGCTGGAGAGACTTCTGTAGCCTTTCTGCCATACCATTGATTCTGACAGCAGCCAACTTATTGATCTAGGGAGGACAAGAAATAAGAGTATTGGAACATAAGTTCATTGTGTAAATCAAATAGCTTAATCCTAATAAATGCAAAAGCGGTGCTAAAATACCAATTTTCTGTCAAGGAGAAATCATTCAGACCAATGATATATTTACCTATTAAAATCCCAACAGCTCTATTGACAAACGTCATGGAAAATTAACATGGAAAATTAAATTTCATAACATCCACTTACTCCCTCTCCCCCCCCCCCCCCCCCAAAAAAAAAAAAAAAACAGATGACTCACATAAATTAATAGATTCCATCTTTGTTTAGATATATATTGAAAGAAATATCTAAAATATCATGGTGTTTAAAATATGAATCTACCAATGAGCGCAAACAATGTCAATGAATCACAACTCCACAGCAAAAATTAGAGCAAGCCTAATTTGACATGATTATTCCACCATGACTGCATGTGAAAAGAAGCCAACCAAGCCATATGCGTCTAAAGTTCATTTGCAACTAAATTCAAGTTTACATCAAAAGCTAAAAACTGCTTTCGTCTGTTTCAGCTCATAAATGCAGGTGTGCCCCAGACAGCCTGGAGATCCGCGTATCCTTGCTCATCTATACTACTAGCCAGTCACAAACTCAAAAGGTACATGAATCTGCTCATCTACACCAATAGCCAATCACAAAAGCTACAGACCTAGCTAGCTCATAGAGCCTAGAATTGTAGCTACCACAACAACTTCTTAGCCTCGTACATTCAATGCCAAAACTGAACCAAAATAATAATAATAATAATGCATTCAATGATCAGAAGTTCTCCATCATGCAACTACAGGCCCAAATTTGTTGGAATTGAATCAGTGACAATTTGACATCAAGACACCTTGCATATTACCTTGCTAAAAAATATATTAATCCCCGTTTCTGCACAAGTTTCCCCCCCTCTGCCAAGGTTTGGACGTGTAGGACTGCAGTAAACTCATGATCAGAGTAACGAAAGAAATATAGCCACCAATATACATTCAGATATGCCACTTTATATTACTTAAAAAATACAAACATTACCTGGCAAATGCTAACTGCAGAGGAGGTTGCAGTAGCATTGATTTCTGGTTACCATAGGCCAGTAAGTGATCCTTCACAGGTGATGTAAAGGAGTTACGCTCAACTAACACACTCCGATACTCTGTGCATGGCCTCTTTGGAGATCTAAGATCACCATTCTGACCTGAATAATGATGGTGAAAAGCATCCAATTTAAGAACACAGTAATCTAGGTTGACCGCAGGTACTAATCATGCAACTTTACGCACAGTTATCAATGAAAATATCAAATAATAACAAATGCATGCACACGCTCACACACACCCGGGGGGGTGGGGGGAGTGATGGAGGGAGGAAGGAAAGCAGGGGGAGATAGGGGGAAAGCAGAAGAGGGAGGAAGAGCAAGACACAGGGGTGGGGGGAGGCAGGGACCAACCAGCCATTAATTGGAAATATTTCATGCTTATGCAAAGAAGACACAAATGACAGACCTCCAGCAGAGAAATTCATGTGCATGGCAATTACATCTAGAGAGGGCATTGGCTCTGCCAACAATCCCAGACGATTTATCTCCTTAGACAATGCTGGTCTTGCAACTGTCAAAGAATTGTACATTGAGGAGCCCTTTTCCCACACCATACTCTCCAACAGTCGTTCTTCCAAAGAATTCAAGTGCCGCCTCAACTCCCTTGGAAGAGATTCCTCATGCCTAATGAAACTCTCTATCACCTTACTAAGATCAAAAGCTGTGATACCAGTCCTCTCTAAAACTTCAGGAAACAATATTGTGATGGTCTTATGTGTTGCTCGAATGATTTCAGCAGAACACACAAGCATACACCTGTGGAATCTCTCATTAGTTAACAAAGAGGTCAAGTTAGTTGCCTGCAATATTTGGGCCTCTGCCACACACATTGCTTCCAAGACCCTATAATATAGTTTGAGTGCCTCTAGTCTTCGTTGTTGTGGCCATGTGTCATCCATAAGATTAGTTCTTTGCAGGCTTCCTGTCATACAAATCTCACCTAGAGCACTACTTGGAAATATAGCTTCCAGTATTATATGTGCCCGGCGTGTCACATCATTAGCTACATCCCTGTCACATGATGTCAGAAACTGCTCCAGCCGTGCTGATGGGTTTGAGGGTAGTGGAGACAGGACAGTTTGAAGCCACTTTGCAGTTGTCATTGCTGTGCTTACTGGTGTAGTGGTCAACTTTGAATTTGCACCACCAAGAATACCATTTACATGAGTTGCAGGTGAATGATGCGGAGAGAGTGGACTTGTAATGGTTTTTGTTGGCGATGACATTGAATCAAATTTTCTCTAAAACAAAAGAAAACATAAAGAATAAAATAATGAAGTCCAAACAAAATAAGAGCAACCATAAACATTTGAATTATGATTTATAACATAGGGCTATCAGAATGCACAAACAAAGAAGAAAAAAAAAGAACCTTGGAACTAGTCTTGTCAGTATCACCATCAGATCGCCTTCCCAATCCAAGTAAACTGTCTTCCTCATGAACAAATAACCTCTCATCCAATTCGAACTTGGAACTAAATGCTTCATCATAATCCCTCTCTAAAATATTCAAATTGGATTGTAGAGAAGATTCTTCCACTAAATCTTCATAATAGATTAATCCATCTGCATCAAAAAGAATCAGAATTCAGAAGGCATTGGAAGATATGTGGCCCACACTAAAAGATCCATAATAACCATTGATAGTCAATTTTCAAAAATACCTGTGTTGAGATTTACTAGGTTTTCATTTCTGCACTCTGATGCAAAAGAAGGCTTTTTCTTCAAGATATTAGCAATCAAATTATTTGTCTTTTCCATCATTTTTTGCAGCTCTTCTTCTGAAATACCGTGCTCATACATTTTGCAAAGTGATGCAAGCAAGTCAACTCCTTTATCACCTTTCTTCACTGAACAAGCAAAATATACCAATTAAAGATTTCCACAAAAAGATCTCCTGAAAAAGGAAAAGGCAATTCCAGTAAAAGGTTTTGAAAGAACAAAGCCATTACCAAACAATTGAGTATCATTGAAGCTGAAATTTCTGAAGCCCATTGGAATGTGAATAATTAAAACAGCCTGACAAATATCCCATTTCGTAGTAGGAGAGAACATGTCATAATTCAGATAACCATGTTAGATGCACTAGCAACAAAGAAGAAACTTGTAGAACAGAATTATCTGATTCAAGTGCTAAGATTAAAGTGAACAGTTAATAAAGTAAGAATTTTCAGTCTCTCCTTCCCAATACCAGCATTGCTTTTTAGACATAGCTTTTATATTGTAAGAACAGCGCATGCCATGACCATTGGGCAATTGTACCCACATCCCAGTACCAGGAATTAATGGGAAAGGAAATCAGACTAACCAGAATAGAAACCAAACCATTTGTGCATGTCTTTAGATCTGTGAACCGGCTGAATGCATGGACGCGAAGTGCCAAAAACAGCAACCATCCAAACCGATGATAGGCCGACATATAGACAGTGTCACCAAAAACTGCTAACTGCTTCTCAGAATTTGTATCACTCACCAGGAAAAGTTCCTGATATACACGTTTGTAATGCCTGGTATCATTAAATAATAACATGCTTAAGCACCAAAATTGTAGAAAAACAAAAAGAAAGCGCAACATAGAAATAACTCATGGCTCAAACTAGTATAGTAGATGATCTACAGAAAATCAAGTGGCTAAAATTCATGTGTGAATGATCTATGATGCACTTCTGAAACACCACAGAAACCCAACCCCACACACCACTGCCAACACATGGGAATACAACCTCTGAGAGAGAGAGCGAGATGTACATAGTTATATGAGTGGGAATTTTATCTGTCTATTGATAACCAAAGATCAGCTATGCAAAGCTTTTTACCAAGCAAGGGCACAATGACAAGAATCTGTGAGTTGCGTAAATTGCATGCACAAAAGAACCATATATACAAGTTCTCACTGCATGTTTATCTGTTTTTCACTATAACTGCAACTAGTGGATTCAGTATAGCTCATAAACAGTAGTAGCAGAAAGGCAGCTTTTAGAGTCCACTATACCATTACTCCCTCAGTATTCCCCTTAAATTCGAATTAAATCGATATGATGTAGAATGCTATGAAAGACAACATCCCTAAGCCAAACGTGGATGCCACAACTGGAAATGTTGCATAAAGATCAGAGCTTTTAGTTGGACTTAGATGCAACTATCAACGGATGATGATATGCTAGAATGCAAAAGAAAATAGAAAGACGAAAAGGAAGACAATGTCCACTTTTTGTTGGCTTCTAACTGGATCATTGATAAACATAAAAACCAGTCCTAACTCACATGAGACTACAAAGTATCTATTCATAAGTAAGAACCTATTTAAGTGGTTTAGGATGTTGCCCTAGTCCCATTACTATTCCTTTCTTCCATTACAACGGTATCAGCTACTAAGCGTTGTTCATTCAAAACATGCAACAAATCTAGGAAATGAAAACATGATTCAAACATAAGCTTTGCATACGTACCTGCTCAAATCACTCAACTGCTCAAAATTATCTTGCAACTCCTTTGCCTAGCAGAACGAAAAACGAACACAAGTGCATGATTTACATATTCCAAACAAAACCGCACCATGATGAAACTCACTCAATATGACTAAATAAATAAACATTGGCGTATAAGTACCTCGAGTCTCTTTTCCCAATCTGTACCATATGTACTACTTAAAATTGGACCAGCCTTGACCACAAACTGAGGTAGCTCAGTTAAAAACTCCATCATGCTGCAAGGAAAAAAAAAAAAAAAGAATAATGTTTACAATTAGAAAACAGCCTCTAATCAAATGCAAGTTTCATCGATCTCGGAAAGAACACATACTTGAGCTTGGCAGATCTCAATATTTGGCATAACGTAGGACCATTAGCAGAGCCGAGCCGCGGTTGCTGGTCATTATCTCTTTTCTTCTCACTCAGCTTCTTGACAGAATACAAAACAAATGCAAACCAAAACTTTTCTGCTTCTTCCAACTAATTCATAAAAAAAAAAGAAAAAAAAGAAAAATTCAACTAAATCAACAATTCAAGTTGTCTGTTAATTACCCAACAAATTAAGATGCTTTAATACCGAGCCATTCCCAAAGGCTGAAACATTTGATAACAAAAGATGCTTTGTTTCTTCGAAAAGCTTTGTAGCTTGAGCGCGAGTTTTCTCATCCAACGATAATCCACTCTGTCACCAAACCCACAATTCGATTGAATTAAACCCAAAAAAACAAAACAATTTCAAAACAATTATTATTAATTAATGAAATCATCAACAACTCATCCGACTCCAATACGCATCAACAACAATTACCCGAAAACCTAAAAAAAATTTAAAAAAAAAGGAAAAAAAAAAGAAAAAAAGGTTAAAATGAGATAAAAATCCGGTAACCTTGCAAAATTCGGAGAAGCGTAGCAGTTGAGTATCCTTCTTCTTGTCGTTGTTGTTGGAACCTTCCATGTTTATCTCAGGCGGCTCAGCTCAGGCACCCCCACAGCACCACGGCTGAAGGAAGACTGAACAAAATTAACATCGATTCTAATGTATAATTACTAATGTATCCCTCATTTTGCGCGCCAAACATCCAGGCCATCTCGTCCGTTTCCCGCCAAATTTTTGCCGCCTCAATCAAACGACGCCGTTTTAGTTCATCTTTATATTTTAGTCAAAAGCTAAGTAAAATTTGCTCCTTTTAAATCTATTCTTTGGGTTTCGCCTAACCAATAACCATAAAAGTGACCTTTGGAAAAACAAAATAAACAAAAAATTAATTAATTGAAACATCTTAAATCCAGAAATTAAAAGTACGTGATGCGGCTTTGAAACAAGTTATTTGTTGTAAATAATCAACAACTGCTAACAACGATCGTTAACAATAACAGTAATTAATATCGGATAAACTAAATAGAATCTAAAATCTCTTTCCCTTCAAAAAATCAAACGAAATGAGAATCATAGTTGCGGCTTGCTCTGTTTTGAACCATAAATTTAAAAAGCAATAAATCTATATAAATTCATATTTAATCTTATAAATTTTTTAATGGCTTCACTAAAAGTAATTTATTGAAGATTCTAACTATATTTTCTACAACTTTTTATTTATTTTCTCTATGAATATTCTATAAAGTATCTATAAAATTTAATAATCTTTTGAAAAGGGATTGCCATTGAAAGAAGTGAAATCAGAATCATCCTGAAATTGGAATTGACTTATCCTTAGTCAATTGGGTTATAGTTTCTGTTCACCAAAGAATTGGAATTTGCATTTCAAATTATCAACAAAACTAAACTTATCGTGGTCAAGCTAATTTGCATGGGTTAAATATGAGTTAGTTGAAAGATATGAATAATTTACAAATTTGCATTTATTGTAAAAAAATAAATTTTAAGTATTTATTTTACTCTTTTAAAAAACACTTGAATTTTTTAAAAATTTTATTAGTTTATTAGACAACATAAAATATGCACCTAAAATAATATACATAGACTTTTCCTCGTCCCGCACCAAATATTTGATATTTGGTCGACGGTGGGGCGCCTTCCTTTTCCTTTCTGAATGATTCTTCTTCTTCTTTAATAATTCAGTTCCATTATATGGTTATATAAAAGAGTTGTTATATAATAGTCATATTATAACAATTAGTATATTTTATATAATCGTAATGAAAAAATATGAATAAAAAAATAATATTATTTTTTATTATATATATAATTTATTATTGTGGTTATACAAAATATACTACATATTATAATATGAGCACAGTATAACAACTTTTTATATGCTTATAAACATTTCCCTTTAATAATTTCTTTAATAATGGTTGGTGCAGGCCTTATCCATGGACTCGCAAAAGGGCAAGGCTTGAGTCAGAGATGTTCTCGACACCACTCTGACTCTCAACTAACGCTTAAGTCGGTATTGAACAGAGGAGAAACCTTGAGGCCCTAAAAGTCCTCGACGCTTGTGAGAGAGGCTTGAGAAAGGTGTCCCGTGGATGTGTGGAGTTGCTTACAGGTGTGTGCGAGGAGAACGAGAAGAAAGTTCAGTTAGAGAGGTTTCTTCGGAGTTTATGCCCGGATGTGTGGAGGTTTTGCTTTGCATTGTTGTTATAAATCTGAGAACCAGACGCTTGAAACAAAACTGAGTTCTCCAAGTCTGATAACCAACATTATAACAAGTAAATTATTGGTGCTCTTTCTAAAATGTAACACATTGGTTAGCGAGTAAAAGGTGAGAGATGACATCAATCTAAAATTCTTTTGCGAATTTCACGAACAACCACTGTACATGCCACCGCCACATCTCAACAAGAGTTACTTGAAAGAAAAATGTATTATAATTACACGAATTGAGCTGAATTTCTATCCTTATTGTGCGCCTACAGGGCTACATTAATTGATTCACATGATCACATCTATAGTTGTGTCTGCTTCTCTTTTCGAATTACACCTAACTAAAAGACATGCCAGCCAACTATTTTAACATATCCTGAATCATTCGCACTATAAGGCAACCTGGACATGAAAAATCTCAGAATTTCAAACTCAAGCAAGGCCCTCCTTCCCCAGCCATGTGGTTGTTCCTCCTGCATGTATAAGGTCTCTCTGCTTCAGGCTTTTGCAGAAAATCACAAACTAATTTATACATAAAAAAACACATGTTCATGACATTCATGTGCATGCCAGAGAATGATAACTCTGAAATCCTTGAACTTTGTCTTGTCTGATTAAATCCTGACAAAGAAAATGCTCAGTTCTGGTCCAGAATTGCCGTCAGGATTCATCATATAATAGGTCTCAGAGTCCCTAGACCCGGTGACGCGTTCAAAATATGCACGCATATATGTCAATTCTCCGTCTGCAGGAGGCTGCTTTGCGGCATCGCCAGGAATAACACCAGCACCCATGGAAATGACGTGCAAGATCTGCATGACGGCTAGATCTTCATTAGTCGGCTCCCTCTTCACCCCATAACCTGATTTCTTACCATTGCAATAAAGGGTCCATATGGGCTCATCCAAGATCTTGGTCTTCTCGTTCGGTCTCTTTTCGCATTCTAATGCGATTCTGAGAAGCCCCATTCCCATATCTTGGAGGAGTTTTCCTGTAGGCAACGTAAGCTCGAGCAACAGGATTGGTAGGGAGCGAGAGTTTTCTTGTATGGCGAGGTTGACCCTAGCCTTTCGGTGACCGAACAGGGTCCCGGTCATCCGGGTCCCACCGTGAATGTGCCCGTCAATCAACCGGCTTCCCGGGAGCATAACGGGCATCTTGCATGTTGGTGTGATAATGGGAAATGACCGAAAGACAGACCGGACGCGGCGGAACAGCCTGGTCTGCCTGGATGGTCCTTTCTTGGAGGCAGGTTGTGTAAGAGAGAAAACAGGCTGGGCTGGAGACTGCGGACTAGGCGGTTGACGCGATGGCACGTTTGGCGGCGGCGGTCGGGTCCGCAGCGGGGCTAATGATGGTAGTGGCACTGATGATTGTGAGGAGGTTGCCATGGCTGGGTGGGGGTGCTTTGGTAGGATTTGGTGGGAATGTTTTAGGGCAATGGAAGCATACATATGTGTATATAGATCGAAAGTTGTGGGATGCACGTTAAGGTTTTTTGTGGGGCACAATAACATCCTTAATTAATTATACGGAGAAATATATATTGGGACTTTCTGTTTGTGGTTTAAAAAAAATTGGTTCACTAGGCCACAAAATTAAGATGGGCGAAAATGGAGTTGTTTTAACAGTTGAAATTTGAGGCTTGTATTTAGGAGCCTAGCTATTTTCAGTTTTAGTGATGACAAATTATTTAGCCATTTTCACTTTTGTTAATCCAAACAAACTCTTTCGTTTTGAGAAATTAATATATAATTTGTTATTCGTTATACCCTTTATTATACAGTTTGATTATGTAGTTATTTTCACATTTGTTGATCCAAGCAAACTCTTTTGCTCTGAGAAATAATTTGTTATTCATTATGCCCATATTACTATATAGTTTGGCCATCATTATAGATTTTTGTTCCGTAACCTTCTATCCTAAATTACGTGTATTTTAAAAAAAAAATAAGTCGATTTTCCCTTTTTCTTTAATCCAATCATTAATGTTCACTGATTCTTTTTGATCATTTAATATTAATATTCAAATGTCAAAATTGATACCAAATAATTAATTACCATGATATAATGGTGGAACATAATGATACGGGATGTAGGAATACTTGCCAAGTATAATCGTTCCTATCAAGGATAGAAAAGCCATCAAAAACAGAAAAGCATAACCTTGTCTATCACCAAATGATAAATTAACATAGCATTTATATGATTCTGAAGCATTAATTAATTTACTAGAAATAAGGAGAAGATAAGAAAAGTTCTTAGCTTCCCAAATATAATATATTTTTTCTCGGTGTTAGACTATGGTATACGAAAATTGCATTCGGTTGCAACTAATTCAGTTCGAACTTCTCTCGGACTCCTTGCGGACGAGAGCTCTCTTAGTGCCCTTTTTTTTCATCCACAAGACTCGAATTTAAAACTTTACTTAACGAGAACCGAACTCATTTCACTTGGACTAACGGTTGTTGGTTTCCAAATATAATATATATATATATATATATATATATATATATATA
This sequence comes from Carallia pectinifolia, assembly GCA_037832335.1. Classification (NCBI taxonomy): domain Eukaryota; kingdom Viridiplantae; phylum Streptophyta; class Magnoliopsida; order Malpighiales; family Rhizophoraceae; genus Carallia; species Carallia pectinifolia. Next base: position 36,235,383 of record CM075453.1, read on the forward strand.
TATATATAGTGCAATATGTAACTGACCTTCATTCACTAATTGTTCTATGACACTTATTAAGACAAATCTCATTTACATTCTAAACTAATAAAAGGGCACATATATAGGTATCTGCAATATTGTTACATTGATAACAATAACAAGCTGCTCGCTGGCTGTAAAACAAAGAATATCATACAAATTGTGGTTGACAAGACAATTATATATATTGTGCATTGAATTTCGTTTGCAGAAATGAGATTTAATTGTAGGTGCTTATTATTTGAACTAAGCACATATAAGTCAATTATTAAAGTCTAAAGCTATTAACCGAAGAGACAAATTAATTAATAGTATAATTGCTTGAAACAGTGGACCGACCTCTCATATCTGCTTCTCTTCTGTTTCTCAATCTATAAGTCAGACCAGATCGATGTGGTTTGAATTTTTCCATCTCGATCGTTGACATGTTGGTCCTGATTCCTGGAGTTGAGTTGTTTGTATGAACAGTCAGTGTCATGGAAGTAGTAGGCCAAGCATCTGCTAAAACAAATGAATTTTTTATTTATTTTTTTGGTTTTACCTGTTATAACTTTGTGTTGTGGGTTGCATGTACTAATCGAAGAAAAAGTCACAGAAGCCAACATAGAACAAATACTGAGTAATCCCAAGGTTTGCATCGAGTAATGAAAGCTGTAGGAAAATAAAGGCATGAAATTTTCATGCAAAAGATTAAAAAAGAAATAAATAAATAAATACTTTAACTAGAACTCGTCCTATAACCTAGGATCTTGAGTTGAATTATTAACCTTTTTAATATTATAAATTTACAAACGGTCAAAATAAAATCACATTAAAAATTCACGAAAATCACTTTAATTTCTATGACGTAAATACCTTAGGATGTTTAAACACATCAAAACAATTTAGATTTTATTTAGCGACGTTTTGTCTCTTGTTAGTTTTAGTTTTTTCTTTTTGCCTAAACTTTCTTTTTTGCATTACTTCGAAGAAACAGAAAAAAGGGAGATTGTATATATAGCAGCTATCTCTAATAACTGTTATTCCCTTACTGTTTGCCTAATTATTGGGTCGTGTCAAATCAACCAACTCATTATGGACGAATACTTAGACCCATAAATTAATAAAAGCAGTCCAGCTCAGGTTCTCAATTAGACTAAGAAGAAGAATAATAATCTTTAAATCCGAATCGCAACTTAACTATTGATTTAAATTAAAATTTCTTAATATAAGAAAGATTGTAGCATAGAAGGGAAAGGTTTGATACCCTTTGCTTACTGTCTCCTCCATACAAGTAAGCGGAGAAAATGTTTATTATCTGTCAAAATTTTGACTCGAGATATAAATTTTTCATTCAATGAATTTGGTGAGCCAAGTTTCATAAGACCAAGCCTTAACAAAGATCCTAAAGAAGTTCTTATGACTTCAGATCTGGTGTGCCCTCGCAAGGCCAAGTCTCAGGTGAGACCCTGCAGCCACAAGAGCCTCTCTTTTATAGCAAAAGTTCAATCAGCTCCATCGTTTTTTTAACTGATGTGGGAGAAAAGAGCGTAGCACGTCGGAAGTGCAAAGCAATCATAGCTCAGTCGTTTCCACATTAAAATTTTTTTTAATTTAACTCATTTTTTGATAAATATAATTTATTCATTATTTTATTTTATATAATAAATAAAATTTAATTAAAATAAAAAAATAAATTTCTATAATATAAAATAATAATAAATTATACTAAAAAAATAAATAAAATTAATAAGTATTACAAATTAATTATTTTCGGCTCAAACAATCTGCGAATATCTCCCCCGAAGCCCATTTTTGTGGGCCGGGGAAAAGGGTTGCTTTAAAGATAGGTATTCATATTAATTGATAGCCTAAAAGCTTGTTTTGCTTTTGGTGCAACAAACAAAAATCAAAATGTAAACCGGAAAAACACAAAAATCAAAACAACAGCTATCTGCAAATAAAAACAACACCTCGGGTATCTCCATCTAAGAACGTCCTCAAGCACGCATGAGGTTGAGAGAAGATCACCTCACCCCTAGAACTAGTGGCTCCAAACTTAGCATGAAAATTTGCACATGAATTGTCCTCACATGACAGGAATATATATTTTTTTAGTTATAAACCTTCATACTTTTTTATATTTAAATTTAAAACTTTTTAAAAATTTTATTTGAATCCTAAACTTTTAAATTTACTACCAAATTAGTTAATGTGTTGACGGAAAACAGTTAACTCTAGTCAATGAATTTGACTTAGTACAAATTGTTTAAAAAAATGTTAAATCCACAAATTAGATATATTTTTTTTTATCAACAAATATACGAATTAAATATTTTTTTATCTAGAAATACATAAATTAGTAATTTCCATTAACACATGTATTTTTTAATGAAAAAAATATTTAATTTATGTATTTAATTTTTTTAAAATAATTTCCATTATGTCAAACTCATTGACTAATGAATTGACCATTTTTTGACAACGAATATACTAATTTGTCGATAAATTTAAAAATTTAAGACTCAAATAAAATATTAAAAAAATTTTAAACTCGAATGTAAAAGAGTATAAAAACTTAGAACTTAAAAAATGCATATCCCTACGTAACACATGCTTCATCACCACACACTAGCTTCTATCATAGATCCATAGAATGCCCTCTAATAATTAAGTTTCTCTATCTTGTATTTTTCTATTTTCTCAATTTTTTTTCTCAAACTTATGATACTGATTGTCCAGTTCTATTTTAATAAACCAGATTTTTGCCCGATATTTTAAACTTCGATGGCAACTATGCTATGTTGATTCGCTTTGAACTTTAGTTATACTTCGTTTTTCTGTTTAAGAAATATTTAAACCCTAAGATTGACTTCAAAATCATGAGAATTCATTTTTGATATGGGAAAATGATCCGTGTTCCGGGTGGACACGCCACTTGGTGTGATGACCCAATATATATAGAGTAATATTAAATATTTTAAAAATTATATTATAAAATATCTTGAAATGTATAATTATAAAAGGAATTGTTAACTTTTTTTCTTTTTTAATTTGATAGTATTAGAAAAATTAAAAATTTTTTTTATAATTATACATTTGGGGATATTTCATAACACAGTTTTTGAAATGTTTAACATTACTTATATATATATATATATATATGTTAAAAAATTTTTTTGAAGAATTTCTTTTAAAGGTTTAGGAGTTTAGAGTGTAGAATTTAGAATTTAACCTTAAGACACCCACTCAAATTTTGATTTTAGTTTTGAAAAAAAATAATTTTTAAAGCTTGGGGTGCGGCTCAATTAGGAAGAATTAAGATTTTATGTTTTTCTCTTCTTGATAAGTTTAAAAACTTCTTTGAACAATTATTTGTCTGAACAAGTGATTTCGTTTAGGCTTATTATAAGTTGGCGGCGAGAGTTTTAACTCCCATCAATTTCTCACTCAGTGTTTGAAATGTGAAAAAATTGAGAGGAAAGGAAGAGACAAGAGGAAAAATAGAAAGAAAGTGAAGAAAAAATAAAATTATTTAGAGTGGTAGAGAAAGTTGAGAGAAAAAAGGTAGGTAAAAAAAAAAGGTAAATAGTAATTTGTGAAAGAAAAAATAAAAAAAAATAAAGTTATTTGAAGTGGTAGAAAAAGGCGAGAGAAAGAAAATATAATAAAAAAAATATAAATAGTAATTCGTGAGAGAAAAAATAGAGAGAAAATAAAATTATTTAGAGTGGTGTAAAAAGTGAAGAGAAAAAAAATAAAAAAAATAATAATAATTATATTTTTTATTTTTTATTAATTTTCTTTTACATACCACAGTGTTAATCAGTGGGTCAACTCTGGGCGACATATCTAAATAAAATCAACAGTTGTGATGGGACAGGAACTCTTCCTTGGTTATTTCTGTTGCACTTGCACCGTGCAGTTTTGAGATGGACAGAATCTTCACGGGAGTGCAACCTTTTGTACTTATAAACCCGTGAAACAGAAGGGTGCTTTTTTCTCGAAGGTTGCGCAAATTCCAAACTCGTTTTAAAGTGGGAAAGGGTATGTAGAATTGTAGATATGAACATTTGACGTAGGGGACTCCGGGGTGGTGGAACAGTGGAACTCACGTGTAAAAAAAAAATTATTTTAAAATTTTGAAATTTCTGACCAAAAAATTCATGATTTTTAGAATAAATATGATTGCATTTTACAATGAACTAGCAAGAAAATGAACTTTAAATCGATTGCAAATTGTATTTATGTCGGTCGCAAATTGTATTATACTTTGTTGCAAGTGCTTTTAATGACAAATTCATTTTTTGTTAAATAACTTATGATCATTTTCAAGACCCACTATTTGGCTGTTGCTATCTCTACAGCGCTTGGTCCTGTATTAGTATTCTTTAAAGTAATACACACTTAAATGCATGTCTTTATTTTTCTGATATATTAATATTCGTGCAGACCATAAACATGTTTATTTAGTCAAATTCTATTTTAATACGTAGACACCGATAGTATAGTCAAATTCTATTTTAATACGTAGACACCGATAGTACGCTAACTTTATGGACCGTCAAACTGAATTCTGGTAATTGCAATGAGATCAGTGTGCTTTCGTGGATTTGGAGATGGACATTTCTTTATGAGTTTACATTGAGGTTTTTTTTTTTTTCCCAGAAAGGATTTCTATGGCAAGAATAACTATTTGATTTACTATTATATTTTCACAAATAATAATTTCTTCTAAATTCGTTATTTATATAATGGCCATTTGATTTATAATTCACCAAATAATTCGGAAAATTGGTTTTATGTTTCACAATTTTTCTGATTATTATTAAACAGACAATTACATTTGTTAAATTGCAGACTACAAGTCAACAACAATAAAACTCAACAACAATTCCAATTTTCAAACAAACGTATGGTATTAAATTATATTTATATCAGTCTTAACACTATAGAATTATCGGATGCCAAATAATGTGGTAATCATCCAACAGTATGGACAATTTTGTTTAGAAAAAAAATTAAAATCTTTACTAAAAATTTTGAGTTAATATACAAAATTATTATAAACTTTGTTTAAAATAATAAATCTAACACTAATTTTAAAAAATAACAAATCTAGCATTGATTTTTTCTAAAATAACAAATCTAACACGCAATAATTTTATGTAAACAGAATCTACAGTTCTAATAATAGATTTATAGAAACATGTCTGTTTTAATGATATAATAATCATATAAGTTAGTATTACATTATCGAAATAGATAAATTCTATTTAACAAATTTCACAGCGTGCTAGATTTATTATTTTAGATAAAATTTGTGTTAAATTTGTTACTTTTTAAAATTGATACTAAATTTGTTATTTTAAATAAAATTGATGATATTTTTGTATATTAACCCAACAAATTTTTGAGCCAAATGAGGAACTCGATATAGTTCTACACAAGGTGAAAAAATTACACATTATTTTTACTAAATTCGTATTCTATTCGCAACTTTGCAGCCAAATTATGAGCCTTCAAATCTCCATTTATTATTTCACCCTTTTTTCTTAGTTGAGAGTCCTGTGTCAACATATTAAATATGAAACCCCGAAGACCAAATCTATCCAGCAATTTCACGTTATTCACAGCTCTTCAATTGCACCAAGGCCTTCTAGTTCTAGGCGGTTTGATTTGAGAAGGAATGAGCAAAATCTTTTTTTTTTAAATAATAAAAAAAAATGTATTATGAATACGTTAGCTATTAGAGTAAGTTTATTTAAATATCTCATCTAATTACTTTATAAGAATAAACTCATCATCTAAATATTGATAGGTTTAAATAAATTTCTCTCATATCTAATTATAATATTAATAAATTTAAAATTTAATATTATATTCTAAATATAAATGTCATCTTCATTCGAATTAGAGACGATTACAAAGAAAAGATGTTTAATTATTACTAAACTAACACTGCGAGCGCTGTCAAAATATCTTCTACGGCCTCTTTTACCAATCACAAATTTTCTGGCGATGTAGTGCACAAAGGACTGTATCCATTGGGGCCCCACACCCCATGTGCAAACTGTCCAAAGTTGTGTACAGGCCTGTACGCAGCAATGTGGTCAAGTTCTCAACCAACCACAGTACTTTTCCCTCCCTTACGAAAGCCATTTGTCTCCGCTTGCCATATTTTTGTCCAGTGGCTAAAGTGGTTCGAAAAAGTTTTGGCTCATGATTTGACATTAATGCAACTACCCCGGCAAAAAAACAAGGCAAAGTTACTTCAATTGAAATAGATATAATTTCTATCTAAAAAGGGGATCACATCCTAACGATATGTTAATTATTTTTCACTGACTAAAGCCTCAAATGAATGCCTAATCTTTTTGGCAAAGCCATTCTAAAGTATTCTATTCCCTTGCATCAAATAGACATTTGCTACCAAATAAATATTAGCATATGCAGACAACAATATTCTTTGCACATGCAAGGTGGCGCTATTTTTGGTTCTAACTACAAGAAGGAATCGAAACAAGTTACCATTATTGCGGCTAAAAGGTAATATTAAATAGTTTAACTTAAGTTACAGTGTTATTAATAATATTTAATAATTTATTTAATTTTTTTTAAATTTAATTATTTAATAATTTATATCACTTTATATTTATTTTAAAATTCTTTTAACAAAATCACTTGATTATTTCTATTGCCAAATTCACTATTGGCTACGTTGGTGAATGTGACCGATGATTGTGTTTTTTACAACTACAAGTCACACATACGGTTTTCGCGTCTTTCGTTTCAATTAATATTTATATGTGGATCAATTAATTTGGTATTATGTCATTAGGAATCGATGAACTTGTTCTATTCAATTTCGATACCTCCAAAGCTTGAAAACCTCGTCTCGTAGGCCCCACAAATAATATATCAGAGAAGCCCTTCTTGGCTTCTTCCCTCTTAGTCTTATCTTATCTTTGTGCTTGTAATTTATTAATTTTAAACTCAGTTCCTCAAGTGCTTACCTTATCGAAGCAACAAATTTTGTAGCAATTAAGAAGACACCCAAAAACAAGCAAGCAGGTGCTTGCCGAGGAAGGCGGCAATTAAACATAGATAAGCACAAGAAAAAAGGGGCCACAATACACCAAAAAATGATGCCCAAGGTTCCCAACTTCCAAGGCCAATTTTTGACCAGGCATGAACTGAATCGAAGAACATTCAAAGCAAAGAATTGTTCTTTTTTTGTTTTGAACATGGAAACAAAATTTAAAAAAAAAAAAAAAAAACTAGACTTATTACTAATAATTAATCACATGAACTGAAAATCCCAGATAAAATATGTCCCAAAAGCAAGAGTTTTAAGTGCAGAAATTCTCAAATCTTCGTCGCAAACACGGAAAAGAGAAAAAGAAGTTATAAGAAGAAGAAGAAGTTGAAAAGAAGGGAAAATAAGAAAATCTCCGGATCATCAACTCACCACTGATACAGAATGAAGCTATTTTTTTTCTTTTTTGTCTTCTTAATATTCCTTGGAAATGGCATGCAGTGAACCGACAATAAGAAGCAAGGCCATGAAGCTCGTTTATGTTGTATGATGGTAGTAGCAGTTGCAGTAGCTCCTAGGGGTACAACTCCAAGCGCTTGGCACACGAAGTACAAGAGTACTTTCTCTTGATGTTGTGGCAAATGGACAAGAAACAGAAGCTCCACTTGATCTCAACATCCATGGCCTCCACTTTGCCTCCACAGCATGGACATGACCCTGGAGCTTGTTGCCTCCCCAATTCCGTCTCCTTTTCACGACACAAGAACGCCAAACACATCTCTTTAGATTTCTCTATTTTCCTTTTCTGTTGGGTGTTGGGAAAACAAAGCTGTTTAATACTGTCTTCCCCTTTCTGTTGCTGTCAGATTTTGATTTTGATTGCTCGTCAAAAAATTGGGGCCTTGCACTGTAGGCAGGACGGCAACCTCAAAATAAAAAACTAAACGTTAAGAGCTTGGAATTAAATAATAAGAAAAATTTTGGTAGGATTTTTTAGTTTATGATATGTGTTATTTGGTAATTAAAAAATATATATATTATAAAATATTATTAAATAAAATGTGTAATTAATTTAATATTACTTAAAATTAAGATATAATAAAATTATTATTAAAAAGAATTCTTCAATTTATTAAAAAAAAAAGATTATTTTATAGTTGAAACGCGGAGGTTCGCAAACAGAATATTCGTCCACCTCATGCTGAGCTTGCAAAACGTTTTTCACATTCTTGCTTTCGACAAAAAATAAGTAAACAAACAAAATTCTTCAACTTCCGGTCCCCTTTCACATTACTTCTCCGTTTCTTATGTTCTCGCATCTATTGCTCCAGTCCTACGAACTTTTTAAAGTTGCGGCAGAAGTGTTTCTCAAAAAAAAAAAAAAAAATTACCGCAGAAGTATCGAATGAGTAGGTTGGGTTGGATTATTTTGATTTCAAATTAGTTAGATTTCAGATATTTTGTATTATGAGTTCATTAAATTTTAGATTTATGTATTAGATTTCAGATACTTCAAATTTTGGGTTCATCAAATTTCAAGTTAATCAAGTATGGAGTGAGTTCGGTATCTCAGATTACTAATTCATCGAATTTTGAATCTATTGCATCTCAGGGCTTTTGAATTTCAAGTATTTTAAGTTCTGAATATATTAAATTTTGGGTCTTTGAGATATGGGACATAAGTTAATTGGGTCCCGTGTTATTAGAGTTTTGATTGATCGAATTTCAAGCCATTTTAGTTTTAAGTTATTTGGGTTTCAAATAATTTTAAATTTAAGTTATTTGAGTTTTAATTCAAATTTTGGTTATGAGTGATAGAATTTTTCAATCAATATGAATTAAGTTGAGTTGAATTTAAAGCAAGTTTAAATCAGATTATTTGAGTTGAGTCAACCCTCCATTTGAATTTTGAGGACTAAGATAGCTAGCAATCTTTATTGTCACAAAGTAAAAGACTCAAAAATTGTAGATATGTTAGAATATTCCCTAAGAATATCTCTAATTAAGACTAATCAAATTTAGTCATAATGTGGCCGATTAATAAGTAGATTAACTATACATTAGTATAGCAACGAATTAATTTTGGCAATTGATTTCAGTATTTGATGGATATATTAAATTATGCCTTATATATATATATATATATAATCAATTCTCTCTCTTCTTAATATATAAAAATTTTATTTAAAAACGTGTGATTACAGTAAAAATCAAAAGAGAGAAATTGTTTCGACTTCTGTTAATTCATTTATAGATATATTATGAAATCTAACAAGATATTCCAATTCGACTTTTTTATTTTCAATCAGAGTGTCATGTTAAATTAATAAGAGATGTGAGACCGAAACTATAAAACATAGGACTCGATACACGCTACATTCATAAATAACGAAAAAAAAGGGTAAATAAATATAACAAAGACCTCCAATTTGTGTCTTTGTTTGGCAAAAAAAAAAAGAAAGGGGAGATAAATATGTGAAGAATGAAAATGTGAGAAATGAATATTGAAAAAGAGAAAAAAAATTTATTTTTCTTATATTTAGAGGAATGTAATATGAGAAAAAAAAGTTAAATATATTTTATTTGAGATTATGTGAAAAATGAGAGAAAAAAAATAATATGTATTGTAATACTAAACCTACTCATAAAAAGTAAAAATTTAAAATTAAAAGTAAAAATAAAATAATATATTCAATAAAAAATTAAAAATTTACAAAAGCTAGCCCCTCAATTGCATGCAATTTCCTCCATAATTGAGGAAAATTGCTATTGGGCGGAGTCTTAGGCGGGTCCCACCAATTGTTTTTTCTTTTCATTCTGCTTCTTAAACAAGAAAGCATACCCTTTTCTACTCTTATTTCATTCATCTTGTATGGATTCCACTCCAAATATTTCTTTCCAAACAAGTTGTCAGGGCCACTTTATCCTTTTGTTACTCATTAATGATTTTTTTTAAATATTTTTACTCATCAATAATTAAAAACACTTGATTTATGTGCATAATTCTACATTCGCTAGCCATAAAATGAGCATAATAACGATTTATTTTCGTCTCCTGGTTGGAACATAAACCAAGATAAGAGTTTCCTTGCCAGTGCCAATTGAATTTTTGTATGAATTAATTGCCATTAGGAAGTTGTAACACTAAAACAGTAAAAATAAAAGACAAAAGACTTGATTTTTTTTAAAAAAAATTAAAACAAAGTGTAAAATTGGACACCATAATTTCGTTCTTGTCCTTTCTTTTAAGGTGACAGGTAATTGTGTCTGTATTTGTGTTTGAAAATTAGAATTAGTGTCGTAAGAAAAACACAGAATGAATTGCATCATGGATCAAATAGATTAACACGTAATTCCTCTTGGAATGAGGGATAAGTCTGCACTAGTTATTACAATCCCAACCTCAAATTTATGCTTATTGTGGTTTAAAGTGAGAATGGACTGGAGTCTAGTGCTTGTTCGGTTCGGACTAAATCGAAGAGAATGTGTGTTTTGAAGAACTCATTACCACCACGTGAAATAATATAATTTAAAGTCAAATTAGATAACTATAGTTAAACAATTTTGAATAATAATGTTATCTCATTTAACAGTATCAAAAAATTTATTTTTTTATTTAATGAATTTAATTATTTAATAATTTATATTATTTTAATATTTCTTTCAAGTCATTTTTGTGATGCCTTAAAAAAAAAGAAAAAACAATTGCTATATAAGATATTTTGCATGATAACGTGAACAATGACTTCAGATTGGGTCAAATTGAAGAAGGAAAAATACGCGTGCAACGTAAAGGACAAACGCCTAAACTCTGTTTTTTTTTTTTTTTTGCCCTTTTAATTATTTAGGAGATGCCGTTAATCTATAAATGTAACGAACAAAAGTTTCTTTCTTTTTTCCTAGTTCCCTTCGACAAACAAGGGAGTGTTATGAACTGTTATTGTTTGTTTGGTTCGTGAGATTTTAGTGATAAAAAAAATTATGAAAATTTTTTTTAAAAGAAAATATGAAAAAATAATGTAAAAATAAAATTTTATATTTAAATTAGATAAATAATAATAAAAAAATATATAAATAAAATTCTAAAAATATTTTTATAAATAATATAAAAATAAATTAAAATTATAAAAATACTCTTACGAGTTAAAGTTATTATAACCATTATGTTTCTAAACTTTTTTTAAAAAAATTTTTTTTGACTGATTTGACAGTACTAATCATTATTTTTTAATCTTTTTCCTATGCGTACCAAACAAGCTAAAATACCTTTAAAATCTCTTTTTTTTTTTTTTTTTCAATTCTTTACTAACACCAAAACCAAACACAGGCAGGGAGCCCAAATTGCTTTCTTCTAAGTTCTTATTTTAAAAAGTTATATAAATAGAATAAATTAGACGCATTACATACGAACACGAGTTTTTACATTATATCAGCATAATCATTAATTGTGTAATGTTTTTATTTTTTTATATAGAATTATTAACAATCATTAAAAAAAAAAAACAATTACCCATCAACATATGAATCGATCAATAATCAAATAAATACCTGGCTGAAGCACATAACATAATGATCACTCTCATTCATGTCAGCAGCAAAATTATTGTGTGCTTCACCTCCAGAAAAATCATAAATCACCATATTTTGCGAAATTCAATATGGTAGCTGAAATTTTAGACATTTGTCGTGGTTTGGAGCTGTCTTGGGAGTGAAGGTTCAGGACACTGATCTTAGAAATAAATTGTCTTGAAGCATTACACTTGATCTCTTCTAATTATAGTGCGGCTCATCCTCTTGCGAGACAACTAAATAATATAAAATCTCTTTATGATTGAGGTTGAAGTCTTCAATTACAACACATTTTAATGAGAGGATAATTCGTGTGCTGGTTTCTTTACTAAACTCGATGCAGTTGATGCTGTAAAGGATACTCTTCTTGCTCTTCCACCAGTGAAGCTGGGTCCTCTTCTCGATGGCGACTTGTAGTGAGTGCTATTCTTCAGAAACTAGTTTCTAGCATAGTGTTACTTTCTTTTGTACTAAAAAAAAATCAACAATTTATATAATATATTTATTTCTATGACATTAAAATGTCATGTCGCTCACTTCTCATGTGGCATATATATATATATATATATTTTTTTTTTGTTATTTAACACTGATATCTCACGAATTGAGATAGAATAGTGATGGAAGATTTGAAATTTTAACCTTAAATCTCTTCTATAATTTATTTGGATTTTTAGAGAAAGAAGAAAAAAATATAATATAATTATTATTTTATCATATTTTTATAATTTTTTATTATAATTTATTATCTAAATAATTTATTTTTTTCACAAGATTTTCTCCTATAAATTATTATTTATTATTTTAATTATTTTATTTCTCATAATTTCTCTTTTATCCTACCAATTTATTTTTCTCATAATTTTTTCTCTTACAAATTACTATTTATTTTTCTTTATTACTATTTTTTTCTCACAATTTTTTCCACTCATCCAAATAATTTTATTTCCTCACAACTTTCTTTTTCACAACTTTTATTTTCACATATTTCTCTCAATCCAAACACACTATTAGGATTCTAATGCCCGGCATTTACCTTGAACATATATTAGACATGAATTTTTATTTTGACTTTAATTTTTATTAAATATAACTTATGTATAATTTTATATAATAAAATAAATAAAATTTACTTAAAATAAATAAAAAATAAATTTATATGATATAAAATTATAAATAAATTTTATTCAGATAGATAATACATATCTTAGTTATCATTTTTTTTATCAAAAAAATTTATTAAAGATATGTTAATTATAAAATTTATGAGCCAAACTAACTCTTAAATCATTGATATTTTTATTTAACTTTTTGGTATTTATTAATTTTATTCTTTTTTTAATAAGTACAACTACCTCATAATTTAATATTATTTAAATATTATTTTTAATTTTTTATTAAAATAAATCTCAATTATTATATAATATAAAATAATAAATAAATTATACTTATTTAAATAAAATAAAATTAAAAAAAAAACCCATAACTTCTCTTTGTCAAGAGAACCACCGCTCCTTGGTACCATTTCAGCAGCAAACAAGATTACATTTGAGCAGCGCCACTCGCTGAAGAGCCAAAGAGTCAAAACTCAACTCAATGGCTCTCTGGAGCAGGATCACAGTCATTCCGCCTTCCTCCTCCTCGTTCTTGAAATCCCAACGAACCGGCCGACGACTCAAAGACGCGCCAGCGCCACCAATTAGCATTACTACTACTGTCAAGAAGAAGGAGAAGCCTTCACATCATCATCTTGCAGTAGTAGTCCCTATTGGCTGTTGTTCAAAATCAGTACCGCCGGCCGACGACTACGAGGACGGCGAGAGCCTTGGTGTTGACGATAAAAGGCTGTCCAAGAGGAAGAAGAGGAGGCTGTCGGAACAATCTTCTTGGGAGGCCCAAGATTCGGAAGGCAACGACTACTTGTACAGGCTCGGCAAAGAGTCCGATAACGTCAACATCACCGTCGGTGCACGCCCCGGCGCCGTTGATCCTCTTTTCGCCGGCAATTTTCTCGGCAGAGATTGTATGCTTTTTTTTTTTTTTTCTTTTTATTTTAACTTTTTTTTTGTTATAACAATTTTCTTCTTTTATTTATTTTCTATGACGGATAATTGCAGCGGATATTGTGTTCGATTACCGGCAGAAAGTGACGAGGTCGTTCGAGTACCTGAAAGGCGATTACTACATTGCTCCTCTGTTCTTGGTAATTTCTGATTTAGATTCTCTGATTATATTTTTCTTCTTTTTAAAAAAAATTATGTCAGATAATTTTGGATTTAGGGTTTGACACTTCATTCTTCAGTGGTCCTTGTGTGAGAATCATGCTAGTCCATGAAATTAAACTAATATTGGAACATTCTGTAGCCGAGATGGCAGAAAACTAATTTGGTTATATCATTAGAAATTTATTTTGCTGTCTTTGATGGATTTGATGTGTTTGTGCTGTATTGTATTGGATCCACATATTGGAATTTGGATGCTGCCAGGCGGATGCAGGACGCTTTTGATATCTGTAATTTGTTGCTTTTTTTTTTCCCTTTTTCTCAAGCAATTTTATGGCTTTCTAGAACATATTGAAACATTAACAGAATACTGATTAAGATGTTGCCCGCTTAATCGGTCATGGTTCTTTGAATGTTCACACAACATGAAGTACCAGCTGTTCCTGTAGAATCTTGCTTCCCTAAGTAGAATTGAGGAGATGGCATCATGAAGTATCAATATGCCATTTTAATGACTAAACCTTCCCAACTTGATGCAAAAGATAACTGGGTAAAAACTTATGTTTCAACTGAATGAAATCCTTTTGCTTTGTGTGCCTGATTGGAACATAATTATTGCATTTTGTTTCTTCTCCTTTTTCTATTTTTTCTTTTTTAATTTAGACGGATCGTGAGATGTAGGCATTCACCTATTTGTTGTCTTTATTTCATTGGTTTTGTTGTTTACAGGACAAAGTTGGTAAGTCCCGTAACTGTGGCACATGGGGAAGAAACTATCAAGGGTGAAACCTAAAAGTGGATAAGTTTTATGGACCCTTTACTTAATTTATGGATCCACACGTCAGTAATTGAATTCTTATAACATGACATGTGATATTTGGTATTAGGGCTCTCCAGTATTTAACTTAAATAATGTTTCCCTCTTGCAATCATTTTCTTTAAAAAGCAAAACATCTGCAAGCTAAAATCCCAATATGTCGAACTCAGGAAATCATATTAGAGAAGCATACTGGAACTAGCCTGCAATATAATTCATCTTTAATTCCTTTTTAGATTTAGCATTTGTGTGTATATGTATATACATATCTATATGATTCCATTTTGTATGTCCATATACTGATGGTTATTTTAGTAATCTAGCGCAAAATAAAAATTTGTCAATTGATGAAGCAGATAGGAAGACTGTTTTGTATTATTTGATGATTTAAGTTGTAATTTTGATTTTTTTAATAATTTATTTACTTGTTTTAATACATTTTAGCCTAATTTGGATTTTTAGTTAAGATATTATGGAATAATCATGAATAAAGATGAGAAAGTTATTAATGCTTGGATTTTATGGTGATGATAGATTTGGTGAGATTTTAAATTTGACTAAAAGGTGATTTAATTCTTATTTTCTACCAATTGAAATTGTGAATCCTAGTTTTAAATTTAAAGATGTGTTATCTTTGAACCTACACTTAAATTTTTCTTTTCTGCTTTTGATGCAGTATGCCACATTGTAAAGAACTACTTAGCTCATCTTCTCAATGTCAAAGTTCCATTGGTCTTAGGTATTGATTCACAAGTTTTGTTCATAGCTGAAAGTTTTGGAGGACACAGGTGTTTATTTAGTTGGTCCATGCTCTCTTGTTTCTCTCTTCCATATTTTGTCTTGCTTTAGAATGTGAGGTGTTTTTTGATCAAGTTAAATTTTTGACTACGCTCGTATAGGGTATATTCCTTAAATATATTTTCATTGCACACAATCCATGTCATCTACGAGCATGACTTGCATTTGTGTTGACTAGTATTTCTCATTGCAGCAGATACACTCAACAAAGTTAGGTTGTTGCACTTTTTTGTGTCAGTATGATGACAATTTAATTCTTATGTGATTGAGCATGGCAGATCATATAGTCTTTTATGTCAAAATTTTCTCATCAGGTGTTTGGGGAGGTAAAGGGCAAGGAAAATCATTTCAGACTGAGCTTATTTTTCAAGCCATGGGAGTTGAGCCTGTAATAATGTCAGCAGGGGAGCTAGAGTCAGAAAGAGCTGGTAAGATGAGTATATTATGTACAAACTAGTTAAGAACATGGCTTTTAGCATAGGATTCCCTTTCCAAAGGCTAGTAAGAATGTTGAACTTCTCCTTTCCCTGCACTAAAATAAAGTTAGATACGCTTTCTATTACAAGTAGGACCCTGGCATGGGGATTTTCTTTCTTGTATTGCTAATATGATGTCATGTTAATCATGGTCGTTCCCACCATAATTTCGTATAAATCATTTGTGGACAAGGAAGATTAGCATGTTCCATTAGCCCTTGGAAAAATCAAACCATGTGCAGGAGTAGAGTTGGATATATTACTAAAGATAGAGCAGAATAGTTGGTTAGAAATGGGAAAAGGGGAAGACGCTATAAGGCAACAGATGACTGCATGGGCATACAAATTAATGGACAGTTGGAAGAGCGCAAGAAGGTGGGAGTTGCTGAGTGATACTGTATTCTTCTTTTAAAATTTGTGTTTATAACTGTGAAGCCTTTTATTCAATAAATTGTATGAATTCATATATTTTTCTACATATGAAAGCAGCATTTCTGTGGGGAACTAGAAGGTTCTTTAATTTTGATGAAAGTGACAAGTGATTAAGTTTGCTTTGCTGATGTTTACTTTGGATGTGAAATTATGCTTCTAATTCTTCCATTTGTAGGGGAACCGGGAAAATTGATTCGAGAACGATACAGAGCTGCATCTCAAGTTATCCAGAACCAAGTTAGAAGCTTTGCTGCTCTCATTGTTATATGTATGTTTAGGATTGTAAAATTCATACCATTCCTGCATATACGTAACCATGTATTATCCCAAAAGAAATTATTGCCTGCTTATGCTTTTTCATAGTTTCTTACCAATTTAGTCTTTTTGTGAGAAAGAGTTATCCAATTAAGCTTGCTCTTGTCATCTCTTGCAGAACAGGAAAATGAGTCCTATAGAGTAAAGTTGCTTTATTTTATTTCTTAGTCTTTTGGCAGTGAGACTGAGTGTTTTGGGTTGAGTTAAGAATATGTACCCCTGGCATTTGTTTGTTTATATGTTGCTCTGCCATTCCTTTTTTTTCTCGCTCTCTGTTTTTTTTTTTGGCTGTAGGCTGGTTAAACAAGGGCGATTTGTTGATATTGTGTATAAAAATGCATATAAAGGAAATAGTTACAGAGAGAAAGGTTAGCAACTTAGCAATGACTGTACTATACCCTATATAATTTACTATAAAATTTTCCTTATGCTGGGTAACAACTTGTTCTCAAGGGATTTTGATGCTCAGAGTATTTGATAAAGAGATAATGTAAATGGAAAAGGTTTTCTTCCTAAGCCTTTGTCCTTGTTTGACAATCACACGTTTGCACTCTTGTAATTTAAATTGATTTCCTTCTCTTTGTATCAATGTGTTGGACATGAACTCTTGGCTTACAGCCTTGTTTTGTTATTTTTGGCCCGAGGGATTCTTAAGTGCCCTTCCATTTGCTGAAAAATGAGAGGTCAGGTTTTGTTCTTGATTTTGTTGCAGGTTTGCATATCACACAAAGTATTGTCTCCTTTTAGATAGATTCACTTACAAAATCTCTCATGACAAATTGTTATATGTTCGCGTCATTTAGTTGTTGGTCTGAATATCTGATTCAGCAGATGTCCTATAATTAATGCAGGGGAAGATGAGCTGTTTGATGATCAATGACATTGATGCTGGCATTGGTAGATTTGGTGAGCTATGGCATGCACCTATGCATGGACTTAAAATATCATGTGTGGATGTGATAATAAGGCAGGAAATTGCTGAGAGTTTCAGCCAGTTAATTAGAAGGATCAAACCTAGGTCTCTTAAACCATTTGCATTAAATTTCTCATCCTGCAGTTGGTGGAATGACATTTTGTCATTTTGTATTATACATAGTTTTTTTCTTCTTCTGCACTATTCACATTTGTTGTTTTTACCTAGGGAACACTCAAGTGACAGTCAACAATCAAATCGTTGTTGGAACTCTAATGAATTTGGCAGATAATCCTACAAGAGTCAGTGTTGGACAAAAATGGCGAGAATCAGATGTCTCAAACAGAGTACCTATAATTGTTACAGGAAATGACTTCTCAACGATTTATGCACCCCTGATTCGTGATGGAAGGATGGAAAAATTTTACTGGTATCTGGTTTAGTTGAAACTCAATATGGTGTGGCTTTGGTTGGCCTTGCTTTATATAGTATATGACTCACTCTAGTGTCAACATAGTTTAGTTCTTAGTTCTTGATCTTTTCTGAATTTGGTGATTGTTCCATAATTGTTGAGCATTTTTTTTCCTTTTCCCTTTTTTAAGAGTTTTTAATGCCTTGTAATTCAACTACACTGTAAGAAGTGTTTGAGGTCATCATTCATAATCAAAACAGTGTGCTTCTTGCAGGCAGCCTACTCATGAAGATATTGTTAACATTGTTCACAGAATGTATGAGAAGGATGGCATAGCTAGGGACGAGGTTGTAAGCATAGTAAATACGTTTCCTAACCAAGGTACTTATAGGTTCCTTTTCTCCTTTTCATCTATTATATTTTGATACTTCATTGGACAAGGTATTGTATGACTTTTCTAAAACATGCAAATTATGGTTTCAGAATACTTGCCTATTTTATCTGTATATTAGTTGCTAATTGCTATGGTTTGTCGTTGTGCAGATTATATATCTGCTTTGGTGGTGTAAATTTTTGGGCAAATTAACGCAGGAATTCACATGCTTTTTGAATCACCACTCCTAAAATTCAATTGTTGAATTTAAATGCTTGACCTATTTATCCTTCTGTCAGGAGTCTGTTAAAATTATGATAAAAGAACCAACAAGATATGCCAAATTACATCATTTTCTTGAATATGTGTGGTACGCTGTCAGTTGTCAGTAACTGTCATTTTCAAGTTAATTTCAATTTCTGTGCTAGGCTGTCGGTCTCTATATAAGGCACTTATGTGAAAGCCAATAACTGTCATTTATTATTAAGAACAGGGAATTGCCTTCCTTCAATACTGTTAACCTTCTTCCCTCTCTCTGACTTTTCTCTCTCTCTCTCTCTCTCTCGCACGCGTGCGCTCGTTTGACATATAGCAATTCAGATGTTAATTCATCGAGAAATATCAGAGCCATTGAGGGTTCTTGAAATGATGAAGCAACTTCGCAAAGTGGTTAAGTTTTGGAAGTGACTTTAAAATTTGGCGACGGGTTTCCTAGGGGCAAATTGAGCGCAATTCCTGGATCTTGGAGTCCATTTCTAGGTTGGGACACATACATAATGGAAGCTTTTATGTAGCATTATTATTGTAGATTGTTGGAAAGTGGAGATAGATGTCTGCTACATTTGATGATAGCCTAAGTTTCCAAGAAATTGAAATTAAATGTTGTATTCTCCCAAGTTTCATTATTTTATTATAATGGCACAAAGTTTATGGTGCACCGTGTTTAAGGAAGTAGCTACGTAACACTGCGTCGGTAATTCATTAGGCCATCTGTGATAGACCCTGAGTTATTGAATTTAATCCTCCTTGAAATTCAGCAATTTTGAATATTTTGACCAATTCAAGGAGAAACAGGTGTTGCTTGTGATCAAAATTAGGCAAAAGTTGTGCTCAAGATCCCAATTTCTTCCATTTAGTAGTTCAGAACTGCTGACGGTTACACATTCCTTGCAAACATTTTAGCTGATATGTGTAGCTTCTACTCTTGAGCTGTTTGTTGACCTTTGTTCCCTTGTCTGCAAGATTAAATGTGGGCATAAATACTTTCTGGTGTATAGAAATACTATTGAGGATATGCTATCCCTCAAAGGTATCGGTGACATATGATAGAATATGCTTGGGATGCCAGATTCGTGTGGCATCCTTTTAAAGCATATAAGGACCTTTATGGTTGTCAACAAGTTATATGCTATAAATTCAGTTGATTGATCTCTTCCTGTATGTAAATTGCTGTATCCTCTCTTTGATGAGGACTGTATGAGAATTAGAAACCACACTACGCAACCTCCTCATTTATTGCTGATTATTTATATTTCATTTTGGGATTGATTGCACAGCTTTGGATTTCTATGGAGCTCTTAGGTCGCGAACATATGATAAGTCGATTTCTAAGGTATGCACAAAACATGCACAATGGCTTCACTTTTTGTGATCTTTCCAATGTTACCGATTCTTTGCAATGGTACAGTCAAGGAAGTGGTCAGGATGAACAGTCAGGCAGGTTGAAGTAGTGATTTAAGATAGATGCTGGTTCAGTTAGTATTGAATGAGATCTTAGCCATGAAACTCCTAAGATTTCTTTTATTGGGCTTTTAAATTTCCCATTTCAGTTTTTGAATGCCTAGGAAAAGTTGCATTTTAACTTTTAAAGCAGTTGAGCTGTGGGCATTGCTTGCTAGCTTTGTTGTGTTTCATATTGCTTGCCTTTGCTGAAATTTTCGTTACTTTAATTTTGTTGGACAAGCTTGTCATTGTCATCATTGCTTGAGTCCTCGAAACATGAAAGATTTAGTTACCTTGAAAAGGGTTGGGGCCTATTTTATTTACCTATTCGATATTGCTGTTATTGTTTAATGTTCCTAGTTATTGAAAAACTAATAAAATATTTGGCTAATGTATAGGTAATGGACACCCTGTATATCTAATATCTAATTAACCCAAAACCTGATAACTTGAAACCCAAAATACTTGAAATTGAAATGATAGAAGGCCTAATGAATCCGTAACTCGAAATACCCGAAACCTGAATGGTTTGTGACCTAACGAACCTAAATGATGCGAGACTTAATGAATCTGAAATCCTATGAATCTGTAACTCGAAGTACTCAAATTTACCCGAAACCCAAATGACTCAAGACTCGAAGCAACCTGATTCGAATCCATACTGATCTGCTTGTTTCCACCTTTAATTTTGAAGTAAAAGAATATTATTTAAGAGGTAGTAAAAAAAAAGTAGATGTCCTTCTAATATAAATATTTGTGACAGAGACCTAGTCCCTGTGTTATCTAGTTTATATAAATTATTTTTGAATACTAGAAGGTGAAAAGTATCCTAGAAGTATCCAAGTGGTCTTCTCAATCAATTGTTGTTAGAGAATCTATGAGGAAATTAACATCCTGAAGCAACATCAAGAAATTTATCAAACACTTTTTGGGCTGTTGTTGATAGTCGACCAGGAAGTAGCAACACCCAAAAATTAAAACCAAATACCCTGTTAGTTCTTATATGAAATAGTTATTGAGATATGCAACATTTGTCTATTGTGTTATTGTAGTTGTCCTTAACTAGACCTCCAAAGATTTGGTTCTCCTAAGAGAGTTGGGTATATCTCAAAAGAATTGGTATTGGCCATGTACACATGTTACCGAATTCACTTTCCACTGTAGTGGGTTCATGAAATTGGAGGTGTTGACAAGCTGGGGGAGAAACTTCTCAAACGAAGAAGGGATGAGCAACTTCCAGAGTTTAATCCCCCACAGGTACTTTTGTTTTCTCTATTTTTTTCCCTTCTTCTTTTAAAACAATTTCTCCTATCTACTTTAGTTTTGCGGGACATGTGCGCTCTTGGTTGCTTCATTCGTTATGGTGGATGTAGGAATGCTTGGTTTCTAATTTCTATATTCTTTTAAACTTGACCTTGGGCCTCTTTCTGCAAAGCCTTGTATTCCAAATGATGACTCCTGCAGATCTTAGTAACCGGCTTTAGCATATTTCTAACTTTTGGAAAGTTATATTTGATGATAAACATTTGTACACGTCCTTCGTTCAATTATTTAGATCGATTTATATAGAGTTTTGTGGCTTCAGAAAGGCACATCACGGGTAATTAAATATTAGCAGTTCCGATTATGTAGTCATATTAAATAATGTGTTTATGCAAGTATGAAACTAGCCCTAATGCATGAAGTATCAGGAAGAATAAAATGTAGACATGATTAGAAATGAAATGCTCATACATTTGTATTGCTCCGAGATTTGACTAAGCTCGGTACGTGTCTATTTTTGGCGTCCACTGCAGTATCTCAATAATGGTTCTTTGCCACTGCTCTCAATCCTGTGCTGTTGAATTACTTAAGTAAGGTGTCTTAACTTTCTTTCCCATATATGTCGGCAGCAAACCTTGGATGCTTTACTTGAATCAGGCTATTCTCTCCTTAGAGAACAACAGCTGATAATGGAGTCTAAGCTGTCAAAAGAATATATGAAGAACATTGATGACTAACATTGAAGATTGTATTGCAATGAGTTGGTTTCAAAGTCCAGACGATGGGGAAGTTCAACCTTTTGTATTCCTGATTTTGGCAGGAGATGATCAATTAGGTGTCAGCATTTTAGATGTTTTGTTTTTTCTTTTCTTGTTAATTTGTTAATTTTAGATATATAATAAATTGTTGTTGATTTGTAATTCCACCTGAGCTGCTTAACTTGTTGAACTGTTTAGATTTAAATCTGTAACATTTTCCATGATGAACCCTTTATCTACATTTTATCCTAGAATTGCAATGAAAATATTCAGAAAATTCGGGACTAAAAATAATTACCGTAAGATCTTCCGTCAACAGCCTTGAGTGCAGAGTTAAATGCCATTCGTGTCGCATTACAATTGGCTTGGAATATAGGTTATTGTAAGATTATTTTGGAAATAGATTCCATTCTTGCATTTCAAAAACTTACAAAGGCTGATTGGAGTTTAAATTTCTTCAGGCTTGTTATTGTTGAGTGTCGTCATTTTTCGAGTTTGTTTTGGGACTCTGGATTGCAACATTCTTTCAGAGAAGGTAATTATTGTATGGATTTTATGGCCAATTTCGGATGCATTGGACAGGTTAGTCTTCTTCATTGGGATTCGTCTCCCCTTAGAATTCAAGACCTCTTGTGAGCTGTCATGGTAAGATTGAGCCACTTTTGTGGCGGATAATGTTTCTCCTTATTTTTGTTCTTATTGGCAGTTAATTGTTCTTTTCTAGAGGAAAAAAAAAAACAGCAATTTTAAGGGTGCTGTCGTCAAAATGGACTATTTCAAATACCAAAAAGTATTGTTTGTCAATTTTTAAATACTGTTGGTAATTTGGTATTCGCATGCAAAATGTGTTCAAAACTTTTTAAGTCTTTGTTTTGAATCTATTTTCCGAAAAAAAAAAAAAAAGCATTTGTCTCCAATTCATGAATACTTCTGCATAGCATAGTAGTGATCAAGAAAAGTAGGGAGCGTAACAAAGAAGAGGATTGGTAGGAACAAATGATATTTATAGTCGCTTGCACCTTTGCCCTCTCAATGCGCCATTTGTCGCTTCTCATAAGAAAAAAAGTTACATGAGAAGTGGAATTCTAATAACAAAATTGTAATATACTCATCTCCTCAAACGCTATTTGACTCAGAAGTGGAATCATGATGGCAAAACTGTAATAAACTTAAGTTATGAGAAGTGAAATTAAAATGGCAACATTGCAATAAACCCAACTTTAAAATTGTTCTTCAATAATCAATATACGTCCTTTTCATTTTCTCACAAGACGTTTCGGCATCTAAAATATTAGAACTTTTTAGGTTTGCTTGTTTTGGAATCTCAAAATTGAACAGTTTCAATCCATATCTTTGCAGTCGGAAGAAGCACCCCTGCACTCGATTGGCGTTTTGGTGTCTTCATAAAAGCAAGTCTCCATCAATTGACTTACAAGCCTCTCTCCTGAACTTATAATTCTCTCCTGAACTTATAATTCAAATGATATTGTCAATATATCAATAAGTGAGAGATCAAAAATTTAAATTCTTAACCTCTTAATTGTTTCTGTCTCCCTAATCAATTGATTTGGCTTTAAGAAAGCTCAAACAAAAAAAAGTTATTGAGTTTATCTTTTTTTTATTTGATTAAATTTTTATCTCATATATATATATATATATATATATATATATATAGATGCAAGAGAATGAGATGAAACAATTGATAGTAAACAAAAGGATATAAGTGACGACCCTTGTCTAGCTGGAGTGATGGAGTTTCAAAGCCATATATTTGGTGTAGAATTTCAAACAAAAGAAAAAGCAAATGCATTTCATATGCAATATGCTAGAATGTTGGATTTAGAATCTCAATAACCTTTAGTCGTCGTTTTAAGAAATCTCTTGGCTTCACTGATCTTAAACTTGTATGCAGTCGGTATGGGAATAGGTGAGAATATTGTAATGTCATCAATCCTCAGCTTAGAGTTAAAATTGATTGCAAGACATTTTTACATATCAAAAGAAATATGGATGGAACATGGTATATTAAAAATTTTGTCGAGGAACATAATCATGAACTATTACCTGGTGAAGCATATAATTTTCTTGTGATGGAAGAATTTCTACGGAAGATGAAAACAATATTCACACTTTTAATATGGTTAGCTACGACTAGATTAGCTTTTTGCAACAGTGATCAAGCAATATGGTGGATTTGGAAATGTTGTTTGCATAGAAAAAGAGGTAAGAAATTACCTTGACAAATAAAAATGTTTGGCTTCCAAATGCAAGAAGAGAATCCAAACTTCTATGCAATAGCTTTAGATAAGGAGATATAGTCGAGAAATATTTTTTTGTGCTGATGCTAAAGGGACTCTTGACCGTTTATCATTTTCGGCCGAAACCAACTATAAAATTTTGTTAATTGGTATAATCCCTGACCAGATACACAAAGGATTAATAGTACGCAGACATAGTAGATACGGCCAAGGATGTGACCTTGACAAATATTTTGACAAATCTAAATTAAGAGTTAATTTGATGAGAGGAACCTTGATCATATATATAAAAAAATAAAAAAATAAAAAAAAATAAAACATAAAAAAAATTTTAATTTAACTCACGTTGATTAATAAAAATAATAAGTACTAATCACAATATGTTGTTATCGTTTCCTTAATTGTGTCTATTTCTTCATGTCCAAGTAATCGAGCTTATTATTCACAAAAGAAGCAATTCACTTCACTGTACTAGACTTCCTCATTGGTGAGATTTGGAGAAGAATCGATATAAGCGATATTCCTTGGTCTAAAGATGTTCATAAATACCATCGTTCACAAAAGAGAATGGTCAAAAATTCAAATAGCGTGTAATATATTGAAGATTTTTCTTTTAAAAGTTGAAGATAATTAACGCAAATGTAGAAATACCGGCATAAAATTGAAACGGTTCATGGGACATGACACAAGAAGAAGAAGAAGAAGAAGAAGAAGAAGAAGAAAACAAGATGGGGTCTTCTTGGCGGATCCGTATATATTGCAATGATCCTCCTCGCTCTCCATCATACCAAGAGGCTGTTAGGGAAAGATCTTGAACTCAAGACCAGAGCCACATAGCTTTTCCTCCATGACATGGCATAACTGTTTGACCATGGAAGGCGAGAAATAGTTCATCCAGTCACCCACCTCACCATTCCTGAAGAGGTGCTTATTGTCAAAGTTCATTATAGACTTGCCAGATTTGTTTACCTCTAAATCCTTGAGCTTCTCAAAACTGCAAAGCTTTGCAATCTCTTCTATGACTCCTCCTCTCTCCTCCTCTACTGAGAATGGGCAGCCTAGAAACTTGGCCAGATTCTTCAGATGAAATGTGACATCTTCTTTCAAGTCCTCATACTTCAGGAATAGCACCTTGTCTGGTCTGTCCAAGCTTTCTTTCCAATACCCCAACATATGGTCCCAGAAAGGACCAAAACCAACGACACCTTTGCAGTACATATTGAAGGCATCCTCAAATTCAAGTGGGGGTTGAGATTTTGGTCTCAATTTGTTAATATAATGCCAAGATGAGATGAAAGTGTCCAAAGGGTTTCGACAAATGTAAACAATTCTGCAATTAGACTTCTTTATGGATTCTTGCAACGAAGCAAACGGAACGTGTGTGGCAAACATTCTAGGCTCATCATGAAGCCTTGAGAGGTCAGCAGACACCAGCTGGTTGTTTGCATAAACCTTGTACTCAAAGAAGGGCACGAGATCATGGGGATTCGATGAAAGCAATGGGTGATTATCATTACTATTATTGCTTGAGATTGGGAACCGATTGCGGTTGACTACTGCAAAAGCCAAGGCTTTGAGCCATGTGGTGCCGGATTTGGGGACAGTGGCTAGAAGAACATCAGTATCTCTTGCTCGGAAGTCTCTCTGGAAATTGATGATGGCTTGGATCTCCTTTGGCTGGCACCAAAACCCTTGAAAATGGTAGATGTATGGGGTTCGCCAACCTTTCTCTCTAGGCAGAGAAAGTAGCAACTCTTTACACTCACGGCTTAAAAAATTATCTTCTTCTCTATTCTCACTTGTCGCTTGATGATCTTCATTATCCTTTGTGACATTATGCTTCACATACAAGGTTGCATTGGTATTGGCAGAGATTGGCATATTGTGAATTTTTTTTTTTTTCTCACTTGGTGTACTGCAATGGTGTGCACGTCCATCATAGCCTGAGACCACCACTTATTTATACTAGTACCAGGCATTCAATTGCCAGCCCCAAGTTTGCTTTTTTTTTTTTTTTCCATTTATGGGTATAGGTTTTTTCTCGTGAAAGATAAGGTACCACAGCTATGTCGATGGAAATGTCGACAACGTTAAGCACGTGCTTAAAAATCCACGTTAAGCGCGTACTTGATAAAGTTGGGTTGATGGGCCATGTGAGCGTGTCATTCACGTGGTCATTTTTTTTCCATTTACTGTACAACCGACAAATACCAAAGGAATAAAATAGTCCTTAAACTTTTGATTATGCCTTTAAGTCATATATAATAAAATAAATAATATAATCTTAATATAAAATACTTAAATATATATTAAAAAGGGTGTCTAGTGCATGAGTTTTAATGTGATCTACTAATCTTTTCTTTGTACTCGCGTCACGTCATGTGATGGTTTAACTCTTTTATATTTTTAATCTAATAAAGTAAGTTCATTACTAATGGGGCCTTGTACAACTCGTTCGATCTAGTTACATTGTGTCGCATACTAATTAAATTTATTGCACAATAAAAAAATATATTAAGAATATAAAAATTTTATATTAATAAAATATAAAAAATTAACATAACTTATAATATTTATTAGCTTTCCCATTTACTAGCTTAGACGACACTACAACAAATTGAGGAATTGGTTAGTATTTCTTTTACGACTAATCCCAATTAGAAGCTAATGTTGTGATTGAATAGTAGGAATTTGGTTAGAAAGAAAATAATTAGAAAAGAAATTTATGAGAAAGAAAAGTGAATGAATCTATTTTTTAGATAGATGAAAAAATATGAGAAAGAAAATGAATAAAAAGTAAAATGATATATGTAGAATGTAAAATAATCAACTTACCTCTCTTATAAGTGATACTTTTTAAAAACCAAAAGTATGTTGCAAATTTACTGTTTCTAATTTTAACGCCGCTGATAGCAATGATGGAGTTGTGGGAGGAAGATGAAGAACGGCTAGGGTTGTTCATGAAAAAAGCAGCTCCATACCATAGTCTTTGTTTTACGGAAATGACCGAGAGAGAGCATTGGATGGGTTGGGGTATTTACGTATTTTTGCTTTCCTTTTTCTTTTATTTGAAATTTTTTTTCTCAAAAAATTTGGTAAGAGGACATTGATATAGTTAGAATCTACAATTTTATGTGATTTTTATCAAACAGTAAAAAATGTATTATTTTGTGTACTTTCTTTTCTTTTTCTTTTTTTCTGGTTTGTCAAATAGAGTGTAAATGTAAGATTTTAACCACTGCTTCACATTCGGTGACTAATATACTAAGTTTTGAAAACCCAACTCTTCGTTAAATAAATAATTTAAAAAAAAAACAAAAGTTCAAAGTTTAACACTTTCATTTTTTTGATTGCGTCGTATCTTCAAAATAATTAAATAATGTGTTGAAACCTCACATGCACTTAAAAGCTCAAGCTTCTTGACAGGGAAACTTATATGCCTATAAATTAGGCTATTTAATATGATTTAAAATCTTATATTCACGTTAAAATTTAAGTTGGCGTGCGGAAAACTTTATAAATATTATAAATTATATTAAGTTTTTATATGACTAAAATTTTAAATTAGTATTTAACGTTTGAATTAAAATTTAATTATGAATACAATATTTTTTTTGAGTAAAATTGGTTACAACGTTTTGACTAAAGTCTAATTAAGGATGCAATATTTTTTTATAACAAAATCGGTCCCCAAAGTTTTTACTGTAGAATAAGTTAGTACTTTTCCATTATTTGACTATCAAATTTATTAAGAAATATATTATCTGTTAGATCACTTCCTTATAAAATACAATATTATTAAAAATATGATACAAAGAAATGATCTAATAGATTATATATTTCTTGATAAATTAGAAAGTCAGATAATAAAAAAGAACTAAATTATTTCATAGTAAAATAGTTTGTGATTGATTTTGTTAAAAAACGTTATATCTTTAATTAAACTTTAACAAAAATATTAAGGAATAATTTTATTTAAAAAAATTATTATATATATAATTAAATTATAATATAAATATTAAATACTAATTTAAAATTTTACACTTTTCATATTTTATTGGTACATGATTTTAATATCCTTAAAAGAGTCGGCGGAGAGTAGGATGTGGTGTGTCATGCTTGTATTGGAATACTAACTAAGATAAAGAGTCCTAGCTGGTGGGCTATTGCGTGTAAAGTTTTGGATGGCGCTTTCAATGCATACATGTAGTGTTAATAACGATGAGTGTTGTGCGGCACCGGAAAGTACAAGTTATTTATCACTAAAAGGTCGTTCTTGAAAAAAGTGATAAATCAAAGTATTTTTTTATTAATAATTTTAATTTGAGTTAAATATATTTAATCTTCTTATAGTTTAATTGTTTTATTTTTTTTATTTTTTTTGTAATTTAAATGTAAGTAATAAATTTTTTTATACTTCTTAATTTTGACAATTAACTCCATTGACAGTGATTTATTAAATTAAATAACAGAAATTAATTAAAATTATATTATTTTGTAATTATTTTTTTCTCTACAAAAAAATATGTTACTTATTTCTTAAATTGATTTCGAAATATGTTTTAAGTGCATCTCACGTTATTTACTTCACAGTTTTTATTATTTTCAGTGTATTGTACATATCGATATAAAAGTATTTGAGATAATATTTATAATTAATTTTTACGTGAAATATAATAAAGTTCCTATAATTATGAAATAACATAATTGTAGTCAATTTTTATTAATCGATTTAATAAATTACTGTCACGAGGTTAATTGACAAAATTGAAAAGTATAAAGATATTTATTATTTAAATTGAAATTACAAGAAAGTAAAACACAAAACAACTCAATCGCGAGAAGGTTAAATGCATTTAACCCTTTTAATTTAAGTCTTTGCAACTATGCTCATTGGCTAATGTCTTAGGTTGTCCTTTTTAGCAAAATGTGAATAGTGCAATATAAATTTAGAACTCGGTAATTGTCGTAATTTTTAACAGTAGGGTTTTGTTCAGTCTTATTAGTATTTCAGTGATAAGTTTGTCTCTTTAAAATAGTTAAATAAGGTTCCAAAATAAAGATTACTTCAAATTTAATACACAAATTCGATGATGGATATAATTATGATGATTTCTTTTTTTTGCTATTAAAAAAAAGTGGAAGTTATTTTGATGTACAACGATGTAAATGTCGGTAAATTTTTAATGTGTTATGTCGTTTTCTCTTTATTGTTAAGAAACATGTTTCAAATGTTTAGTTTCTCAATCACACAAGTGGTACCTAATTCAGATATTTTTGTCGACCATTCTCAATTAAGGTAAACAACCTTTGCACGAGAATTATAATAATTACAACTAAATTTATTCTGATAGCCACCTCAACCCCGTAAAAGAATTTGGGGAGAAAGGGGACGCTTCGAGTTTCCTATGATATTCTCCGTCTTTCATTAAAGAAAAAAAAAAAAAAAACTGACAAGTCCAAAACTTTCTATATGATTTGAGAATAGACGTTGGAAGTTAATGATCAGAATGCAAATGGAATCCTGTGGATATCATTTTCAAGGAGAAAAGCACGTAACAATCTCCCTAGCTAAAAAAAAAAAATGGTTGCTTCGGACAGGACATAACATTGGTCATCATAAGACCGCTAATTTTTCTTTCTTTCTTTTTTTTTATTTTTTATCTAAAGTTGGATTTATCTTATGATGACCAATGCCTTACTCGGAAGAGCTGACGAGGTTTCAAACTTCTGCTACATCCATACGCCCTACTTGTGAAGAATTCATGAACTAAGGCCTTATCATTGATACGCCTTAATCTCAATTCCTTTTTTTTTTTTTTGGTTTTTTTTGAACACTGGAATCATTGCATTATGATGTTGTACACAGATCCACCATAAATGCATTAAAAAGACCTGTACAAAATATTGTTACAATATAGCCAAATTTGCCTATTATAAGTCTAATAAAACAAACTATTCATTAATTAGCTCTAGGATCGTTTAGACAAAAACTTATAAAGAGGATAGACATTATTCAATTGGATTTTTATAATTTCAATATATTATTCAATTATTTATAAGGTTATTTATGTAATTTCATTTAACACTTTTCTTTCTTATTATTTTTTCATACAATGAAAATACAAAATTTTACTTTTGATCATTTTCTTACAATTTCCTTTTCAAATCATTTCTTTCTCATCACTTTCTTTCTTACCAAAATTTCATAATCTAAACACACTATTAAGGATTAGACATGAGAGAGAGAGAGAGCTATTAAGGGTTAGACACGAGCGAGAGAGAGAGAGAGAGACTCAATCGATTGGATGTGAGTTGAGAAGTTTCCTTAATCTCAATTTCAGAGAAGAAAAAAAAATTACCTGGCTATTAACAATTAAAGATTATAACAGTAACATAATTTGTCAAAAGGGATAAAAAAAAGAACAAAAGAAGGCTTTAGGAGCACGTGCTTTTCTTGATAGAGCACACATATATGGACGGTCCCAATAACATAAAAGAAGGCTTTAGCATGAAATAAAACGGTCCCAATAACATAAAAGAAGGCTTTAGCATGAAATAAAACGGTCCCAATAACAAAAAAAGCACACATTTATGGACGGCACAAAAGGATATCAAAAACCATCCCTCCGCGTCCATACCATACCATAGCATAGCTCACAAACTCATGGTTTAAAACTGGCTTGGCTCATGAAGGCCATTCTCCTTAGTCCTTCGTCCATGTGTTGATTTATACGTGGGAAAAAAGTTGCTTGGACGCAGTCAAGAAGAGAGAAAAAGAGGATGAGATGAGTGAGAAATATGAGTACGTCTTCACTTGATGTGCTTTTACTTAGCTATGTGAACATGATGTGTTGTTTTTTTTTTTTTCAGGTGTTTGTTATGCTTACGCATATTTTTTGTGCGAGTAAAATTTATAAATAATTTTGTATATACTATATAAATCTATTTTATTATTATTTTTATTTCAAATATACTCATTTATTATATAATGTAAAATTATAAGAAAATAATATTTATATTATTTATTATATGATGCAAGATTGCGAGTTAATTAAATTAGACAAAAGTGAGTTAATTAGACAATGAAATGACTATAGAGTTTACTCCTTAAAGCAGGAAACGTTTTATTTTATTGTATGTCAAATTTTTAGAAGGATTGACGGTAAACTTGAAACATTTATTGATCAAATATCCTCTGGTATTTACACATTAATTGAATGAATTCACTCAAATAAAATGTATGTTTTATTCAGTTTATTAGGCGCAAGTTGAGCTACTCATCCATATTGTCTCAGCCTAGAGCACAATCTGCGCTCCAGCCAAACACCTTCACAGCTCCAAATACCCGGAGTCGTAGTTCCTCCTGTGATGCTCCAACCACCCCATAAATTGTCAATTCCTAATCGAGACATGAAAAGTTTATGGAACATGCCTTGTCTCCAAATTGGATTGAAAATAGGGTTAGAAGAGTTGAAAACTGCTAATTCATGTATAGTTATCGAACCGACCCAACCAGCAACCAATGTTAATACTTACATGCATTCACTTATATCTTAAATTTAATATATCTATATATCTATATATATATTATATATTATATATTATATATAAGAATATAAAGCTGAAGCCGAGAGAAAATTTTAGATTTTCTCTCTCTGCCATGTGTCAGTTTTTCATAAATTTGTAACTTAAAAATATTAATTTTCAAATTTTCATTATAATCAGGATTAGTATTTTATAAATTTAAGTAGAATCAAATAAGGATCCTATTGATTTTGTATAATACTACTTTGACTCTAATTAAATCCTTATAATTATAAATTTTTTGTAAATTAAGAATATTATAATATTTTATAATTTTTAAATTTCTGTTACAATCACGATTATAATTTAATAAATTAATTAATATAAATTTAATTGTAATCAAATGAGGATTTTATTGATTTTGTATAGTACTATTTTGACTCTAATTAAATTTTTATAATTATAAAAATTTATTTATAATAAAGTAAAATTAAAAAAGAATAAAAAATTATTATAAAATTATTATTCTAGAATAAAAATTATTTAATATAAGAAAATTAAAAAAGAAAAATCGATTTGTAATCTTTCTTAGAATTTGAATAATTCAATATGTAAGATTTCTTAGAATTTAAATAAAATTATAATTTTAATATGCATATAGTTATTTTTTTCACAATATAAAATCACATGTATGTTTGGTCAAAATCCATATTTCTCCATATTCTTTTACTTCTCAATAATCTTTTGTCTTTTCTCAGCTATATTTCCAAATCATAGGTAATAATTTCTCATCTAAATTATTATTATTTTTAGGTAATCATATGTGTATTCTTTTGTTCTTAATTAGTTTTTCATCCGAATTATTTTGGTAATAATTTCTACATGTAGGCCAAAGGGGGTTAATATTCAGTTTCATATTATTTTTGGCCCAAGTTTTTTTTTTTATTGTCATTAAAGTCTTTTTTATTCCTTTTTTCTTATCATTGTATATTCTATTAATGGTACATATATGAACAAAATAACATCCTTTATAAACATAGCGAGAGGAATTTGCAATTAAGTATTAAATACTTGCCACAAAAAAAATATTATTACAAAAAATTGTATTGTCATAGGATCTGTATCGATAATATCTATAGTATCTGTATAAATATATCTATAGCATCTATATAGATATTAGAATGACCTCATATTAAACACAATAGCATCCGTTTAGATTGTAAGTGCTTTGTGTTGTTTTTTTAGTAACTTTTAGTTAAATGATTTCAAAAAATTTTTATGCACAAAAAATAATAGTGTACATGTATTTCTACAAAATATATAATTAACTAATTAAAAAATGCTTATCCATCTCGCGTATCGCCCGGGTTATTTAATAGTGACAATATAAATGCGGAGTCGCCTCCCCATTGCGGATTGGTATCTATCCGGTATAAAATGGATTTGCTTCTCTTTATTCTTACAAATAGAATTGTTACACGATTATTAATTATTACTAAAAGAATCGAAATAATATTAGTTTGTTTTACGAGATAAAGAAAAAACAAAGAATAGCATTGAAATGAATTGTTATTGACCAATCAAAATTGACTCATAAGATCTGTAATTGCCTCAAAAGGTAATAAGATAAGTTTTATTCATGTTCTAATATATAAACTGAAAACCGAAATTAATGGGCAATATAAAATTTTTTTCTAACGACTTTTCTGTTGTCACCATGCACAAATTGCAAACCATTGTCTAGGCACCTATCATTTCTCCAAACCCACAAGGGGATAACATGTAGCTAAGAGCCTAGACGTCCATCTTACATGTCTTAAATTCAAATCATTTGCGATTAGTCTAGGAGTTATAAAATATTTTTTTTGAGATTTGTTTCGGGATGTAATAAACGCTTCAATTTTTTTTTTAGGTTTATTTCTTTCCAACAATTGAGCATTGTTTCTTTGTCAATTAAGTTAATTCCACGGAATTAAAGTATGAAAAAAGGTGATAAAATTAACAATCAGCAATTAATTTTACCTTTTATTTTCCCATTTCAGTTACAAAGGATCATATGTTTGTCTATAGAGCTCTGTCAAGAGTATAGTTGGGGTTGAAACTTCATATTGGAGTTTCGTCCAAACTTGACAAGAATGCAGGAAGTTTTTTTTTTTTGTACTTTTTTTTTTATTTATCATAAACACATCTTATTTTAGTGCCTGAAGCTCTGGTTACCGACTTGACAACTAACAACTAATCACCATTCACCAGCAAACAGTTACATCATTAATTAGGTGGAGCACGTGCATGATACAGCATGAAAAGACTTGACGGTCCCAATAACACAAACACTATAAAGAGTACACGGAGGAGTCATGGACAGCAAGGCAGGCACAGATTTCAATTTTCAAGCACCTTCCGTTTATCCATATAGCTTCTCATGAAGGTGGCCGTGGATCCTGAAGGGCGGCACCCTTGCTTGGTCCACGCACATGTACACATTATCAATTCTTTTTTTTTTCTTTTTTTTCAATTAAAAAAAAAACTTATCGCTTTTAGATCTTTATATCAAAATTAAAAATTTCTGTTTATTTGAGTTTCGTTCAATTACTCTTAATAAATAATTAGATTATTTTAGTACTATTGAATCTAACGGGTCTTTTCCACATCTAATTATGGTGTTAACGAGTTTAAAATTTATTATTGTGTCTCAGCATAATTCTTAATATTTGAAAGCAGAGAACGTAGAAATTTAAATTTAAATTAATATAAAAATATATATATTTTGATACCACTTCAAATAATCTATCAATTTTTATGGATATTAGACAATCGGTCGACATAAAAATTTATTGTGTGCTGAAAGTTTGGTATACCGGCCCCACTCAAAACATCGTTTGTGGTAGTTGCCCCCAAGCCCCTTTTTAATTCTCTTGCCCCTTTCATTAAACTCATGAAAATTGTGCATAAGTTGTGAAAAGATATATGATACTTTAGTTTGTCATGCCAAGTTTTGTTAGTTGATTATATTATTTAATCTTAAATTAAACAAAAATTAACAGAGAATGTAGAAGTTCTTCTGCCTTTTTCACCATACACTTAGAGTTGCAAACCATTCTCAACATAAAAATTAGAGGAGTCGACACGCCCCTCCTCTTGCTTTGGATATAACACGACATCGCTTTGTTTTTAATTTGACTTCTCATTTACTTTGCATTTGAGCTACTTCTGCAGAGTAGCGTAGCGCTACTTTCACGTTTTGTTTGGAATGCAGGAAGTTGGATTCAAGAGGGAAGCCGATTTGGTAACCGAGAGAAATTGAGAATCAGCTCCGAATCTAGTCAACTAATTCTGCAATTGTATCCCACGTCAAAAATGAAACATTGAAGGAGACAAAACTTTAAAAAAAAAGACAAAAAAAAAAATTGT
This sequence comes from Carallia pectinifolia, assembly GCA_037832335.1. Taxonomy (NCBI): domain Eukaryota; kingdom Viridiplantae; phylum Streptophyta; class Magnoliopsida; order Malpighiales; family Rhizophoraceae; genus Carallia; species Carallia pectinifolia. Next base: position 36,270,688 of record CM075453.1, read on the forward strand.
TTTAAGTAAATAAAGCGGACTGATAGACTACTACTCTGGTCGACATAAATATGTCGACATTTGTGACCCATCAGACTTGAACCAAATCAAGTTGTCCGATAGATTGGTCGTAGTCAGAGGGGGCTTTATAAGTTTTGGGCCCCTAGTTTGTACGATGAAGTCAAATTCTTACCGATTACCACCCTTAGTTTGGTTGAATTGGTAAGGTGCACAGACTTCGAGATGAGAGATCTTAAATTTAAACATAGTCAATCACAATGTTGCTTGGGTCAAAATTTTTAAGTGCGGTTACATTTAAATTTTTTTCGGTGCGAGTTTTTCTGTAACCATCCGAACCGTTTGCATCACTAAACATAAAGACTCGATACTTCTTGACAGGACCATCAAAGCGCCATCCTTACTCTGTCATTTCTTTGACAAAACAAGAATAAATTCTTACCGGTTTTGTGTTACCATATAAAAACGTTGAGACTCAGGTAAGCAGATGGACGACTCACCAACCACAAACACAAAAGAATTAAACTTGAAACTTAAAAATTGACTGCTATCAACTATTGTTTTCCCATTCACTTCTCAAATTATTGTTTCAGTGCCAAGCATCAGGAGATATGTAATGCAGCAAAGCAGGATATTTATTCATGCGCTTGCCCCATATGAAGACATCATGCAACGCATGAGAAAAGCAAAACAGTTTATTCGATTGATTTCTTTTTAGGGTGTGTGATTATGGAGTTTGATTCCACTCGCATTATAATTTACCGGTCCATACCAAGGTTTTCAGAACCGAACCGGTCATTGAACCGAAAAGCTGAGAGGTTCAAGGTTCAACCGGTTCGACCGGTAAAACCGCGGTTAAAACGGTAAAACCGGTATTTAATATTAAATATATAAAAATTAAATTTTTATATAACTTATATAATTATATAAAATATTATATTATATAAGAATGATAATAAATATTTAAAATAAAGTGGATTTTAAGAATTATATTAATATTTACATACATTAAAGATATTACAATTAATATATTTAACAAAATATAATTTATAAAAATTAATTGAAAAAATAATATTTATAAATAGTGATTAAATATTAATTTTTTAATTTTGAAGATTAAATTGAAAATTTTAATCAATTGAAGACTAAATTAAAATTTTTAATTAAAATTAGAGTCTTAATTATAATTTAGATAAAATTTTGGGTCAAATTATAATTTAAAATTTTTTAATTTAAACTGAACCGGTTCAACCGGTCCGGTTTTTTGCCGGTTTTCTCGATTTTTGACTGATTTTTCCGGTTTTTGACCGGTTTTTTCCGATCCGGTCCAAATTCCATTTTTAGGCTAAAACCGGACCGGACAAGGGACCGGTTCCCAATTTTTCCGGTTGAACCGGCCGGTCCGGTCCGGTTCTTTCATCATTGGTCCATACACGACATACCAAACTAAAAAATTCTAGATTGCGCCACGGAAGAGATCAAACTCACAGAAAGAAGAATTCCTGGAGAATTCGAAGAATGTGATGAAGGTAGCAAGCTACTCTCTTCCCTTCTGGGAGAAAACGGGTGGCGGATGAAAAATCCCCACATTTTCCAAGGCTTTTGGTGTTCTTCACAGCAACTTCTTGCTGGAGCTTCATTCCAAAAGCACTTTCCAGCACATAACACAGGTGTGATTCTAGTCAGCATGCCTAAATCAAGTACTAATTTGTTGAAGGCCTATTTACTATTGTCAATCATTTGGGGTTAACAGCATCACCAAGCCCCCTGGTCTTCTCAAACCCTCGTGATCTTGTACCTTTCCTTGAAGATAGGCTTGATGGAAACAACCGAATCCCCAACCTGTCTATATGCTTCCATTCCCCCATGATATCAGTGATTTATTTTCCACATTCAAACTGTCAAATATTTCACCTGTGTAGAAATACCTTTGACACCTTTGCCTCCTTCTGGCACATGCTGTCTGAACTAAGACATGCCAGTCTCAGGCCACTTCCCTTGGACGACAGTTTCAATATGTTCTGGACTGGAGTTTTTCCATTTAGCCCCTTTTCAATCATACACTAGGTTACCAGAAGGAGAGCTTAAAGGGAGCAGATGACGTATTGTTTCTGTGATTCCAAGCCTTGAAATAAGACATTTATTCTCATAAAATAAAGCAGTCTGAGTTATTGGGTTGTCCTTTCTCTGTGAAAGAAGAGATAAATGGAGTCATGGCTTCAGCGAGTTGAGGAATATGGAGGCAAACAGAACTGGCAAGTGCACTTCAGGTGTTGATACTAGGATGTCCTTGAGGAAACGTGAGAAGGGGAATCAGGTGAATGCTCTTTCTCCTGTAATGGAGTAACGATTCAACAGGATCATGGAAGATAATTTGGCTGGTTCCGGTTTGATTAAGACTAGTTTGCAGCAGAGACGTTTGCACTTCTCATCCACTGCAACTTGGAGCAACCTGATTGTTTGTCTTTAGGTGTTTCAAGGCTTGGTTCTTGATCTTGATTGGTCTGGAAATTGTGTTGAGATGGATGAGAAATACAAAATAGCCTCTGATCAAAAGTAGCCTGCAATGTGCATAGACCAATAATAAAGCATTGTTTGATTTTCATTGCGTAATAGAAGCCTAACTCAACCAAAGGCTTGATAATTTCTAGTTACTGATCAAACAAAGTGATTTCTTACCAAATATGTTCTATCTGAAGCTCAGTAAATAAGGTAAACAAAATGAACAAAAGGTGCAACTTGATTAGACACATATATGCACAAACAAAAATTGCTATGATCTTGTAAAATAAATATTTACCTTATAAAGAACTATAAAATCAAACTGTCAGATTTCTTCACTCCAGTCCATGGAAGCTGCGGAGTCTGGCCCTTCAGTTGTCAATAGAGTTTTCCATCGCTCTGTGAAGGGAAGAAGCTGACCTAAATGTAAGCTTTTTGCTACCCAGCTGGCTGACTGCAACAACGAGATCAAATTAAAAAATCACAAGTGAAAATCGAGAGGCAAACATAACTTTTTGGCTAGCTTTAGGTGCAAGGGAAATAGGTTGGGAATGCAGGACTCAAATAATTCCCAAGTCCACGCTGGCAATAGGACTTTTTTTTCAAGCACAAAGAAAGAGGATGCAGGACAGAGAAAATAGAAGCACCAACCACCATTGGTATTTTCCTCTCTGAGGCACAATGCTTTAAATGACGTAATGCCCGACTCTCGTCCTCCACAACAACAGCTCCCACAGAAGTCTTTTTTCTATCTAAACTCTGAAGTAACATTTGCAGGGTTCTGAACACCTGCCCACCTCCATGCTGAGGATTCACACCATAAATTAGAAGCCAAGCTAAAAAAATAACAATAAAGAGTTAATACAAATATATACTAAGTCAATCAAGCTATGTACATTGACAATGTGACAATCCACTTCGCTGCATATTGTTCGTGCTTAAGTTATGTCTTAGTGTAGCAGAAAATTTTAAGTTTTCCGAGTTAAATTTTCCCAGAACCAAGTTCAAGAATATTTTGTTGGCTATATGTTTGATTCTAATGCCCAACATCTAATTACAAAACGCCGTGGACCATTTAAATGAGAACCAATTCAAAATATAAGGATACATTATATTAGGCATGGAACTGCAACAAATCTTAGGGACTTTGATATCTTTAATGCCTTGCCATGAGCAGGAGTTTTAGTCTGTTTCCTGTGATGACTAAGAATCCAGAGATCAGTGTCTATTTACTCTATTCATTTGTTGACTACAAACCAGGAATCTTAGCACATTTTAGCCCGGTTTCTTTTAACTTAGGTTCATATTATAAGATCTCTCCATTGAATGAGTTCTTATTGTTTGGTGACCATTGGAGAATAATGTTCTATACTTTAGAATTAGGTGGCATTCACTAATTGAAAAGATAGAAAATTATTCTCAAGGTCCTTTTTCCTCTTCTCTCTATGTTTCTTCCCTTTCCTTGAAGTTTTGACGCTATATTTTTCAATCTATCTTTTTCTTCTTGGTTTTTTCTTTTTCTTAATGGCATAAATTAATAGACATTAAAAGAAATGACATAATTCCCCAATTAATAGGATTATTATTACTTATCTTACTTAATATTTTCCATATTGGTAGGAATAATTTATGGATATGTTCCCTATTTCCGTAGTAGTAATTTTAGGGATTGATTATGCTTCCATATGAGGCTTTGCACTCAACTCAGGCTCAAAAGCATATAAATATGTATCACCCTATGGCCTTTTATTCAAGCAATCAAATACAATTAAGAACTCTTTAGCTTGGTGGAGGCTGATCCCCTCAAAGAGATTGATATTTTTATTTTTTGCAATTTTTTTCTTTTAACCTTCAATTCTCATCAAGAAAATATGAAAAATAAGAGAGGTTCTCACATCAAACTCAATTCATAGTAGTTCAAAATGGCTAAAACATGCAGCCCCCACTAAATTTGGGATCAAGACTTTGTTTATTATAGAAAAAAGAAAAGAGGATAGGGAAGGAACTAAGAGGAATTTAGGAAGACTAGGGAAGTAGAGGCAGAGAAGGTAGAGAGAGACTTGAGAAACAGAGGGGTAAAGAAAAAGAAGCAGAGATGGGAGTGCAGCGAAGGAGGCAAAAATATGGCATCGATACATTGGGCTGGATACTGCACTACAAAAGAATTGTACCCAATATAAGAAGAAAATAGGAAATAAATAGCAGTCCTAATTACCTAAAAAGATTTAACATAACCTAATAGAAATGAGATAATAAAAGATTATAAAGACGACCCTATTAAATATATATATAAACTAAATAAATCCAAATTACTAAAAATATTTTATTTACTCTCCCATAATTATCACTTGATTACTGATTTCTTCTTCTGCCACATCAATAACATTCTGAGATAAGCTTCAATGAGATAAGCTTCAATGACAGTACATGTGAAATCAAACTGTCTTAATGACATGACATTGCAATACTAGTGGTAGTCAATGTTAGAGACTATTGCTTGGAGAAGAGCAATGAGAACAACAATACTAATAGCCGAACTAGGTGATGATTGTGGTAGAAATAGTGGAGGCTTTCATTGGCAATTTCATACCCCTACTTGCCATATTTCTATGGCTTCTTTGTAGTATACTGCAATAGAATTTAATGATTCGTTTTGCGATACACTTCATGAATGTGACCAGGATTATAGGATTTCAGAAGGTTACTACACGAGTAATTCAGTATAAATTTCATTGTAAATAGAATTATCAAGAAACCATTCAACCCAAAAACTTAAGCTGTTGAGTGAGGTCCAAGAATAATTGTATATTAAACTCCACCACGCCCTCTCACGCAAAAGCCCAGCTCTCTCGGGTAGAAAGTGTGAACAAGCTCGGCTTTCTTGGGCCTAAAGTACGAACAAACTAGAAATTCAGAATTAAATCCGAGGGCAACAAGATTCTAACTAATGATCTCCTAGTAATGAAGGCTCAGATACCATGTCAAGAAACAATTCAACCAAAAGCTCAAGTTGTCTGGTGAGGCCAAAGAATGGACAATGTATTAAACTCCAAGAGAAAATCTTTATTAATTGTCAAACAATATTTGAATAGAGATATAAAATTTGAAGAAACCATGTCTTCGTCCTGCATACTAAAGCATTAACATCTTACATGTATCTTAGGCTACTTTCTTGCAATATACCTCAGTCAAAATGGCGAGATGAATTTCAGGGGAAAAAAAAATTGTTTGCATTGTCGGTAATAATCATGTCCAACAAAAGATCCTATTGTCTCCAATTATGCTCTCACAGGGTTCATTAGAGACTGGCTTCAAATTACTGTAATTGAATGTCAATATTCAACAAGAAGGATCAACAGACTAGCTTCTTAATCCTAAAGTAGCTGGATAAACTAATGCAGATGGGGAGACTATTATTATTGTTTTAGGATCACAAAGAAAGTCAAGAAGAATTCTCTGATCTGCAAAATGAATTATAGTGGCTTAGCATAGAGAAAATCTTTTACCTTGATTATGACTGTCAATTTTGTGCAGAAATTGTGCCGCCCATGAAGCATTAATCCTACTCCCTCAAAAATGCCTTCCTGGTCACCTTGATGAAGTAACTTTCGAAGTTTTGTGCAATTGAAATTAGCCTGATTTGACAAAATCATGTATCTGAAAAACACAAATCAAAATTAAAATTAAGTCATAGACCCTATACTGCATACAGTCCAAGAAGCAGGATGAAAGAACTCATTCACAAACAAATTCACAAAGGAGGTTTGTGAAGTTGGAGAGTAGCAATTCAGGATTGTAGAATTCTGTGACATGGAGACATTTGTATGTTTCAAATGGGAAAGAAGAAGGGGAGAAAATATAACATACAGCCGTGCATACAAACCTATCCTAAATAAAAGCAGTAGAGCATAACAGATAACCTGCCCTTTGTTGTCTTTTTATTGATGGATTTGCATCGAGACAACATGTTGGTGGCATTTGATCAAAGTTATTCAAAATGCAATTACATATTATTTATGATAGCATTACAGTAGCAAAACACGCATTGAAGTCTTCAGCAATTCATGTGTTAATGTACGCTAACCAAGCAACAGACTTACTTTCCATGAGGAAGAGCAGAACCTGCTGCTACTGAACCAGTGAGCCAGTCTACATTTAAAATGAGGGCATTCACTGCACAGCCGTATAAAAACTTGGTAGTTTGCAGCTGGGAAAGACAAGTCACCAAAAGAAAAGATTTCAACAATTACAAATGTCTGCTAAGGTTGTAATCACACAGGCCAAGAAAAAAGTAAAGCTGACATGTTCAAAGAACACAGTACTGCAACACATGTACAGATCTAATGCAGTGGAATATTTCAGTGAAATCCTAACATCATCCAACCTTTGAAACTAAAAACCGTAAATAAGCAAATTAATGCTTTGGGAGGAGTTTTCAATTGAGAATGACGTACTTCTGGAAAGGACCGCCATATCAGCTAGATTATCCAGGGAATATGAAAATATAATGTGAAAAAGTATATTTAACAAGTTCGAAAGAAAGAAAGAAGCATCTGCACTCTCCAGGGAGCTCAAGAGTTGCCATGCTTCACTACGGTTAGATTCACACAGGATAGCTCACAAATCTGTGGGGGGACATGTTGCTTAATCCCTTGGGCACATTTAGCACACTGGAGCAACCAATTTCACTGTGTGCACAACAATTGTAAGCTCCCTCCACAATTTTTTTGGTTTTCATTCCCTATTCTTTGCTTAACTTTTTTACATGAGATTGCCAAGAACGTAAGATAATAAAGAAAAGATTCAAACTAAGTATTAGGTTAGCATTTCCAAAGCAAAACTCTCAAAGCATTGAATTATTGGATTTTCAAAACATATAGATGGCAACAGTTAGGTAAAAAATTGCAATTCATTGCCACTGAAAGCAGAGTGAAATAATACCACAGTTCATCCTTGGCAATATGATAGTAATTAACATTCATGGCACCAATACACCAACATGGCTTTCAATAAAATTAGGGTCACTTTTATTTTCAGCAGCAACACTTGCATTAACTCCTGCCAGTTTCAGGCAAATGTAAACTTTTCTGAGAGGTTGATTCTGCTCCCCTCATGGATTTGTTAAAAGTTTGCTAACCGAGGGTTTAAAGCCCTCAAATAAAATCCCTTTCTTATTTTCTATACATCACAGATTCTAAGCATGCAGACAGGATATAAATTATACAGAAGATTTTCACCGGATGGTTGGATGTTTAAAGATATTACTGGGCTCTTCTCGAAGAGAACAATGAGCCGGCAGTTAACCTTTCACGAAACGCTGCATGCAACATTGTGAATCAAGAAACCATTCAACCCAAGAGTTTAAATTGTTGGTAGGGTCCAAGAACGGATACATTAAACTCCAATATGCCCACTCATGCGCAAACCAAGTGGGCTTAAAGCATAGGAAAACATAGGCTCTCCTTATCTTGTGCACAAATTCACAATTTAATTGGAAGAAGGAGGGTAGCATGGTTGGAGCTCAGACCTTTAATGAAAAGATTGTAATACCATGTCAAGAAACCATCCAATACAAAAGTTTAAACTGTTGGATGAGGTTGAAGAATTATCATATATTAAACCCCAACATAGTGTTCCTTCTAAAACATCAATTCTAGGCGGCAGCATGGAAGAGTAACTTGATTGCTGCTGGCCATAGAAGATGGAAAAAATCACAGTTAGTCAGGCTATCTTGTTATTTCTGAACGCAGAACCAACTTCATGCAACACCTATTACTAAATCTATCCTTGCAAGACAGCTGTAAGATTTGGCCTTTCCAATTATGGGCATAATAGGCTGCTGGACCTCTTGGCAAGGACGAGTAATGAGTATTAAAGTTATATCTTCTTGTAAAAGGAGAAAAAGAGTACATGACTGATTTCTATCACCATTTTTTGGTGGAATGGAAAAGAACAAACTGGAGAGTTTCAAAGAGAGGAATCATCCCTTTCCATTCTAATAGATTGATTGGCTCAATTACTTTCGTATTTGATCTCATCGATTATATTCTTCATCTGCAGACCTTTTGGCTTTTTTGTTAATTCAATATCTTCTTCTTCTTCAAGGAGCACAGTAAGTGCCATCTCAATTTAGCTTCTTATTTAAAACAACACCAATCTGAAAAACTCAGTTTGCTACACAAAACTCAATTTTGGAGTATGAAAACAGGTGGACACACAAGAGAGAACATGAGAAGAGAAACTACTGTGGAAGAAAGCTTATCTGTAGCTGAAAAAACTAACCTTCTTTGAACATATAACAATAGGGAGCTGTTGAGTAGAATTTGAAGTTCGCTTTGCCCTTGAATTTGGAGGAGATGGGATATCCACGAGAACAATACCACCACAATTCTGTATTAGTCTGATAATTTCCCTTTCCTTTCGCCTCGAAAATCCAGTAAGCAAGAAGTTTACACCATGGAATATCAATCTACTCCCATCTTGACTTCGAGAATAGAACTTTGAGTTGGAAATTTTTAATCTTTTACAGGCTCTATCGTCAGAACCTATGTAAAAAAAGATAAATATTAGAGAATAAAAAACCTCTTTAAGGCAAAGAAAGATATATATCAGACAACTAGTAGCATGATCTTACGACTTCTTAGTGAATTATCCTGCTTTTGAAGGTCCTTGAGTGGTCGAAGCTCAGCATCAACTTTGGGAGAACAAACTTGCTTTCTAATTGGATTTTGACTTTTATGGGGAACTTTTGAGTTAGATTTTAAATTCTGAAATCTCACTATACTATCTTTTGCCACGGCCCATTCGAGATTCTTCTCAGAACCCTCCAGACGGCATCGTTGCCTTTTGTTTAGGATAACAGGTGACCTTTTTTGTCCCAAAGGCTGCAAATGCAGCTCAGAACCATCTTTTGCATGCTCATTGTGGTTTGTCTTCTTATGTGATGTTTCCCCTACCAAATTCCTGTTCACAGGGGTGTCCTCTCTCTCCTTATTACCTTTGGTACACTCAAATTTGGACTTGAATGACAAGGTCTCTTTGCAATTTCCCTGATTGAAAACTCTGAAGCAGCTCACATCCTGATCTAGGGACAGAAGCTTGCCAACATAGTCTGACAAAATCTGTTGATCACCTTGAAGCGCATTCCCCTCTAAAGTCGGAATCTGTTTTGGCAGCACCGTGCTATAAGCCTTCAGTGAAGTGAGATACCTTCGAACTGAGACCCCCGAATGTTGGCCAGGATGCAAAACTTGGTTATCCACATGAACAGATCCAAGGTCCAGATCTGAGGTTCTCTGCAAGTCCTTCATCCCAGAGTGTGCTTTGTGGCTGAAGCAATCTTCAGCTTCAACTTCTCTATCAGTCTGGTTCTTAGCTAAAGGGGAACCAACATTCTCTGAAGAAATACTGCAAGGGACAACAGAACAAAGAGGATCTACTTGGGATAGATTAGAGGATTTAAATTCTACAGAAATCAAAACCCCTTCATCGACTTTATCTTGTAAACCTTCAAACAATATGCTTGACTGTGAAGCTATCTTCAATGTTTCATGTTTCTCCACAGCAGAGTGATTATCTGGGGCAATATCAGCAGATTCAGAGAGAAAGCTTGTCTCAGCAAACAACTTTGGGACAGTTGGGGTGGTGTTGTGCTTAAACTTTGCAGAAACATCGACTTCCTTAGCTCAGAAGATAAAAAAAATTTAAAAAAAGACAAGAAATCATATGTATCACCAAAGATGTATGATAAAGCATAAAGACTAAATTTTGCAAAATTAAGCATTCCCATGGAGTATATAAGGTTCATTAACAGACAAACAAACAATAAAAAAAAAACTGACATTTGGTCTTTAGAGATGACAATTTTTAATTTTAAACTATTTAGTTCCTGAGTTTTTTCTTTTTTTGGCCTAGAGTTCCTTCCCAAAAATACAATTAACTTTTCCGTCCATTCAAAGTTAAAGCACTCTATTGTCGCAACAATAGTCTACAAAAACATGCAAGAGTTCTGTTTCACGTCCACACTTTAGGCTCTACGGATTTTCTTTTTTTTTTTCATCAGACACTTTTAAAACTATTGTCTGACAAAACTTAGGGACTTTTTGTCCCTTGAACAAGACCAACAAGTGACAGGAGTGACAGATCTTTTGTAATCAAAGGTGGAAGTTTGCTGAAAGCAATCTTTAAACTCTAGTGGCATGCAGCTATGAAAACTACTTGCAGCAATAAATTGACATAATAATACACATAGTACAACTGAAATTCTCAGCTAGCCACAATGCATAGCTTTTTGAAATTCTCACCTATTATAAAAAATTATTGAGAAATATATATAAGTATCCATTTATTGTCATTCTAATATAACAGTTCTGGGGAAATATTTTATTTCTAAGCTTCACAATACAAAGCTTCACGTTTACAAATAACTTATGATTCTTGAACTGTTGCATAACAGGAATAAAGGTTAAAAAAAATATAAGAGGAAATAAAAATTTAGAACAGTTCTAACTCCCCCTGGTTTCTTACATATAGAATTAATAGCTATCACCCAATAAAGCATGCATCTACTAGGCAAATGATACTGGAAGGGAGTCAAAAGGGAAATAGGAAAAGGACTTATATAATAGATTAAATGCACCCACACCTTAGCTGTCCAACCACCCAACCAGCGGCTGCTGAATCTATTAGCAACTGGACAGTGAATATTGTCTTCTGCTCCTGTGGGGAGCAAAAAAGAAAAAAGAAAACATAAGCTCACAAAGTTACCCGTCATCATTGAGAAAGGGCTATATCGAGAAAGAAACAGCAATCTCACCAGCACTTTCTGGGATACAAGCATGAGATGATTGTACTTCAACTTCAAGCTGAAATAAGGTGCCAACCACTGGAAAAATCAATTCTTTGAAATCCAGAGGGAGATTGGGTATCAAACTATGCTAAAGGGTACAAACTCCAGAAATACCAAGCCTTATTGTCTACATTTCATAAATAGAGCAATATAATGAAAATAAAGGCAACATCTACAAACTAAAAATAACCGGACGACAATAAGGAAAAGTTCCTCATGCATTCTTTGTTGATGACCATAAGTAATGGCTGAAAGAAAGTCTTTACCCTTTCCAAAGGCAAATCATGTAAATTTTCAACAGTAGGCTGATGTCGGGTAGTTTCAGCAAGGCATGTAACTTGAGTATCTTTCACACAAAAACTTGAATTATCACAGCTTTTGTCATGTTGAGTTAAGAGCTGTACAACGTCAGATTCATGCCCATTATCTGGCCCTCTTAAAGAAAACCCCACATCTTCAAATGCATCTTCCATAATTAAATCATTCAAATCTGAAAGCAAGTCAACCTCATCACATTCATTAGATGCACAGCAGCAGGCATGATCCAAGGCTTCCAATCGTGCTTGCTTAACCAGAAGTGCAGCTTCAAGAATAGCTTCAGAAGACAAAACTTCTGAAGAGGACTCAGAATTCATCAATTTGTAGATAACCAGGGCCTCAGATGCAGCAATAGACGTTTCAACTGTGTCATCCATGTCACCATCACTCATATGTCTGACATTAGATTTTTCTTCACATTCCCTTCTGGTGTTATCATAATTGGAAGGAGATAGTGGACCAATATTCTCCACTGTAGCTGGGATAGAAGTTGGAAGCAGAAGATGCTCCCCACCAGGATCAGAGTCTAGATTATCTTTGTCATCTCCAGGACACGTTAAAGCATCATTGCCAACGATTATTGGGATGGAAGTTAGAGGTGAAATTTTGGATGCTCCACCATTATGAGGCCCATTTCGACTATGTGGGTTCTCTCCCAGGCCAGCTGAAGTTTTCAGTTGTAGCAATGATAGACCTGAACTAGAATCAGGCAGGACTTGAGAAGTATACAAATGCTGGCTTTGGTTACACTGTGACTCACCATCTGACGAAAGATGTAAACAAAGATGAAGCACCTATACCACATGAGAGATAAATTACAAGATTTAAGTGCATGCTTCTAAAATAGAACCAAAACATTCATGGGGGCTCAAAGGGTTTCACGAGTAAAATGACATATGACAAAGATTGCTTGCCAAAACGGCAGCCACAAGAATATCGCACACTGTTAGGGCTATTAAACTCAAGAAAAATGACTAAAATGCTTTTCGGATTTTTATTTGTTTTCTCATTTACATTCCTCTACTTCAAAGGATGAAATATTCTTTTGTTTGGAATGTACATCATCAGCTATCAGACATAACTTACAACATGAAGTCCAACATTAGCAACTGTCAATGACCTTTTGCACGAGAAAGGGAAAAAGCAACAGTCTAGTGACTAATTACTTCAATCACCTCACAAAGAAAAAGGAAAATCAATGACTTATGCTCTAAGGAGGAGAACAATATATATCAAATGTGTTACCCATGGACAAATTAACACAAGATTATTGATGAGTTTAGCATTTCCTCAATGCCCAGCACATGATTTAAAGTTAAAACAAAAAAGATAAGTTTTGTTTTCCTTTCAATATATAAGAGTAAAATTCTCAAATTCAGTGCTCATTTATCTAGAATTTGGGTATAAATGCATAGATTAAAGAAGAGAGACACAACAGTACTATAAACTACATGTTTTCTTAGGACTCGGTAGAATCTGATTTATCCTGAATTGTACTACTTTCTTTTCCACAAAAACTGAATGCTATAAGGAAGACAGGACAGGTGTATTACAATTAGTATATGCATATGCTCTCTGCGGGGGGTGCCCGGGGGGGGGGGGGGGGGGGGGGGGGTGTGTGGAGAAGGGAGAGAAAGTCAGAATAATTTTGATTTTGCTTGTTAAATGTCATTCTCATTCTTTCGTCGCTTTGAGATCCTTATGATCTCCAGTTTTAAGTAAACGTGGATATCCATTAATGAGTAGTTAGGGGTAAAAGCTTCTGTGATCAACCAGCAAGCTGAAATTTCATTTCTTGGACCTGCCTGAAAGAAAAAAAGGTAATCTTCTGACCTAAAGTGAGACCCGGAACCAACTGAATATTTGAGATACAAAAGCAGCTGAGAATGGAAGTTAATTTTGAGGCACAAAAAATTTAGATATTAATCAATCTTGATATGCTTGAAAACTTACTTGCCCAGAAGATGCAGAAATGCTATTGTGCGAATTATCTTCTCCAGACAAGAATAAATGACAGCAACGGTGTCTATTTTCTTCACTCGGCAAGATATCCACACCTATTCCATTTTTAATATTTCCTTTTGAAAATATTGACTCCTAAGCATTGCAAACAAGAATATAAATCAGAAAATTCTTTAAGCAGGAAGAGGAGCACTTCAAAGAACCCAGTTATTGGCTGAATACGTAATGACAACATGAAGTCTGAGATTAGTCACAAAAGACAAAAAAAAAAAAAAAAAAACAAAATTCATGTAATCACTTTGGCTGCAATCAGAATTTAAATCATTCAGATTTCAGCAATCATGACAGGTTAAACGGGCCAGTGGATAAATTTCTTAAGAGCAAGAGATTACTAATTTGCAATCCTTGTTTCTGCCACAAAATAATTAGTATCAGAGCCCTCCAAACATAACATAAATGCTACAAGATATTCTTTTCCAAAAGAGGAGGTCACCAAACCATTTTAAATTTCCACTTGGTCAAGATAATTAATATTAGTCTTCACAGAACATCATTTAGCTGATGCAATGCAGAAGAAGGCCACAGATCTGACAATCAAAAAACATCAGAAAGGTTTCGTCGACTTCATGAAAAATGGTTCCATAACAATATTATAAATTTGCTACAGGATACTACCAGTAAAACATCCTTTAATCATATCTAAAGTAAATCAGTGTCTCCTACCCAACTCTATCAAAGATTAAGCCAACCCGTGACTTCGACATGACATATTTTACAAATCCCTAGCACATTACAAAACGGCAATCTACAAATAAATAATCAGTTATTCTATAACTGTGGAAGTCAATAAAAAAGAAGTCTGAACAAGAGCCACAAAAAAAAGGCCCACCTGAAGTAGTTGATCGGAAGGGGTTTGAAGGTCCAATTGAGGATGCTGAAGCCATGGAGGGAGCCATGCTAAATCCTAAAAATCCATTTAAGAAAACACAACGAAAAATTCACATCAATTCCACAGCATATCGTTATGATGGCTCGAATGTTGCTACTAACCCCAAATTTTTTTCTTTCAAAACTAAAACGATAATAAAACATATAAAATGCAAATTTTCCAATTAAATTTGCCGTTAAACATAATTAGGCATGCTATCAATAAAACCATTAAATGCAGCATTCACCAATTTCAGATTACCAATACATAAAAATAAAAATAAAAATAAAAAAGCACAATTCAGGAACAAAATTCTTTAAAAAGAGACAAAGAAAAGAGACCAATCGATATCAGAAGTTGTATTTAGGTGATAAAACTGCAGAAATTTTAGAAAAAAGAAAAGAAGGAAAATGGATTCAGAAATTAAAAAGACAAAAATGAGAAAAAAAAATAAAGAAATTGGACCGAATCGAAAGAAAGAACCAACAAAAACCCCCCCCCCCAAAAAAAGGACAGATAGAGAGCAGAAGTTATGCTCAGGAATGAAGATTCTGGGAAATGGCTGTAGAGATTACCTCGGAGAACTGGGGAGGACGAAACCCTAATAAGCCGCTGCCCATCGCCGCAAGAAACAGAGGGATGGAGTTTTGGCGCCAAACCGCGGCGCTAAGGTCTCGACTCTCGACTCACTGAATTTTCTGGTCTTCTTTACTCTTAAACAAATAAATAAATAAATAAGAGCGCGAAAGGAAAATACGTGCGTAAAGTTACGGAGTAATCTATTGCGGGAAAGAACGGGATAATGAATGTTTAAAATCTAAACCTTTAAACTTTTTTTATTTAAAGATTAAATGTTTTTAATTTTTTATTTAAGCCCTATTACTTTATTTTTTATTTTATTCAAGTCCTTTTGTAACTAAACTGTTAACTTTTCTGTTAATTTTACACTGTATTCGTTTAATTTAACGGAAAAATTAACGGTAAATTATAACAAAAGGATTTGAATAGAACAAAAAATAAAGATATAGGCCTTAAATAAAAAATATTAAAAGATTTAGATTTCAAATAGAAAAAAACTTAAACGTTTAGACTTTAAATATTAGTTATCCCGAGAAAGAACTCTACAATCAAATGGAAATTTTTTTAATAATAAATTAATAAAATTATTAGTGTCAATACTATTTTTTTATTAATTTTTTTAATTGCACAATTCAATAGTGACTCTTTCGCATTTATTTTTTACCTCCTTCTCTGTTTATAATTTTTTGAATAAATAAATGGTCACACTTTTTTTTCCGAAAAATTCTATTAATCATTTATGTTTTGTTTGGCAAAACATAAGAAATGGTAGGAAAAGAAAATGATAAGAAATTATTTTTTATTTATATTTTTTTATTTATTTTCTATCAATTCAAACAATTAATTTTTACTTTTTCTCTCACAAATTACTAATTATTTTCTTTCTCACAATGTTCTAATCATTACTTTTTATCAATCATAATATTATCATTATTGTACTTTTTTTTATTCTCTTTTTTTTCCATTTCTTTTCTTATAATGCAAATAAAGCATTAGAGGTAGTGATATTTACTCAAGAATGTTCTTTAACCAATAAATGGCCACACCTCTCAGCCGGGCCAACGCCTGTTAACCGGCCGATGAATTATTTGCCGGTATCAAGGTCCTTTATTGGGCCGGACAAGATCGAGCCACATGAATCCTTAATTGTTTTCGGCCTACCCGTTCCAATCCACGGTTCCCATGTTTTTAATTTTTCGTACGTGTGTATTTTCTCTCTCTTTTTGTCTGTCTTCTCACTGCCTGATCTTTCTTCCTTCCATGTTTCCTCGTACAAGTAAATTTTACAAGGTTAAACTTTCATGTTGTTTTGAAGGCTAAAATTTAAATCTATAGATTTCCATGAGCTCCATTTTAACTCCTAAAAAAACAAAAAATACTCACTAAGATTTTAATATCTTAAGAATGGTACTTGTCATTCTTACTGACATCTTTCACGAATATTATATAAATATAATTTTACATCACACAATTTTATTTGATCATTTTTTTTAATTTTAATTTGACATCACTTAAATTTTTTTCTTAATATTTAAAAATTAATTAATTTGACTCACATTTTGATTAAGTCAAATTAAAAATTCTTCGTAAAATATACAAAACCCAACCACCCCAAATGAATCTAAGAACACACCCTTCGATCCAAAATAATAAGATTATATGTATTGAGGCACACTTAGTTTCTTCCCTGGAGGACTGTTTAATTAATCCCTACAACAGGGTACTGCACATCATTGCACCGCAAGCGAGATCATAATCGAAAAGCAAAAAAGGCGTCCACAAACTCAATTACACCAAAGGATAGGCTTCAAAATCTCCAACAATAACTTAACTATTATAATTAGAAAAGCCTTATGAGCATAACCAATCTGCTTTCTACTTAAAATGGTGATTAAAACATTATTGACCCACGAGTTATTATATTTACAGTCGATCACCTCCCACTCTCAGCCCCTGCCTCCTCCAATAACAAGCATTTGGGAGCCATTCTTTGGCATTTGGGACCCAATCTGCAATTTTCTTTATCTCTAGTAATTATTTTATTTTTTACAATAAATTATCTCAAACATGACTTTCACAGATATTTTGGGGTTGTTGTGTCTCCTTTGGCATAAGATTGTTTGTTTCTCGGGGATTTTGTTGTAAATTTGGCATATCCTTCATTTAATTGAAATTTCTGGTGAGTAGATTGTTGTTTTCAGAATTAAAAATAAAAAAAAAAAAACAAAAACGAAAAGGGTTCTACCAAAAATATATGTTAGGTCATCGAAAATCACTCATAACATCTCAGTAGTGACAAATAGCTTGTTGATGCCGCAACATTTAAGAGCCAAGCAAGGTTAGTTAGCGATGTAATGTCCTTTTTATTAAAAAAAAAAAAAAAAAACAAAGCATTAACAAAAAAAGTTAAGGCATGTTTGGCTTACATGTTTAATATTAGTATTACTAATTGCTGCTGATAATTGATGCTACTGATTGTTGATTACTGATTGTTGTTATCTGTTAATGCTTACCAAAAAAACTAATGAAATGTTTGATTAATTTTGTACTTGCTGTTACTGTTAAATAATTAATTGACTAATCTGAACATTTAATTTATATTAATAAAATTATCTTTATATTTTATAATTTTTATTTTTAGAATTAAAATTTTATAAATAATATTAAGAATTTTCTCACTTAATTTTTATTTTTTTAAAAAATTATTAATGTTTACTAAATAATAAAAAATATAATTTTTGAAATATTTTTTTAAATATCAATATTAATGAAAATTTAAAGTAAAAAAAATTTATGAATTATTAGAAAATAAAAGTGTTACGTTAATATAAATATTGATGAAGTTTAATAACTACTAATAAATCATATTCAAGTAGTAAGTAAAAAAAATTATGAATTTATATAAATATTATTTGAGAGTATTTTAGTTTATATAAATTATTATTAATATAAAAACTGAAAAGTAATAAAAAAATAGTAAAAAATAACTCAAAAAATAATAAAAAGTAATATTAAATTACTTTTCAATTAATTACTTTTAAGATATTATATAAAAAAATAAGTAGAATCAAATAGTAATTTAAAAAAATTAACTAAACACTTATCTCTTTATTTTTTAAAAAATAAAATATAAATATATTATTTTAAAAATTAACTCAAACGCCTACTCGCTTAGTGCAATAATAGGAATACTCTTTTAATAACCTCTTAATTCCAACGCTTGAGTCTCGGTCGTTTTGACATTTAAAATGTTGACGCCTCGTCTCGCTCTGGTATACAAGAAAACGTTAACGAGAGACGACAAAGCATCACTATCTTGCCATCACGTCGGTAAAGGCGAGAAAGACCTGCAAATCTCTAGATGCTTCCAGCTGACGTAACCTAACAATAATATAGGAATAAAAATAAAAATAATATTACGTAATTATATAATTTTTAATATATAAAAAATATATAATTAATTTAATATTTTATTTTTTTAATTTAATATAATTTTTATAATTTAATAATTTAGATCTTTATATTTTAATATTTTATACCTGCTATTGAATGCTGAGGTAAGTTTTTCCTAAAAACAAACCACTGGACATAAGAGACCGCCGTAGAGATAAGATTTAGAATTCGACTTACGGTTTCTCATAAAATGCCTCCATCCCCTAATTCAATTATATTAAAAACATTACATATCTGGAGTACATGACTTTTTTTTACGACTACAGGACTATTGGACAGAGTGGACTACAGAAATATTTTAATATTTTATAGAATATAAAAAAATAAAATTAATATATATTATATTACTATAAATTTTTCTAAATTGTATAGACTGATCTTTTTAACACAAAATATTTTTACATATAATATAAATTATTTTTGTTTTTATTTGTGTGCATAAAATTTGTTTTCCAAACATGCCTAATAACCTATTACTTGAGGCGGTGGATCAGTAATAAGTTAATATGATTTCATATTATGAATTTTAGGCTTAAATCACCACGCATGTATTTTTCTTTGAGTGACTTATGTTGGGATTTCTTTAAATATAAGTAGTGATATAGAGTATTTGACTTAAGTTTGCCTGTTGAAACTTTAGTGATGAAATCACGTTCGATTCTATTAGTATTCAGAAAGTAGATTGATTTTTTTAAAATTATTGAACGAGACTCAATTAAATACAAGTTACTCTAATTTTAATTTAAAAATTTAATAACTGATATATTTGATAAAATCTTTTTTTTTTAACTGACAGAGAAAAAAAAAACATGCCTGATAACGTGTAGTACACGTAGCCGACAGAGAGAATTAAAGTAGAGGGTATCGACCCTTCTAGGCCTTGACTTGTCGTTTTCATATATTTCCATTCGCAAAAAATTACTGTTTCGGATAAAAGTAGAGAACAAAACGCTTCTCTATATAACTGATCAGATTTAATGTACAATTGATTAGATTATATATATAATTAATTATAAGAAGAAAAAAATTTTATACTTAATTATACTTATAATTCAATAAATTATATATTAAATCTAATTAATTATATTTAAGTACTCTTTTAATATTTTTTCTTAATAAATATAACAGTGCTCTTCCCCTTTCACTGCATCTTACATTTTGATGCGTCTTCTCTTCCGCATAGTCAAAGACGCCTTTTAAGACCATGGACCATGAATTGGGGTCCGTGTCTTTGGGGACTGGCCGATGCGGATGTCTGTCTATGGGTCGCCGCAGGGGTTACAACATATGCACTGTAAAAAATTTTAAAATCCAAAAAAGATAAAAAAGAATTCCTATTTAAAGACGGGCTAGAATATAAAGTTGCCAATTAACTGTCTTTTGTTAAAAAAAAAGTTTAAATCGTTTTCCAACCATTACATTATTTTTTTGAAATTATAGATACATCTTTTTTTTTTTTTGTGTTAAATTTAGCCTTGTTTAGACTTGCAACATAGCATGTTTTGACATCCCACATGAGTAACATCTCGACATCTAGGCCACATCAGCAACAAGTACGGCTAACGTCGTTTTTTAAAAAAAAAAATTTAAAAAAAATTAACAGAAATTTATTTTTTTAAAAATTCATTACATAATTTTTTCAATAAGTGGTTTTTGGTCAAATTTCTTATTTGATAAATGAGATAAAAATAAGGGAAAAAGAAATAAAAGAAACCTTTTTGGTTTACAATAAATTGATAAAAAGAAATTTAAATCCTTGGGCATTTTGCCTAGACGACAAGCCCAGATTCCTTATGGATTGACAAATGCTTGAAAATACAGCTTCGCCTGAATCAAGGAGAGGAAGATGGAACTAATTGTTTAGAATAATTAGTTTATTAGTACTATATCACAAAAAAAATTGAGAGTTCTTTTAAATTTCTCCTCTTCTATGTGAGCTCTCGCTTTTTTTAAAAGTTGAAAAAAAGAAGAAGAAAAAAGTGACTGACCACAACTATTGAAGTAGGAAGAAATAAGATCAAAAATAAAAAAATAACCTCCTGTGCAACAAAGTAAGATTATTTTTTATAAAAAACCAAAATTGAGAGTTTTAGACGTAGAATTTTAAAGAGTTTGAAAATAATATTTGTTGTTGGATTATTGGATTTTAAAAATAATAAATTATTAAATATTATTAAATTATATTAAATTATTGATATTATAAAAAAAAAAAACTGTCCTCCTTTTATTGGTCCAAATTTCATGTATACAGGTTTTGGATCCTTTAGTTCGTGCCATGCGTCGCTTTCTAACTTGACTTGCAGCCCCCTTAGACATTCCGCTTGGTTTGTTGGGCTGCCATAAGTAACCAGCCCCACGACCCCGAGAAGACGGTACTGCTCAAGATGGCCAGCGTGTCGAACCAGTAGAAGACATTTATAAGTGTGATGACAGAGCCAGTGACGCACATATCCAATCGACTTCCCGACCCACCACTACCACGCGCGGCGGTGATTCGCTCGAGTGGAAGGATTCGGGGGAGCATCACATAGCTTTTCTTGTGCCCCTTTTTTTTTTTTTTTTTTTTTTTTTTTTTTTTTTTTTTTTGGTAATATGCCCTTGTCTCATTTCTACTTTCAATTCTCAAGTGGTCTGTGTGACATTTTTGTTCAGGATTTGTCTGTGAATACCACCGCATGTTCTAGTTTAATAAACATTAAACTTACCGATTATAAAGTTTTGGGTTACAATCAATTAAATATATATCACATTTTACTGAATCACAAACAATTTAAATTTGTATTAAATTTGTAGAACTTACTCTCATAAGTTTAATGTGTACTAATCTAACCTACTAAAAGTAGTTAAATTACATAATCTTTTCTAGTGAGCCTTCGAGAGGACCAAACCCATGCATTTTATCCACCAAATGATTTGTCCGTGAATATTGTTTTTTTGGTGAAATAGGCAACCAATTGTAATTACTTAATAAATGGGGCAGATTATGGATTCCGCACCTTCTTAATAAATGCAGTGGGTACATAGGTTGATTTCTAGGGTTTTCAATTTGGGATTTGAGTTTCCAATCGTCCCTGATAAAAAATAAAAGATGGATATTAGGATTAGTTGCATTCTGATGGCGTGTTATTTTATTTAAAACACAAAACACCAAGTTGACATAATTGAAAAAAACCAAAGAGCTACAAACAAGAAATGACCAGAAAAAAACAAAAAGATTTTGTTTTTTAGTGATTAACTCTTTTTGTTTCTTAATTAAATGCTTTAAAATAAATCTGTTTTCGGTAGTTTTGTTTTCTTTTTTTTATAATAAAAACATCATAATAGTTTTTTTTTTCGTGGAACGTAATCATAACGAGTTTTTAAAATAGTATTTGGTATGATTTGACCGTCTAAATAGAAATATTTCTGAGTCACCGCTTAAGAAATATTAATATTTTTAATCTTAAATTTTTAAATTTTTTTACGTTTTAGTTCTAAATTTTTTTGACATTTTATTTAAATTCTAAATCTTTTAATTTTCTACTAAATCAGTCCATCTGTTTACTAAAAGTTATCAATTTATTAAAAAATAATTTTAACTTTACAAAAAATATTTTTAAAAAAATTAAATATATGAATTGAATATCTTTTTTATCAAAAATATGCATACTACCTATTTAATTAGTATGTTTATTAATTAAAAAAATATTTAATATACATATTTTGATGATGAAAAAAATATTTAATTCATATATTTAATTTTTTAAAATAATTTTTATTAAGTTAAACTCATTTATTAATCGATTGATAACTTTTTGTAATTTAAAAGACTGATGTAGTATAAAATTAAAAATTTTAAAATCAAATAAAATGTCAAAAAAATTTAACATTCAAATATAAAAAAATTTAAAAATTAAAAATTAAAAATATTGATACTAAAATAATAAATAAAAAAATAAAAATGCTACAGGTAAATGTTCCAAAAAAAAATTGTTATGTCTCAATCATTGGTCTTTTATTTGTCGACTGCCACCTCATGCCCATAATTTCAAAAATCATTCTCCGCTTGAAATTGCGACCGCAAGAGACGAAAAACAGCAATAGAATAGAACCAAAAGCCGAGCCACAGAGAGAGAGAGAGAGAGAGAGAGAGAGAGTTAACCATGGCTGCCGCCGGAGCTTGTGTCTCGACGGCGAGGTTTTTCCTGGTGGTCGGCCGCTGTGTGACGCCGACGCCGGCGTCGTCTTCTTTGTCGTTTAGTAAACCGAAACGGTATCGAAGTTCATCAGATCCAGCTAGACGATTCGCCGTATGTGCTTCGGAGCAGGCACCGACAACGACGACGACAACGAGCTTTCCGGAGAGCGGAAGGCTAGTGATGAGGGAGCGTGAAGAAGAAACGGTTTCGGAAGCAAAAGACGGTAGAAAAGCAGAAGCTGCTCGTGATAAGATCGAAAAGACAACACCAGCAGCAGCAGCAGCAGCAGCAGCGGCAGCTTTTACGGAGGAAACTGGTGAGGGAAAGCTAAATCCTTATCGTTTGGCGTTAGAGAAGCCGGAAATGGTATCGGAGCCCGGGAAGAGTTTGAAAGACTACTTCGAGGAATCCGTCGATTTGATCAGATCGGACGGCGGTGGTGGTCCGCCTAGCTGGTTCTCTCCGCTGGAATGCGGGTCCCGCTCCGACAATTCCCCTCTCCTCCTCTATCTGCCTGGTCAGTTTTTCTTGCATTCCTTCCCTTTTTTTCCTTTTTTTCTAAAGTTTCTTTTGATCAACTTTTTCGTGCTAATTCCTTTTTCAAACAAAGTTTCGGTCCAGTTTCGCACTTGTTGAGACCAACGTTTTAAGAATTGAACCGATTGCTGAACCGAATAAATTAATAGTTCAAGTTTTAATCGATTCAACTAATATAATCGTAGTTGAACCAGTAAAAATTGATATTTAATATTCAACATATAAAAATTAAATTTTTATATAGTTTATATAATTATATAAAATGTTATATTATATAAGAATGATGATAAATATTTAAAATAAATATATTTTAAGAATTGTATTAATATTTATATATATTAAAGATATTATAATTGATATATTTAATAAAATATAATTATAAAAATTAATTTAAAAAATAATATTTATAAATAGTAATTAAATATTAATTTTTTTTAATTTTAAAGATTAAATTGAAAATTTTAATTAATTGAGGATTAAACTAAAATTTTTAGTTAAAATTAGAGTTTTAATTATAATTTAGATAAAGTTTTGGGTCAAATTATAATTTAAAATTTTTTAGTTTAATTAAACCGGTTCAACCGATTCAGTTTTTTACCGATTTTTTTCAGTTTTTGACCGATTTTTTTTATTCGTTCTGCATCCTTTTTTAGGTCTAAACTAGATCAGACTTAGAATCGGTTATCAGTTTAACCGGTTTAACCGACCGATCCGGTCCAATTCTAATTACCATGGTTGAGACCATCAAAAAAAGAAAACGGAAAAATGTTATTAAAAAAACAATAATACATATCTCGATATTTTATGTTTCGGTTAATATTCTGATTATAATTAAAATTAATAATTTTTAAAATATTTATTATTTTTATATTTTAAAAATTATTAATTTTAATTTTAATTAAAACATCAATTAAGACATAAAAAAACGGCACACCCCCATTTTTTCTAAAAAAATAATAATTGGATTGAACTGACCGATGCATTATCACAATTAAATTAAAAATTATAAACCACAAATATTCAATCATATGTCCCACGCCATTATGCCAGTATAATCAGCTCGGATTTAAATAAATAACGACCGGTTGTTTTGAAACCACAGTTCTCTTTGATATCTGAATATGTGATCAAAGTGTTCAGGGCTGATGCACAATCATAATCATTTTCTTCCTTCTTTGTTTTTTTTTTTTTTTTTTCTATTATTCGCTTCAATCCGTAGCAGGACCCACAACACTTTTCCTCCTTGTTTTGTATATACCAATATAGAATTATATTTTTCGTTTACCATTCAAACGTGGCAAAGTGGTCAATTTCGACGTATTGCATTGTTTTATGAGTCCAAGACGGGTAACTGAGTCTTGTTCTTATTTTATGTTTTTTATTTTAAATTTATTATGCATTAAATTAAATTTATATTTATTATACATTAAAATTAATTAAATTTATTATTTATTAACTTTAATTATTATACGAAATAATTTTTAAAAAAACATCAGACAGTAGGTAAGACTGACATTCTCCTCTCTCCATATGTTTTTGACATTTTTGTCCCCCCACCCTGGCGCGCTGGCCAACACCTCGATTAACCCGTCGACGCAGCATTTCCCACTGCCTTTTCTTCTCTCCACGTGTTTTTTCCCCCTCCCCCGGGCGTGCCGACCAAACACCCCAGCTAACCTGTCCACGTAGCATTTCCCTTGTTTTATGTCTTCGCTACCATATTCTTTTTTTCGTTCCTATTCGCTAACATATTCTATTCATGTGAAAACCTTGAAAGTTGACTGAATCAGTACATGTGGAGACATCCGCTAGTCTGCATAATATTCTAAACGAAAAATTTTTTGAACCCTCGAATTATCAATCACGAGTTGAGATAACGCGGATGGGACTCTGATTGTGGATTAATTCTATTACAAAAGTTCAATACTAACCTTCCATTCTGTTTGGGAGGGAGAAAATAAGAAAGATAGAAAAAAATAAAAAAATTAAAATAAATTATTGTATTTAATAAATATTTAAAAAGTGAAAGATAAGAAAGTTTGTAATTTTTCTATTTCTTTTTACTTTACTAAAATCTATCCTTCCAAAAATAAAAAGAAAATTATTGGTTCTCTTACTAAAAATTTATTAAATGACTTTATTATCCATCACATAATTTAAAAAATATAATTTTACTTAAATAAAATATTTAAATAGAATTTATTATGAAAGATAAAATAATTATTCTAATACATTTTATATTCCTCTCATCTACTTTTCATCTTTTTCTAAATAAAAAAATTTATAATTTTACTCATTCTCATCACCTATTCTCAAACACAAATGAGCATAAAAAATATTTCTCTCATTTAATGATCTTTTCTTCCATTTTTCTCTCCTTTATTTTTCTCTCTCCTAAGAATTTTATCGAAAGACAATATTAGTGTAATATTACAACTCTTTAACCGGCAATTTCACTGAGCCAAATACAAGGCAACTGAAAGCTGAAATCGTGCAAACTAAGTAATTAGCCTTGCCCCGACAATTTTTTCTACCACGTGATGAGATGCATAAATTCGTTTGTAGATATATTAATGCGACTGCTTTTTATAGACAGGTAATCTACATAGTCATTGTGTTGCTGCAATTCCGCCCTGTTTTCTATTTTATATTATTTTTAAGAAAAATTTTGAAATGAAGAACTGCATGTCTGCTTTGTTAACTTTACCCAAAGTTCATTCTGTGGCATCCACTATTTTGATAATTATGAATAAAAATTGAAAATGTTATTTTTGTTTTGTCAAACGTAAAACAATAATGCAGTAATTAGCATGCCGTTTTGTCTATTGATATACCATCATATTTATAATACTGCGTTTTGACACGTATTTTATAATGTAGGAGCGGATCAATTTAGTCAATGATTTTTTTTTTTCTTTTGGCATATAATAGCTTTTCTTCTCCCCAAAATTATTGAGAGATTAATAAGCACAAATTTCTCTTATAAAAAAAATTAAAGATGCGTATATTGCCATTAGGAGCTTTATTCTTAGATTTTCAAATTTTATGTATTAAATTATTTATTTTAATAAGTACAATTTTCCTCTGTTGATAGCTTTGTTTATTTTCATTTTTGAGGAAATTGTCGGCTTTTACTTCTTTAAAATATTGTTTACAATAAAGGTTATGAATTTTGCAGGGATTGACGGTGTCGGGCTAGGACTCATTAGACATCACCATAAGCTCGGGAAGTAAGTGTGGAAAACCTCCAGAGACTTGATGTTTTTGTGCTTAGAATTTATCATTAATATCGCTTTGATAATTAATATCACTTAGAATTTATCGTTAGAATTTATCATTAGTTGAGTAAAGAAGATAATTAATATCACTTTGATTCATCATTATACTAACTCATTGATAATCTAGTGAAAGATCTATTGAATTAAAAAAACAGAAAAAAAAAGGATTGTTGAATAGATTGTGCATTTTGTGTTCTTCTTACTGCGTTGCCATGTAGTCAACCTTTTTTTTTTCAAATTTTTTTCTTTTCTTTTCTAATTTTTTTGATGAGAAATGAAATTATTTGTACGTGTGGTCCTTTTCTAAGAGATATATAGACTATCTGACCTATGATGTTTCTTCCCTCTGAAATTAGGATTTTCGACATTTGGTGCTTGCATATTCCAGTTAAGGACAGAACATCATTTCCAGGTTCTTTTAAATCTTTGCACATTTTTTTTAAAAAAATTTTTAATGCCTGTGTTCCATGATAAACATTTCCCTTCTTGCTTCTTGTCGTTGTCCCTTAAAGTTACTAGGCTATCTCTTAGATTACTAGTCTATGTGATTTTCTTTTTTTTTTTTTGTTGGGGGGGGGGGATATATTAGGCTCTTTTTACTATTGTTTTAAGAAAACTAACTTAACTTAGAAAAACAATTTCCCTGAATTAGTTTTCAAGGAAATCCGATAAACTTTATTGTCTATTCTTTATAAAATGGTGCACAAATGAAAAAAATGCTTAAAATATATGGTTGGTCGTTACTCATTCAAATGACCATCACTATTCAACAACTAATTGATTGAGAGGTGACTGCAAATATATTAAGATAAAGAAAAAGTTTGGTAGTTTAACTTAGATATTTTTAAAATAACAATAATATGATATGTATAATTAAATAATTAAATTTGTAAATAAAATAAATAAATTATTTAATAATATTTTACAATATTGTGTAACTACTCATTTTTACCTATTTAAAATTATATAGTATTATAATATTTCAAAGATAATTTGTTAGTTGTTGAGCGAGCAACCGTTCGTAGCGAATCGACTAATTCTTGTGGCTATACTATTGCATTAAAACGATGATTAGATTTTGTCATATGCTGAACATAACTCTAGTATAGTGGTCCAACTCAGATTTCTATGGACCCAAATTCGAATTTTTTCAGTGTCACCCAATCTCTAATTTTGGGGATTTATGTTGACTATTATAGTTTATATTCTACACTTGTTAATATCATGATCAAACGTGTTGGGTCCAAACAATACTCCAGTGGCAGTTTATCTTATAAGGATGGTTAAATGAGAACATGAATAGCAAAATAAGTTGGCCTCTGCGTTGATAATATATTTACAAGCACCTTTTTATATAATATTATGATGCTGAAAAAAACAGAACTAGTATGGTAAACAAAAATGAATTCATTGGGATATTATGTGTTTGTGAATATTTAGTTAAGTCTCATTTCAGGCCTGGTGAAGCTGATTGAAAGAACAGTTAGATCAGAGAGCAAACATTCACCTAATAGACCCATATATCTTGTTGGAGAATCCCTTGGAGCGTGCCTCGCATTGGCTGTTGCAGCTCGTAATCCGGATGTAGATCTTATGCTTATTTTGAGCAATCCAGGTGAATGATTTTATCCTTATCAAACACTGCCAGTAGTTTAGAGGTATCAATGTATTATGAGTTTTGCTTATGAAAAGAAAGCTTAAATTTTTTTGTAAAACATCTAATCTTAGCTCTCAATGAACATAACACCCTGCTGATGTGTTTAATTGCAGGGACGTCTTTCCAGAAGTCGCGACTGCAACCTCTAATACTATTACTGGGATTGATTCCCCACCAATACCAGCTTGTTGTTCCTTATATGCTGAACTTGATGAAAGGTACTAATTTTATAGACGCTTTGAGAGTGATAATTTAATTATTGATGTTAATGTGTTACTTCCATTTTGTAAACTTCAGAAAATTGGTTTTTTCATGACCTTTGTTTCGAGCAGGTGGGAAATTGGGGGAATGACTCTGCTGGAAATTTTTTCTTTTCTGTTTTTTCTTTTCCTCTCAGAAAAAGAAAATTAATTAGCAACACCTCTAATAGCAATTTTGATGGGTATCCGCTTTGTTTCTACATTGTGACTTGAAGGTCGCAAGTTCGAGTTGTGCAAACCTCCTCTCTCAAAACATACCCTTTCCCAAACCTCATAGTGTGTAAGCCTTGTGCATAAGCACCCTTTACATCTAACAGTAATTTTAACATCTCTTCCCTTTTCTTTATTTGGGTTTTTGTGGTCTGGTACTTAATATGATGAATGTGTTGGGAGAATGGAACTTTGCAGGTGACATATTTGTATGACCTTTTGACAATTGACAAGAGCAACTTTTGCTTCATATATTTAGGTGATTCTTTGAGGATAGCCATGGATAATGTATCAAAGGGACTGCCTCTACAACAAACAGTTGGAAGGATAGCAGGGGATGTTGCCGCAATCCCCTCTTACCTCTCTGTAAGATTCCAAATTGGTGTTTAACATACGTGCACATGAATTGTGAAAAGAAATATTGGAGTTTTCCTTGGCCTACAAGAAACTAGCACTGCTGTTATTCTAAATTTAGGACAAGCGTATCATTTCATTGTTAAAGTGCGTAAGCGATAGTTACGATGGGCACACTTCATAGTCGATATGGGAATGAGGGTATGAGATGCTTTTTTTTTTTTGGCATTATCCCCAGTCTTAATGGTAAGGTTACCGAATTTTGACCTAGAGCTAATGAGTTTGATTTTCGAAAATAGCATTTTTGTCAAATTAAGGGTGAGATTGCATATATATGACCTTTTCTCAAACCCTATAGAGTGGGAGCATTTTGCGCTTGGGATGCCCATTTTTGTTCTTGGCTATATGTTATGTGCTGTCACTATCGTCCACCCCAAATTGATGGTTTACGTTACAGGTTCTGACTGATATCTTGCCCAGAGAAACACTTCTCTGGAAGCTACAGATGCTTCAGACAGCTTCAGCATATGTCAATTCACGCCTCCATGCCATAAGAGCTCAAGCACTTATACTAACCAGGTCTGTCTCTGTTACAATTAAATACATAACAGTACTTATTTGCGAAAACAAGTCTTATGGTGCAATTATAATAATCTTGGACTTCAGTGAGTAGGTTGAGAATACTAGGTGTGGGCTTTGTTTCTCCGTTTAACTAGTTTTAGGTTGCTATAATTCATCCTGTACTGAATGGCAAATCAAATGATAATAGCAATTTTATATTGCAACAAAAGGTGTCTGCCAACTGCTTTCCTAGTGCTGAAAAATATTCCTTGTAGGAAGCCAAAATTTGTTCAATAAGAAAATCAGCACGAATGTAAACAAACAGAAAACCAGCATGCATGCTCGTCTATAATTAAAGTCTGAACTTCTAGAAATTATCTTCATTCCATAAATGTTTGATAGTTTAGTTGTCTATCAAGTGTTGCAACATGGAGATTAAATGTGCTGAGACAAAAAAGAACAATACAAACAAATTTATGGGTTTCAGTCCACTTCAATTACCTCGTGGAAAGGAACCTTACCTTGTGCCTTGGATGACTTGTGAAATTTAGATTATACTCCGACATTGAATCTCCAATACTTTGCTGCTTTAATTCTGATTCTTTCCTGAATGATGGGTTTGAATTCTTTTTAGTGGAAAGGACCAGTTGCTGCCAAGTCAAGAAGAAGGCGAAAGACTTTGTGATGTGTTGCCAAAAAGTGCAAGTCGTACTTTTGAAGACAAGGGTCATTTTGTGTTCCTGGTAGGATGATCGCCCTCTCCCTGCCCCCAAACTCCTAATTGAATGTAAGCTCCAAATTTGCCATCTTCTAAGCTTTTCTTATGAAAAATATAATAGCCCACACTTGGCAGGAAGATGAAGTGGATTTGGTGAGTACAATTAAAGCCGCCAGTTTTTATCGTCGTGGAAGGTTTCACGACTATGTTTCTGATTACATTCCGCCAACTGCGTCTGAATTCAAAAAAGCATATGAATCAAACAGGTAGCTCTGTTTTGCTATCTCATTCTCTAAATTGTAATTTTTGGTGCAGGGGGGACAAACTTTTTGTCAACTAGGTCAGTTTGTCCTTGACATAAACAACTGTGTATGGACATAACTTACTTTTCTCAATTCTTCATGAGCATTAATTGGGAATATGCAATTTGAATATGCACCCTGCTATGTTTTTGTGCCGCATTCTTTACATAACTTTGCTAGGCAGTTGTTTAAAAGAGTTTCTGCAATGAACTGAATTGTCACTGTAAGTGCATATATGAGCTTTTAGGTGGCTTCTGCATGCTACTAGCCCTGTGATGCTTTCAACATGTGAAGATGGGAAGGTTGTGAAGGGCCTTGCAGGAATTCCTTCGGAAGGACCAGTCCTGTTTGTTGGTTATCACATGCTCCTTGGATTTGAATTGGCCCCAATGGTGTTGCAGTTTTTGTTGGAAAAAAAAGTTCTTCTGAGAGGAATAGCACACTCAGCGATGTTTTCTAAGCCAAAAGGAGGGATAATGCCAGACACGTCAGAATTTGACTTGTTCAGATTGCTGGGTGCAGTTCCTGTTTCAGGAACTCATTTCTTCAAACTTTTGTCCTCAAAGTCCCATGTACTTTTATATCCAGGAGGTGTACGTGAGGCCTGTCATCGGAAGGTAATGCTCTTTATGATAAACTTTTGCCTAAATGAACACTCTGCACTTATTGGAAAGTTATTTTCATATTTCTAAATATGAATCTCGAGTATAGTGGTTGCTTGTTTACAATAGAATGACATATCTGTCCGCTGCCCCCTTGTTTCAAAGAATAATGAAGTAATGATTCCTGCATAGCTTCAATATTAAATAAAAAATTGAAGAGGTAATGAAGGTAATAAATCGGCCTTTTCCCATCCATGCATGAGGGGAAGAATTTTGGGAGTAATTAATGCCAAATATTAGTACATGTTATAAGTTCCACGAATTCTCCCTTGGTAATTAATAGCTTTTCTTGTTTTTCCTTTTCCATCTGTTCATTATTGGATCTCAAGATTGTAAAGTATGACTTTTAAAAACTTCCTGTAATGGTTGAAGGAAATTTCGGTTATTGAATTGTTCCCTCCAATTATAATGTACCCAAACATACAGCTCCTATTTAGTTATTAAGAAAAAAATCTTGGTCATGTTATGCTTCTCCAAGTATGTTATCCCCTTCTTTCTTATCATGACAGTGTTCTGTGAAAAAAACTAGATATTTTATTAATTCTGCCCAACCCAGAGATACATTTGTTGGCGCTTTCCTTGCATTAATCTGGGTTGTTCATAGTGGCCAAGGGGAAAAGGGTGAAGTAAATCCAAATTACACAATCTTCGAGTTCATTCATGACAATTCATGTTCTGTTTTGCGCTGCTACATCATTTACTTTCCATGCTATCAGGACTATCTACACTAAAAGAAATGTGAATTATTTTGTAGAATAGGCTCTTGCCCCACATCATGAGATTCTTGGGCGCTGGGATGCCCATGCTCCTTTTGGACTTTTGGTTTGTTTGACAATGTTTTTTTCTTGGTGGTTTGGGTTGGGGGGGTGGGGGGGTTTGGAGAGCTGCGACTTGGTGTGTGTTCTATGTGGTAAAAAAAAATATGTACTTTTAACATCAAAATGTTCCCTCTCTTTTTTTTTTCTCTTTTTTCTTTTTTTCTTAATCAGAAACGTTCCATACCTTTTCAGGGTGAGCAATACCAATTATTCTGGCCTGAACGGTCTGAGTTTGTCCGTATGGCGGCTAGGTTTGGGGCCAAAATCGTGCCATTTGGTGTTGTTGGAGAAGATGATTATTTTGAAGTATGCCCTGATGACCTCAATGCTTGCTTACTGGTTTTTCATTGATTTACTGATTTATATAGCTCTGCTGCACTGGATTATGATTTTTATTCCTCTCTAGCAGATTATTTTCATGAATGGCCGATGCTTTGTTCTGCCAGTGTACTTGAAATGTTCAAGTCGGTGCAGTGTGTCTCTGTGTGTGCTTTGGAAAAAATTCAAACCAAATTAAGAAGAAAGCAATAACATCGGGGAACTAAAAAATGTATGAAGTTTGAATGCTTGTTGTCTCGAGCATATCAAGTAGTTTTAGCCTGCGTTTGTTCATATAAATTGTCTCAAATTATTTTTTTCGTACCTCAGTTACAGCATATCAACATAGGTCAAAAGTGCTTGTCCCTGTCATTCCAGATTCACACTGTCTTCAAAGTTTCTAAATTTGAAATCTTTTCACGAATAAAAGGCTAAATGCAAAACTCTTCTGGCAGGTAGTTTTTGATTATGATGACCAACTGAGGACACCTTTCCTTGGGGATTACATAAAAACAATAAGAGAAGAGACTAAGAATGTCAGGTGTGGGACTTTTGTTCTCTTCACTCAGACTTTCATTAATCTACGTTTTGCCTAGGATTGATCTTTCTTTTTTTTTTTTTTTTAACCTTATTGTTTTCCTTCTTCTTAGTTATTCGCTGACATTTTGTTCTGTCCTGGCAATAACAGGACTCAATTTGAAGGTGAAGTTGGGAACCAAGATATGCACCTACCTGGAATGCTGCCAAAGTTTCCGGGCAGATTTTATTATTACTTTGGGAGACCATTTGAAACAGAAGGTGCGGTCATTGGACAATCTGTAACTGTTCTTTTTATTTATTTATTGCGTACCTAAATATGAATTAAAGTCCACGTTTTTTTGGAGGAGTTGGATTAACCTCCACTTAAGAGTTCTATTTTTGTGGTTAACTAGGCTAAGTCTAGTTGATTTAAAATCTTTAACCTTTTAGAAAATTCACTAGGTGAAGAAAGAAAGAACAAAGATATGGCTTGAACCAACATTTGGCATTGATTTTCTGTCAAAGCAATAATCGTAAAATGGATCTGACATTCTGAGCCAACAAACTTATATTGGGTATTTGTCACTGAGAAGCCATTTGGTTACATCCACATTGTTGCTGATCCCCAAACTCTAACAGTCAACTTCAATGAGTCCATCTATTCCAAGCGACATGGGGAAAAAGCCAGTTCCACCGGTGAGTGGAGAATGTCACAGAATGACATGAAATCAGATGAAGTTCTTCATTGGAACAACGAAGTTAGTCTGCATTATCCTCTGGACTACATTATTCTCCTATGTAGTCCCTTTTGCTTGTAATATGTACCCTCCAGTCTAGAGCACATAAACCATGCATTGTTCCTTGCAACAAACAAGCCCAAGTCTTGCTCTTCATGCACTTTTCATCAGTGTTGAATTCACCGCAATCAATTGTGGATTTCTTGTCAGTATTGTTAAAGAGCTACAACCAGAATGCTGGCTATCTTTTCCAACCAACTTGGGAACAGCATTCCCATTTACAGAATTTACAGTTCAAATTTGCTGAGACCATGTTTATGTGTATAATTTATTTGTTGTTCTCTGAAGGGAGGAAGAATGAACTAAGAGACAGAGAGAAAGCTCATGAATTATACCTACAAGTGAAGTCTGAGGTGGAAAAATGCCTCTCTTTCCTGAAGGAGAAAAGAGAAGAGGATCCTTATAGGAACATACTGGCTCGGTTAGCCTATCAAGCTACGCATGGTGTGACATTTGAAATCCCAACGTTTGAGCTATGATTCCGCTATTATTTGAAGGTTGGCTTTCACCCCTGCTCTCAAACTCGAGAAGATGGAGCAAAATGGAGCTTTTGGTTTTGGTGCAAATTGCAAATGGTAGACAAAACTCAAAGATAGGCTCAGCATTGGCTAAAACAGTGAATCAAAGGAAATAACAGCATTTTTTTCTGATGAACAAAAGAAAAGCAGAAAAAAAGGCATTTGGGTATTTATTAGATGACAGACAGCTCAAGGACGTTGCGAGTTGGAAGGACTTCTGCTAGGTATGATCTTACATCCGATCTTATTGATTACACATGTTCAGTTCTCTAAACAAGTGACTGGTCATAAAGCTGTCATTTTTCTGTAAATTCATTGAAGGTATCATTTTTTTTGCTGTCATTTTTCTGTAAATTCATTGAAGGTATCATTTTTTTTGTTGAATCAATGTAGCAGTATGTACTAATGCAGCTGTGATACTTTGACTCAATTGCTGTGCACTTCCAATTTCTCTTGGTTTTTGCTCTTTGTTTGATAAGTGAGATTCTTACTGCTCCATGTCCAAATAATGTTAAAATAAAAGCGTGGTTTGGCAACAAAAATAATGTTTTTTGTTTTTTTTTTTTTTTTCAGAACTAATAACACGCCTTATTTTCACTTGTGCTTGCCTTGGTACGATTGATCAGGGAAAGTGTCTGTATTGTCACCTTACTAGGCAGCTAAAGAGGGTTAAACCGTTGGAGTATGGATTTTTAGTTTTTCTTTTCTAATTTCTGAAAGTTCAAAAAATAGATTGTGGAACAAATCGATGGAATAATATGACATGTAGCTATGTGGAAAGAGATTTGTGAGAAAATACCTAGTTAAGACTTCTTAATTCTGGTTTCTGGATATGGACGGGGTAAGATTAAAGTTTGTGAAAAAGTGGGGAGAAACCAAAAATGGAGTCGAGTTTTTAAACAAAAAATTTAAAATAAAAAAGTAAATGTATTTTGAATTTTTGTTTTTCAAAGTATTGAAGTATATTCAAGTTGCTTATCGTCATTTATGATGTTTGGGTGTTTTCGGAGATGGATTTAAACAGGTAACATGAATATTAACTTATTAATGATAATTTAATTGACCAATCATTTTAAACCACTTAAAAAAGTGTAATTAATTTTTATTATGATAGATATAAGCTTAATAAGGATAAATTTAGTTTATTAATCACTTTAAGTTGCTCAAGAAAACAACACTTACTTATTCAATTACTTTTTAAGCAAGACATAATTTCAAACATTATTCTTGCACTAGTTTGCCATTAAAAGACTTATTATTATTAGCCAACAAATTTGATAATTTTTTAAAATTATCGGGTCGCTATGGTCAGTGGCGACTTTTCTTCTAATTTCGGGTCGCCTTGAGAAATAAAGAATTTGAGCTTCTGCAAATTGAAGTGGTGGTGCTAACATATGCAGGTCTTATGAGGTAGCGAACATTTCCATGATTTTTGTTGGGTTTATAGAATTTATTTTTTTATGGGTTCCCTTGCTACTTCCGTATAAAAAATTCAGTTTATCTTGTAAAGTGATATCGTAAAATTCTTTATAGCAAATCTATAACGTATCATCTTTTTTATATATTTTTAAAAATAAAAAAAATAAAAGATAAAAATAGAGTCTCTAGATTGAATAGTGACTTTTATACGATTTTATTCGATTTCGATACCCAAATTTTAATCGTGCATAGATAGCATATACGTAGCAAAACCTTGATTTGTATGGTCCACCCTCTACCCACGTTGCTCCTTTATATTTCATTAGGGCCCACGTTCGCCCTTCTCGCTGCTTATGAAAAACAAAAAGATCAATATTCGTACGCTAAAATTAAGTTATTGAGTAAATAAATTACTTAAATATTTTATTATTATTTAAAATTAAACTACATCACAGAATATCAAAAAATTATGCATACATTTTTAACAAAGTCTTGCCAGTATTAATATTCTCTGCCGTGTACTTTGACATAATTCTGCTGCTCTTGCAAAATTTGAATTTTTCTACAAAATATTGGCATTAAATTTCTGATAAATGGGAATTCAATTCATACCTAAATAAATTTCCTGTATGGGATGTCTGGGCTTAACATTTCCAAACAAACTTTCTCTGAGTCTCTTACGTGTTGTTACCCAGTAGTGGATAGAAACAGCCATTGTGCATCTACATATATATGGTCTTGGATCAATCAATCCCAATCCATCAGAACTGCCAATCAAAGAAGGTGAAGCCTTCTATTTAAGAGGTGATAAATAAGTGAAGGAAACCCCTGGTGTCTCATTTTATTACTTGAAATATGAATTACCATGATGAACACTGCATTGCTCAATTATCCATACAAATACTTAGCCAGTCTTGGTTATTGGACTACAAGAAAAAAAAAAAAAGAAAAAAAAAAACCTTAGAAGAAGAAAGGAAAAAGAAATGAAACCAAAACAAGAACTAAAACAGAAAGGTATCAAAAAGATTAGATCAGTACAGATCATATCCTGGCCTGGGCTTTGCCTGATGGATCGATCATAAGTCAGAAAGCCAACGGGTTGTTATTATAGTTACTATGCATGAACAAAATACATTAAAAGCTAAGCTTAGACGAGATTTCTTTTAGGAATCGAAATCAATCCATCATCACATTAAGCCGGTACTGTGGTCTGTGGCCAGAAGGGGCACTTCAAAGACAAGCTGATGCTAACAAAATTGACATAATAATAAAGTAGGATGGCAAGAAAGAACACCAATGAACATCCACACAACATGTTTATATATGTGACGTTACCATTTTAAATACATGCATCCATTTATGTATGTACGTATGTATATGTGTACGTATATGGCATGAAGTACCCAGATAAGAGAACTAACAATAACATCAGATAAGTAAAAAAAAGTTGAACCAAAATAACCATATATAATCTCAAAGTACTACACCAGATAGCATTAGAAAAGTACCAAAAGTCCAACACTGATCGGCTCTAAAGGTAAAAACATATAAACCAGCCATTAATCAGTTCAGCTCTACTCTCCAACTGAACATTTTTGAAACGGGAAATTAATCGGGGAAAAAAAAAAAAAAAAAGAGAAGAAAAGGCTCTCCATTTTCAGTTGGAGACATTTCACTGGCAAATCAAACTCATCGTAACCCGACCCATAAACCTAAACTTGATGATTCATCCTGATACCCAAAAGGGCAGATAAAAAAAAGGGACTTTGAGATAGAAAAGACATCTTTTGAAAGTAGTGGCTAGAACTATAGGCGGAGAGAGAGGTCAAGGTTTGCAGGGTCATGACCATCAGGGTCTTCAGTAGAAGTGGGCAAGAAAGGATCATTTTCAGGAGTAGAAAAAGGGCCACCGCTGCCGGCATAAAAGCCACCAATGCCATGATTGGGAAAGGAAATGGGGTGATACTGATAATGATGAAGAAGAGCAGGAGGTGCAACAACCTGGTGATCATGGGTCTGGATATTGGGGTGGTCAAGCGGCCAGTAGCGGCCGTCGAGAAATGGAGCACCACCAGCAGTAGCAGAACCACCACCACCACCAGTTGCGGTAGTAGTGTCCACGAAAAAAGGGTCTCCTCCGGCTGCGCCTGGGACACCTTCAGGGTGGTCGACTGAGAACCGAGCGGCAGCAGCAGCAGCAGCCATGTGCATGTCCATGGTTTCGACAGTAGTTGGCACGGAGAGGTTCCTGCGTGCGGCGGCTCGCTCCCGCTTGTGGGCGTTCTGGTGGCCGCCGAGAGCCTGGGAGGTGTAGAACTTGCGGGGACAGTAAAGGCACTCAAAGAGGCGATGATGATGATGGTGAGAAGCAGCCGCTGCTGGGGAGGAGGAGGAAGATGAGGGCGTCGCGTTATTTGTCGGGTTGTTCTTATAATTTTTTGTGGGTTTCGTTGAGGAGAAAGAGGGAATAATGGGTTGCTGTTGCTGTTGCTGTTGCTGTTGCTGGTAGTGGTTTAGAAAGTTGTACATGGATGGATCTGCCATTTTTGAGAGCTTCAATTTGCACTTTGCAAAGTTTTGCAGAGAGATTTTGGGGGCTGAGTCAGAGAAGAGTGATCACTGATCAGGGGTTTATATGGGGTTTAAGGTTTTGTTTGTTTGTGCATGAGGTGAGAGAGAGAGAGAGAGAGGAGCCTATAGAGAGAGAAGGAATGAGAGAATGTGATTGGTCGAAAATTTCATGGACGGAAATACCCTTCCCTTCTTCTTTTGTTGTTGGGCTCATTCCTGTTACCATTTTCCTGCTAGCTATACAAAGGGATCATCAACAAACCCTTTTAAAAAAGTTGAAAGTTAAATTTGATTTTTGTTGGGTTCATTGCAGAGATTAGGAATATGTTGTGCTCCAATTCGAATGAGAACAATTAATTAAAGCAAATTTAAACTGCATACACCCATGTTGTTGCTGTTAGCCTTTGTTTGTTTCAAATGTGTGAAACAAAAATAGGACAGGTCCAAATTAAAAGAGGAAAAAAAAAAGAGAGAGAGAAAGAAACACTTCGCTTCATCGTATGTATGAATTCATGCTCACTTATAATTAGTTTTAGTTTATCAAATGTGTAATACTAACTAACTTTATATAAATAATTACGCAGTTTCATTTTTTTTTTTTAAAAATTACACAATCTCATTTAAAAGTAATAATTAACTTTCTTATTTTTAATTTATAAATTTAATTAACTTATATCACTTCGTAATTCTCATAAAACTAATTAAGTGAAAGTGTGAAACTACCAAATTTTCCACTTACCAAATTTCTTGGTGATATTAGTGAGTATGGACTCCGACTCGCAGCCTGCGGGCACTTTGTAGAGGGGGTAGTCACGTGTTTGGACACGTGTACGAGCTACGTTCTTTTTAGATTCATCCGGGGAAAGGCCTCCTTGTCCAATTGCTAACAACTGTGTCATAAGTTGACGAGAAGGTGGCCTCACCAAAAAATTGGAATGTATTCTATTATCCTCTTTTCTTGGATGATCAATATTTTAGTCTTTTTTTAACTATAATTTATTTATATTTTTATAATATACAATTTATTTTATTAATTTTTTATTTCAATACATTGTACTTAATTATATAATATAAAATTATTAACAAATTATACAGTCTTAAATTAAAAATTTCGTATACCATGATATTAATAGGGATGATAGTTATTGGTTTGCACAGTACTTACTCGTTGCTACTTAAACTAAGTAGCATAGCAGCAGTAGTTTTGAAATTAAAACATTTCAAGCCTCTATCTCTCCAATAAGAAATAAGGAGGAACAAAGGGGTACTAAGTAGTGTAGAAAAAATCAAACTGTATCAATTGGTTGGACCGGTTCAATCAATAATCTACCAATAGTCTGGTCCGATTCATACTAATTTTAAAGAAGAATTCAGGCTGACTAAAATCAGTGAAAATTAGACTGGTTAGATTGATCCAAACTAAGTTAAAAATTTGTAAATTATAATTTAATTTTAAATATTATTTAAATTATAATTTAAGTTGTAAATTTAATTAAAAATATAATGTAGTCTTAAAATTGATTAAAAAATTTAATTTAGTCCTTAAAATTAAAAAAATTAATATTTAATTATTTTTTATAAATATTATTTTTTTAATTACTTATATATATATATTATTAAATATCAATTTAAATATTGATTTGATCAATTCAATTAATTAAGCTTTAATTTTTTGATATTTTTAGTTCGATAATTGATTACATTCTCATAATAAAAGATAAAAAAGAAAAAAACAATGATAGATAGATGTAGGAGGAGAGGGCAGAAAGGGAAAAAGAAAGAAGAAAAAGAGAGAAATGGGGTGAGAGGCAGTAAAGCAGGACAGACGCACCGTGATCTGTTGTAAATGACAGAGAGGAAGTGGTGGGTACTAATGGTATCGTTTACACACCCTGTTAAAGTGTCAGTGACTGCGACTGCGTTGCACCCCCAAATCTCCAGTTCTCTCGCTCTCTCTATTCTGTTACACTCCCTCTCTGTCTCTCTCTCGCAGCTCGGCACAGGGATAACAGACCAAAAGCCACGCGCCTACAAATCACCAATAAGGAAATGAAAAAAACATCTACGCAGTCAATGATGCACGTAGCCGCTAGACACTGAAATTCACACACACGCACCCTCACCCTCACCACACCCCTGATTACTTCCCTCACAGACACGCGTAGAGTACATTCGTGAAACCAAAAATATTAAATAATATTATTTAAGTAATAACAAAATATTATAATTTGATGTTATTTAATAAATTAAATGGCTATATTATTATAATTTAAAGTTAAATTATGTAATAGAATTCATCAAAATAATATTATGAAGGTGAATGAGTATACGCTCACTTAGATTGAAATTCAATAGAGCAAATGAAAAATAAAGTAAAAATAACACAACATAAGATCTATGCGTTTGTACCTGACTTTGAGTTGCGGTAAGTTGCGGTGTGGTATCCATACTAAACAACCATAAAAGTATATTTTTAGTTAGGAGAATTTATCAAAATACTTCAACAACCAAACAAAAGGAGACGTATACTTAATCACACCGAACACTTTGAAAAGAATTCGAATTCATGAATAAATAAACGAATGATTTGGGTTTCGATGTCATTGCCACTGCCATTCCTCGGAACCATGCCCACGACAAGAATATGGATGCATTGCCATCAAGGCAACAAGAGGAAGGTCATGAATATGATGATTGATAATCATAATTAGCCAAAATAGGCCTACGGGTATTGCGCAGAGTTTTGTGGGTGTACCCAAGTGGGTTTTTCTAGGCTGGCTGGTTATTCTTTGAGCCCTTTTTAATCGTGGTTTCTAACATTCAATAAAAAATGCATTTGTCACTCTAAGACACAAACCGTGACCACTACGGCACAAAATGGCACCAGTCCGTCTTCTTTTGACTACGCCTGTTTTTGTAACACCTGCTTCATTCCTTCCTTGTCCCTTGACTCAAAGCATTTTGACATAGGCAACATGTAAACCATAAGATGAAATACTATCGCGAATAAATATCGTTTTCTCAGGAGAACTTGGCCAGAAATAAGCACAGGCTATTGAACAAGTAGACCACGAAAAGCATCAATCGAGATCCAGGACTTTTTCTCTCTGACTTCTCACTACTCTAGGAGACCATTGCCATCAAAGTGGCCTAATGAGAGCCCAGGACAAACAACCAGTGCGCCATACACAGCAATTTTACCACCAGGGACTGGTGGATTACAGGACTTTGTATATAGTTAAAGGCCAAGCCAGTGACCAAAAAGACTGGCAGGGCTTGGGAGAGCAACGTAACCCATCAAATTATTGAATCAAAGTATTTACAGGTTGATAAGGGTTAGTGTCATTTCCAGATGAGATGATTGAAACTAAACGTTTCATGATGGTTTTGTTTATGTACATTGTCAGCTCT
The DNA here is from genome assembly GCA_037832335.1 of Carallia pectinifolia. Lineage (NCBI taxonomy): Eukaryota > Viridiplantae > Streptophyta > Magnoliopsida > Malpighiales > Rhizophoraceae > Carallia > Carallia pectinifolia. Next base: position 36,312,363 of record CM075453.1, read on the forward strand.
ATTTGGGTAAATTACGTCTTTCAGTTGCTGATATCGAAATATTTCGGATCTTCTGGGAAATGATACTCCACGTTCAACTGCCAATTGAAAGCAACAACCCCTGTTAGACCGATGCAAAAGCTAACTTGACAAGTAAAAAATAAAAAAAAGAGAGTGAGAGACTTATCATATATTACCCCTTTTGTATAAAATAACCCAAAAAACATTTGTATGTTTACCCTGTCAAAAACAATACTCAAGCATATCCAAACTATGCAAGTTGTTTCCATCCACAGAAATTTTTGCTTCAGCTGCTTTCATTTCTCTCTAATACTCTTCAGTAAGACCCACACAAACCCTAACAAACTAAAGCAAGCAAATCTCAGGTGGCTCCAACCAATAACAAAGGATGCAGGTCCACCACAACTTATGAACAGAGCAAAACACTGTTGCTGCTAGCTACTAGCATCACTTATTACTGAAAGGAGGATTAAACACTAGCAATGGCAATTTTGGAAAAAAAAAAAGGATCGACAGAATTTTTAATACATCACCCACCATTCTACTCTATTTGCAGGTTCATTCCCATCACAATTAGAAGAATGGCCCCATATACAAACAAGACATGAATTTTTTACAAATATGAACCTGAGAACATAGGTAAAACCCCCTTGGAAGAAGAAAAGAAAACTTCAATGAACTTTAGCGGAAAATGGAAAAATACACATGCATGTCTCCCGAATATGCCGGCTTGATCCAGCAGTTCTCAGCTAATCATAAATTGGCACATAAAACCAAATAGAGAAAAACATGTTGCATTATTACAGTTTGAACCACCAGCCATGATGCCTACAGTTAAGCTAATCTGACAATTTCACATCAAGTGTGACATACCAGAATAGTACTTATCAACTGTATAGAATGATTGATATATGTTGGGGCACGAGACAAAAAGAGAGTAGCGAAAAGATGTTTACCTTGCCCTCATCAGCGTCTGAATGGCGTTGAGGAAACACAACCCTCAAGTCATTGTACAAATAAAACCTACGCTCCCTGCCACCATTCAGAGCTGTCATTTGCGGTAAAGACTGCGGATCAGATTTACATCTATGTACAGCTCTAGAAGACTTGTTAAGTGAAGGGCATAGAAATCGAAGCTGAAGTGCATAGCGCAGCGCGCCACCAGGAGTGTCAGGAGCATTTTCATTAGTCTTTGAACAATATTGAGTCGGATTGCTGTCATCTACATCCACCCATGAGCAACCCTTCCCTCCAGCCCGGCACTTGCCATTCCCAATTTCTTTCCCAGGCAAAAAAGGATCCCCAAGAACACTTCCCAGATCTTGGGATTTCTTGTCTAGTGGATCTGCTGTATCACAGTGTTCACTTTGTTTTGTTTCATTATTCTTGCCAATAGAAGTAACTTTATGTACTATGCTGTTTTCTTGTGAGACTGAGGCCAGCTTGTCTTTCAGCTTCATGTCCAAACAAATCTGCCCTTGTTTCAACTCTGTTGAAGTGGTACCAGAAGAATCTAAAGTGACCCTCTGGCGCATGAATGTCTACACAGATGGAAATAAATATAGAATCAGAGATATCTAAAACAGAGCATATGTTCATAGATATTGATAACTGATAAACCGCTCTTTCAATTCCATATTTGCATTGTGTACCCAAGAAGTATATACCGTGGCTACAATGGCAACTAAAAGGCTGATATAGAACTCAGAATGCCTCGTAAGTTTAACTCAGAAAAACAAACTACAGTAAGGGACCCAAACTAATTGGATTCCAAGATCAGTAAACAAATACCTGAAGAAATAAAAAAAAGATATCTCATTTTGAAGTCTAGAAACAAAAATTTACAATTGACATTATGTTTAATGGAACCTTTTCCGAGCTTGAGATTAAACCTTCACCATCAAGTTTTTAGGTCCATAAGTAAAATATCAACCAGAATCACACAAAGTCAATTTGCATGCTTCTCCTTCTCCAAAAAAAAAAAAATTGCATGCTTCTCATAAATATACTTATGCAAGTATAGACAGGTAACAATGATATTGAAAGCTGAGGTAGCTTAAAATCCAACTACTGATTTCTCGTCTGATCTACTTCCATACGGAAAAAAGGAAGTATATGCTTAAACAAAGTTTGGCCAGATAAAATATGTAAGCCCTAAAGGAAAACATGGCTGTTAGTCCATCTTACTTTGGTACCAGCTGGCATATCACTCAAATCATAGTTGCAAAGAAAGGTGTGAAGAGGCGTCTTTTCTGGATTGCTGAGAACCTACAAAAGAAAATCATTTTCCAGGTAATCAAAAGATTTACGTCAGTCAGCTGCAGTTTTTCATTTTAGCCCAAACTTCATAAATAGATGACCCCCACTCATAATTAAAAACACAGTACTGATAAGTTTAACAATCAGCTAACCATTGTCTTAGAAAAACCCTATTCATTGTTCCTCCCATCAGGCAAAAACAAGATGAAATTTGAGCATATTTTGCCTAAAGCCTATAAGTAAAATGCCTTGAAATGCTCATAAGCTGCAGGAGAAGGAAAAAGACACAAAAGGTCAAATCTTCTCAAAAGGACTGTATATTTGAAGATAGATGCAACATACCAATTGTATGCGCCCTTTCATAGGAATACGGAAGCAGCTCCTTATAGTTTGATTGTCATCATTGCTTAAACCTTTTCTTGAATTATGGCCTTTATTCTTGACTGATGATGAATTTCCTACAAGATCTATTGCTGCATAATACAGTAAATAACAATCTCCGTCTATGCTGGTGACTGAAAATGGAAGTTTCTGTGGTTTTGGTGAAAAGCTCCCCCCGGTAATGCTTAAAACAGCTAGGAAACCATCTATCTTCTGTGGATCCAATAAAAAGCAGTAGAGTAATATCAAAGTTCAGATAAGAATAACACTAAGAAACAAAACTTATTATAGACAAGGTCTCACAACATGCACGAAACTACTACTAACCTGAGTACATTTCCCTGAGAAGAACCGTCCAGACAAGAGTGACTCCTCAAATGATCCAACCAAGGATCTCCTAACAGCACGGCCACTGAAACTTCTAATGAACCGCACACACTGGGAAGAAACTGATTCTTGAAGCAAAGATGAGCTAATGTCTGGAGCGATTTCTTCGGAAGATGGAAAATATCCTTTGAGGAAGAGATCAATATCTTCCCATGATCTGCTTAACTCCATTTCTTGGAGGTCCAGGTTCTGCCTGTCAAGCATCCTTCCAACATTCTTTAAATTTAGAGCCTCCACAATGTGTTTGTCATCGCTGCAACCTCCTGCAGCTTTCACCCTTTCGGTAAACTTTGGACCCAGAGGAGACAAAGAAAGGGGATGTGAACTTGCCTTTCTGGAGGATATGGATATTGTTGCACTTTGGCATCTTCCTTCTCTTGTTTTGACATGATCAAGCTCGGGACAACATACACAATTGGTCTGAATGTCTAGATCTTCATTTTCCAGCAAAGGGCCATCAGTGAAAAGACCTGGTGGTTTTATGCTCTTGTCATAGACTACATTCCCTTCTTCTAAACCAGACAAGAACGGGAACGGTGTGGAAAAACTAATTTTGCTGCGAGAATTTGCTTTTTTGATATCACATGCCACAAAAACATTAGATTTGTTAATCATATCCTGGGAATTCACTTGAGAGGCATGACGGCCTATGTCCAAATAATCACCATTAAATTGCTCTATCAAAGATGTACTACATAGGGGTGAAAGTAGCCTCTTCCTGACAAGTGACCCGGCCAATTCAGTTTCAGCTGCAGCACCAATCATAGAAGAAGAATGAATGTCATCAGTAGAATGTCCCTCAATGCAACTACTGACAGAACTCATTCCGTGTGATTCAAAACCCACAATCCTGGAAGCAGGAATTGAAAGATCTCCTTTGCTTTTAGAAATAGTCCAATTATTCTCATCCACAGAATCAGTTTCCAGCCCATACAGTCTGGAACCATCCAATGCCCCTTCAGACCTACTTGGATTGTCTGAAACTTTCGACAAAGCCGGGGTAGTTTTCCTCTGGAAATCTGCTAAAGAAGAACCTAGAAAACCCTGACCTGTTTGGCACATCCCTCTGCCATGGAGACCATCCAAATCACAGGTTCCAACACCAGAAAAGTGGTGTGGACTTTGGAAAAATGAGCCCACTGATGCAGATGTAGGCCCCTCAGCACCATCAATAGAAGAAACTTGCGGCAAACCCATAGTTAAAGAAAGCATAAACTAATATCTATCTTCTATCTGGTAGAGAAATCCATCCCTGTCCTCCAAAGTGTGCACCAAACATTTTAGTCTCATGCATTCACACCCAGTTTGGCCCAATATAATGGAATTGCTCTAATATAACAGCAAATTATCAAGTCTTTCTATTCCTATCAGTGAATTCGATTGATGCAAAAGTCTCAATGTAGATAAGTACCAGGAAATCTGTTTCCTCGGCCCGAAAGAAGCTAATGCTATGTATCTACCAAAGGGATCCACATTTCAATAACCTTTTGGCAAAACAACACAGTGAGATACAATTGCATCTTGACCATCCAAATACAATTCTGAGCACAGATTTCCCGACCTTCAAACCGGCAAGCAATGGAGCACCTAGAGTACATGGTCCTTAATAAATCCAAGAAAAAACAATGTAAATATCAATAACATTCACAAGAAAATGCTTTTCTTTTTTCCCATGAGCTTTTGCCGCATACTAAATTATTAATGTTCTAATCAAAGGTCAATATACATGAAGTTGGCTAAATGTGATAAAAAATAATCCCTTTTTTTTTTGTTCAATTATAACTCAAAATACTCAAAGAGAAAGAAATGCCTCCCATTCAATCTACCAGACAGTCTAAACATCCCATTTACAAATTCCAAGGCAAAGGAAAACCAACAAAAAATAATTACTGACAATTCCCAAAAAAAAAAAAAAACAGAGGAAAAGAAAATTAAAAAAAAAAAAATAAGTCAGTTACTTAAATAACATCAATAAATCAAAAAAAAAAAAAAAAAAAAAGAAGAGAGCACAAGAAACTGCAAAAGTTTACTTATACGGAACACATTGGCCAGTAAACCAAACCCAAAGAAAGATACTCTTTTTAAGTCATCAATCCTCTAACAAAAGGGGCGTAATTTTTCATTCAACTTAAAATAAATTTTTTTGCAAAAAAAAAAAAAAAACACCACAATTAACCAAACCCAAAATGCAATCAGTCCTTGATCATCATCATCACCATCATAAGAATTGATCCAAAAAAAAAAGAAAATAAAAAAATATATATTAATTATCAGTAAAACAAACTACAACAGCCTGATTAATATAAAATATACTCACCAAATGAACAAAGGGTACACAATTCATTTCAATGATGATCTGCAATAGCAATTGACTCTCCCCTTTTTTTTTTTCTTTTTTTTTGTTTTTGTTTTTTTTTTTGGGTTTTTTCTGGGTCTGGGTCTGTTTGGAAGAAAAGAAAAAGGGTACAGAGAGAGAGAGAGAGAGAGAGAGAGAGAGAGAGAGAGAGGATGGGTTTGATAAAAGATGTAGAGGAGGAAGAAAGTGGGTAAAAGACCATTGTTAAAGAACATCTCTCTGTGTTTATAATGCCCAAAAATGTAAGAAAAATAAAAAATGAGTACAAAACTCTTGCTTGCCTTGCCTTGCCTGCCTCATTTTGTCAGCCACAATTTTACAAAATTCATTTATTATTTTGCTAATGGCTATTTTTTACATTTAAAAAAAAAAACTCTGTTTGTTCAATTTAATTAGACGAAAAAAATTGATGTACGTTATACAAAGTAAGAGGCACACTGTGAGTTTTAAAAGTTGGTGTACTGTTTAAAATGGTAATCCAACTATAAATCAGTATATTTTTATATTGTAAATTTTAAATTTAAATTTTTACACTTGTGCACTTTGATAATTAATCCAAGCTAAAGACTCTTTCTAGTATAAATAGTAATATGTAATCTTGAGTTTAGGTTTGTTTGCTGAAATTTTAGTGGTAGAATCACGTTAGATCTCATTGATATTCGGAAGGTAAGTCAATCCTTTTAAAATTGTTGAATGAGATTTAAACAAACGATAATTACTCTAATTTCGATTTAAAAATTTGATAATTGATACGCTCTAAAATTATTTTTTTATTAAAAAAAATTATAAATTTTAAAAGTACTTTATAAACTAAATATCTTTTACTTAATGTCAATATCGATAATTTACTCCGTTGTTCTATAGAAAAAAAAATATATCGATGAAGAGAAAATAAGATTGAATATTAAAACTAAGTATCTTTTTTTTTTTTTTTTTTTTGTTCTTAAACTAAGTATCCAATCATGAATCATCCAACAGTCGTCTCTAATATTTTCAAGCTGGCCCAACGTACATGATTAATTCTTATTCCTTTTTCTTACTTTCCATTTCTTTATTTACTCGGAGATTCATCAAATCTGAACTAAGAAGAGCCATCCAACATGCATTCAATAAACAAATTTAATTTTCAAAAAAATTATAGAGTAAACTTTTTTTTTCCTGTTTGAGTGCGCACATTCTAGGAACCTTAAAATGTGAAAGGAAAAAAGTTAATAACTGAAGAAAAATATTTAGAAGAATTTTTAGAATATAATTAATTGAAAATTATTTATAATTATATGAATTTATTGTATAATAAATAAATAATAATTTTGTTATTATATTTATAATAAATACAGTTATATAATAAATTTAATAAATTATATTACAAAAATTTTTTTAGTAAATTTCTTTTGGGCACGCAAGGGAACCAAACCTAAAAGCCTCGAGCATGTTCGGATGGCATGAGACGTGGGCGGAGGTTCTACTCATCTTCGCCCTTTTTCCACACTGGCCTAATCACTTAAAAAATAATAATAATAATAAAGAAAAAAAAACTTAAATATAAAAACTTTTAACACAAGAAAAAACAAGTATGTTATTTACTTGGTATCATGTGAAGCGGGCCTCTTCTATTTTTTTAAGCGGAAAAAGTTGGTAATCACATTTACAGTTATAATCAGGAGTTATACTGTAATAATACATAATTTTTTTTGTAATTACATGTATATTTTTTAAAATATAAATTGACAGTTTATTTTTTTTTATTATAAAAAATATATATATTATTATTAAAAAAGTCTGTGTGTTATTATAATATAACTTTCTTATATAATAAAAAATATATGACTACGTAATGAAACTCTTTTTTAAACTAACAATATTAGTGTCTCCAATTATGCATCGAACGAACGATATAATCACTCTAGTGTGAACAGAGGATGCCGTGTCTTATGCAAAAATAGACTTATATAACTGAAAGAAAATTGGAAGTCCCTGGCGTTAGATTAGTAGACAATGAAAGCAGGACACGTATTCTTTTGTTTTCTTCTTTTGGATTTTTATTTCAATTATTCCCAAGTGGCAAAATTTGCGGATCCCATGGGGACAGACGTCAAACACCCAGTTGAGGGATGGGTGCATTTGTTTTTTGTTCTTACCTATCAGATTCTTATCCAACATTATCCTTTTCGGGAAATCACTTGCTACCAGCACCAAGGAAGGCTCTTTGATAAAAAAAAGCATCGAGGAAGGCTCCTTTCTCCGCGTTTTGCTGGCATGGAAACGGTGGCAGATACGAGGTCTTAAATGTGTGATTTGGATTCAACGGTAGTTCCAATGGCCCGTCAGAGATCACCACCGCGAAGAAAAGAGAAAACTACGGGGTCAGAGTTGGCATGGAGTTATGGATTCACAAAGATTTAACTCGAAGTGAATTCACAACAAGTGCTAAAGGCATTGCAGCATGATGTCCCTAGACTCACCCTCATGCAAATCTGATTTGGAGTTTTAGAGAATTACTATGAAGAAGCTGGGCTATTAAATTGTCACATGGGTATTATGAACGACATGGAGTGAAAAAGTTTTTTGCATATAGTAATTATGGGTATTATTAAGTTGGGGTTTACAGGTTTTCTATCTAATTCCTGCAGATGTTCAACAATTAGTATACCAAAACTTTGTAAGAATACAGTAATCTCGTCTAATTATCGGATAAGGATGAATTGATGGACTATAAATAAGCTATCAGTCCTTTATTACTGACAAAAAAATAAATAAATATGACCTCACTTTTATGAGTAAAAGACGCGCAGTCTATTCTCCAGCAAGTCTTATTATGCTACGACCACAGAAGTTCATTATCTAACATTCCATTGTTACGTAAAAAAAAGAAAAAAAACATTCCATTGTTAGCCTTTTAAGTTTTTTTTTTAATTAAAAAAAATCATACTAAATATATTAATCATCAAACCTTTAAATCAGAATTATAATAATTTTTATTTATTTAAATCTCACCTAACAATCTTAAATGAATAGACTCATTTTTCAAATAGTTATGACATTAAACGTAATTTTATCACTGAAATGCTGACGGATGACTCGTTCTAAAAAGGATTTTCAAAACTATGGAAACAGAAAATTAGGACCGTGGAAAGTTGCGTAACGAAAAAGTAAAAAGCAAATGGTATTACGTTGGTGCCGTCATCTGTGCCTCGGAATCCGTTAAAGGACCGGGCGGGCCACGTGATGGATCGCATTTTCATTAAGATGACTTATTAATTATGAAATACAGATATAAATATAACGATATAGATACAGTACGATATGGATACAGCGATATATTAATTTTAAAAATATTAAGATATGGGTACGATTTAGATACGACTATATATATATATACATATATATATATATAAAATTAAATTTATAAAATTTTTATATATTATATATATATTTTTAAACAATTTTATAAATTTTATTTACTAAAAAATATATTTATATAATTATTATAAATTTTTAAAAAAATTCATTTAAATAATATATCGTAAGATTCTTTATTTTTTATTATAAAATACTAAAATAGAGATATTAAATTTTATAATTAATTTAATTTTTCTGTTAAAATTAAAAATAAGTTGAAATTTAAACATTTTAAAAGTTATGGACAATTTGACAGTATTAATTATAATTTTTAAATTTTTTTTATTTGTTAAAAATAATTATAAAAACATTCAGGCGTGTTTGTAGCGTGTCAGACACTTATACTTCCCGTGTCCAATACAAGTATCCGAATTTAAAAAAAAAAAATTTTAACAGACACTTCTAACCGTATCAGACACATGTCTGTCATATATCTGCCGTGCGTCTGCGTGTCCCACATATCCGACACTCAGTACTTTCATTTTTTAGAGTATCCTAACTATGAGCATAGCTTGGTAATACGTTATAAGAAGCGCAAGCACACGCCAACTATCTCCGCCTGCTTACATCTTTCGGAAATAATTAGCATGCATATATTTGTATATATATTCATATATAAATAAACGTAATAATTATTTTTTATACAGTATTAATAAAACAATTTTTTTTAAAAAAAATCTTAGATAACATTTATATTTTATATTTTAAAATAATACACATTTAAATTTAAATTTTAACTTTTCATAAAAAATATTAAAATATTAGTATAACCTCAATTGTTACACCTCTTGGTACACTTGTCTTAGTGGACCTGTTGGGTCCCTATATTTTTTACTGTTTTCCAATGAACTATGCTTCATGGGCCCTTCTCAAATTGTGAATTATATGCGACTCAAATCCATCAAAGTCCCGTCTTTTTTTTTTTTTTGTTGTCTTTTTGGTGAAAAGAAGATTAAACAAATAAGAGCTAAAAGAAACAAAAGACAAACTTCAAACACACCCAGTATCAGTTTCATTATAACCAATAAATAAATAAACAACAAACCCCAGCGTTTCTATAAATAAAAAAAATGTTTCTTTTTTTAAATTTATACTGTTAAATGAGCACTGGGGCCTATGACTTCTTTCCTTTCCCTCGGCTCAATCTAAATGTGAGGCAATGATAAAATAAAAATATAAACGAAAAAGAAGAGAAAAAAAATAAAGATAAATATCAAGAAAATTTATTCACGAAATTTCATAAAATTTTTAAATTTTATAGTAACACCAAGTTTACCTAAAATTTACTTTTAAAAAAAAGTAAAATTATAAAAAAAAATTTTCACATTAACAAAAAAAAGATCAAATTGTGAAGAATCGTGAAAAAAAATTTTGTTGTATCACTGCTCAAAAGGAAAAGCATCGTTATCCAAGGGCTAGCGGCCCAAATGTTCCTCTACAGTAAAGAATATACAACAACGGCAAAATCTTGACAACCAAGACCCGAACCCATCTTCAATAGGTCCAATGTGTCAAAAGTTGCGACTCACGACTCTCAACACAACTCCAGCAGGCTCTTTCTCCCTTGCAGTCAGTCCAATAGGCCTTCCTTCCTTCATTGGGCCATGAGGGAACCCAAAGTCAACACAGGTACACCAGATCATGGCACTGCCCAACAAGCCACACTGGCAACCGTTCTCGGTCCCCAATAGGCACGGACTGCCCCATGATGTTATCGGGTGATTAAGGGAGGCCCAAAGCAGCAGTTCATCCCAACAGCCCAAAAAGGCAAAAACCAAACCAAATGCAGGGAAGCAATTTTTTTTTTTTTAAAGCAGTTATTGCTTTATCAATCAACTGCATAATAAAGTACAAATTTAACAGTAATGACGTTGGGTTATCTTACTCCCCCCCCCCCCCCCCCCCCCCCAAAAAAAACATTGGGTTATCAGCGACAATCAATATTATTTGTACACGGTATCTGATGAGATAATATAAGATAAATTACTACCATCTCATTATATAATATAAAAATAATAAATTATTAAACTAGATATAAACAAGTTAGAGTCAGAACTTGACAAAAACTAGAAATATTATTCTATTTTTGTCTCCGTTTAAAAATTTGGGGTATCTTCTTTTGAATTTTTTGATTAATTCTTATTGACCTCATTCTTGTTGGGAGGAGATGTTTGATGTGTGAAACAGAGATCATTGTCATCCCTAGTTAGAGAGCACAAAGACAAGGAAGGGATTGTTACTGTATCCATAAAGTCCACCTTGTTTGACAATCGAAAGTTTTATCCCCAAAAAAAAAAAAGAAAAAATCTTACATAGATTCATTTTTTCAGACCCAAATGGACGTATGATGTTTTTGTACTATATACAAAATATTATGTGCCATATAAATAAAATTTTATATAAGATTAAGAGATTTATAGTAAAATAGTTCAAAATCGCATAAATCTCATTATGGCATAAAATATTCTGCTGCATATTGTTGTCGTTCTTAATATAAAGTCAGATATAAGCACCGCACACGCATTTGATTTCCTACACACTTTTTCAATTCTGTTGTTATAAATTGGCGATGTGCAGAATCAAAGATCGTAAAGCCTCTACCACAAGAAACCTTTGGTCGGCACACTTCTCCATCCGCCATTCCCACCACACATGCACAGATACGCCCGCATCTTTTGACCCTCGCTGATCTACCGGCCAATTTGACTAATAATGTGGGACATGTTAGCACGAAAATATTGTAACAAACGTAGGTAGCTATTTTATAAGATTCTTGCTATATTTAAAAAAAAAATTATTTAAAAAAATATTCAAATATAATTAATTAAATTTAATATATAACTAATTGTATTCAGTGTATAATTAAATAAAAAAAATGATTATTATTTTTTTTACACTAAATATAATTGATTGCACATTAAATTAGATCAATTGTATTCGGACGCATTTTTAAGCTTATTTTTATCCAACAAAAATATACTTTTTTTTCATTTTATAATAGGAAAAAAGTAAAAATCCGGACACTTTGTACCCAATTTTTTGTCAAAAAGAAGGGTACAATTGTAATAAACTTTCGTTGATTTAATTATATTGACAAAATGTAGAAAAAAAATATTTATTTTTTATTATAAAAAAAATAAATTTGATTAAAAAAAAGAGATTTCGTTGCAATCCGACACCTCTTCTGACAAAAAATTGAATAAATCATCCGGATTCGAACTCATTCTCTTTATAATATTCTAATACCCCAGCAATTTATTAATAAAGCAATAAGCATTTCACCTAGCGGCCACGATGCCTCCTTAAAACATAGCTTGAATCCATCTCTCAAAAATAGATAAAAATATTTTTTCCTGAAATCCTTCTAAAACGTTTTCGTGTTGAGGCACTCAAAGCATTGTATTTGACGATCGATCGATGTATTTGTGATAGATTTTTTTTATTAACAAAAAAAAAAGATAAAAATATTTTTTTGTTATGTGATGTTAGATTATTAGTGTTATTAGTTTGCTATGGATCGAGCAAAGCATGACAAATCATACCAATGAGGAAACATTTACACTGTTAAGGCCACTCCAAAAATTAATCTTTGAAGGTAATCGAGTATTTCAACCACTTACTTGAATTTTGACGGCTGACTCAAGCGATTTATGCCTTGGTAAAGTTCTAGTAGAACTCAGTTTTACCAACCAAATGTGTGGGTACTTTTATATACATATATAGGATATCTTTTAGAAAAGTTGTTGGTCCTTTAGAAAATTTTGCCAATAGGTCCAAGAGGGAAAAAATTGCAGTAATCAACGCCACCAAAAATTTTCCCGTGATGTAATCGCTCTTAAGAAAGGCTAATAATTTTGACTACTTTAGTGATTAAATGACCATAATTGGCTTCATAATTGTATAAGAGTCTGTTTGGGTTAGCTGTTGAATGTTATTGTTACTGATTGCTGTTACTGATTATTACTGTTGATTGCTAATTACTGATTCTTACTTACTGTTGCTGATTGCTGATAAAATTAATGAAGTATTTGGTTAATTTTATACTTGCTGTTACTGTTGAATAATGAAATGTTTAATTTAGACATATAATTTTTGTAGATATATCATATTAAAAATTTTATTTTTATATTTTATAATTTTATATTTTAAAATAATATTTTATAAATAATGTTGAAAATTATTTTACTTAATTTTTAACTTTTTTAAAAAAATATTAATTTTTATTAAATGATAAAAATTATTATATTTGAGATTTTTTTTATAAATGTCAATATTACTGAAAATTGAAGTAAAAAAAAATATTATTTAAGAATACTTGAAAAAAAAATTATTGAAATTATATAAATACTAATAAAATAAATTAACATATCTAATTCATTTGTCAAGTAAAAAAAATAATTGTAAAATTTTATAAATATTCTTTAAGGATAATTTAGTTCATATAAATTATTATTAATATTGAAAAGTGAAAAGTAATTCAAAAAGTAGTAAAAAGTAGGTCGAAACTGTTTTTCAATTAGCTGTTATCAGGAAGTCAAATAAGGAAATAAGCAGAATCAAATAGTAACACTAAAAAATTTACTAAATACCTATATCTTACTTTTTAAAAATAAAACACAAATATACTCTTTTAAAAACTAATTCAAACACCCCTTAAATCATCTTATTGCCGTCCTATGAGTGTACGTATCATGGCGTACACTTGTGATTAGGTGTCTTAGACCCAATTAGCTAGCTGCCGGATGGGATGCTATTTGAAATAACTCTCATTTAGATTTAAATTTTTATAATTAAATTTTAAAAATACTATTTAAAATAACTCTCATTTAAATTTTAAATTTTTATAATTGAGTTATTCCGTTAATTTAATTATTAAAAATAAATTTAATTTTAAGTATATAAACTCATAAAAATTTATAATTTAAATGAATGTTATTTCAATGTTATTCCTACTATTGTTATACCAAATAATTGACGCATTTTTTCATACTTCTATTATAATTGATTAAAACATTTAATAATTGATTAAAACATTTAATTAAGATATTTTGATTCTACGTTTTGATCTTGATGATTTTATTCTCAAACCTTTCACTTCCCTTGAAACCAAAAAAAAAAAAAGGTTGATGCTCTTTTGGAGACTACACGCCTCTCTCGATCTAAATGAATGTTCTGGCACCATATCTAATTAATTGCTCCATATTCTCTATTCTTGTGCCATACTTCTCCTCTACTATTCACTTTAGCCGTTCCATCCACTATATTATTTTGGGGCTAGCTAGATGGGCATAAATTGAGCTAAGAGAGAAATTCCTTTTTTTTTTTTTTTTTTTTCCATCTTTATGGTTGGGTAAATATCATAAGCTAGCTTGCCCAACAGCATGAAGTTCATATCTTTAATTTTGACGAAAGCAAACGATGCACATTGTTAGGGCAAAAACCATCAGTCTCCTTATTGGGTTTAATCAGACATAAGTGTCTAATAAGGGAGACGTTCAGCTCTCCCAAACTTCGATGCGCAAGACAAAAGATACTGTCACGTTAATATTATACCTACTATAAGTATCCACTTGACCCATAGTTCTTCAGATACACATTAATTATTCACTCTTTACATCATCTATTATTTTCTGTAAGCCTGCCACTGATTTAAGTATTAGAGTACTAATACTAGGATAACTTATGATACTTTAGTCTCGTTGTCTTGTTGGTGTGTGGCACATCCGTTCGGAGGCTTCAATCTGGTCGGCCCAGATTCACACCCCAGATTTTAACCGATCACACAATAAAATAAAAAAAGGTACTGGATATCAAGAATTGAATTTTATGAAGATGGATATTATACTCAATCACTAACGAGGGTAGGAAATGAAAATTTATTAATTACAAGAAAGTTACGAAGAGAACCATAATTAATGTCCCTTTCTTTGTATTCATTGGCTGACACAAGGAATCTATTCTCATTACCCAATAAGAAGTTGCACTATCTAAGCATAGAAGTATTAAGAAAAACTCTGTTGATTGTCTTGTTCCCCTTCCCAACACAACCAAATATATTTTTATAGTTTCTGAATATGAGGTGAAACCATTTAAAATATATCTTGTCATAAAGATCTCATTAGTCGAATGATAAATTACAAGAGGATTGGGTTCTTCCCACGTTGAAATGTGGAGTAAAAGTAGGCCTCATGTGCAAGTACTCTTTGCTATATACTATTCTTCTATGCTGAATTTTTATTTGCTTGTCCACAAGGGATCTACTTTTCACAACAGATTATGATTAGATAACATAGAACCTCTTCTCTTCTTTCTTTGGACGCTTCTCTTCACGGGAATCCCTTACATTTGCATCTACTTTGCATCATCTTTTTGTCTTAAAAATCAGGCACCCTTTTGACAATAAAACCTTGAACACTAAGTAAAAAATTTGTTCTCGTAATATGATTTTATTATTATTCTTGTGTAAAGTAGTGATGGAATAAGACCAAAAAAACATAGCCAAGTAAAAATCACTAATTTGCTTAATTCCAAAGAGCAAGAGTTGCAACATTGCAAACAAAATGACTGCCACCTCTTTTCATTTTTGCTCATTGCGTTTGTTTGTTGTCCGATACAACGGAACAACAACCCAATACAATATTTCAATCCAGCTTGAGAGGTTTTGAGTTAAGCTTTCCTCATACAGTTTGAATAAGAGCTACTAGTAATGGAATGACTTATGTCTTCCTGATCCGACCCATTAGAAGAGATCTCAGTTATTCCGCTAGAACATGGTGAAGAAGGTTCAGGAGGAGGACCTGCAGTACAGAAGCCCTCTTCTTCCATCTTAAAAACAGCCATGCCTGCAGGCCTAATTGTAACATCATCGATCCTTTGAGCCATGTCGATGTTTGAAGACTTAAAAATTGCTCCAAGTTTTCTAGTTCTTATTTTCCTCTGGAATATGTGGTAGGCAACCCAATTTTCTAACTTGGTCCTGGAAACCTGCTCATTACATTGTACAGAACATCATCTCAAGTAATCTAGAAATTAAAAAATTAACAATTTTTGCAACTGGGTGTCATAATGTAGCTCTGGAGCTTCATTGATGTACAGTAATGTACCTGGATTGCGTTGAAAATTGTTGCCAAACCTCCTGCAAGACGATACTCATGCATAACCCATTGAGTTTTGGACTTATTAGAATGCCTGGTGTTGCAAAAAACAAGGGTTTTCCTCACTCCAATAGGTTGGTTGCTTGCAGAGCCTAAAATTTGCTTGTCTTTGCCAATAGGCTTCCAATAACCACATCCAGAACTAGTAGTCCTCTTGCATTTGATTTGACTCTCATTTCCCTTCTCTTTCCTAAAGAAATACCTTTCCTCCATCACATCACCTAGAACCAGGAAAAGGCCAGGAAATTTAACTACAAACATATCTCATCAAGATCTTTTTTTGTTGAAAAAAAAATCTTAAAATTTGACAATTTTATCGTGGAATGTCTTACTTTTAAGGATGGCATTTTCACTAACCTGGCAACCTCCAGGGATCAGTGTGGAACACATCCCACTCAGGAATGACAGAAGCAGGCAATGGAAGTCCGAAGACCTTACGTTTCAAGTAATGATCAAGAAGCTCCTCATCAGTTGGATGAAACCTGAAACCAATTGGCAATTTGAGCCATCCATTCACAGCAAAGCTCTGTCGTCTTTTCTCCATTTCCCCGATTCCCCTGCTGCTGAACCTTAAAAAAAACCAAGTTTTGGCTTGCAACACTCGGACCCTTTTAAATCTCAACAAGGTCGAGATGAGTTCTCCCACAAATCTAAGGACCCATGTTGGCTGTGATGTAAATCACGGCAACGAAAAACGTAATTGGGAAAGAATGAGAAAGAGAGACAGACGGGGATCCAAAAACGCAAGCACAGAAAGAACCAGACTTGGGAGTGGCCTTAATTAATTTGTCGCTGTGGGGATAAGGAAAGGCCAAGGTTCTATTATTCTATATATCGGGGGGCTACGTGGTTCCAAAGCCGTTTCCTATTCACAATCCAACAGCTTCCTCCAGTCTGTTCGGAATCTTCCCACTGAGCATGCCAATTATTTTTCCCCTTTTAAAGTAAAGTCACCCTTTACTCGGTTTGAGAATATATTCATTTTGACCATCGTTGAGTACATCTCAAACCAAGAGAAGTCTAGAACTAGATTTTTTGTAGTCGGAAAACGGTGGCTTGTACACACTAGATTAATTTACATTGGCACATTTGTTTAAAGAGTAAGATTCAGAATTTTAAATAGGTAACAACAAATTGTTAGACAATTTTATTTAATTAAGTTTATCAATTTATTTGTTTTTATTTTTTCATGGATTCAATTATGGAATAATTTATATCATTTTACTACTCTTTTGAACTATCTAAATGAAAAAATCAAAAAAATTTTCTTGTTTAGAAAGGAAGTCATCTGCCACTCCTTTCTTGTATGGTTTGGTTTACTTAGCTAAAGAAATTTGAATTTATATAAAAAATTATGAGTTTGAATTATGTTAAGATTAAATAGTGAAATTAAATTTACGATTCATTGTTGGCGTGAAAAATGTCATAATTATTAAGTCACTTTGCATCTCTTAAATATAAAATCGTAATATTTTTTGACAGAATTAAATGACACCACCTCAAAAAAAAAAAGGGTAAAAGGTAACTCATCTACCTTAAGGCAAGAGAAATTCAGGAAAATTAAGCTTAAGAACAAAATTCAATCTTGACAATGTGACTGGGAAATAAATGTCATTAACCAAGAAGTATATGAGTAATGTTTAGCATATTAAAATTTTTTATTATTGATATGATGTAATTTGCAGTCATCATGTGCTATATCAGTATTCCATTTCCATTTATAAATTTACAGGGGCGAACCTCAAATGAGAATTAATGGAATTAATTAACATAAAATTTTTGACGACAATTTTGATTACCATTACTGGAACCATATTTACAATACTAAAGACCCAAAAAGGAATAAAAAGAAAAAGGAAGACAGGGGGTTTATATTTGACAAGAACAAGAAAAAGGCAGATGTGGGTCTATGAATTTTTTTTTCATCTGTTAAAAAAATTGTGTGTATATAAATAAGAATACAACTAAAATAAAATATGTATACAGTTTTTAAGAATATTATTTACACATTACTTTTAATTATAAGTACATCAAAAAAATTTTAACTAAAAAATAATAAAAAATATTGTGAGACACATAGTTACACTTATCAGATATTTTGTTTGAATCCAGTGATACTATAATAGGTAGTGACGTTCAAACAAACTGAAAATTTCAATTAACTGAAAAAATCAAATTAAACTGAACTGAATTTTTAGTTAATCAAACTGATTTTATAATTAGTTAATCGAACTGAATAAAAATTAAAATTTTTAGTTCAATTTTAATTTTTAATATTAAAAATTTGTAGTTAACTGAACTGAATTGAAATTATATATATATTATTCTTTATTCTAATAATAGGAAAAAAATTTACTAATACTACAATTATTAACAAATAAATGTTAATAAAATATTATTTATATTACAAATAATTACTTTTTTTTTATATGCAATGATAATTACAATTTTTTAAAAAATATTTATCAAAAATATTTTTTTTTAATATTTAGATTATACTTTTAATTTTTTGTTATTAAATTTAGTTAACCAAAACTGAAAAAAATTTTCAATTAACCAAATTTTTAGTTCAAAAATAATTTTTAATTTTATATAATCAAAAATTTTAATTTTAAAATAATTATCATAATTCAATCCAGTTAATTAAATCGCAAACTTGTTTAATAACACGTCCGCAAAAGACGGAAGACCGTGGCATAATGTCAATTTCGGCGAAGAAGCAAGCAACATTATGTATTGTTTTTTCAACCCCACGTTTGCCATGTTTTTGGTGTGTGATTTCGGTAAATTAGCGTGCACTCGATGTCACGATGAATAGTTTAAGAGAAATCCGAGCGTGCAAAATGAAGCCACACTCGTTTACACCAGACCCTCTTTTAATCAATGGCGAACCAGGAACTACGCTGGTTTTTTTTTTTTTTTTCGTCTATACAATTTTTTTTTTTATCATAAAGAAGAAACTACAAAGTTTTTGCACTGGAGGCCACCTCTGGACAAAATTTTTGGAAACTACCTGCAAAATACAACCTGTGACATTAAAAATGTAACTATGTTGAGTTCTTTTAGGAAAATTTTTTTTTTTCGAATCCTTTTTTATTTTAACGTATATCATATAGGAGCTACATTTTAAATTTTAGGGTAATATCTATTTAATTTTAGGTTTTAATTTTATAATTTCTTTTAAACAATTTTTTTTAAAAAAAATTCAACGCAATTACATTTTAAGTGTAATTTATTCGGACACCGCCTCGGACTCTATATCTTCGCCCAAGAAGAAACCATCATAAAACATAAGCACATTCCAACTAAATCAACAGCTAAAAAGGGGCTTAATCATTGTGGAGTGATGTCTCAAGCTGTGAATCTCAACCAATGTTTAATGTCCCAATCTTGTTAAATGGTCCGCCCAAAAATTGATTTCTCAAAACAATATGTTAGTTGACTGTCTTAAATTCGTTGAAAGAGTGTCCGACAAATTGAAATAAAAACTTTGAAGTATACAGTTTTTCTAGATAAAAAAATATTCTTTTAGAAATACAAAGAAAAGAATATTTTATATATATTTCTGTTCATCAATTCATTTATGTAGAATCATTCCAATAATTAAAAGAAAAAAAAATGCCTTCTTGCTGATCTCACAAGTCAACCTGCTAGGCTATGGTGGGAATGTTCTCAAATATTGGTTGGGCTGGTCCAAGAGAGTTTAGTTTTATGACCATGAAATGGGCCTGCATTAATAACATTACTTGTTCGAAAAAGCTCCGTGATTTTATTTAGTTGGTTTTAAAGTAATTATTAAATAATATATGTAGTTAAAAGATTAAATTTAAAATAAATAAATAAATAAATAAATTATTAAATATTATTAATATAATTGTATAAGTTATAAGTTGTACTCACTCACTCGAGAGTCTGTATAAGTTACATGAATATTTTTAGAAAAAGAAAATAAAGTTAGATGAAGAAATTTTTTCTTTTGGTCTTTAAACCATATGAAATTAAACTTTTTCATGTCAACTAAAAAAATATTGGTGCACCTTAATCGAGTTATAAGTCGGAACGGATATCATTGATCTTCACTGCCTCACACGTATTGTCCTGTTGAACTCACGAAACATTGCCCGAATCCTTAAAAGGAGAAACACACCTCCAAGACCAAAACGACTCGAAAGTGTAAATCACTCGAGTGCCTTTGTTTGCAAGTCATGATCAGCCTACCCTTCACCGTACCCCTTATAAGCTAAAACTTTTTGAGTTATTGATGAAAAATTTACATTTATTTATGTCAAAAAAAGAATTTTATTGGTGTGCTTTAAAAATATTTAACCATTTTAAATTTTACCTTGCGATCAGAAAGTCCTTAGGGAATATAATTTTAACGCGGATGAGGAGGCAAATTTAGTATTCCACAAAGTGAAAATATAGAATACTACTTGAACAAAGTTGAGAAAATATTGAATATCTATATCAGAGAAAATTACTGGAAAAACGAGTTTTAGGCCCTATACATATTGCGCAGTAGATGGCAACAATCAAACATGCTATAGAGAATTAAATATTAAATTAATAAATCAATAGAGTTAATGTAAACTAAGTTATAACTGAATTTTTACTGAAGTACCACTCAAAGTGGTAGTATGAATAATGATTCAACGTGTTTTTGTGCAGTTGACTCGAGTTTAATCTTCATTTTGTCACTCTCGCCTGGTAAATGTACTTGACGTCCTCTCTCTAAAATAAGTTTGAAGAATTTCAAGATTTGACAATTACTAGGTATGTTGTGGAAGAATTGTAATTGAGGCCATCAGTGTTTTGGTGATGAATATGCTCTACGGGATAGTTAAATGAGGACACTAACGATGACCTCGACTTATGGGTGTGTAAACAATATACCTACGAACACTTTTTTCATAATTTTAAAACTATGTTACATGAGTCGTTTCCAAATATAAACGTTTCAACTATAATTCCGATCAAAATTAATTAACTAAAAAAATATAAAGAGGTAATGTGCCTATGTAAGGCAAGTTAAAGATTAGTTGGCTTAATTGAACATGGCAATTATATTTAGGATGAACAATAATACATAGCACCAAAGTTTTTTTTCACAATTTTTCATGAATTGGTTTTTTTGTTAGTGTAGCATGGAGTTTTTTTTGTAATTTTATTGTTACTTTTTAGAGCTAAATGGCACGTGGACTTACTGTTATTTTTAAATTTAAAACTTTTTGTAAAATTTTATGAAAAAATTTTGATGATATTGATCTTTATTCATTGGGATAAATATTTTTAAAGTTCTAAACCTTTAGATTTTTTTACGTTTGAGTCATAAACCTTTTTAACATTTCATTTGAGTTCTAAATCTTTTAATTTTTTACTATATCAGTCCTTTAAATTACGAAAAGTAGTCAATCTATTAATAAGTGAATTTAATTTAATAAAAATCATTTTAAAAAGCTTAAATACATGAGTTAAATATTTTTTTCATCAACAAAATATGCATATTAAATATTTTTTTAATCAACAAATATACGAATTAAATAGGCAACATGTATATTTTTTTATAAAAAAGACATTCAATTCATATATTTAATCTTTTTTAAATAATTTTTTGTAAAGTTAAAATTATTTTTTAATAGATTGATCACTTTTGTTAAACAGAAGGACTAATTTAGTAAAAAATCAAAAAGTTTAGGACTCAAATGAAATGTCAAAAAGATTTAAAACTCAAACGTAAAAAAACCTAAAGATTTAGGACTAAAAAAATCCTTATCCCTTTATTCATTTAGGATTTGTAAATGCGATGTTACCTCGATTGGAGCGTTTTAGTCGTTATCACCTCTCCACCCTGTTAACAGCTCCGTCCACGAAGTCATCCACTCCCTCGATTCCTAAATTATTATTTTTTTGGTGCAGCAGAAGCAGGAAGTAAAATACATGAAAAAAACTCGATTCCCAAATTATGAGTGTGAATAGAGAGTTCCCATTGATTAAAATAGTTCCTGGAATTAGATTTGCCCAGACTTCAAAATTGCAACAGAATAACCTTGCGACTCTAATTTGCTGAAATTGCAAATGCACTGCTATAATCACAAAATTTTAAATCCAGGGGCTCCTGCGAGCTGCGTGTAGCCTATGTTGCATGGATACGCTGTTCTCAATGGAGCGTTCAATACGGACACACGTTGAACACGTATCCGACATTCTAAATATATGTCCGCTTAAAAAACAACGAACATAGTTTTAATATGTCTTGAATACGTTAAAAACACATTTTAGACAATTTATGAATATATTTTGAAAAGAAAATAAATAAATAAAAATAAAAGTAACGATGGCCTGTCGGTCATGTGACATCCTTCTTTGTTAAAATTTTGAAGTACCACTTCCTAACATGAGCTTTGGTTTACAAGCTTGTAAGTGTGTTTTCAGTTTTTGTTGGTTAATTAGGTGGCGGACATAGAGAAGGAAGGAGAGACACTAATATGAGACGATGAATCTGCAATTTGTGGAAAAGAAGTAAGACAAAAACTTTATTGAATTTGATTTTTGCTTTGCTATTTCTTTCAAACTTCATTATTAACTCTTATTATTAACAGGGCGCCAGAAAAGGAGATAGCTCATAACCCCTTCAAGGCATGACTCACCCAAGTCATGTAGCCTCCATGAAATTGTTTTGCACTCACTGAATCCAACAAACAATGTTGTCAATCTTTTCTTTCAATGTAATCTCAAGTGGAAAAAAAAAAAAAATCTTTTCTTTCAATGTGCTTTAGATTCTATCTTTTGTGCTGCTAAATTTTATGTTTCGCAACTTCAATTTATAGATTGCATGAACCAATTTGGGCAATAAAATTGTCTTCATACAATCCGTCAGGCATGACTTGCGCGTGCTTCTTTTTATTTCGCTGTTTTGTTTCTTTCTCAATTTTTATCAGTTTTTCTCATTCAATAGCTTTTACACGATCAGTGATATATTATAGGAAAGCTTACTTTTCAATTTTTTATAAATTGATATTATTATTGATTTGATAATGAGTTTTTAGTAATTTTGATTTTACTTTTTAAAATTAAATTTTATATAGACATAATATTACCTTAAATTTTAGGTCATTAACTACTATTGATGAAGTTTCGTAAATAAATTTTGGTGAAATCTATAATTATTCCTTTTTATATTGGATTCAATAATTTAAACCAACCTCTTTCATGCGTTGAAAAAGTTTTTGCTAGATAGAGAATCAAGATTATGGGAAGGGGCGAGCCGATCACGATTCGCCTCCTTAAAATCTCATAATCGTAATTGGTGATACTACTAAAATTAGAACCGTTGGTTTTCTAAAATTAGAAAATTAAAAAAAGAATTAGAAAACAACGGGGTGACCGTAATTACCGATCAAATTAACATTCACAGCGTAAAATTACATTTTCTATGATTGTAAATGTTGACCTTCATATCCATTGATTATAAGTTTTATAGTCTTTAAAATTAATAATGATCAAGTTAACATTTTTTTATGCAAATTTTAAAAAGAAACCGAAACCAAACCGTCTAATCTTCCAGTTCCAATTCACCTTTTTCATGAACCGAACTCTTCACTTCATAAACCTTGGGCTTGCCACATTTTAGTTGAAGATTTATAAATTTATTAATATCGTAGTCAAATAAGAAAGATTCATTCAAATTCAACAATATTTAGATAACAGGTTTTTTTTCGTAGAAGTTAATTAAATAAGGATAACAACAATGATTCCAACTTCGACCCACGGTTATGATGACCGTACAGATTAAAAAAATAAAGGAACCGAACTGAAGTATAAGAGTGAAACCAATGGAGTTGGTCTAAAATTAATAAGCAAGAGAAAAACGTGCCTAAAACCATGGAACACCATAAAATCCTTTAACCTCCTCGTCGGCTTGCTCTCTCTTTCCGTCCTCTCTCTCTGAATGCGGCCGTTCTGCTTTTGCTTCCTTAATCGACAGTAAATTAAATTGTTGGGTTTCCAGCATTTTCTCAGGTGATCAAGGCAGCAGGGCAGAGAGAAGGGCTGTTGATATCTGTGCCATTTCCTGGCTGGCCCCTAACATATATATTGCTTGGGGGTGCTTTTTGCTTTCCATGTAAGTTTTCCTTTTTAATTTTTTGGGTGTCCCATGCATCCCTTGTAATTTCTTGACAATAATCTGATCGACTCTCCTGTGAAGAGTTAAATAATTGAGGTGGACAACTTAATTGAATTAAGATGTTAGTATTCCAATTTTCAGATGAACATTTATAACATCTAGCAGGCATTTGGAATTGCCTTGTTTGAAAAGGTCATTTTGTCACTGTTACATCAACAATAATGTATCACTGTAATTGTTTTTCTAAGAATAATTGAATAAAAGATGATGAAATTAATAGCAAAAATAGGTGTAGCATCAATTCCAGAAAATCATAGGGAGTGACATCCACCTTAGTTTGAACATGTCAATAGAAATCTCTGTAAATGCTCAAATTAGAAAGGGTAGCCAAATCCATGTGGATAGCCAAAGAAGAGGAAGAGGACTCCTAAGTTAATTTAAAAAATCTTTGGTTAAGAAGAATTTAGGATAAATGAATTTTGCACTAAACTTGTTTCATATTAAACGAACTGACGAGAAAAAATTTATTTAGCCGACGCAATTTAATGCGAGATGATATAAGAATTTGGTTTTGTTGCTAGTCAAAAAATTTGAAAGTAACTAGCTTTGTGAGTCTGTAATTAAGTATCAATGTTGCAAGTTCCAGGATTTTAGTTAATTTCCACATGCCAGAATTGCCCTGAAAATTAAGATGCCCCCAGATCATATGTGTAGGGGATTAGAAATTAATTTGAAAAGCATAATTAATCTCAAGATCAAGGAATACTTTGACATTCACTGTGAATGCATTATTGTACTAAAATAGAATCCTCTGTCTTGCATATTTTGCAGTATGAGCTCCTGTAGCATTAGATGGCAATAGGGCCTATAGAGCATGAAGCAAATCCGAAATTGCCAGTTATGGAATCTGGACATAGGAGTGAAGCTGGTAATGTGTTAACTCATCCTGCAACAATTGTTAGTGAAGAGCCTGAGGGCGAAAAGTTAATATCCCTTTCGTCGTCCTCATCATCATCTTCATCATCTGGGGATTTGGATGGAAATGAAACAAGTAAATCTAAGCCCACCCCAGGTGATATTGCAAGTCCTGCTGAGCAGGAAAAACAGAATTTTCCTGTCAGCTCTATGCCCTTGCATGATCTAGAGCATAAGATTACTGTTCCTAGCAATAAAAAGACAATATTGGAATCAGAAAATGAGCCTGAAGCCGCAACACAATCTCCTCCAACACAGTTCATGGAGCGACCTGCAGCCGATCAAACAACTCCTCCTGCTTATAGGATCCCATCTCGTGTATTCAACAGAGACAAATCTTCAGCTCCGATGGATTGGAGTGTGGCTTCCAACGAGTCTCTCTTCAGCATCCACATGGGCACCATGAGCTTCACAAAAGAACAATTCCCCTGGCTGGGAAAATCTGGAGAGCTAGGCTTGTCAGGAGAGAATTCCATGATGTCAAGCCCACTCCCCAATGCCATGTTCTCTGGTCCTCTATTTGAATTACAAAGTCACCAACAACCTATTAATCAGCAGCCGCAAATTGTTGAGCCGGCTGAGAATGGCCTAAAAATTTCCCATGCCACTGTCAACGAGCGTTTTGGGGTAACGGAATCAATGGCTGCAGAGACATTGAGAGAAGTTATCAAGGAGAACGAAGAGGAACTTGACAAAGAAAAGGCTAATGCCAGGGGATCGGTTCATGCTGCTGATTCTGCCAGCCTTTCTCATCTTAATTCTGATGCCAGTGGAGGCCGCATAAAATCTTTCGCATTTCCGGTGTAAGTTATATATGTATAAGTACTACTAAGAGGTTCAGGAAGATCTCAATGTATGTGGAATACATTATGTTCATGGATATATTGGTATATGATGGTTAATTATTTGCAGATTGCCAGGGGATGATAAAAACGGTTCAATATCTTTAAAGGGACATCATACATCACCACAGCAGTCGTCACAGCCACCGTCTTCCAAAGCAGTCCATCTCCAACATCGACACCCTTATCAGGATCAGCCACGTCCAGAAACCTCTAAGCAAGCAGCCACCCCTAGAGTAACTCCAGCTAATCTGTTCGTCCCTAGTAGGTGGCTCTCTTGCTTTTCGTGTTGCCGGTTCTGTTGTTGATCAGGGACAACATTGGTTGATCCTTGCCTGTTTGCAGCAAGATATGGTGTACCACAATGAATCTCCTTGTGAATTACGGCTATGGCTAGAATGTGTGTACGTATACAGCTATTGCGTACCACAGTAACACTGAATGTGGGTTTTCTTTTTTTCCTTTTTTTTTTTTTTGTAATTTTATTCAATTCTTCCTAGAGTTGCAGTTTCAGGATGTTCATGTTGCTTACGTTAGACCCAACATTGAGATTCAGACAAAAGTTTGACTTATCTATCAGTTGGGAAAAATCTCTGCTGGTCATAAGCCATGTTTGTTTCCATGCTTTGAGGCACTTCACCTGCTTTGTCAATTCCAGATTGAAGAAGCTCGAGATGCCATTGTTCCCAAAGCAATAAAATCAAGATGCTGAAACCAGAATCCCCTGCTACTAATCTAAAGAGGCTGAATCTAGATTAGGTGCTGGTTGGCGAACTATTACTGACGGTATAAGTTCAGAAAATCGTTACAGCTGGCTGCGACAAGTCTGATCTGTTCTCAACCTCTAACATATTGCTTCTTTAGCTCTTTATTGGCGGTGATCTTATATTCTTGACCTTTATATGATTTGGGAAAATGGATGCATTTTCTTTATCGATTGCAGCTGTTGCAGCAAATATAAGGTCCTTTGCTTTAAAAAGCGGGTATTGAAAGCATTTTCTGTTCCAAGTATGTCAGGAACTTAATGCTTAGCCCTCAAGAAGCTGAGAGAAAATTGGTCGAGATGAATTTAAAGTCTTGAGCAAAACTTCTGCACCTAATTTTACTGTTTTAGCTTTTTGTGTAGGCAGGGTTGGCTGTAAGCCTGTACCTATTATTATACCACAATCAACATTGCAAGGGTAAAGAAAGCATCATAAGATGGCAAGTCTGTCCCCAACTAATCGACATAGACAATGTATGGTAATGCTTTTAGATTTTCTACTGAATAACATAAATAAACAGCACTACTCACTTCTTACCTACAAATATGAGAATGTTGAAACTAGATAATCGCAAACAAATAATTCTTGTCAATGAAATCAAACCTCAAATTGTTCTGCCAATACATAAACTTGTTTTTCTCTTCCATTTTTATGTGGAGATGGACACCAGTTTATGCAATAACTTGAATGTGCTGTCATCAATAATTATCAGTATGGAGAGGAGAAGTCCAATCCTGAAATTTGTGTAGGCTGCCTGTGAAGTCTGTAAAAAGTCCATCAACTCCTATCTTGTTAATCCAGTAATCAAATTCCTCATATGGGTCCTGATGGAAGTCGAAATGTAAGAATGTGTTCTCATTTCGGTAAGTGTAAGGATGCACCTGTATTTGAGTTAAAATTACAAGTCAAATGTCAGCTTCTGAAGTCAAATGATAAGCAACAATGATAAAAGATGAAAATAAAGCAGCTCAGATCGCCGGTCCAAGAAATACAAGAACATAAATCCTTGGCCCCTCTAAGGATTTAGCATCCATAAATATGAAGTGACATGAGAAAAAATTCTGGTTCAAATAGAGAGTTCATCATCTGCTCTACCCAACATACACGGGAAAATTGGAAGTTTGAGAAATGCAATTTCTAAAAAGGCATCTGACTATGCTGTCATTTTCAATATTTTTACAAACTCCATAAATGGGTAGAACTTTTTTTTCTTGGTTTCTGATGTCAAACGTTCAAAACCCCTTCTAACTTCTATTGTATAATTAAGTATTGTGCCTGTCAGTCTAGACATCAGAATGACAAGATTTAGAGTTTAAATGGATGAAGATAAGCACCTGTAGGTCGAGGGCATGTGCCCTGGCAACAAGATCTGTGGGTGCTTGCAAGTAATTGTTATGTACTGGAACAACTGTATCCTTCCAAGGTCCGATGCCCACAACGTAGTCCTTAATGTAGTTTAGAAAAGCATCAGAAGTGATTTCCCAGTATGTCTGCAACAGTCGGGTCAATTACATGCGATGAATGGCCCTCTATTAGCACTTTAAAAAACACAATAAAATAGATAGTTTTATATTAATGTAATATTGCAGGATGCATTGTGCAGAGAAGTAAAAAGAAAACAAAGCATCAGTTAATTGCTACTCATTCAAGTAGGGGAAACAGAAACCTGATTAGTGTCTTCAGTTCGTATTGTAATATCATCAATCAAGAACACTTGTGGCAAGTCTGTCAGGTTTGATAAGTAGACGAGAGAAGTTGGAGCAAAAGACTGGATGAAAACGGGCTGCTTCAGCCAATCTTTTGACATATATGCACCTTTGTATCCATACTTCTCAAGTGTCTCCAGAAACTTGTCCTCATATTTCTTACCACCAGGCCATTTCACCTGCTTTCAGATGGTTAATTTTAGAGAGAGGAATCCATGAGAGCCAGTATCAATACTTTATTGTGATCCTTGCAATGGTGCATCAATGAAAAATTTCAATGCTAGCCGTAACTCATATAAGAGGAAATTCCTTACATGCTGGTTGACAAATACTGGATTTTTCATCTCTGGATATATTCCAACAACTCTTGTTGCATCCAGGGCAATTGATATGAACTCTTCAAAAGTGATGATAGGACATTGTCCTGAGGAATGTTTGCAAAACAAAATGACATGATCATTTATATATATTGCAAAATTTTAGCATAGCAGTTGCTGCAGAAAGGAGTCAAGCTAATCATCACATACTTTAAGAAAATTTAAGACATCAAGTTATTTTCTTTTTTTTTTTGGTCAAAACATCAAGTTGTTTCCTTGTTATCATGGCCATAGCAAAGACTCGAATCACATATACCAAATCCAATTCCATTTTCAACTTGCCGAAATTTTCTCTAGCAGAACAAGTAGTACATGGTTTTGACTTGCTAAGAGTAACAATATATATGCAGGAACAAAAGCAATGCAAATTGCAGAGAGCAACTAACCATCATATTGTGGATCCCTGAAACCAAAACGGTTTTTTGTTCGCAATGTCTTCAGTTCCTCTAAAGTGAAATCAACTGCACAACATTCAGGAGAAAGAACTCAAGTTAAATTGTACTTGATCAAAGGGACAAAAATTGTAGTCTGGAAGTTCCCCTACTAGGTAATGTGATTATAGTTTCTAAAGGTTAGTTACAACACCAAGCTAGCAGCAACTAACAGCAAAGATTTTGTACCAGTGAAGAAGCCAGTGATGTCGACACCTTGAACCTCGTAGGTCCTTTTGCGATCTGCAAACTCTTTGTGGTCTGCAACATCAGTAGTGTCATCGAGATTAACGTCGTGGGAGCATATAAGAACACCGTCTTTTGAAGATAGGATATCTGATTCTATGAAGTCTGCTCCCTCTTCAATAGCCCTCTGCAACAAAGCAGTCATTGTGGGTTACACACAATAGGAATGAGTATGCTTCATGATGCTGACATACAGAGAACGTTAATTCGGATAAAAGGGCTCCCCACGCGTAAGCATACCATGTATGCAGCAGCAGTTTCTTCAGGCATCTCTCCATTCGATCCTCGGTGTGCAATGTTGTACGGACGAGAAGTCTGCAAAGGCTTTTTATCACCATATCTTATTTTGCTGGGAAGAGAATAGAGTGGCCTAGCAGCACCCACGAAAGCAAGGGATAAAAGAACTATGATTGGAACAAAGCCTACTACACCAAAACAAAAATTGACCAACAATTAGATGGATATGAGAAAATGGAAAAATACATTATATATAACAACCTAACAGTCGCGGTTATTGGATTAACTCTTCTGCTTCTAAGACAGAAGAAAAAAAAGAAAACATGTAATGGCATTTTTCTAAAAAACTTCTGCAATATGCAATGTGCATGCACTCTTTGATTCATTTCAATATATGTGACAACCAAACGCCAGCCAAGAAAAAAAAATGACCAAAACAAGGGATTAATGAAAGAAACTACATGTTAAAGATCCCGGAACGAACACGAACACTTGGAAAAATGAAGAAAGCAATAGAGATTGTAGCTTGGAGACTTACAGGAAAGAGCCATGTTGATGTTGATGATGAATGATGTTACGAGCTAGTGTTGCTAGTCCTTATGGTTTCAA
Source organism: Carallia pectinifolia (assembly GCA_037832335.1). Classification (NCBI taxonomy): domain Eukaryota; kingdom Viridiplantae; phylum Streptophyta; class Magnoliopsida; order Malpighiales; family Rhizophoraceae; genus Carallia; species Carallia pectinifolia. The sequence goes on from CM075453.1 coordinate 36,342,611, forward strand.
TGTGACCAAGTGCCAAGGACATACATATATGTTGGGGAGTGGGGTGGTCTAAGCTGATTAATTAGAGAAATCATGGCCGTGGATCAACCTCAAGGGCAGTAATATTCCTTTGGGATTCCCCTGGAGGATGAAGATAAATGATTTGTGATGAATTCAAATTGCTTGTTCTCAGAGATTTTTGAGGGTGAAGATAAAGATTTGTGAAGACTTCTAAATCTTTGTTTTCAGAGATTTTTGGTTAGCATTAGGAAACTAAGTTCCCAATCTTAACCGACGTATAATTCTTTCTTGAGTCCCCGATACAGTGAGTTTGTGTGTTTTTGGTACAAAGTAGTGGTCGTGGATATATATATACATATATAGATATACAATAATTGGTTTAAGAAGGAAAATTAAATTAAATGATTGGAATTGAGGATGACAATAAAGCCGATTATAAATGATTGAACTCCACAAAATTGAAGTACTGCTATTTGTAATTTTGTATATGATGCCTTGGACGTCTCTTTCCATTCAAATATTTCTTCACCTTTGTTTATACACGCAATATGACTAGCAGCCTTCATCTATTGATTGCAAAGTTGTTATCTTTGTGATATACATTCGTACCTAGCGATAAAGTACCACAACAAATGAAAGCAACATCAGTTTTTTTTTTTTTTTTTTTTTTTTTTTTTTTTTTTGAGGCTACAATAGAGATGATTCAAATACAAAATTTGAAAATTTTAACAAAGAAAATTTAACAAAATATCCCAAGTAATTGTAGTCAAAATAGGAGACCATAATTTGTTTATAATTACCCAATTATAGGAATATTATTATCCCCAACAAATTATTCTAATGGTTGTTTGTACGTGATAATGAGACCCACCACCGTAATTAAAAACCGTTGTTTTCACTCAGATTTATTTCTAGGTTTTGTGGAAATATCTTTAACTTTTTCCCTGGTAATTATCTTGCCCTGATACTAATTTCCAAGACCTAAAATTTAATTTCATTAGTTATAATGATTTGTTACTGTTACGCACAAAACGATGCAACAACTTGAACGTGCTGTCATCAATAATTATCAGTACGAAGAGGACTAGACATGGGGGATGTTGCACCCACCCCTTTCTCCCAACATCCCTCTTTTTTTTGTTTGGTGCACATTAGAGAGCCTTCTCTCAATGTATGAATATACCTAAAAAAATCATAGGTTCCTATTGCAAATCATATTCTACATCGCACAAAAAAATTCCTCCGTGTGCGGATTGGGTATAACCCAAATGGTTAGCAATAATATCTGCCAACCACAAAATCTCAGACCTTGTCTACATAATTCTCTTTCTTTTACCGCTCTGGCAGCTCCAATGGACCAAAAAAAAAATCCATTGTGCCTATGTGCACAATGCAAGCAAATCTGCAAATGAAAACAGTAAGCAAGTATACATCCGCCAGGTATCAACAACGAGCCAACAACTATTTATGCAGTTAAGAACTAACAAAAACTCCTATTCTACTATCGAAAGGGAATTGCTCACAAAAGTGCACGTTCAGAACGCAACCAATTGATAACAATTTCAAAGAGCGACAACAATGCAATCACTGCAAGAAAGCCCACCAGTTAATAAAATCCAAAGAGTGACAACAAGAAATCTAGAGGCCCCCTTTCAATATAAGGGGGAAAACCTTGGGGTTACAAACTAGATGGGAAGTATAGGCTCTTCATCAACCTTTAGATAGCCATGAGATCACCATAATTCCGCATCAAGACAATGGATCCCACAAACAATCCTGCAGCTCGCAGCAGTTTCTGCAAGAAGAAAAAGAAACTGTTATTGTAGAACAACTGAAATTCTCCATATGCTGTCTACATGTAACAATAGATGGCAAATGACAAGATGCTTTGCTTCTGCACCATAACATGAATGAAAGAGAATTGCATATAACCAATAAAAGTTTTGGACATTTCAAACTCGTATAGTGCTTTAAATCAATCCCATTGAACAATCCTATTCAAATTCCTTTGAGTCTCATATATTGTTTTCCAGAAAATTTTCTCAAGGTAAGGCTCCTAAAGGAATTCCACACCCCAAATGACTGTTCTCCCAAAGCCTTGTGAGTTTATTTTGTTGGCTTTGGTTCAAGTCCTATATTTATCTAGGAATAAGAAGACCAAAAACTTAATTAGGAAACATTACCTCCGACTTGATTCTATTTCCCAATGCACCAAAAAGGACTAAGAATTATAATTTAGACCCATGCACAAACAATTCAAAGGTGGATAGATAAAACAAACAAATAAAAAAATAAAAAGCTCAATGATTGTGGTAGATCAATTCCTCGTCCCACTTCCAATACAGCACATATATTGCATGTTATGGTCTTGAAGAAAGCAAAACTTGACTGCCATTTATAAAGCACCCGTAACTTAAACATCAACTATGCTAAAACAAAAGAAAAGATGTAAAGAAGGAGCCCATCTGAGAGCTCTTTGTGGACCTACCCCAACCTCATCAAGACTCTCATTTGCTTCCACAGAGACACTAAAAATACTAAATTAATCACTTCAAGGGAAATCTTGGTTGTCTTGGTAAGTGAAAATAGCTTTCGAGGACTCCGCCATACACGCCTGACAAGGCTGTGGTCAACCAATGCTTAATACATAACGATGATTCTAAGTGTTTCATAAAACTTTTAATGTGTTAAAGGTTAGTTTACTAAAGCAAATTCTATATTCCCTCTCTTTGGGTTTTCCTTTAACTGAAACACATGTAAATGCAGATAAGCATTCCCTGGGTACCAATTCTTCTTTCACCTTAGAGGATCTTTAACTAAAGTGACAAGCAAAATGCTTAAACATCTGCTCTAAAACTTTCGAGAAAAAGAAAAAACACTCTTTGAATGTCATTTTGTGTGGAATTCATCACATCTCGCTCTTAACAGATAAGGCTTCTTCTTCACATATTGACTATCACTTCAATTGCCAAAGCTTTTGACTTTTAGCCAATCAAAGAAGCAAAACAAAGCCATTAACCTAACTTTCCATACAATGCCACAGATGCAGTTTTGCGGACAAGAAAACAACATGGTTTAGCTGCTAATCAAACAAGCTTCCATAAAAAGCTAACACCTACAACTTCAATTTCTCTGATGTTGGCCTCTCCTCCTGTAGGTGCCTATTCCACTTTCAACGCAATGCACCCTCCTCATTTTCTCAAATCCGTTTTTCATTCAACATCAACCTGCAAACTATGGTTTTACCAATCCAAGTTCCGGAAGCACAATAAAACTTCTGGGGCAACTTCAACCAATCCAATTGCCATTTTTTTTTTTTTTTTAACAAAATCAAAACGAAAATCCATACCAGAATTTATAATCATGTACAGAATGCACTTCATACTCCCAAAAATATCGAACTACCTCCTCCTCCTCCTCGTTCAAGCCAATTAGTCCATTAATAAAAAGAGAAAATTCAGTAAAATCTACCAAATAATAGAACGAGTTTTAAATGGAAGAGCTGGACATATGAGAGAGAGAGAGAGAGAGAGAGAGAGAGAGAGAGAGACCATGTTGAAGGCCCACTTCTCCTCATCGTGAACTTGAGAGTGCCAGAAAGCCTTCAGGTTGTCAACAGAAATAAAATTGTCTGCCATTGATGCTCCGAGCCAGAGAGACAGACGGTAACAGAACAGATTGCCCGATTTCACAACTAGGGTTTTGTACTTTTGGTATTTAATGGTTTTATGCCTTCAAAAGGCTTGGTGAACGCAGTTAAACAATTTTTTTTTTTTAACAAGGAAAAAGGGTGTTTGCTTACGTTAATTATACATGTTCTCGTTAATTTTTTTTTTTTTGAATAAAATAAATTTATAATTTAATATTATTCAAATATTATTTTTAATTTTTTATTTAAGCGGAGTCTACTTATTATATAGTGTAAAATTATAAGTAAGTTACACTCACTTAAAAAATAAGTTAAAATAGAAATCTCTTAATCATAATAGTCGAGACGGAGAGGTGAGGTTGACGTACTTATTCAATTTAGTATTATAATATTAAATTTAAATGAATTTTTTTTAAAATTAATTATAATATTAATAAATTTAAAATTTAATACTCAATATTATACTTATATTTAAATTTTTTTTTATTTGCAGGGCTGTCATTGTAATCACTCAAATCTACATTTAAATTTTTTATAATAAATAAAAAGTTTTTTTTTTAATCTTTACGACACTTTTGGCTGATTAAGAGTTCATTTTATTTTTATCTTAAAGGTTTATGAAGGTCCTACATGTCTTTTTTATAAAAATAAAAAAAATTATCTCATTACGTAATTAATAAAATAAATAATTTTTAAATGAATAAAAAAACAAGTCTTCAAAAAAGATTTTTTGCTTTTAAATTGAAAATAAAAATTTAAAATTAGAATTCTACAAATGAATATGATCTTTATTACTATAAAACTGAAAACATAATAAATTTAGAGATTTAAGGTTGAAATTTTAAAAATAAATATAAAATTTGTTTGTAACTAATTAAAGAATTTTTGACACATTAAAAATTTTACAATAAATTTGAAAAAAAATTGATTTTTGAATGAGGTTAACTAAAAATATCCTTAAAAAATACCTCGGTCAGGTACTTCTACTCAGCTGATTATAGAGCATACTGCCCACATAAAAAGTAGAGGTTCGAGCCTCCATCTTCTCAAATTCTCCTACTCTTTTTATTTATATGGACTTTTTAGATAAATAATAATAATAATAATAATTCGTCGAACAAAATTGGTACAAATAAAAGGACTAAATAAAATAATTTTCATCTTCTCCGATTTAACTCCGCACCCTGTTTTTACTGACCCGATCCAGAAGCCCGGCATTTCGTTCTTTCTCATCTTCATAATCATCTCTTTCCCAAATATTGAGGGCCAAGGCAAAACCAGATGGCGAAACCAGCAACCACTTCCGGTCTGATCCAGACCTTGAAACGGTTCATAAAAAAGCCGTGGGAGATAACCGGGCCATGCGCCCACCCGGAATTCCGAATGGCCACGCCCTCCGCCTTGGAGTACCGGGTCCACTCTCCGGCCACACCGAAGCTGACGCCCATCGTTCCCACATCCGACCCGGAGACCGTCTACGACATCAAGTACTACACGCGGGACCAGCGCCGCAATCGTCCTCCGATCAAACGCACCGTCTTGAAAAAGGCCGATGTGGAGAAGTTGGTGAAGGAGAAGACCTTCGATGTCTCCGATTTTCCTCCCGTTTACTTGACTGCCAAGGTCGAGGAGGACGATAATGCCCGTGGCGGCGGCTACCAGAAATAAACCACCCCCTCCTTTGGTCAGTTTCAATTTTTTTTTTTTTATTTTGTTGATTTTTTCTTACAGCTGTGCTTTGGGGTTTTCGAACATTGGGATTTAATTTGGATTGGTTTCATTTGATTGATTGGGATTTAATGGGTTTTCTTAGAATTAGAATTAGAATTAGAATTAGAATTTGATTTTATTGTTGGGCTTTGGTTTTTGAGTTCGATTTGTGCGCTTTGGTGAAAGTTTGTGGCTAGGTCTTTGCTTATTTCGAGTTTTTGTTCAATTAGTTTGGGATTGAGTTGGTTTATTGTGAGTGATGTCTCGTTGGTAAGAGTTTGATGTATTGGCAAAGTGGGGAGTGATGGGCTATCAGGACGGATGTTCGTCTGCTGCCAATATTGTATTTGTACGTTTCAGAGTGATGGGTTTTTTTGGACTTCAAATTCGAATTTTTTAGCTCAGTCTCTTTATTTCCTACTGCTTTGAATGATTTGAGGCAAATTTAGCTACTTCAAGGAGGTTCTGATGTCTGCGTATTTGGTTTTCCACTGGCATTGGTTTATATGTTTTACGTTTTTTTAGGCACTAAAATTGCAGTTTGGACAGTTTGGGAGTAATGGGTTTCAGGAAACAAATTTGTATGTTGTTTATTCTCAGTTATGCTATGCGGTATTTGTTGTTTGTGTTATTATCAGTTGCAGGTAGTCTGTAGGATCACTTTGTACATGCAATTTTGTTGAGATGATAAATCTGACATATGGTCGGATGCTAGTCAAGCATAGGCCAAACTAGTGGGTAATTATACTTTATTCAAGGGAATAAGAGTTAGGATTAATGGGAAATAAAAATCTCTCTCAAAGTCCATTCACAGAACACATGCCTGCTGCTGGCCCCCCACCCATATTTATGAATGCAAATTCTTTTTGCTAACGCTTCAACTCTTAGTTGTAACACCTGATACTCTCTCCCATAGTACCTCTTACTTATTTCCCATCACCAAGTGGAAGAACTTCCAACATCCATTCATGGTGGCTGCAGTGGTGATTGTGGTGTGAAATGCTGAGAAAGGGACTTCATGTGGACATTCACAGGGCAGATATCCTGATTCTTCTTTAATACCTATCAGCTTCCATCTTGTTTCTTAGCCTACTACTCCCGTTCTCTATTTCTCATGCCCATAAAGAGCAGTTTTCCTGACCACATTCCGTGTGGGATATTTGCAACTCTTCTTGTACTCACAAGCCAATTAATGGGTGCATGCTCCTTATCCTTTAGAAGATAAACTGGGGTTTTGGTAACAGAGCAGCGTTTGATTTGGCTTATTTGAATGTTTTGCCAAAATTCATAAATTTTGTGGTGCAATGATTTTGTGTATGTATAAGAAATGACTAGAATAGAGACAGGGAAGGAGAGTATGGTTTTTATGCCTGTAAAATGTAGTTGGTTATATTAGAGCATCACGGGCAAAAGGTGAAGTGCTCAGTGTGAATTTCCTTTTCATTGGATATAGTGTGGGAACTTAAAACTTGATTGGAGGTCATGTAAGAAAGAAGTTGAAAGATCTATTCTTGGTTGGCTTGTAGTTGTGGGGCTCGTACACATTTAGTGTTCAATGCCAACTGCCGGCCTTGGGCATTCCATTTGTTTTGTGGTCCCTTGTGTTGTTGATGATTGAGGTTTTTTGGTATGGATGCAATGGTAATTGGGAAACTGATCTTCTTAATATGTTCTTCGGCTCCATAAAGCTTGCAAAATTAGCATTTGTCATAGCAAGTTCATCTCAATTATGTTATAAATGGGAGGATGTGGTATTCATTTATCACTTTGTGCGATGGTTGTGTTCAAAGCCTCATAGTTATTACTTATTAAAAGGCTAAGGCACACAAAGGTGCTTCTTGGTTTTGAGGCTTAGGCACGAGGGGTAGGCACATGTGTGAGAGGTGAGGTGCAATTTAAAAACAAAAAAAAAAAATTAAAATAAATGAAGATAAATAAAGCATTTAGGGTTTCAAATTTATATTCTTCTTTTTTCTTCCTCTTTTGTTCTTTTAAGCTTCTTTCCTCGTGTTTATTGGCATCACAATGTTAGTATTTATTTCGTTGATTTATTTGTGTGATTAGATCTGCAAATAGTGGTCTACTGAATTCAAAACATGTGGCACAGGTGTAGATTAAAATGAATTAATGGCTCTTAATTACGGGAGACAACAATATGCAATACAATATTTGTACAAGGAAAGTAATTATATAGGACCTGCGAGTGATTGCTATTGACTAGGGAACAATGCCTTTAAGTTTTAGTTGAAGTTTTGCAGTACTAGAGAACATTAGAGAAAAGGAAAGAAAATGTATAGGACCTAAATTAGTTTGGTTGTTATTGATTAGGAATCAATTCCTTTTAGGAATTTGCTTTGGCCGATGCGTTATTGATTGTTATTCAACTCCCAAGGCATGCCCTTATGTGCTGGAGCCTCAGAAAAAGGTGCAACAAGTTCTCAGTTTCAACCCAATGTCTTTGACAGCTTGAATTATTTAATTGACATTTATGCCTAATATTGAGTTCATTGGGAGGAAATTTTAGTGACTCCAAAATTTTTTGGCTTCTCATCAGGTACCATGCGTTGGCCCCTTGGTTTCGCCGTCCGCCAAAGAGTTGCGGGTAATTGTAGCACAGTACCCGGTACTGTGGCCAAAGATGTTTTGTGTTTAACAAATAATAAGGATTTTCGCTAGAACTTAAATTTCATCTGTTTTTGTTTTCTAATGTTTGTGCATTGTGCATAAAATTTAAATGCAACAGAGCTGCTGATGATTCAAGTGATCCCGCAACTTTGCCAGATTTTCTTTGCATGATTTTTTTTTTTGACCGACACCTTTCCATGATGTTTTAATTGTACACATTGCAATTAGTGGAACATCTTAAACATTTCCCATCAATTGGGGTTCGGAAAGGAATTTGGAAGCAGTTTTAGTGGGCTTGTTTCGTATTTTTCTCATCCGTGGTGTCGAAATGAGTGACCTTTGCACCATTTTTTTTCACAGAACAAAATGTGCATCCAATTTTTCTCTGTGTCCTGTATTTCTTTGGTTTGAGTATCGCCGGGCATGGTACCGGGAGCAATGTAGATGCTGCATGGTGTGTATAAAGAGTCGGATGAGAGAACTAGCTGCTAGGAAACTTCAGAGACGTTTAATTGACGTCAGGATCCCATTGTCGGTTAAATGGTGGAGCTCTCTGGTTCTGTGATTTCACATGGAGATGCATGAAAGAAAAAGTTGCATGCGTGCTTAAGACGCTGAGACACTGGGGGGTCAATACAGTGGCCGCCTGCTCTCTTCGTAGCAAATCAGGGTGTATAAAACTTTGAAATTTCAAGCCTGAATTCTTAGGTTCGAAGCAAAATTTATTTGATGCTTCCAGTTTTTAACAGGCCAAGATTCTTTCGACCTGAAAGAGATACTAGCCGGACGAGTATTGACCAAAGCAATTTAACCAAAAGAAGCAGACAGATAGATGCCTGGGAAACAATAAAAAGAAGCCACGTTCTTGTGGTAGATCATTCGCTTTAATTAGATGGTGACCTCGAAAACGAATGTTTTTGATAATTATTGGAGTATTCTAGATGGAGACAAGATGATGAAAGTTCATGTTTAATGCGCACTAAGGCAGGTGCATAAAACAACAGGAGATTAAGTTTAACCTTTTTTATATTTTGGTAGGTCAAATCAAGTTATACTAAGAAGATTAAGAGTCAATACAGTAGAAGAAGAGAGTTAACACGGAATTAAGAACATTAACGCTTAATGTGGGTTAATTTTTGAGATATACAATAGTGGTTCGCAAATGCTACTATTATGTCTTAATTTTTGATCCCTCAACTTCATATTTTATTTACTTCCTAATTAATTTTTTGTTTTAACACACCCACTTGAAAAACCTCTATTTCTGCCTCTGCACTAGAATAAAGATTCGATTGTAGAGCCTTACAGCAGTCTCTGGATGAAGCCAAGCTCGAAGCATTGTTAATGGGAACTTTGGTCTTAATACTCGGTGTGTGTGAGCAGATGTCGCTAATGGGACCTACGTCGCAGTAATGGTTGAAACTTGGGTTATTTTTCTGAATGAAGCCACAGGATATAAATATATCACCAACCTTAATCTTAAGTTACAACAGTGAGTTTCGAATTCTCAATTTCTTTAAGTGTTTTTAAAATCTTTTATGGTAGGTTTAACTAACTTAATATCAATTGCCTCAGTGCAATTATAAAATGCGTTCACAATATAATCATAATTATATTGAAGTTAAAACTCAATTGTGGATTGCAATTTATGGACATCATTTTGTGCAATTTGAATGATAATTTGACCGCCAATATAACAGAGATGCTTAAGCTCAACTCTTTTTATATTTCAGCACTGCGCTTGCGGACACTATCACATGGACTGGAAGTCTGGGAATGAAGACATATTAATCACAAGGATCAATCTGTGCGTTGCAGCAGTTCAGTTAAACTTTCTGTGGTTCGTACCTTTTGCCTTCGGCATTATTGTCACTGCACACAGCACAGGCATTTATCATCTTCTTTGCTGGCAATGACATCTACTTCTAGGGTTTGGTGCTTTCATTTTCATGGGCGCATAATAATAGAGCAATAACTGCATGGATCAGCGAAAGGGACATAAAGGTGGCAATGGAAGGCAAAGTAAAAGAGAGGACTGGGAGGTGGATAAATGGGTTCCCCTTAAAGGGGTTGGTACACAGTCACAAGAAATTTGTCAGATACAATGAATGAACTATCAGTTTTGTGCAATTACGTTGATAAAAAGTAAATAAAAAAATATTTCTTATCACTTTATTTTTTTTATTACACAAAAAATTTAATGTGGTTACACAAAAATAAAGATTCGTTACATTTACATATGTTAAACACAAAAATTGAAAAATTTCCTCTGGCCTTGTACTTTTCACCCCCTTAAATTAGCAAATAAGTATTTACACGCTTACACTTGGGCCTTTGATGCATCAATCTACGCATATGATTCTTAATTTGTACCAGTTGGTAATGGTGTATATACACATCCATACAACAAAAAAATTGGACAATGAGAATATGAATCCTCTAGCAGTCTAGCTCCATACCATACCCATTGTTTCTCCTCCTCTCCTCAGTCTCTCTGTGTTATCTGTCTCTCTGATACAATAAATTGGTTATGATGATGATGATAGGTCAGATATATTGATGGATTTATTGTTACTGATTGTGATAGTAATTTATGGTGGGGCTTTCAGGGGCCAACCTGCTGCATGACAGTGAGTCAATGTGGGCACTTGAGTTCATGTTAACTTTCATTTAATAATACCTTGCCGATTGGCGAAATTAGAAGGGTTTATTATTGTTGTAAAAGAGAAATCGTTTCAAAAATTAAGTAAGTTTTTACAACATTCAAAGCTCTTGCCCATCAATTTGCTATATGGGGTTCACGATTTGTCTCATCAGGTGCCACACCGTAATCCTTACGCCTCAGTGCCAGGAATTGCGCTATAAAGCTGGTGTACTTAACTCCCTTAAAAAGACATGAAAGGAATTGCATGCTACCATTGCATCTACTTCATAAAAGAATCAAAAATTGTCCTCTAAATTCTAGGATGTGCTAACTGATTATATTTGTTAACCAGACAATTAATTGACAGTCACCAGTCCAGAATTACACTTGAGTTTACTTGCAATGCGATTTTGGTCAAACACTCTCTAAAGATTATTAACAAGCACTCGCAAATTTTACTGGTAACATATACTAGTTTTGGAAAAGAAAACTGGGGGGGTTGCATATCAATTCATATATATATATATATATATATATATATATATATGCATGTGAGCATGTGCGTGTGAGTATCGGATTCAACTAATTAAGCGTTATTTGAGAAATTTTGTTTTGCAACTCTAGACTTTTTTTTTTTTTTTTTAATGACTACAGGAGAAGAAAAACGAAGAAAAGAACACAGAAAAGGCCAAACAAAAGTAAACAGCAGCACCAATCCTAGATGCTTGTACTGCCTCTCGGCACTACAACCCCGACGACAGCTGCCCTAAGGAGGCTGAAATTAGAGTTCAGGTTTCTATTTGGAGGTCTTAAGTTTAAATTTTAAAGAGGAATGAATAAAATTTATATTTTTTTTTGAGTTCATTTATGTGAGAAAAGAGTTACATCTATTGTATAGTTCATAACTTAATGAAAATCTTAATAAGCAAAAAAAAATTATACAATTATGTGTTTGCTATGACATATACTAGCAAGATTTTCAGATTGGGAGTCGCAAGCGTCATTTTAATTCATTTCAACTGTATAATACAAGGCTAAAATGTAGTCACGATGATAATAATAATAGTCATAACTGCAATTAGTCTCACCCTTCACCAATCAAAAGAAAAATTATCGCAATTGCAATTGTGATGACAGACGAGAAGTTTGGAGCATCTATGTGAAGCCTAAACAGTTGATTGCAATAACCCCAATTAAGGGTTATATTTACGAGTAATATTAAGTGGCTTCGTATAAATAGTAATAATTAATTATATAATTTTATTTAATGACATCTAACAATTTTTTTTATTTTTATTTTTTATTAATTTAAGTATTTAATAATTCATATCATTTTATAATTATTTTAAAATCACTTAAATTGAGCCATTAAATTTTTTTTTTATTTTTATTACGTTCCATTGTCCATCCCAATAATTTGGGTGAATTTAGTGAAAAACAAAGTCATTTAGGATCCCAAGACAATTGGAACAGCATATAAATAGTAATAATTAATTATGTAATTTTATTTAATGATATTTAATATTTTTTTTATTTTTAATTTTTTATAAATTTAATTATTTAATAATTTATATTATTTTATAATTATTTTAAAATTACTAAAATTAAGCCATTAAAAATTTTTCTATTTTTATTACGTTCCATTATCCATCCCAATAATTTGGCTGAATTTAGTGAAAAACAAAGTCATTTAGGATCCCAGGACAATTGGACCAGAAAAAAGAGAAATTACTTAAAGGTACGGGGCCTTCTTTTTCTTTAATAGCGCAGAGTTAGTTTCTGAATCCTTCTGTACCAAAAAAAACAAAAGCGTTTCTGAATCCTTCTCTCTTATTTTTTTTAATAAAAAAATATTTGATAAACATGTTGGTCATTAAATTTTTTTTTATTAATTACGTTTTTGTTGTTATTAATATTTTTCTTTTCATATTAAAGTAATTAGTGATTAACTTGTATTAAAGGTACCGTGAAAAAATTTACAGCACAACACCTCAAAAGACAAATTTTAATAAATATTATATTTAAACAATATTTCTTTAGAGAAATGGAAATTTAACCTTCCACTTCTCTATAGCCCCAAAAAGACAAGTTTTAATAAATATTATATTTAGTCAATTTTTTTAGAAAAATGAGAATTGAACCTTCCGCTTCTCTAACTCCAAAGATCTAGTAACCACTCAAAAAATTAAAGCTGGGTGGATCTTTTGTTGCCATTATAACACCGCGGCCAAGTGGATCATGGATTGACTCACCTTCTTTCTTGCATTCCTTCTTGTTCTTTGTTCTCTGAAATGGCTGGTCCAAATTTCTTAAAGTTTTAAAAATTCTAATAAAGCCCTCTTCTGTGGTTCAGATGAGCTTTTTCTCTACATACATGCTCGTGAATTTGGATATTCTATTCTGTCATATCATTTATTTATTTATTTATATATATATATATTCACTAATAATTTGTGGACTATCTCGGTGATCTCATCTGTATTAAAGCCAGAGTTGTTGTTGCATCTCATTTAATCAATTCCTACAATGATAACTTACTATTTAAATATTGTTAGGCTTGTATAGGTCTCCCTCGTTCAAACACAAGTATTAATGAGTCTAACATTATGTTTGGGAAGAGGGAAAAAATGGAGGAAGGAGAAGAAAGTTAGAGAATTAGAATAAATTATTGTGTGTGAGAAATATTTGAAAAATAGGAAAGAGTAAAGTTTTTAATTCTTCTAATTTTACTAAATTTATCAAAATCAATACTCCCAAAAATAGGAAAAAAGTTATTCATTCCCTATTAAATTTATTAAATAACTCAATTACCTCTCATATAATTTAAAAATTATAATTTTACCTAAACAAAATATTTAAATAGAATTTATTATAAAGAGTAAAATTATTATTCTAATATAATTTATTTTCCTTCATCTCATTTTCCATCATTTTCTAAATAAAAAAATTTATAATTTTTCTCATTCTCATCATTTTTTCTAAACGTAAGGAAGAATAAAAATATTTATCTCCTCTAATGATTCTCTCTCTCACTTTTCTCTCCCTCAAAGATTTTATACAAATACATAATAAAACTCATAACGTGGCAGCCCATTTAAGCTCAGAGAATGGATTGATACTACTTCACAATCACGGTAATTCGAACCTAGGTCAAAGTGAAGAGAGGGACATTGAAAAACCAACCAAGCTATCAACTCCTCGAGTTGTATTGTTTTAGCAGTTAACACTCTCAAAAATTATCTGGTATATCACTATAATGTATTACGTAGTATATTGGAAGAAAGCAACAAGTTTGATAATTTAAGCCCACTGTGACAATTGAGAAGAAGAAAGAGGAGAGGCCGTCTTTTGAATATTCGGGACCATTTCTGATAGCGAACAGAACAGCACTGTTAATTCCTTGCTCGTGAAGTCCACAAACCAATTTTTCTGGCCGATCACACACAGTCACAAAGACTCAGAGACGAGCACATGTATCTCTCCCCTGAAATGTGCAGATGAGATATGACTTAAAAGTATAAAAACCCCAGAACTGAGAGGGGAAGACAACTAATTAATCATCAATTCAAGTCCTGATCATTAAATATTTCTTAAAGAGGAAGACATATCATCGTATATTTCTCGCACTGATCTAACTGAAAGCTTAATTTGGTGCAACTGCTTTTATATCAAATAAATAAAAGGGTGCAAATAATTTCCAACAATGATTAATGAAATAGACAAGTGCAAACCTACAGATCTGATGTAAAAATTCAAGTAGCAAACGTGTAAATGAGCGGAATTAGGGTTTAGAAAGAAACGAAAGTCTCAGTTTAAAAAGTTTAATCTTAGTAACTTCTGGCTTAAAATTCTCCGAAAAAGCTGCAAAAACCCGCTCTAGTTCCAGGAGTTTAAATACGCTCATCTTTTAAGAAGAAATTGTAATAACTAAGAAAAGTACAATCTTTTAATTGAACTTATCAAAAAAAAAAAAAAAAAGAGAGAAAATTGATGCTAAATACACAGAGAGCCACACACGCACCAGGAGATATGGGTTTGTTTGCTTACGGTTAACCGGCCGGGGAGGGCACATTTTTTTTTGTCTTATCTCTGTGTGTTGGGATTTCTCCTCAGAAATAGAGGAAAATTTAATTTTAGTTGTCACAAGTAATGATTTTTCTTTTAACAAAAAAAAATAGATACATCGCAGACTTATAAATCATTACATCTGTATATCGAGGTTGAATTAATCTTAATTTTTATTGAATACCTCACTTAATTAATTTATAAAGACAGACACACCATTAAAACACTACACAATTTTAGCCTCCGTTTGGTTACCTTAACAATATTGAAGAATCCACTTTCTAGACTGTTAAGGTAACTAGATTAAAGGCTTTAAGTTGCAGGCTCTTTTTATCTCTTTATGTCCCCCTCCCTCACACGCATGCGTGGACGTGCATCTATCAAGTTTTGGGGTTTGCCCATCAGTCATCTGTCTCTCTCTCTCTCTCTCTCTCTCATATTTCATGTCCTGCAATAGGAATACAGGAGAGGAGAGAAACGCTGCTGAGACGTACGAAGGTCCCGTGATTTTTTTTTTTTTCAATAAAAAAGATTTATGATGATAGTTAAATAAAAAAAAATTTTTGAATGACGGCAAATATAATGGACAAATAATATTTTTAAAAATTGTGTATATTTAAGTTAACTTTGTACACATTTCATCTTAATTATATGTATATAATGTTTTTTTCAACAAACTAAAAAAAAAAATCTAAAGAAAAACAGGTGAAATTTGTCTCTCTCTTCCGTCTCTTTAAGTTTTTTCATTTAAGTTTCCTTTGAAATTTTAAGGTTATTTCATTAGGGTCTAGGGTTTAAATCTTGCTGAGACTAGTTAGCTATAAATATTGAATAGTTTACATATGGTCTGGCACTCATTAGATGGATAACAATCTCCCTTTCAATAGCTCAAGTGACCAAGTAATGGTAATTTTGAATTTGAACATGTTATTATAAAGGGATTTAAATTTAGTCAGAAGAAGTTAAAACAATTGGCATAAAAACTTCTCTATATTATGGATTGGCATGTCATGAGCTCCGCCATGGCCAATGGCAGGTTCATTGTAAAATAATGAAGAAGCACCATATATAATACTATGGAAGTCCATATATAACTAACTAAAATATTCTAAATGGGTTGGCTGTGTTGAAGAATATAATATTTCATATTAATAAAAATTAAGTTTATAACATAATTTATAATATTTATGAGCTTTCTGTACTTCTAGTTTGAGCTTTTGATAGCATTTAAACCCATAAACATCATTTAACAGGCTGAAGTCCAATTTCTACTGTTCGAAATCTCTCTGCCATATGTGCTGTGGTCCTAAGTTCACTACTGACTGTGGTTGCTTTAAAGAACCGCTATTGGTCCCTCCTCTACATGGAAGCTGTCTATATATCATCTAATCTAACTTATGAAGAAGCTTCAGAAGCTTGTAAACCACAAATTTTTAAGCCACTCGACTGTAACTTATGTAATTTTATTACTAATCTACCCTTTTCTAGACCTAAAAATTGTCGAGCCTTCTGCACTAAGATGTCTTTTATAACATAATTATAAGTCAATCTTTTATGATATAGAAACTTGCTGATCCTTATTTACTTCTAAACTTCATTTTGAGGATCAAAGATAGCATAACATCAAATCACAGCTGCGGATGGAATTGCCGTTCATAATTCATATAGCAGAAAGAAAAAGATTGTTCAACGTAATGGTTTTAATAGCATACTTTCTTTTTATTCATTCTATCATGCTGGGCATGCATAATATAAAGCCATTTGCAGTTGTCCATAAAGCATAAAGCCTCTCTTTTTCTTATGACTGGTCCCCATGGAAATTAGACCATCCAACCATTAACGTATGGTACTATATATGTTGACAAATGAAAACGTAAATAAGACTCAATTATTAAGCCAGCGATTCTTCAGTATATCTCCAATGTATATATGAAATAACAAACAAATTTTACTTGAAAAATTCCCATTCGCTTGTCCATTCAATGTGTCATCATACATGAAGAACATGCGGTTGAGCATTTGCTATACCTTTTTCTTTTGACTAAGATAACGTGATTTTATATAGCAATAAGTAGTAATATAATCTTATCTAACAACAGTTGATATTTAATCAATTTTTTTTTTTATAAATTTAACTATTCAACGTCTATATCATCACTATTTGAAGTCATTCTTGCGAAGCTAAAAAAATTTTTGTTTTCTTTTTATTAGGAGGAAATAAATTCCGGCATCTTTACTTTCACAAATTAAGTACTATTATTGGTTGCTCTTCGCTGATGAATATGATATTATCTTCAAAAGGAAGCTATTCTCTTTCTACACAAGCAATTCAGCTGAAGTGAAAGCGACAAACAATTAAGAAGGTCTTCTTTAGGGCTATCTTTCTGCCTCTTCTGAATTCCGACTGCTAATCCCTCTTTCCTCCATAGCGGCGCCGTTCATTCGAGTGTAGAAATCGATCCCTTGGTTACCAAAAAGAAGCCTACAATGTTGTTTTTCTCCAGATGTAAGATCTTTCTTTGAACTGCAAAAGATTCAATTTTTATTAAAAGAAGCCTTCAAACAGTAGGGTCCCGAGTATGTGCAGCAGCAGCCTTCTGCCAGCCTACGCAACCTGCAGCTGCAAACGAAGAAAGATCAACCCTGTACAAAGTGTCTCCTGGACGTAAGTTATGCTTAAATTTGCATACCATCTTCCGTTATTATTTAAACATGAATGGAAGATATATAACATATGAAGGCTAAAGGCCTTTTCTAGATACTAAATGTTCATTCACAACAAACATTTATATATTTTCTTGCTTGATTTTCCCTGAATTAGGTCAGGAAAATTTTAGATTTCTCACTCACCGACTCTAGAATCTAGATCTATCTTAACCCTAGAAGATGAACACCTGATTTTTACATCTTTGATTCTTAATTTTTTCTTATATAAGTTGAGCTACTAAGTTAATAAATTTTGATCTTGTTTCAGTTAATATATAATACTTGGAAACCAATAATTGATGAGACGAGAGCAGTAGTAAGATGATTACAAGTGATTCAAGGGATCAAAAAGTTGTTGAAGCAAAGCAAGAGGCCGGAGATGCTGCTGCTGATGAAGGCAAGTTCCTCAAGGCGACTGCAGCTTCCACTTCAAGGCGATGGTCAGCGTTTAGAAATCCCAGAATTGTGCGTGTGTCAAAGACCTTTGGTGGGAAAGATAGGCATAGCAAGGTATGCACCATAAGGGGACTAAGAGACCGGAGAATTCGGCTTTCGGTGCCTACAGCCATTCAGTTGTATGATCTTCAAGACAGACTTGGAGTTGGTCAGCCCAGCAAAGTAATAGATTGGTTGCTTGATGCCTGTAAAGATGATATTGATAAGCTTCCACCACTCCAGCTGCCACAAATGTTTGATCATCAATTCCGTCAGCAGCAGCAGATGCTAGTTTCTAATAATGAATATTTAAATCAATCTCTGCAGTACTACTCTTCTCTTGATCCTTTCCCTGATGCAAACTATATGCTTATCAAGCATGGACATCATCATCATCATCATCATCATGTAGGGCTTCCATTTTTAGGGATGAAGACAAATTTTAGTACTGGACTTGATTTTCATGATGAGGATCAAAGTGCCTGCAGGGCCAATTCAAAATCCTGCAGGGATGATGCAGAAAAAGCTTCATTATTGAGAGCAAAAAGTAAGGAAATTGAACAAGGATATCATGGTGGGGTTTGCAATTACAGTGGAAATAGTACTAGTACTACTGGACAGGTCTCGGCTCAGCCATTGTTTCCATTTACCAGCTGCAATTCTTCTTCTTCTTCGTTACCAGCTGGTAATTATGGTATCCTAAACTACAATTCCATGCCCTTTAACTCCTACTATCATCATTTGGATTCCTCCAATTTGTCTCTATCTCAATTTGGAAGCAGCCATGGATTTCTATCTCATCAGCAGGCAGATCAAAATCCCCTCAACAACAACAACGATGCTGCAGTTTCATTTCCAATGATGCCATCATCTTTTGCTGGCTCCCATTTATTTTTCTGTCCACCTCCGACAATGTCTCCACTCTTCCCGCCACCCTTTTATAATCCTTATAATTGTAATGCCTCCGCCGGAGACCGGAGAGAGGCCGACAATTTCCAGCTACTGGCAACCAGTTCTCGTGCAACGAGCTCATCAACGAGACCTGATGATTCGCCAAGTCTAAATCCGGGGCTTGTTCACTTGCGATGGAACAAAGAAAGTCATGATCATGGCAAAGTTAACAACGACAATTCCTGAAGACTTCCCTGGCGGCCCGTTTTTGCATGCACTTAGCTTCAAAGACATGAAGACCTGGAATTCCTGTACCGCCCGCAAAAACTGAAGGCAACCACAACTGAAGGCAAAAACTGAAGGCATTGCATTGCAAAAACTGAAGGCAACCACAACGCAATCGAACTGGTAGAGTTCTATATATTCGCTACAAATTGTTTCTTCTCCATACATGTGTTCCCGTAAATATATATAAAAAAATGTTAGTGTCATCGGTGTTTTTGTCTTTTTTGTCTTATAGGTGTTTTGGTTGAAATTATAATTGATATTTTTAAAATAAAAATTAATATTTTTAAAATACATGTTATTTTTATATTTCAAGAAAAATTAATTTTATTTTAAAAATATCAATTATAATTCCAACTAAATCTTCGCTTAAAACAAAAACACCTGAAAGATAAATACTTCCTCAACATATATATTTAGAGGTAAGATACGATATACTTCTGTTGCTTTTGTTTGTACCCAAGTAGCAGCAGACAACTATAAATATAATTAAGGTGTAAACTGAAGTTTTAACTGTGTTCTTATAATTAATTTTATGCTCAAAGGTCTGCTTTAGTTTCTTTGATGTAGAATCAAAATGCACCTGCAATGATACCATTATGCTGTCACTAATTAGAACTTCAACTAATTTTAAATCTTCAAAATTTTTCTAACTTTGGAGTTTACAATTTCATTAACTTTCATTTTTTAATTTTTTTAATTTTCTTATTTTAGAATTTTTAAAAAAATTACATTTTTTAAAATTTTGGATTTTTAATTCTATTTCCAATTTTATTATAATTATGTCAAAATTAAGGTTTTGAAACTTTTATATTTTTTTACATTTTAAATTTTAAATTGTTTTCATTTCTTTGAAAATTTTCAGAGTTTTTCTTTTAAATTCAGATTTCTTTTTTTTCAAAAAAGCTTGAATATTTTTCAAATTTTTATTTTTTAAAGTGCCTGTCATTAAAAAAAGATAATAACATGACACATGACGCATTCCATAAAGTTCAAAGTGATATTACCGCATGACACATGACATTTTTCAACGGTTGACTAGTGGTGAGTTGTAAAACATATAACAGCATGAATGATATGAACTAATTAATAATGTTAACGTAAAAAATAAAGTATTTATGATTCTTAAACAGATCAAATATTGGAATTAAAAAGCGATTCATGTGATAAGACTTTGATGTTTTTCAAAATTGCACGCGTTATTTTTCAGATATATAATTATTATCTTTGAACTTTTTGGATTTTTTTTTTAAAGTTTTAGTTTATCCTTTCTTTAATGCTATATGTTATTGAAAAGTGATGACACGACGTTCGATGTGTCCCATAATATCTAATGTGGCGTTGAATACATCACGATTGATTAATGATGATAAGCATGATATAAACGATATAAACTAAATTTAAAGTAAAAAACAAAGTGTTATATAGTTATTAAAAAAAAAAAAAAGCTTTGAGATTAAAAAGTGGTTTATGCCACAAGAGTTGATGTCTATGTGTCTCAAAATTTCCCAAGTTATTTTCCGGATATATATCTATTAGCTTTATTTTCCTACGTTATTTTTTTCATTAATTTCAAGTTTGAAATTTTATCAATCCTTGTCTTCAAGCTTATACTAATCAAATCGAACATTAATGATGATTGAGTTGATAAAAAGTCTTAAGATTAAAAATTGAATAAACTAAAATGTAAATGCAATTCTAGGAAATTGAACAAAGAAATTATAATTGTAGTGTCTGCATCCCAAGAGAAAAAAAAACAAGTTCGAAGAGAGGGCAAAATTTAAATAAAATTTTGTCAGCCCCCAGCGAGGATCGAACTCGCGACCTTTCGCTTACGAAGCGAACGCACTACCACTATGCTATGGAGGCGGCCCATGATGAGTTTCACAAATATCTACTTAAAGCTTACAACGCCTCCTGTGGATGGTCGTGGAGAAAGGGGAGGTGCCAAAACATACGCTTTGATTTCTTGTAAACGAAAGATGTGGTTTTGAATGTATAGTGATTTTTGTTCACTTATCACTTATTACCTTGTGAGAATTGTGCTTCTAGAGTAGGTTGGCTTTAAACCTGCACCACTGTTCTCTAAAATTAAATAAAATTCTTAAAATTTCAATAAAAATGATATTTACACGACCATTTTAATCAAATACACACACAAACAACATAATAAAATGGGTCCCACATGCTGTTTGAGTGTTTTTACCCGTGTGAATATCACTTCCCTCAACTTTCCTCCGAAAAAGTATGCACGAGTTACAACCTTTTTGCGCCCACTAATTTCATCCCTCAAAGTCTGCTAAAATGAGTAGTTAGAAGTGCCAAAATTTGACCCAATTTAATAAATTGATTTGAATCTACTCAAAAAAATATAACTTGAATTCGATCTAAAAAATGATCTAATGCGAAATGACACAAATTCAAAATGACCCGAAAAACTTGAGTCAAACTTTAACTCGACCCATCTGGCCCAAAATTTTTTTTCTTAAGGGAAAAAAAATAAAATAAAAAAATTTAGTATATTTTATATTATAAAAAATATAAATTTTATTATTTTTAATATAAATTTTAATTATAAATTTTTTTAGAATATTTTAAAATTTTTTATATAGTTTTAAATTATATTTTAATTTTTTAGAATGTTTTAAAAGAAATTTCTTCAATTATTTTTTCATCATATAATTTTATTTAATTTTTAAGAATGTTTTAAAAGAAATTTTTTCAATTACTTTTTAATCATATAATTTTTTTTAACTTTTAAGAATTTTTAACAAAATTTTCAAAATTTTTTAAATTTTTAATAAAAAATATCACGTTATCATGTTTAATAACGTGACCAACTTATAGATTAACGCGAATCTAATCCGAATTCGAAGTGACTCAACCCAATCTTGACTCAATGACTCATTTTGACACCTATAAGAATAGCAAAAGCATACCACGTATCAGCATGTAATTCTCCGTATTGTAATTCCCCACTTGTTCCATTCCCATGCTTATGCCTGTTGTTAGCTAATGTAGTCTTTCAATTCAAAGCTTCTGAATGATTGGAAAAACAAGTAATTCTCAACAACGCATGAGCATACAATTGCAAACGAAGCAGCTTCTATGGCCCAAATAAAAAAAAGGCTTGCTCATATTTTGTTCTATATAAATATCACCCATGATTTCTAATTTATGTGTAGTGTAACGATCCAAGATATTGAAATTCTCTACAAGAAATGCAGAACATCAGTACAAACAAATTATTTTGCCTTAGAAGTGAAACTTTTTCCCACAAAAAAAAAAAAAAAAAAGGCATATCACAATTGCAAGAGGAAATCTCAAAAGTTGATATTGAGATCAGGAGATGGCAATTTGCTGATGTCTTTGCTACTTCACGAAGAGTTGTCTGCGCCTACCCGGTTTCGTTCGCGAAACGGCCGCCTTGCCTATCACAATTTCATCAACCAAGTCCTTAAATATCAACCGCTCAACATCTAAAACTATACCAGATTTTTCACCTTGAAAATCCGTCCAACTCTCTGAACAGCCCGTCACATCATCCCACAAAACACCTTTCAGGCAATCTTCCTCCCCGTCTAGTACGCATTTTGATTTCCTGACCTGAAGCTTATCTATCTCCAAGCACAGATCTTTGAGAAGCTTTTGAGCACTGAGTGTCTTCTTTGCCAACTTCTTAGACTTCAACCATGGCTCGAGACAGGGCCCGACCAAAGTAAACTTTTTGAGGAGAATCTCATTTACAGCGTCGAATAGGAGCTGCCGGTGAAAATTTTCTGCCATTTTCTTTGAAGGAGCAGCCTTTCCAAGGCTGCACTCTTCCTTTAAAAGCAACGTGCTGGCCTTGGTTTGTTCTAATACAAAGAACAACTCTGGGTTGATGGGGTGGCCTGATGGGTGAAGCTGCAGTGTCGTGAGGCCAGAGCTGAGGTCTCTGAGTAGAAGGCCAGAAGCTAACAATATCTCTGAGATGTACCTGTGGTCTGGATTTGTGTTCTCACAAAGTGAAGCTATGTAATCTGTGCTGGCTTCGTCATGAGTGGAGTTCAATCGTCTGAGCTTTTGTACTAAATTTTCAACCTTTTGTAATTTCCTGCGATTGATCTCTGAGGTCAGACCAGATGCAACATTGTCAGATGACAAATTATCAGCAGGACTCCACATTTCTTCACTCTGTTGATTCCTGGAATCTTCATCACTGCAATCTACAACGTCACACAATATAAAGTGACATTTGGCGCTTGGCCAGTTATGCACCCAATAACAATTATAGTATAACAAGGATCTCTGCCTGCAGAAAGCCCTCATACTGCAAAATAATTTATACAGCCTATCCCAAATGAACACATTCATTACAGTCAATATATGGGCATCTCAATGCACAAGGCTCTCTTTGGGGAAGGGTTAGATTTTCACAAGAGACTGAGCATTTGTACGATCAATGAATAATATTCCCAACAAAAGTCCATCAAGTATAATAGCATAGATATTGCCATTTAGTTGTCCTACAATGCAACATTTTTCTGTGTATCGAATTTGCTGCAAAGAGTTAAAAGATCACAATAAAGTCTAGTTTGCAACTTTACCCAACACCTTAAGGTTATAGGTTAATAACCATTCATATATTTTGTTTTCAAATTCAGACATAGAATGATGCAGGGCATGCTTTCTACAAATATAGCCTGGACTTGCTCGAACATGAAAAGGCAACCTTTCTACGAATATAGCCTGGACTTGTTTGAACATGTAAAGGCAAACTAATATAACGTTAGAACATTGTTGAGCATGTTGATGCTACAGCTTGAATGTTCTTTAGATATAAAAAATCTGATATGAAAGGCACATGTTCCAAAAGTTACTGACAGAATTGACAAACAATATGAACTTTCATGGTGAAACCACATTTACAAACAAGATCAAGAAGAGATTTATTATTTTGCTTCAGGATTGCAGCATCGCACCCATCATCTACTGACAACAACATTTAATGTTTACGTTTCATGAATCTAACCAAAAGTTTAATCGCTCACCATAAAGCATTCTCAGTCCCTTTTCCATGTTATGGACATTAAATACATATAATCTCAGGAAATAGTAACATATACCACAACCAACAGAAAGTTTTTGCAACTGCCATGTGTTACCTGTGGACACATTTGGTATCTGCTTCACAGGAGACAACGCATCATCTCTGTACAGGGACGTATCAAGAACAGATACAGGACTAGGATGCTCTGGAGCAACAACATCGAGTTCAGCCGAAGTTCTATCCTCTTCCAGCCTAAACGTTGGGCTCTGAAACAAGGAAGGCAAATTAACTCAACTGTATGATCAGAAATGATAGAGAGAAGGAAATCAAAAATTGTAAAATGCTGACTTTTTGCATTGAGCCAGAGACCAGGTGACTCGAAGCCTTCGAGGACAAATGCTGGCGACCACAGTTCAAAGCAGAGTGATCACCACTTGTTTTTTCGGTATCCATCTTTACATTGAAGATAACGTTGCTTTCGGACTGCAGAGATATGTCGTCCTCTTGGTGACTTGAATTTCTTGATTCATTACTTGTCTGACTCAACTGGTCATCGCTAGGCGGCAATTTGGCAGATTTTGGCCTCTGTTTTCCGCTTGGTAAACCTGTATCTCTTGGCTGTCTGCTAGATTGTCTCCTAGGTTTCCTCAGATCAGATGGAGGTATAGGTGGACGAGATTGCTTCTCTAACTCAAGCTTCTTCTGCAGCAGTCTCGGGCTTACAGATCCAGAGTTTTTGACATAGCCTGCTGAGCTTTCTTTCAACAATTGTTGGGACCTTGTAGAGGATTGAGTAGATTTCAGACTCCTGACACTAGTTCTTTTGTCACTGGAGTTCACAGAAGAACCACTTTGACTGCTTCTAGGAGCTTGATGATTTGTGGTCCAGTTACTTAGTGATCCCTTTCTAGTGGTAATCTCATTAAGACCGGGAAGCCCATTAAATGGAACTACAGAGCGAGGAGTCATGCCAGATTTCTCAATCAGTTTGGCCGGCTTCATGATCACAATTGGAGATTCATAGGGCCTCAAAGAATCAGAGCCCTTACTTGTGGAAGTGCTAACCAGACTGTTACGCTGATTTTGTCGGCTTGGCAATCTCAGTTTGTTGCTGGGGCTACTACATTTTGGTTCATAATCTCTTGGAGTCTCAAAGTTTGACCCTTGTTCTTCTTTTGCAATTTTTAAGAGCCCCTTAGCCTGCATTGATTCCAGAATCTGTTTAAGAGCTCTAAGATCCCTTCCAGACTGTTCGAACTCGAGATCTTTCAATCTTTTTTCAATCTCACTGTAGACAGAAGGAAAAGAACTTGGTGCCTTTGCTGCAGTTTTCGGTGGCTTCAAAGCTGCTTTTTGAGAACCTTGACTATTATCCAGCTGCTTCCATGGTGCTGGTTCAATCGGCAATCGTGGAAAAGGTTTCATAACCAGATCACGGTTTCTCCACCGTGGTGATACAGGCTCTTTCATTGTTCTTCTTCGTGAGTTTGGAGTTTGTATTGGCCTGTCTAAATCCTTTTTCTTTGATGAACTTGTGAAGGAATCATCATGTTCACCTGCAGAGATCCTGGTCAGGCCTAGGTGACTATTACCAATTGATGCAGAATCTGGCAATGCTTCCAAGCCCATCAACTTGGCAACCACACAAGGAGGCCGCTTTTGCTGTAGATCATAGACCTCATTTGATTTTCCAAAATCATGCAAATCTTTTGCAGGGTAATTTAATTTTGAACTAGAGTTGGCATTTCGCATTGAAATTTCTCTACCATCCAGTGAAAGTCTGGGCAGCTCTTTCAGCTTAAGAGTGGCTTTGATGGTATCTCGTGATTCAAAAGATGAGCGATTTATCTCTCTCCCATCATAAGAAAAGCGAGGAGCATCTCTTGAAATTGCATGCCATTCATCTTTCGAATCATATGATGATCTCGGTCGTCCTTGTTCACTATAATACCAAGGTGCTTCTTTAAGTCTGGAAAGAACTCTAAGAGACTCCTCGAGATCAACAGAAACATTTTGCTTCCTGTTGCTCCCAGCTCCATCAGATCCATCCACTGGATTAGACAGTTGCAACGGCCTGGGAGAATCTTTATGCTTCACTGCCTGGCCAATTGCTTCCTCTTTCCCCATACTTTTGACAGACAGGCCTCTAGCATCTCTGTAAATAGAATCCTTGACAACATCTCGAAGATCAAGAGATTGCCGCCCTAAATGTGGAGATGTAATTGGCCGAGGTACAACAGTGTCACTTGAGGTAGTTTCAGCAAAAGCCATTCTATCAACGATAGAGGGCTCTTGCAGAGATGTTCTGTTGTAGTCCAAAGAGGACAAGGATGAACAAGATGATGAAAAAGATGCTCTCGATGACTCTGTTGAAATTCTATGCTTCTCAGTCAGATAACGGTTTACATTCATTTCCTGTGTGCAAAAGGCAGAAATGGCTTAGTACCTCCATATTATGGCTGGAGAAAGCATGGAAACTGGATGCAAAAGCGATGACATATCAGGTCAAGGACAAAACAAGAGACAAGCTTGAGCATCGCTTTTTTAGGCGAAAGGAAATGACTACTTAGAATCATTGAAGGATTTGTGACATTGAAACTCAAGATTTGTTAAATATACATGCATTAGCCACAATTTATCACTGAGTGAGGAAAAAAAAAAAATCTAAGGCAGTGACTTGTTTGAACACAACTCTGAGGAATTTTGATGATATTAGACTTTAAAAACTAGTGAGGAAAAAGGGAAAATGGGATCTAGAATTCTTACAACTGCTGTATTTTGATGGTATCCACTGCCAGATTCGGCTTCTGAGCTGCCATTTCTCAAGTGCAGATCACCTACATTAATGCTGATGCATCAGCAGCATAATAATGATAAAAAGATGACTAAGGCACAAGCAAACCAAAATAATGGCTTCGTATTGAGACAACTGTAAACAATGATAGCCTTTTGTTTCCGGGTACATAAAATCAGAAAACTGTAGCTATGGTTTAGGTTCTTGAAACTCTAATTATCCAGGAAAACCTTCAAGAATTTAAATCTGATTTGTACATACAACTTTTTGATGTACTTCTTTTAGCACCAGTAATGCGAGGATTTTGACCGTAAGCACCAATACCCAGCTAAAAGACAGTTGAATCGGACCATTGGCCGTATCTCAAGAGAACTCCCATTCATGTAAACGCTTATATATACAGCTATATCTTCATTTACTCGCATATACACAAACAAATAAAGCATAATTAACGGAGATAGCACATTGACTATAACTTTGGGAAAATACCTTCAAAAGGTACTGCGTTTTCCAAGAAAATAAACTATTTAAATTGCTTCTGACAGCAGATAAAAGACCAATGGCAGTGACTTCTAACCAAGCGAATTTCCTTTTGGGAATAATTAGTTAATCAAAAATGGAACAACCAACATATAATAGGCACCAAATAATCATGACACGATCAAGATTCACCAGCAAAACAAGCGATAATTATAAATTAGAATTACCTGGAGGAAGCCTCCTTTGGCTGAGTCGCCTACTGGTGAGGACATGGTGGCGATCAAAGAGTTGAAAAATCCCTGTCATGCATCCTATTTGCTTTTGAAAATCTGGATTATCATCTGCCAGAGAATGTAAAAGCTTTGCAGCCATCTCCTTTCCTATTCTACTAATGGAATTCCAGGCCAGACAACAGTGAACTTTCAGGCCACCACCTCCATCAAAATGTGAATCTGTCTCTCCAGTAGTATGTTTTGATCTGATGTCAGAGAAATTCTTTGCCTAAACAAATCAAGAAATCTTTATAGGTAAAAACTCCAATTTATGGTTCAAAGATGGGAACTTGATTTGTCCTTATGGGAACTTGATTTGTCCTTTCTTTTTTGGGGCCCACCCACTGTATTGCTTCTTCTCCTTCTAGGATGTCATCAACAATAAGAACCAGATAAGAAGGGGATATCCAAGGAAACTCTTATACCAACCCACCCATTTCCAGTAATTAGGGCTCAAAAACAAAGAATCCCTGGGCCTGTACTAAAGTCCCACAACATCCAAAATTGTCATCTAGCAATCAAAATCACAATCCCACAACTTTTCCTCCAAAGAAATCACTGCCCATTTTGGATTCTCCCCCAATTCCACCAAAAGTCTCAAACTTTTGCAACAATCAAGGAAAAGGGACACATCCAACAATAAACCAAGATTCAATCTTTATCAGTACATGAAACTAAAAGATACCTTAAAATGCTCTCTCACAGAACATACCAGACTTCAATGTAAGAGAAGCCAAAATAGAAAGCAGGGGGGGCCCCCAATACTTAGCACTTACTGCAATATTCATATGCAGAATGTGCACAGCAGTAATCTGCAACAACTGCTGCAGTTGCTTATAAGATACTAATACCAACGCAGAACTGCCAGAGATTCTCTCCAGATCCAAGAAGAGAAAAGGGCATATGTTAAGAGTTATGTTCTTCTCGTGCTTCCTGCGTGGACAATTCCAAAAACAGCCAGAAGTGATTGGAATGTCATATCATGTTTCTCTAAACTAATCTGGTGTGGAAGTAAAAATAAGCTGGAATACATTTGTTTTTTTTATTTTTTTATTTTTTGGTAGGACACAGTGCGGGGTGGAGGAGAGAGAATGTGAGTGTGTGGGTGTGGACATGTAAGTGTGTGGGGCAGATGTCCTCTGGGCTCCATCCATGTGAGATGAATATGTTGGGGGGTCAAGACTTGTCTGCATGGGCACGTGATTTTTGTCAGCGAGAGAATGGCTGAATGGAATGGATGAAGAAAAATAGTATTTTTCCGATGGAAAATGTTTGACATTTTTATGTTGATAGTGATATTTAATATATATATTATAATAGTTTTATTTATTTTTAATAAAATTAATAAAATATAATATAAAAAATTAACACATAATTTTTGTCACAAAAATAATAAATATTATGAATAAAAATAATCAAATTCATCACAAAAATATATTTTATATGTATAACATTTAAATACCACCTTGTGTATACTAACTGAACTCTTCTCTAATATGGAAGAAAAATAGCATTTTTCTCATATCACCTTAATCCCCAAAATTTCAGTCTCTCTTTTTTCTCCTTTTTTTTTTTTTAAAAAAAAAAGATATTTTTACTTAATTTTATTTAAAAACTATTGTAATTTTATATCAAAAGAAAAAAAGCGTATCAACTAGATAATTATTTTTACAAAATTTAAATTTGTAATTTTTTATATAATTTTAAATTACTTTTAACCATTTAAACCACACAAGCGTGACTCTCCTCTCTCAAACACCTGCGAAGCTACAAATTTCGTTTTTTCCACAATCACCCATCAAAATCTTCGGTTCTAATGTTTGCCTTTGCTCCTTCCTTTCCCTCCCTCCCATGTTACACATTTGCCACTCGCGTCAGGTTATCCTCTTGCCTCTACAAAATGCCAGTTGTTAAACACATCATGGGCCAAGTACCAAGCATTTTGATTATCTAATGATATGGTTGGTTAAAAGTATAGGATTCACCTTTATTAAATGACCAACTTTGCACATTTTGGAGATTATTATATAAATTAATTACATTACAGAGGAAATGGAAATAACAATAGATATGGGTCCATCTCATTTAATTATAATAGTTAATTATTGTATAAAAAATTGTAAAAACTATATTTAACGTTTATAATTTTATATTTGTGAGGTGGTTTCTACAACCTATGTCCAATTCTCCTATCTCTATAACAATTTTGTTATTATTATAGAATTGGCAATTTCCACTGTTTTGTTGCTTTGACCACTTGTTGGCACATAGCCAAGAAAGATTTTTTGTTCTATAGTTACGCTAATGTTTTTCGTTTGGCCTTGTAAAATGAAAAACACATCAAACGACTAAGGAAGTTGGAGATTTGGAGCAACCTTTATTAGGTAAAAGATTTACAACATTGTGATGAGATTTACAACCTTTATTAGGTAAAAGATTTACGACATTGTGATATGATTTGCATAAAATTGAAGAAATTTCACTGAGTGAAGTTTTTATTTTACATAATTTCCGTTACCTTTCTTCGTCATAGTTCAATCAGTTTTTGTCCCCAGTAACTTTTGTTGTTGTGGCTCAGAAAGTGATGCCACGTTTTACTAGGGAGGAAAACGTCTACCCAACAAACAATTGACGCTTTGATTCCATGTAAAGATCAAGTCAAGTTTTTATGAAAGGCTCCAACGATCTTTTTTTTTTTTTTTAATTAAAGCTAGTGATCTAGAATATTGTGATCAAAACAAATTACTTGCAGTTTTTAGCAGGTGTATGCCAGCTCTAGGCTGTTGTATTGCAATGAATTTGTATTTTATATTAAGCACTAATGTATAGAGGTTAGATTATATGACTAACAACGTGATCTAGTAGTAGAGAGTTAAACTATTAATTTTAATAATTAGATTTGAATTTTAGTATCGACAGACAAAAAAAATTATTTAGATTTTATAAATTGTTTATTTTTGTGTTCGAATTTTAGTTACCTTATTATTCTTTTATAATTTTTTAGGTTCCCTTGTAACAAAAGAAAAGCGATTATATAAAACATTACCATTATTTCTTTTCAAAAAAAGAAAAAAAAAAAACATTACCTTTAAAAAGATTGTACAAAACATTGACAGGGAGACCACTACAGCTGAGGCATCCTCCACATGGTTTTTCATTTATATTGATGGGGAAAATGATAGGGGGACGAGATGGGAGGGACGGGGAGCAAACTTGGGGTCGTCGTCGCAAATCCCCTGTTGATGCTATGCATATACAAATGATTTTATGTGATCAAGATTTTACTCAACAAAAGAGAGAGGGAGAGAAATTTGATTGAATGGGGCAAGTTGGTGATCGAGAAACTTAAAAAAAAAAAAAAAAAAAAGAAAAGAAAAAAAAAAGAGGTACAAACATCGAATTTTGACTTGTGTTTACAAGATTTCATTGCATTTTAAACCACTAAAAAAATAATAATAATAACAATAACGATGTAGGAGAAGGAGAAGGGCACAATTACAAATGCAGGAACTGAAAAATGCCGTGTCAGATTCAACTGGCAGGCACATGGGTACCACTACTCTTGTGCTTTTGTCATAATTCTGCTAGTATTCGTCTATGCAGTCTCTCTCTCTCATACACACACACAAATAATGTGTCTGCATGTGAGAAGAGCATGTTTAAGGAAACCCACAACTACAATGTTAGATGGCGACATATTTGATGTGCTAACATATTTGGTTCTGTTATAAATGTGTAACAAGCATACACCAAAAATAAATTCCAAAACCCGCTTGTGTGCTTCATCTGGTAAAAGTCTCGCTCTTGTATGAGTAATCACGCGGTCAACTCTCTGTCAAGTTAAGTGGTAGCCAAACATACACTATCTTACAAGATTGCGAACGATATGATATGATAGTATTTACTGATTTTAAACGATATGATATGATAGTATTTACTGATTTTATAGAGTTTATTTCTTTACATGTTTGATATAAATAGTTAAATTTACTTCATATCGTAATTCAGTGCAATCTTTTTAGAGGAATTTGTAGGGTACACTCTAATATACCCATTTTACAACGCCAAAAATAATAAATTCAGAAAGTAATGGAATGATGATTTGATCATTTGCTAGGATTTTTGTTAAGACAATCGCAAACTTTTTTAGGTGTTTGGAGTGAGAGGAAATGTGGGAAAAAGTGGAGAAAGGAAAAGAAAGTAGAGAGAAAATAAAGTTATTTAGAGCAGTAAAAAAAGATAGGAGAAAAAAAGTATGATAAAAAAAAATAAATAGTAATTTGTAAGAGAAAAAATAGTGAGAAAAATAAGTTGTTTGAATAAGAGTAAAAAGTTAGGAGAAAGAAAGTGTGAAAAAAAAATGGTAATGATTACAATTTTTTTTTCCTTCCCTCTTTTCCTCTTGCACATCAAACATATAAGTGTGTTTGGATTTGGATTGTGAGATTCTGGTGAGAAAGAAAATTGTTAGAAAAGAAAGTTATAATAAAGAAAAGTGAATGAACCCGTTATTTAGATAAATAGGAAAATGTGAGAAAATAAATTATTAGAAAGTAAATTAATATATTTAGATTGTATAAAAAGGTGATGAAAAAGATAATTATATGTTTAAAATTATAAAATTACTCATCTTGATTTATGGTAGAGATGAGGAGATTGAGTATTTAAGTAATTTTATTTTTTTTTAATTATATAATTTCTTTTTAATTACATAATTTCTTTTTTTCTACGATAAAATGTTGATGTTGACAAATGAAGAGTACGTTTATTAATTTCTCACAAGTTTCTTAAATTTTGCCAAACAAGTGAAATTTTGTTGGATTACATTATTTTCTTTCCAGTGAAATTCTTACAGTCATCCAAACAGAGGGTTAGTTTTCGTTTGCAATTAATGAACTGAAAGTTTTGGATTCCGAACAGAAGTTTAGATGTAAGAATCAACCCGACAAACTATTGATTGCTTAGTGGAATGCACTTATAGCAGTAGTAGATATTATTAGGTTCGTGTGAACAATAATTCAATATTCAATTGAATTTTTTACATGGAAGAATAAGTTGACTTGAGACAAAAAGACTATCATTTCTCATTTTTACAGTTTTCTATTTCCGTTGAGAGTGACACTTGGAAATGTTTCTCGAGAGAAAAAGGAAGTGAAAATGATTAGCAGTAAAGTTATTAAAGAAGAAAAATCTCCACTTATTAATGAGCTGAGTCTAGCTTTATTTGCTAAATACTGTGGAAACCAGGCTTATTAGAAATTCCTGCAGAGACTTTACCTTTTGTGTTTTCCTATCTTGATTCAGGACACGTTCTTGTAATGGTTTAGTGCGTACTGATTTTGTTGTTCAGTATATCAAAGGAAATAAAAACCTCATCCCATATCTTCTTTCAAGATTGTGAAGAACTTAAATTATTCACTCTGAGAAAAAAAAACATTTCCAAAATATTCAAAGAGTCATAGTTAAACTACTTTTTTTTTTTTTTTGTGTCTGGGGGAGAGCTGGTGCCCGTACAAGAGGAGAGAAGAGGGATGGCAAGGATAGAATTTATACCATGCCCTTGGCCATAGAGGTTACTGACTGTTTGAGTTAGGACTTGCAGTCATACATAAACTATATTAATAGTATGTAACCATTAGGTTGACCAACGAGTTGAAAATTTGAGGGGGGGAATTTGGACCATCTAACCCCAAGTCTTCTTTATAGTTAAATTTCTCTTCCCACTTCAACTAAAATAATAATAATAATAATAATAATAATAAGAACTAGTGCTATGTCAAGTTATCCATGTCCAATGAGTAAGTATTCTACCATTTGATTAAGTACATTATTTTGTTAGTTGCCAGGCAAATGGAATCCAACTATAATACTTATATGGGCATGACTAGATTTACCGAGGTAGTATACCGAGTTGCTGCTCAATTAATATTTTATTATTTTATTATTATTTTTTTAAAAAATTTAAAATATAAATTTCAATGGATATTACCATAAATTTTAAAGTTTATATCCCAAATTCTATACCTAAATTCCTAAACTCTAAAAAAGTTATTTTTTTAATCCCTTGTCTCGAGAAACCTAACATTTTCCTACATATATAGCCATGGAATACACATGCCAAGTCGATTATTCTAACTGGAGATTTACCAACCATATCAATATCAGTTAGTTTGAATGGCTTTAAATAGCATGCCATCCAGAATTACCCATTGGCCTAAATTAGATTTTTTTTTTTTTTTTTGGTCTAACCTAAATTGGATTTTATTTTTACTCAAGTGGATTCTACGGGCTTCTCATAGCTGTCTTTTGGACCTAAAATTAAGCCGGGGGGACCACTATCTAGGTTACTCTTTTTTTGTGGCCCAAATTTAAGCCTATAGTGGGCCCAATAGACATGCATACGTGTATGTGATTTAAGGTCAAGAGCATGATCACAATTAACTACCCTGCCCTCAAAAATAGGTAAAGGGCCACATGGGTCCTTAATATAATTTTGTGTTCTTCAACTTGCCATATCATTATCAATGCATTAAGTTAAGGGATGGATCTTCCTCAAACTCTTTCAAGCATTTCAAAATCAGGGTTTGTGGGTTCACGAGATATTATTACAGTCATAAATAGTTAAATACCAACTACCTGTTTGAAGGGGATGATGGTGACAGTGAGGAGGAGGATGGCAATGAAAAGAAAATGTGTGGATTCCATGGAACAATTCTTCACCCACCTTGTCCTCCATTATTGCAGCTCATCCATGATTGCATGACTAAGATGCTCAACCGACGTGTAGGCAACGTATATGACAGGCATTAATCATTTTTTTTGTCTGACTTTGACCTTTACGTTAATTATAGACTTTTTTTTGTTTTTTTTAAGTTAAAATTGATCCAATCGTTTTACACTGTTATATGTTTTTGTCTATTGCTATTAATTAATTGTTAAAACTGACCATGTGATGCACAGTCAAACATCTTGTCAGATGTCATTTCATTATTTTAATAACGTGATATTTCTAAAAAATTTAAAAGTTTAAAAAAATTGAAAAAAATAAAAAAAAAACTGAATTTTTTTATCAAACAGACTGAAAAAATTCAAAAAATTTCAAAAAAAGTAAAATAAAAATTTTAATTTTTTTAAAAAAAGTGAAATTTTAAAAAAATAATGAAAATTCCAAAACTATGGGCTCTGTCCTGAAATGGCCCAAACCTGCCAAACCTGGCTAGGTTGTGAGCCACTTGACCCATATGAAGTCTCCACCTTTTTTTTGGCCAGGATTTTAGACTTAAAATCAATAGTTTGTGTTAAACCTAGTGAGTATGGCTCTACATATTCTACTCTTCTCGTTTTTGTTTATATAAATTTTTGTAAATACAGCCATCATCCCACAGGTTTATGCTCGCTTATCTCTTAAAGGTCATCCGTACATTCGGGGTTGAAAGATGAATGGATTGGGGTGTAGTCGGTTTTGTCCAAAATAAAGGATTTACTGTGCCAACAAGTATTTTCATAATATTTTCATAATAGTAAGAATATATATTACAAAAATCATGTCATAAACACCTTAAAATTTACAACTATAAAAAAAATTATCAATATTTTTCCTTTCTTAGTTAATGGTACTAAAACAATGAAAGACTATTTCTATAATTATAAATTTCAGATGTTTTATCACACGATTTTTGTGATATATATCATTACTTATTTGGATAATTGGATGCATCTTTTGAACTTGTTTAGTTCGCAAGTTTAGCAAGAATATCAACATGTGCATCCTCAAATTAAGCTAATTATGATCCTCGTCTATAATACGTCTAGGATAAAATTTAAAACATAAACTATAATCATATTTAGACAATTATGTCAATAATCATCTCTCCATCATGTTATCAAATCAAAAGGGAAAGCATGGCATTGTTTTATAGTTGCCATCAACTTCTGGGTGAAAAATTACATAAAAGATTAGGTAATGCATACTCCCTTTGCGAGAGCTACCTTATAAAACATGGATAATTAACTTCAAAGCCTACTTGAAGCATCTAATAGCTTAAAAGGTTGTTCGGTTCAAAGAGACTAACCAGCCACCAATAGCTCCGACTCCCCCTGATCCGTCTTTGATTAAGATTGAAACCGTTTCTAAAATGGAGTCAAACTGATTTCCCCGGATCGTTTAGCACTCCAGCAGCTGGGTTCCTTCCATCTGCCAACACAAATCCATCATGTTAAAACATCGAAGGCAGGCAACAAATAGTTCCGCCAGGGAGATCCCATTGTTTATAGACAATCTTAGACCAATGAAGTTCATACACATGATCTGCCCCAACTTCAAAAAAATCAGTGATTTTTATTTGTCTATGGCACTTTGATCAGCTACTTAGCTTTCCAAGCCTTACTCCACCCAATAATACAATGAATTTAAATGGGGTTGCATAA
The DNA here is from genome assembly GCA_037832335.1 of Carallia pectinifolia. Classification (NCBI taxonomy): domain Eukaryota; kingdom Viridiplantae; phylum Streptophyta; class Magnoliopsida; order Malpighiales; family Rhizophoraceae; genus Carallia; species Carallia pectinifolia. The sequence continues at coordinate 36,378,626 of CM075453.1, forward strand.
ATAGTATTGCTATTAATTTGCCACCAGTCTCTGGCCGGAAGCTGTTGTGTATTGTACATTCACACACCTTGATTTGGGGAGAAAGTTATAGAATCTTTGGCTGTAGCAGAAGTTTCCTTCTGAAATTCAGCATCAGATATCGGGGCATCATTTTTTATATCATCATTTAAATTCAGGGAAGGAGCCACTGGTTGTTCATGGTTTGCAGGGCCCTGCAACAAAAGCAGATCATAATGATCAGTCAATGTCCATCATCAAACTTGTTCAAACATGCAGAATCAGCTTTCAAATAATCCGTTTGATGTCACTCTGTATAACAAAGTCAGAAGACAGCATTTCTTTCACCCGAAACACTGGGATTTTTCTGGCATCAAGACTGCCTCCAAAAAGTTAATTGATAAAACATGCATTTACACAGTTCAACCATTACTTCACAAGTAATGACCTATTCAAATACCCATAGGCAAATATATATTTTCCACAAACTAATGAAAGTCACTAAAATTACGAGGTAAATCTTATTCAGTTGTAAGTGTTCATTTTTATTACAACCAAGAGACAGATAAATGCATGGATATTAGATAAACGTGAGAACAATAATTTGAAGAAAAATAAAGTATGATTAACAATACCTAAAAAACTAATCGAACGAAGAAAAGGTGGCACCACATAAGATTGTGTTCTTGTGATTGTTATCAAATGAGAGAGAATAATGTGATTGGAAGACAACAAAAAGTGGCTAAAGAAAAAAATAAATAAAAAAAATGGGAAGGCATCACGAGAGAAAAAAGGTTGAGACAGTGCCTGATACAAGACAAAAATATGAAAAAAATTTTAGCACAATAGTTGATTACAGGAAAAGGGTTGCAATTAAAAGGCAGAACAATTTGGGAAGAAAAATAACTTACGAGAAAAAGGGACAATATGACCTGATAAAGGAAATTATGCGTTGTCAATAGCTTTGCATGTTTAGATTGTGTTATGAATTCGAGAAAATTTTGTCCATTCTATAATAAGAGTCAAAAAATAGAAATGGAGTCATTTTATTCCTCTTGTAAAATAACAAGCATGCAATACAAAGCAAAACAACATTAATTTGCAGCTCTCATTATTAAACATAACCATATTCAGCATGATGCATATATGTAAGTTCCACAGAGTCCTGAATAAGGCATTTGAAGCAAACTTGTAGCCAAAAGAAGAAACAAATACTCTCTCAAATATGAAGAGATGACCTAACAAAGAAAACAACGAGAAAGGAAAACACGCTGAGACCTCATGAGCTTGAAAAACATTAGAAGAAGCTATATTCTTTGGACAAGGGGCAGCAGCTTCTGTCTTGTGTTTGTGAGAGGTTGAATTCTCTGCATGGAGATTGTCTGGCTTCACATGATCTGCTACATCCTGCTTGATGGTCCTGGCAGTTTTAGATTTGCCATTGTAGTCACCATTCAAAGTTACACCAACATCCCCACCAGTTCTTTTCCTGGCATATGCATATAGTGTTAACCATGATTTTCAACAGAAATGCTTCAGAGCAAGTGATGGCTGTGAAACAAGTACACAAAAATCATTTTTCTCACCTACTGTTGTTATGATTAAAGATCTCGGGAGAGATTGGCTTATTAGCAAACAATAATCCACGTAAAGGCTTTCCATCTATGATAGTTTCAATGGTATATCCATGAGGGAAACTTTCTGTAACTTTGGCAAGAAATGTCTTCTTTCCCTGATGAAGCTGCACTTCATTCAATAAGAAATTCTCCCCTCCTGAAAAGAAAATCATTATTGCTTTAAGAAAAATTCGCCACAAACCCATGCACAAAGATTTGTGACAAATTATTTTTCTGCCCCCCACCCTCAAAAAAAAAAAAAAACGAAGAAGAAGGAGAAGAAAAGATCCCCACACAAACAAGGGAATCACACCCTTAACCTTGCGGCAGCCAGTGCCAATCCTACTATCAGACAAGCAAATTATTCACATATTTTAGTTTAAAATTATTGGTGTCTTGAACAAAATTTTATTACTCTACAATAACCATACAAATAATTTTGACAGGTTTCACATGTCCGAGTCTTCAGGAATGTTAAAACGAGAATACAGAAATAGAATAACACTTCCGAGTAGAACTTTTGGAAGCCTTTTACAAAGTTTAATTGACAAAGTTTTTCAGCCACTGGACCAAGTCTTGAAAGTTTTGAGTGGTCATAATGACTGAGGAGGGGCAAGTGTCCTCAAGAGTGAAAAAGAACACAACAAAATTCCATGATTCACCTCTTTGCCTTAGTTCACCTCTTTCCAAGAAAACAACCAAGGTCTATCCTCTACATAAGTTGATTAAAGTATCTTGAATCTCCAGCTGTAATCAATAGGTTGAAAGCTTAATTCTGCCACAATTTTTTTTTTTTTCAAATATCGCATGGTGGAGATTAATTACTAATAGTCCTTAGCAAGTTGGAGCTCAGTGGTATGCACTCCAACAACGTGACATACATAAACGACATATAAAAGGAAATTCAAATACCCCTCCAACCTGGAAAACTGCCAAAAAATAATTGGAGTAGCATTAGATGTATTTTGGAGATGTTTACAAACCCAACAGGAGTACAGGCCTTTAAGTCTAGGAAAAGGATGCTGATAGGATTCCGTTACATGGGCATCAAATCCAAAAGCTTAAGCTAAATCAGTACATTATATAAAGCTATCTACTCAACTAAACTACAAATACTAGCCTCACCTACCCAACTTCTCTAACAGCAGCCCAACATAAGCAGACTTGGTACGAAAGCAAACTTGACACAACATAATTGACCAAAACAAAAAAGGAAAATGGTCACGCCTGCGCATAGTCAAACATGAAAGCTAAAATTGAAACACGACACCAAAACAAATTGTGCTATAATAGGCAAGCATCCACCAAAAAATAGCTGGAAGCATTTTGATATATCTAAATACATTTCTAACAGAAATGTAAAAAGCTCACGAACAAGCAATGGAACCAAAACATCAAATGATGTCAAATAATTCCAAACACATGATAATATTAAGACACCCTCAAGTAAGTTTTCTTCAAATAATGACATGTGAACAACTTTCAATGATCAGTTCAGTTTATGAAAAATCACCAGACTTCAATTTTACAATATGGGAATGCAAGAATCCAATTCTTACTTGTCTGGGGATAATTTGCCATTGTGTCAATTGTAATCAAAGCTTTATCATGTAAAGAAAAGTTTAAATTTTGCTCTTGGCATTTCAGCTTCAATTGCTTCCTCAAGGATAGCTTTTCTACATGCATTTCACCGTGTGAACTTGAAAGTCCTGTCATGACAAAATATATCGGGCTATCAAACAATACAGAGACCTAGATTCATTAAATTATTTGAGGAACAGAGAATCCAAACGGAGAAACAGGGAAGGAAATTCAGCACAAGGAAAAACTAAAATGACTATACCGAACCTGTGTGCAAGTAGTACATGTCATCCAATGCCTCCAGACTCTTATTGCAACCACCTATAAACACAAGTACGCCACCATTTAACGGATCCAAGCAGTCTCCAGCCATAGAAAACCTAGCAGAAGGCCCGTCTCCTGTAGTCATCATCTTGGTCCAGACACCACCATCTACAGCAATTACGCATGTAAAACGATAAGAACCATGGATTGATTAAATAATGTTGTAATCAGCTCATATTTAGAAAGCCACCAGGAAGAAAATTAAACATAAAAAATTTCCAATTGCCCAATGGTGGGGAGGTGTGAGTACAAAGCCTGACAGATTCAAGTTGTAACATCGCATACGTCCCACACACAAATTCCTACTGAATGCAAATTAACAAGCTTCATAACCTAGAATCATAGATCTATAATACAAAATTGTATAGCAGAGATAAAATGTTTATCTAACATTCGCACCAAACTAAAAAAATGTGGTGAGCTTGGCATTTTCAAGGGGATACCAAGATCCATATCTATCACATGATATAGTCAAGGAACCTTCCGCCTCAATGTGCAGTTGGGTCTTATCGGTAATATGTTTCAACCAAACAAGTTAGAATCAATGTCTTCTGCAACAAAGATGCTTGCAAAACATCACTAAAGCTTGCGCCTTCTAGGAATGTGAAGGTAAACAGACCTTAAGGCATTATAGACAAGATTGTAATACATACCAATATCAAGTATGTAGAGGTCATCATAGAGATTTTGAGCATCTGTAAATCCGCCAAAAACAAATAAATTTTTTCCAAAGGCAACAGTAGCATGGCCAGCTCGAGGAGTCAGCTTTTGGCCTGAGGTGTTAAGCTCCTTCCAAACAAGAGCTTCTAAAAAAATTCACAGAAGAAAAAAAAACAAACAAACAAACAAACAAACATTAGGCAGAAGAATATGCAATGCCCAACAGGAATACCTGTAGGATGAGTTATAACTAATGCTTAAACAAATAAACATTTTACATATTACATTGAGTAAAATTGCTCAGGAATTTGCACAAAAAACAAAAATAATAATCATGGTCATTTTTGCCACTAATAGAAATGCTTTTGTTCCTCCAAGTAACTATGGCTATCACGTGCAAAGGTGGAGGGCCCAATGAACCTGCATGAGTTTGTGCGCGGGTGTCTCTATATTCGTGCACTTTATGTAAGCACACATGTAACTTCGTAAAAGAATGAGTAGAACCTGCATCTAGAACGTGCACATCAGACAAATAACAATCACGGTCATTTTCACCACCAATCACAATTATTTTGTTCTTCCAAGATGAGCAACTATGGCTATCACGAGCAGAAGGTGGGGTGCCTGATGTTGTTGCACGCTTCCATACAAATGTCTCTGCAGGAAAAAAGGGGAAAAACTTGTATAACATCTTCAACATATGTATCAACCAGCCACCAATGGACTACAATGCAAAACCTAGCCAAAACTCAGAAACAGCAATAACAGTATTAAATGCCCCCAAAAATCGGCAGTGTATCCATAAACATTGACCACCCAATTTAAACAGAATCTATCAAAACTCTATCTATACCTTCCTCCTTCCCAAAGAGAGGAGAATCGACTTTTTTGGCGCAGGTTGGAGTTATACCAGAATGATCACAGCTGGTTGTGATCAAAGATTGTTCAGAAAATTAGCCCTATGTAGATGGAAATTATGTGCACTGTAGAGGTAACATGCAACAACGATACCTGTATTCAGTATGTAAACATCATTGTAGTACACTTCCACATTGTTCTCTGTAGATTTTCCACAGCCCCCGAATATGAAAAGTCGTTTTCCCACAAGAGCTGCACTATGGCCCTCCCGCGGCTCTGGTCCATCACCTCTTACACTAGGAGATATCCATGTGTGTGATGCTACAATTTGAAAATAAATAGTCAGCATAAATAAGGGAATTAATATTAGTTCTTGCAACTACCAGCACCAAAGAGATACCAACTTTAAATCCCATCCTGTTTAGCAGGCTAATATCAAGCCAAAGAGGAAAAGAAACCATTATGGCTGTTGCTTACAAGTATCTAATATATGCAGATCCTTAAGAGGGTTCCTGCCATCAGTACCACCAAACACGAACAGATTGTCTCCAACAGCTGTACAACTGTGGCTGTCCCTTGGAGTAGGGGGCGTACCTTTTATCACTGGCTGGCTCCAAGCCTGCTTAGCTACATGTCAACAACCCAGAACATGAGAGAATGAAGCGTATTTTGGGGAAAGACGCTCCATATGAGGATTCTATGATAAACAAAAGAAAAGGCTGAGTAAACTTAAAGTGATGAAACCAAGGGGAAATGATAGTAGATGGAACCATTAACATTCCAACATAAGAAGATACGTCTATCATAAACAGATAAACGCAAAAGGCTATCAAGCAGCAACGTAAGAGCTAATAAACTTTATTTGGCAGATCAATACTTCAACATTAGCGTACAATGCAATGCGAACGCTTTTTCATTCGCTATGTGCTGACTGGATGCGTACTCGTGCGATTGATCAATGGGCAGGGGAATTTCGTGAATGATGTGACCGGCCTAACCTAAAGTAAAGTACAGGGTCTTTCCTCTCTTGATGGTGAATCTTAATTGACTGACACTGGGAAGGGAACGGGAAAATTCCTACTACAGCTGGGTGTGTCAAAAATAATCTAAAGACCATGGATGCCATACATTAATGCTAAACAAGGACCCAGCAGGAACCTCAACGGCCACACAAAATTTCAATTATTGTGCAACCCTTAATAAACAATCTGTACAATGCATGCACAATCATCAATCAACAGCTTATACAGATAAAAACAAAAAATAAAATTTATCACACCACCAAATTAAACCCACACAAATTAATGCCAAACAAGAATACACTACCGAAAAAATCCCATGAGAACCCTAATAAACAATTTAAATGGCTTCCAAAAACAGGTAATTCCAATAAAGATTCAAACTTTTTCCTTCAGTAAAGACGCAGGCGTTTAATGCAAACACTAAAATTGCAAAGAGACTACAAAGTAACAATTCAAACAAAGAAAGAAAAAACACAACAAAGGAAAACTTATTAATCCAATGTTGGAAACGGACATAAATATAGTGAAGGCCAACCCACCAGTGTCAAAGACATGAACTTGGTTGGTCTGGCAGTTGTCTTTGCCATAACCACCAAAAACATAGAGAAACTTGCCCCCTTTAATGGAATTGCAAGTGTGGCCCCACCTCTTCCCTGGCCCACTATTATCCTGTTTCAGCTCTTGTGGTACACCAACTGGTTGTTGTTGTTGTTGTTGTTGTTGTTGTTGGGTTTGGTAAAGCTGGAGCCTTTCCCATCTCATTTTCTGGGAATAACCCTTTTATTTCTCTCACTAGGGATTGAGAAAGCGGGATTTTGTCTCTATGGAATGGAATCAAATATGGGGTTTCTGGGGATTTTTGCACTATCAAAAGTTTAAACCTTTCTCTTTCTGTTTTTTTTTTTTCCTCCTTTTCTTTTTTATTTGTTTCTTTTTTGGCTTGTTTATCGCTTTAGATGGGATTATTTAATGCTTCTTAAAAATCTCTACTCAATTAGAACCCCCCCCCAAAAAAAAAAAAAAGGATAGAGAAGGAAAGACCTGAACAAGTTGAATAGGAAAGACATAAAAAGGGTTCAAAAAGAGAGTTAGAAGCCTTTGGAACAGGAAAGCCGAGGATTACGTGGCAGATGCCTAACGGTCTGATGTCTAACCAAACTTTGGGCCCAGCCGTTTAGGAGGGGTCCATTTTTATTCTTTTTTCTTGTTATACAAAATCCGTTATTCATTAAAAAAAATGGGGTTTGGTAGGTAAAGACAGAATTTAGTCAGAAAATAGTTATATATCTTTTTTTTATTATTTTAAATAATTTACTATTATTTAAGAATTTAATTTTTAATAAAAAAAACTGTTACCTAATGTCTTTTGGATGGCCTTTAACCACTTTCTCTATCCATGGAATTTTTCTCTAAAAAAATTAGTAAATTGTTTTATAATGCTATGAATTAACCAAACTTCTAATGGTTATCCCGTAAATTTTGGATTTGGAATTAACGCAATGAAATGAGATGTGAAAAAGATGGTGTGGTTATTTTCTTTACCTACAGCCCAGCATCGATTTTCCAGGACCATGCAAGAAAGGAACAAATAGGCAACTAACAGAGTAATTGTTATTTAACAACTTAATTGACAATGGAGACAGCTCGTTTCCTTATGTTTTTTCAATGTTAAAAGAAATTACAAAAAAAAAAAAAAAAAAGGTAAGAGTGGTACTTAAAAATACTACCGACAAAAATCCATCTTATAAGAAAAATAAATTATATAAACATATATTTAATCTCATTCAAAATTATATCTTACTAAAAATATTCTAAACATATACGTTTAATTTTACTAAATTCTTCGATAAAAATTTAAAACTATAACTGCAGCCCTTTAAACTTTGCTGGTCGTGGGAATCGGAAAAGAATGCTTACAGCCCGCGGCAGGTGGACCCTCTGTACATCCCCGGCGAAGCCAAGCTTCCCTGAACTGCCAAATGCAGCTATGGATAAAAGTAGGTTGACCTGATAAAAAAGACCGTGGGCTAAGGGGTTTGTTAAAGACTAACAGTCTTTTTTTTTTTTTTTTTATAATTATCAATAAAAAATTAATATATTAATATCTTTTAATAATAAATATATAATATATTTAATTTTTAATTTTTTAATAATTAATTAAAATATATTACGTATAAATAATTATAAAATAAAAAATAAAAATGACTATTATTAATAATTATTAATAAACTTCTGAGAGCAAATTGATTGGACAAGCTGTACTTGCACGCTATATGCTACGACTGGCATTCTAGTTGGACTATCTTAAGCATTTTGTGGCCTTTTGCCTGTCACAAAATGGAGAAAGCGACTGCCCCCAATGCTTGTAAAGGAGGAGATGGGGCACCCGAGGCTGGTGGTGCTTAACTAGTTGTACAGCACATCTCTGGCAAGATTCTGTCCTTCATCATCATCATCGTATCAGACCAAGAATAGATCACAAAGGATCTTTCTCTATCTTAGCCATGGCTACTGAAGTTTCATGAAACTTTCTGCCACTAGAATTTTTTTTTTTTCTTGGATGATTCTTCTATTATTAGAGTCTAATTTCAAGGAATTCAATGAAATGCAGGAATAAGAAATAGTGGTCCTACCCTTCTTTGCAACTCTTGCTCTTATTCAGGAGTTGGGCCTTCAATTTAATTGGGCCTCTCCTCTTACCAACGCTGCACTAGCTTGGTTAAGGCTGGATCCTAACAATTCTCCCTCTACAGCTTCGGCCTTCCATGTTCATTAAAAAAAAAAAAAAAAAAAAAGAGCCATGTTTTATACGAGTGATTTGTCCGATTGGTTGTTACATAATTTAAAGGGTCATATGGGGATGGAGCTTCTAAAGGACCAGACGTACGGTAGCGCATGTGCAGGTGGTGTCTTTCGTGATTTGAACGGTAGATGGATCTTGGGGTACGCTCACAATATTGCCTGCTGTGATGCGCTTACTGCAGAATTATGGGGTGTTTTGAGTGGCTTGGAGCTGGCATGGCAGTGTGGATTTAAGAAAATACATTTAGAGCTTGACTCTCTAGTGACAGTAGAGCTCTTACAGAAAGGGATTTCGCCTGTTCATCCCAATGTCAATCTTGTGCAAAGTTGCAGGGAGCTTCTCCATAGGCAATGGCGGGTGCAAATCTCTCGTATATTTCGGGAAGCCAATCAGGTTGCAGATTGGGTGACCAATTTTGCTTTCACTCTAGATAGGGGTTTACATATGCTGCGCGCATGCACCTCCAAGTGGTGTGCTGGCTTTCATGAGGCAGGATTCCATAGGGGTGGCTTGGCCTAGAGGATTGTTTTGGTAACTGTACCTATCACGGCTTCTAGCCCCGTTTCTCTACCTAAAAAAAAAAAAAACAATCCTTATCCTCAAGGATTGATAAAGCAAAGTCTCGTATTGCTTCTTAGTCATTACACAGTATTTTAATCTTACGCTCTTTCCTGACAGATCTGTAAGAAACCACACGTAATTACTCTTTTGATAAAATCAATAATATCTAGAAGCATAAATTGCTTCAAACTTCATATAATCGTGCAGTACATCAAATCGCCACCCTGTTAAGGCCGCCATGATTGCCATTCTCTCACCAATAGTTGCCAGTATTAAAGTCTTGCGGCAGCTTACTTAGCTTAGAATATCTAAGCTTCGTAGCAAGCTCCATCCTATGAGAACCAACGTGTAGAATGCACATGTAGGCCTCCTGATATGAAAATTCATGGCAGTTTTCACCAGTGGGTGAGCCTGATCGTAATAGAATTTTCAAGCATCAGCGGAGTTTCCGAGACCGTGTTTTGGGAAGATGCAATTTCTAGAACACAACAAAATGCAGCAAGAAGGGTGATTGCTAGCTGCAAGTAAGTGTCAAGAGTGTCTTGCAATTCATCGAGTAAATCAATCGGAGGATAGGAAAGTTTAACCTTCACAGCGATAGCTTAAGTTGCATATAATCCACGTAAAAATGGCATGTTATGTATTATGATAAGTTAAAATCGATGGTCAAGGTAAGTTAAAATCTCAAGTGCAATTTCCATGTTGGTCGTAACGTTCAGTTTATGGATAAATATTTTATTATTTTGTATTTTTTTTAATTATATATGCTGTTGAGTTAGTAACACTATAGTTGAACTAATAATATAATAATGTTATTGTTTGATCGTGTTAATGAATGGATCAAGTCTCATAATCATGTTTAAGAGCATCATATGTCATATTAATAAAATCTCTAAGACTGAAAGTTTAAATTTAGAATTTTAGTAAAAGTTAATTAATAGAAAATTCATATTAGCTAATTCAAGTAAAAAAAAAAGCTTAACGTATGAAAATTTTGTACATGAACTGAGAGTGAGATGGATTCAGAGATAAATCGAGTTATCTATTATATATATTCTTCATAAATTTGTTGCATATTAACTTTAATAATTTTGTATGTTATAAATTTTTGAAAAAAATATACATATAAAAATTATAAAATTTACAGTTAAAATTAATATATAATAAACTTATAAATTATATGCACAACACATAATTCGGTGCACACTGAATCTATCTCTTCTAGTCCATCAACTTTTTCAACATTTTCTCTTTTGATTATTAGATGTGGCAACCAACCCATAAGAAACGGAAAGAAAAACAAATGAAAAAAAAAAAAGAAAAAAAAAACAGGAAAAGTAAAAGAAAAGAAAATTTTCCTAAAACCTGAAGAGAAACGACCACAAATCAGAAAACAAAACGTTTGAGAACGCATCCAAGGGTTAACCTTCGAAAAAATTGGATTTTGATACAACTTTCTTTGCTTTCCTTTTCTTATGGAAAAGTTTTAGAGCCACGTAAAAATATCCCGATTGTTCCTATGTGTATTAAAACAACAATTAATTGTTAATTTGTTTGCAACTATATGTATAATTTGTATAAAAAAATAAAACGATAAAACATATTTTTTTAATTACTTTTTTAATTAATGTAGTTATAAAAAATTAATAATTAATTATTTTTTAACGCATACCACCACAATTGTGACATTTTACTGTACGATGTGCGGCGGTTATGGAAGTATCTTCGAGCGCATTCAGCTTATGCTCGAAAGAGGACCAGAAGATCTAGAAGGACTGACTGGTTCAACTACACGGATTCAGGTTTTTCCAATTTTATTTTTAGGTGTTTGCTTTGTGTGAATTGGGATTTATTGTTTCTGAAATGCTATTCAATTTATTTTACTGTAATAATCACTATTGGTTTCTTGATTTCAATTATTTACTTGACTGGTTCACCTACGCGGAGTTGGGTTTTTGTATTGTAATTCTACTCTAATTACTTTTCACTGCCAACCAAAGTGGGCTTCAAAGGAGCATATGAAGTCAGTCAAAAACTGGTTAATAAAAGAACCTAGAAGAGAGCCAATGAACGAGGGGTAAAGAACCTTGTTCGGCTCTTGTTTTGCGGCCCTTGTCCCGTTACTCCAAACAGACGTTCCAACAAGACGTTTGATTTTATAAGAGAAATTGACTAAAAATTAAAAAGCATTATTTCTATGTTTTCAAGTACAATTTAGAAGACAGAGAAAATCAATTGGAGTAGAGTTAGAGATGAGTCAGTACGTAAATTATATATATCAAAACATATTTTTTTAAAAATTTAGAACTTTTTAACAAAAAAATACACTTATTTTTTAGAAATAATACTTTTTTTTTATCTTATAAGTCCTCCTCACTTGTACTTTTTTAAGTTTTAACAAATTTCTCTTCCCACTAATCTCCTTCCTCTTATGTTCTCCTTATTATTAAAGATTCTCATTTGATTTAGTAGTAAGGTAACTCCGTATTTCTTCTTTTCAAATTCTCAAAACAACTAATCACTTATGATAGATCTTTTGTTTCGTTAAAAAAAAAAATTAATCACTTATGACTTAATCTAGTGATAAAAACGATTTACGTGCATTAGATATAAGATATAGTGTTTTGATCCTTTTAAGTACATTCACGATTCAATTGTATTTTCATTCTTTTTTTTTTTTCTAGTCCTGATACAAGATGTCTTTAGCGTACGAGATTAATTTCTATTCACGGTATTGAGGTTGTCACTGACTTAAGAAAATTTAACCATTTAAAAATTTAAATATAAAAATTTATCTTGTTATAAATCGTCTTCTTAATAAATTTCATGCACTTCCACACTTAAACCAATTCATTGGGTTATCGTATTTTCGTTCTAGCTACCCTTAATTGGTCCGAAAAAGAAATTTTCATCATTAAAAAAAAAATTACTGCAACCACGTTATAAATATTTTTTTAAAAAAAAAAAAAAAGAGGAAGGGAAACCAGATTTTTTAATATACGGTTTGCCCAGATGCATGCATTGGACGACTCTCGAACTCTATCTCTCCCCCTTTCACTTGATCCCTCTGGTTTGTCACTCCAAGTCCCTCTCCTTTGCTCTTTCTTTCTTGAACTCGCCGTCCCCTCTTTTTCGGCTTTACCGGCGGTTTTTTTGAAAACCACCTTACGAAAAGAAACAGTGAGAGCAATATGTCAACAACGATTGAGACAAGAATAGGAATGTCGTGAAGGTAACTGGAATTTCTGCATTGTAAGAGATTGGCATGAAGGACGATGGTCAACTTCCGAACACAGAATTTGCTCTCCTCAGATTCTCAGCCCTGTACTTATTAGCTAGAAAAAAAAAAAAAATTGGGAAGCGCAAGCATAAGAGAGAGAGAGATGACAAAAGGCAGCTACTTATCGAAGTCAACATTTGGCTTAAAAGTGAGCAAAAATGTTGCAAAGCACAGAAAACAGAGGCGACATAACTTCACAAATGTCTAATTATGTCTGTAGTTACAGGCTTTATGATCTCGCATGTCTTTTTACGTAGGAAAAAAGTATCCTTCCATAATCATAATCCAGTTTTACCATAATTATAACAAATCTTAACAATATTCTTTTTTGCAACATAAAAATTTTGTTTTTTTTTTACAAAAGATAAATTTCTTATCGCAGAAATAAAGATTTTCTTACAATTCGGACAAAACTCTATTTTAAAAGTATAATGAGACTTTTTTACGTATCCACGTTTCCTACAAAATTCAAAAGTGAGATGCAATCAAAGTTGGACACGTGGCATGACAAGTAAGCAGACCCTGGTAGTTGTTGTCACCACCACCCCCGATTTGGACAAGGGGCTGTAATGAAAACCGCCTCGGCCGGCTCGTCTGGCATTTTTTCTTTTTGGCGAGTGGCCGGCTAGTGATTTGTTATATATCCAACTCCGAGCAGTAGGTATGCCATGATCAAAGAGACTATGGCTAGCTCAGCATCTCCGCGGAATGTTGTGATCTTGCTGTTACTACATTGTGTGATACTACTGTTAGCCGCTGCTAAAGCTAATGGGCACAGGGGACGTCCTCCCGGTGTCCAACCGCTGTCTAAGATTGCCATTCACAAGGCAATTTATGCACTTAATGAACATGCTTCAGTAAAAGCATTCCCACAACTCCTTGGCTCCAAGGTTAGCTGCTGTTCTTCCTCTTTCCCGCACTTTTTTGACGACTTTGAAAAGCTACTTCACTTTGAACTCTAAAGACTAATTGATAGATGATTAGCCGTGTCTCAGTAATGAAATTCTATTTTGACATGACTATCTTACTTAGTTCAAATTATCGTACAGGGGGAAGATGCCGAATGGATAAACGTAGAGCTGCAATCCTCTAACCCTTCTGAAGATGACTGGGTTGCAGTTTTCTCTCCTGCAAACGTCAAGTAATTCTTTTCCATCCATATCTGGAAGAGGGCTATTTCTAAATTTGAACTATCTTTTACTTGGCTATGCCAAGGCAGATTTTGGGTGACTTTGCTTTTCCAAAACCATTAGCAACAAATGATGCTTTAATGTTAATTTTTTTTTTCAACATTCTACTTGATGTTCTGTACATTAAGGTGGTTTTCTAATATGGCAGCTCTTCGACTTGTCCATCAAATGATGTTCCAAGGCAGCAAGTTCCTTTTATATGCTCAGCTCCCATTAAGGTATTCAATTTTTAAACGCATCTCCTATTTTGGGATTTGTCCGGAAATATAATTGATCAGTCTGTGTTTTACATTTGCAGTACAAGTTTGCGAATGAATCCAGCTCCAACTATGCAAAGGCGGGAAAAGGGTCTTTGAAGTTTCTTTTGATCAATCAGCGCGAAGATTTCTCTTTTGCATTGTTTTCTGGCGGTTTGTCAAATGTACATGTTGCTTTATCTTTTTCCTCCTTGTAGCCCTTTTCTATCCCTTTGACTGATGGATTAGGCTAGACATCAAATAAACACATAAGGTCTCTAAGGTGGTAAAATAGTCCGTGGTCTTCAGTTCTTGATTGTCAGTGGCTGTTACTAAAACTTCAACTGAATGCTGATTTGGTCTGCTATTGTAGCCAAAACTGGTGGCAATTTCAAATGTTGTGAGCTTTTCAAATCCAAAGGCACCCCTTTATCCACGCCTTTCTCAAGGGAACTCTTGGAATGAAGTAAGTCCCCTTCATCCTTGCTGATGATCTCCATCTTTTGTTCTTACTTTTTACTTCTCTGACTTTTAAATATATACATGTAACGCAAGTTGCAGTCTATTTCACTAAGTCACACAGTAGTCTCAGGGATGGCTTTTTATGATGTTTTTTCTTTTTCACTTTGACTATTACCTCCTTTTGGCTCTCAAAATGTCATACGGACGGACATCCCAAAGCATAAAACACGGTTGCTTTGGGGGATAGAACATGATGGCTTCAAATTGAAAAGATTAATCAATCCTTGAAACCGAGTAAGACATGCTCGACTGCTTACTGAAGACTTTTATGCTGACGCAGATGGCAGTCACATGGACTAGTGGCTACAACATCAATGAAGCAGTTCCTTTCGTCGAATGGGGCCTGAAAGGAGAACTCCAGACTTACCAATCCCCAGCAGGAACATTGACATTTACCAGAAACAGCATGTGTGGTATGTGCTATATAATGAAGTCTACCATATTTCAGCCTAAATGTATCTTCCCTAATTATTTGATGCTCGATGCCCAAATGTACCCAAAAAATAAAAAATGTATATTTGATGCTCAGAATAGTTAAGCTGTTTTTCTATATTACAGGTCCACCGGCGAGAACAGTTGGTTGGCGTGATCCTGGATTCATACATACAAGTTTCTTGAAAGATTTGTGGCCTAATTTAGTGTATGATTCTAAATAAGATCAACTCTCTTGCTGTAACATGAATGTGAATTCCTTCTCAAGACTGTTGTAATGGAAATCTTTTCAGGTACACTTACAGGCTTGGTCATAGGCTGTTTAATGGGTCTTCTTATGTCTGGAGCAGGAATTACTCTTTTAGAGCATCTCCATTTCCCGGGCAAGACTCATTACAGCGTGTTGTGATTTTTGGTGACATGGGAAAGGTGATTATACCAAGCAACTAATTTCATTGTTTGCATGTCTAGCAAGAAATTAAAATCTTTGCTTCTTGGTTCAGGCAGAGAGGGATAGTTCCAATGAATACAGCAACTACCAGCCTGGATCATTAAATACGACCGATCAGCTCATCAAGGATTTGGATAACATTGACATTGTTTTTCATATTGGGGATTTACCATATGCAAATGGATATATTTCACAGTGGGACCAATTTACATCAATGGTGGAGCCTATTGCATCGGCTGTACCTTATATGATCGCAAGGTTTACATGTTTTTTGTGCCTTTTCCTTTATAATTATGCGGTGATGTTTGGTGTTGTTTTGTTTTCCTCTGAAACTTTTGAGGAATTTCCTTTTCAGTGGAAACCATGAGCGTGATTGGCCTAATTCGGGTTCCTTCTATGATACTGATGATTCAGGCGGTGAATGTGGTGTGGTAGCAGAGACAATGTTCTATGTGCCAGCTGAAAACAGAGCTAAATTTTGGTTAGTTACAAAATTCCTTCAATTCTGGTCCTTTGTCAAAAACAAAAAAAAAGGCCTGCTCGACTCTATATTTGTGACGACTTCTTTTCTGACCAAATGTGGATGAACAGTTTTCCTTCAGCTTATTGATCATGCTAGTTTGTGAAAATTTTCAAGAGCATTTCAGTAAGTTGATGCCAATGCTGGCATATCCGAAATTTTTCTTGTTGTCTGCAATAGGTACTCAACAGATTATGGAATGTTCCACTTCTGTATAGCTGACACTGAGCATGACTGGAGGGAGGGCACCGAACAATATAAATTCATTGAGAAGTGCCTTGCATCGGCAGATAGGCAAAAGCAGCCTTGGTTGATATTTGCAGCTCATCGGGTCCTCGGGTACTCTTCATCGGCCTTTTATGCTGAACAAGGCTCATTTGAGGAGCCGATGGGAAGGGATAGCTTGCAGAAGCTGTGGCAAAAGTACAAGGTTGATATTGCATTCTTCGGCCATGTCCATAACTACGAAAGAACGTGCCCCATTTACCAGGTACTGACTAAAAAATTGAGCAGACTTTCATTTGCATAGTACATACAATACCATCAACTTCAATTTTCCTTCTAACTTTCTTTGACAATGATGCAGAACCAATGTGTGAATGACCAAAAGTCCCATTACTCCGGGACGGTGAACGGGACAATCCACGTCGTGGCCGGTGGTGGAGGAAGCCACTTATCAAATTTCAGTTCATTGCAGACGTATTGGACTCTCTACAGAGATTTAGACTATGGATTTGTTAAACTAACAGCATTTAACCACTCTTCACTTCTCTTTGAATACAAGAAGAGCAGAGATGGGAAAGTTTATGACTCCTTCACTATCTCAAGGGACTACAGGGATGTTTTGGCCTGCGTTCATGATGGCTGTGAGCCAACTACGTTGGCCAATTAATGGACTTCAAAAATTTTTTCTGTTGGTCAAGCAAATTGTAAAGCGTAAATTTCGAGTCTAAAACAATTAAACTCGAAAATACAAAAATAAATTACAAATAAAAATTGTAAAGTAAAAGAAAATTTACGTGGGGTCGATCTCCGTAGATCCTCCGATTATTGTTCCTTTTTTTGACTCTGTGAAGGGCTGCACGAGCTTGATCTTGACAGAAATAATTTCCACCGCTTTTTCTTGAACTGGATAGACTGAAACTGTATCTGATTTGGATATTTTTGACTACGTTTAAGAACCGTAGAGATTCGATCAGAGCCGATCTGGATTTAATTTCACCGAGGGTCGACTGGACTTGTTCTCGGATGAGTTGCCTGGATTTTGCTGAGTGCCGTATGAGGCTTAATCTCAGCCGGATTTGTGGTATTTTGATTTTTTTTTTTTTTACTATCTCTCTCTTCTTTTTTTTTTTTCTTTTTTTTCTTTTTTCTTCCGCTTGCTTTTTCTTTTTTTTTTTCTTTTTTTTTTTTCCGCCTGCTGCTGGCTGCCTTCTTTTCTTCTTTCTTCTCTTTTTTTTTTTTTCTTCTTTTTCTTCTCTGCTTCTGCTTCTTTCTAATTGGGGGGAGGCCATTTATAGGCCTCCCCCATGCCTGCCACCAACCAATTGGTTGGTGGCATTAAAGGCAGAGGTTGGCAGCTGCCAACCATTTTTTTTTTTTTTTTTATTTTTTATTTTATTTATTTGTTTACAAATGCCCCCACTTTAAGGGTCGGTAAGAAAAATTTTTACAGAGATAATTCGAACCGAGTCTTGAAGTCCAGTTTGAAATTTGGAAAGTCCTGATGAACATTGAATCTTGGAGTCTTCTATCTTTGACCATGTCCGCTGTTGTTGGATCGCAATAGGAAACCGATATGATCTTGAAGAAGTTAGCAGCCCAGCCAATATAAAAATTGAAGTCTTGGCTCCAGGTGCGTTCGAGCTTCCATAGCCCGCAAAAAATTTTTTATATCTCTTAAAGTTCCAGAGCTCTGGTGAGGATGATCCAGTAGGCAAAGAACTTCAACCTCCCCAAGAGAAAGGCTCAGGACCTTAGAACTTCAAGACCGGCTCACAGAGAGACTGACTGTAGTGATGATTTCCAAGTCTGCTTCGACGTAAGGAGAGTAGTTGGAACTTCCCTGTACGTCGCTGCATCCAAAGAAAGATTAGGATAATTGCAGCTTCTCATCCCTCTGTGGTAGATGTGAACTAAGGAGAGTAGTTAGAACTCCATGACACCGATGGCGTTGGAGACTGAGTTTCGAGGGCTTTTAGGGATCCCTCGAAGAAGACTACTCCTTCTTTTCTTAGCTCGTGCGCCTCCAACTTCTTGATCGAAGAACTTCCTGAGACAAGTGCAGAGACTAGCCATTTTCTTTTGAGAAAGAAGAGCTGAGGGGTGAATATTACAACTCGGGCATGCAGGATATATATACAAATAATAAAGAGTTTTTTTTTTTTTTTTTTTTTTGAAAAGTCAAAAAAGGTATGCAGAATCGGGTAGGGTCATCCACGTCCCTTTCCTGCATAAGAGACAAAAGAGGCAGCGGCTGACGCGTGTCACGAAAGTCGTTACCGTGTGTGGCAGAAGTCGTTGCCGTGTGCTGCGGAAGTCGTTGCCGCGTGCTGCAGAAGTCGTTGCAGAAGTCGTTGCACCTTATCTTGTCGGCCGTCCTAGCGAGGCCCGAGGTGCAACTCCAAGTCAAGCTCGACCTCGTCTGGTGGGCCGATGATGTTGGCGTCGACGTCGCTTTCCGGCTGGTTGATGCTGCCGGAATATTCTGGAAAGAGAGGCAAAATTTCGCCGGAATGACTCCTGTGTGCTAGAAAAATTCCTCCTAGACTTAAGTATCTAGGAGGGATGAACCCTTGGCTGATTCCGTGAAACCACCAGGACCAGTATGTATGCTCCCATAGGCTACGGCTTTGATGAACGTACCGTGGAGAGACCATTGCAGTGGTAGAACTTGGGCCGGCTTCATTTGAGGGTGAAGCTGTACTGGTGAGATCTACTATAGGAACAACAGGCTGTGCTTTGGAAATTCCATCTCTCAGTGCCACTGTTTCCCTATGTCTCCGATTCTGGAACCAAAAATATACATTTTTTCCTTCGACTGCCCCTAGCGGGCGAAGTCGTGAGACAAGTTGAAGAATCTGTGTAGAGTTAGGGACAATACCTCCATCGTTGTAGAAGACTTCCTCCAAAATTTGCAGTTGTGCCATGGTCGGTTGCCACCTTGTGCGAGGTGACCTTTCTTCTCCCCTGTCTTGAGGTTCTGCAACTGGTTCCATCTTTCTTGCGGCAGAGGAGTAAAGGTCTGGTGTGTGGTGAAGATCGGTCGAGACTGATGCTGAGTTTCAGACTCAAACCCTCCGTTACTTTTATATTTTTGGGCCGTTCACAGTTTATACTCATGCGGGCCAGGAGTTGGATTGGATTTTGAACTTGGGTTTTGGATTGTGTCTGGAACTTGGAATTTTTTGGGTTTTGGGCTTTGGATTGGTTTTGGGTCGAGTGTTTGGGCTTCTAGACTTGGATTTTTGGATTTGGTTTTCAGGCTTTTGAGTTGGACTCTGAATTGGGCTCAAGTGTTTGGGTTTGGATTTTCGCTTAGTTTTTCAGATCGGGACTTCGCAACCTTTTTTTTTTTTTTTTTTTTTATTCTTTTTTTAATTTTTTTTCTTTTTTTCTTTTTTTTTTTTGTTTTTTTTATTTTTGTTTTTTTTTTCTTTTTTTTTTTAAACATATTTACACATAATACTGTTTCAGAAATTTACCATTGATCGGGCCGATTCGGACGCCTTCTTGGTCTGACAGCATGTAAGCATTGTGAGTATAGGCCTCCTGCACTAGGTATGGCCCGTCCCATTTGGAAGTAAGCTTGTCACCAGGCCGATGCTTCATGTTGATGGGCCGTCGCACTGCAAGAACAAGGTCTCCAACTTGAAAAGATCGAGGGCGGACCCTGCGGTTGAATGTGTTGGTGAGCCGGGCTTGGTAGCACTCAAGTTGCTGTTGTGCTTCGAGCCTCCTTTCATCGAGGGCTTCTAACTCATCCAGACGTAGGCGAGCATTCTCCTCCTGTGTGAGTCCTTCTAGAACAGCCATGCGCAGAGATGGAATCTGTGTTTCCAACGGCAGTATTGCTTCGACGCCGTAGACAAGTGAGTATGGCGTCGCCTGTGTTGGAGTCCGGTAAGTTGTACGATACGCCCATAATGCCTCCGGAATTCTGTCATGCCAATCTCTTTTGGATTTAGAGATTACCTTCCGCAACAGGTTGCATAAGGTCTTGTTGAATGCTTCGGCCAAGCCATTTGCCGGGGCATTGTACATGGATGACTTGTACTGCTTGAACTTGAACTTCTCGCAGAGCTTGTCGATTAAGCTGTTGTAGAACTGCTTACGATTATCAGTGATGATGAATCGAGGGACTCCATAGCGATAGATCAGCTGAGTCCGGATGAAATTGGCAACATGCTCCTTCTTTACCTCTCTAAGTGGAATGACTTCAGCCCATTTTGAAAAGTAGTCGGTTGCTGCAAGGATGTACAGGTGACCCAGGGATGACTTTGGCAAGGGCCCCACTAAGTCGAGACCCCAAGCTTCAAAGGGCCATGATGAGACAGTTGGATGCAGTGGCTCCGGTGGTTGATGTATGTAATTAGCATGAAATTGACAAGCTTGACAAGTTTTAGCAAACTCAATGGAATCACGTACCATTGTTGGCCAGTAGTATCCCATCCTTCTGGGTTGAAAGTGCAACTTAGGCCCTGATTGATGTCCGCCACAAACACCAGAATGTGCTTCAGTGAGAGCCTGTTTTGCCTCTTCATTGGCTAGGCAGCGAAGTAGAACTCCATCAAAAGACCTTCGATACAGAGCATCCTTGAGATATATGAACCGGGGAGCTCGTCGTTGAATTTCTGTTTTATGACGACGATCTTCGGGCAGCTTCCCATGTTGTAGATAGTCAATGATTGGTTGGCGCCAATCTTCGTCCTCCGCGAGACGTATAGATACAGCGTTGGCTGCTGTAATTTCTTCATCATCCTTCTGCGGCACTATCCATTTCTGGCATACGGCAACAACTGTAGCCTGGATTTCTGACTTTGCAAGAGAAGTAGCCAGGTTAGCCAATGCGTCTGCCTGAGTGTTTTCTCGTCGAGGCACATGCTTCAAGGTGATGCTTTCAAATTCATCCATTAGCTGTCGAGCACGTTGATGGTAAGGTGTAAGGTCCTCTTTCTTCACGTCATACAATCCTGTAAGTTGGTTGATGACGAGTTGGGAATCTCCATGGACTTCTATAGTTGGAATCTTCATATCGACAGTCATTTGAAGACCAATGATCAAAGCCTGGTATTCAGCAACATTATTTGAACATAACTCACCGAGAATGATAGCATATGGTAGTATTTGTCGTTGAGGAGTGACAAACACTATACCGGCACCAGCACCATCACGTCTTGCTGCACCATCAAAGAACATCGTCCATGGTGGTAGTGTCTCAATGTAAAAGACCTCTTCATCTGGAAGATCGTCTGTGAACTCCCAATCTGACGGAATAGGGTGATCTGCAAGGAAGTCTGCTAGAGCTTGTCCTTTGACTGCTTTTTGAGGCACGTAGACAATGTCGTAGCTTTGTAGAATTACTGCCCACTTGGCAAGTCGTCCTGACAAGATTGGTCTGGATAAGATATATTTGACAGGATCAGCTCTGGCAATGAGACGTACCGTGTGAGCTTGCATGTAGTGTCTCAGCTTATCAATGGCAAAGAACAGTGCTAGACATGTCTTTTCAATGGGCGAATAACTCAGCTCCGGACCGTTTAGTGTTCTGCTCAAGTAGTACAGGGCAACTTCCTTTCCCTGCTCGTTTTCCTGTGTAAGCAAGGCTCCCAAAGATCTTTCCTGTGCTGCAATGTAGAGAATCAACGACTTTCCTTGAATTGGAGCACCTAGGACCGGTGGATTGGAAAGGTACTTCTTTATGCTCTCAAAGGCTTTGCTGCAAGCTTCGTCCCACTCGAAGTTGACATCCTTCTTCATCAACCGATGGAAAGGTTGACATCTCCCAGCTAAATTGGAGATGAAACGGCGAATGTAGGCCAGCTTTCCTTGTAGACTTCGCAGCTCGTGCAGGTTTTTAGGTTCAGGCATCTTTTGAATCGCCTCAACCTTTGACTGATCAACTTCGATTCCACGATGGCGCACCACGAACCCAAGAAACTTTCCTGATGTGACCCCGAATGCGCACTTGAGAGGGTTCATTTTGAGCTGATGCCTCCGAAGTCTTTCGAACACTGTCTTGAGATCCTCGAGGTAGTCTTTGCGCTTCTTAGTCTTTACAACTAGGTCATCAACATAACATTCTACAATCTTGTGCAGCATGTCATCAAAAATTTTTTGCATAGCACGTTGATAAGTGGCGCCAGCATTTTTCAATCCAAACGGCATAACTTTGTAGCAGTATATACCTTTTGGGGTGCGGAATGCTGTCAACTCCTCGTCTTCTGGTGCCATTCTGATTTGGTTATAGCCTGAAGAACCATCCATGAAGGACAATGCTTCGTGACCCGTTGTTGCATCGACTGTGATCTCCGTTATGGGCAACGGAAAGTCATCTTTCGGGCAAGCCTTGTTAAGATCTCGAAAATCAACACATACCCTCAACTGTCCATTCTTCTTTCTTACTGGGACAATGTTGGCAATCCACGTTGGGTAGGTGACCTCTCGGATGAAGCCGGCATTGATCAGCTTGTTCACCTCCTCCTCGATTTGTGGAATGAGTTCCGGGCGGAACCGTCGTTGTGGCTGCTTGACAGAACGGACACCCTTCTTTATTGCTAGACGATGCACCGCAATTTTTGGGTCAAGTCCAGGCATTTCTTTGTAACTCCATGCGAACACGTCCCTGTATTGACTTAATACCTGAACATATTCTTGCTCTTCTTCTGCAGTAAGTAAAGCACTTACAAATGTAGGTCGAGGATCTTCCGGAGAGCCAAGATTGACCTCCTTGAGTTCATCAACAGTTGCTTGGCCACCATCTTCAAGTTCCGGGGGAGCCTCCTTCACTTCACCATCTGATGAGTCAGACTCAGCTTCCTCGCTAATTGTGACATGAAATGCAGAACCTCTGACTTCACCTTCTTTGTTTGACAGGATAAGCCTGTCCTGTTTGGTGGTGGTGGTGATGGCACGTGTATCAGCTGGTCGGCTTCGACTCTTTAGCGTGATCCGCACAGGTGACTTCTCCTGATAGCCCAAGCCAGGTCGGGACTGTGATGTTTGAGAAGCGGCGCCATGTGTGGACGGCAGCGTACCCATTGTGCTCGGGTTTGAAAAGTCATAGCCTGCCTTGGCTAAGAGCTTGTATGCATTAGGATCAAATCCTTCCTGTGTTCTTCTTTCTGGAAGTGAGCCGCCTTCGACTGCCCCCGTGTGTGGTTTGACGAAGCCTTTTAATGGTTTTGAAGACAAAACCGGCTCAATCTTTGGTATCGGCAGAGTGTAAGTCTCTTTCAGGTTGTGCAGCTCCTTTGCTTTGGGTTGGCTATGTCCTTGCTCCTGTTTAGGATCAATACAATAAGAGAAAGGGGGTTGACCTTCTGAGCGTAGTGACTTCGGCACATAGCGTAGGATTGGAGTGGAGCTCGAAGATGCAACATCCTTCGGATGAAGTTCAGCAGGCTGTGGCAGCTTTTCATTTGTTGGAGCCTAGGGTTGGGCATTGGCAGGTTCTTCGACAGCTTTTCCCTTTCTGTGGATGCCCCCAGTCCAAGTAGCTTTTGACGGAATGATCTCCGGATTGTCTGTGTCAGTGTAGAAGACTGCATCCGCCAAATGTCATTCAGCATCATCGAACGGCTTTAAGTCAGCATTGACCTTTTGAACGCCACCATTGTAGTACTTGAAACACTGATGTAAGCTTGAGAGCACAACTCCATTTCCATGAATCCACGGTCGTCCTAGCAACATCTTATATGTGGTACGTGCATCAATCACGTGAAATAGAGTGCTAGAATTGAGATTACCGATAGATAGCTCCAAGCGAATCATCCCAATTGCTTTCTGTCCACCTTGATTAAAACCATGAATCATCAAGCGGCTGTCTGATAATTCATCAATGCCGATGTCGAGCT
This sequence comes from Carallia pectinifolia, assembly GCA_037832335.1. Classification (NCBI taxonomy): domain Eukaryota; kingdom Viridiplantae; phylum Streptophyta; class Magnoliopsida; order Malpighiales; family Rhizophoraceae; genus Carallia; species Carallia pectinifolia. The sequence continues at coordinate 36,402,754 of CM075453.1, forward strand.
CCTTTATGGTGGATTTTGGGATAATATTGACTGCTGAGCCATCGTCGATCAGAATACGTCGAACCTTCTGTTCTTTCACATAGCCTGATACAAACAGCGGCCGATTGTGGGGTTTGGACCCCAGCAGGAGATCCTCATCTGAAAATGAGATAGTAGAGTAACATCCGACGTGATTTTGGTCCGCCTGTTGCTCCGCTGAGTTAGACTCATTTGATGGCTGTGATTCAGCTGAGGTTTGAAGAGTATTGCTGACTTGATTTTGCCACACTTCTGTTGATTGCAGAGCTATAAACAGCTGAGGGTTAGCGAGAAGGGTTTGGAGAGCTTCATATACCTTCTCCGTTGTCGACTTTTTGTTGTCGAGCGGCTCCTCCTTATGGTGTGTCACTTCTTCTGATGGTTTTGAAGTGATGGTGGTTTGGTTTGCCGAGGTTACGCCTTCCTGGTCCAGAATGATTTTATTCTGGCTCTTGAGCTTCATGATTAGCTCCTTCAAGACGAAACACTTCTCCGTCGGATGACTTACTATCCGGTGATATTTGCAGAACCTCGGATCGCTGACTCGATCCTTTTCATTCGGCCGCTTGCACTCTGGGAGTTCGATCAGCTTTGCCTCCAAGAGCTGTTCAAGAATGTCGGGGACGTCTGAGTCGAGGAATGGATACTGCTTCTGCTCCAGTTCTCGCAATGTCACCTTCCGCCTTTCCTGTTGTTTTGGCTGAGTTATTTGGGTCGGAGGATTTACCTTAGCTCTGGCGCCCACTTTTACTGGTGCGGCTTCAACAGTCATCACTTCCTTTCCTTTTTCGGAGCTGTTGGGTTTCTTAATCTCCCTTCTGCCCCCTTGCTGGTCTAACTGGATGGGAACCGTGCCTCCGGAAGTCTGGATACTTATCTCCATATCATGTGCGCGGGTCGCCAGTTCTTCGAAAGTTCGGGGTTTGACACCCTGCAGGATGTATAACAGCTCCCAATGCATTCCCTGGATGCACATCTCTACGGCAGAAGTCTCCGTCAGGCGATCTTTGCAGTCCAAGCTGAGGGCACGCCATCTGTTGATGTATTCGACAACGGGCTCTCCTTTTCTTTGTTTGGTGCTGGTAAGCTCCATCATACTTACCGTCCTTCGAGTGCTGAAAAATCTGTTGAGGAACTCTCGTTGTAGCTGTTCCCAACTGTCGATCGATTCTGGTTCAAGATTGATGAACCAGGTGAAAGCGGTTTCCCTGAGTGAACGAACAAACTGCTTCACCAAGAGATCTCCGTAAGTCCCTGCGTTGTTGCAGGTTTCAACGAAGTGGGCGATGTGCTGTTTGGGATCGCCTCGTCCGTCGAATTGTTGAAATTTGGGCGGTTGGTAGCCCAAGGGCATGTTGAGACTTTCGATCCGTCTGGTGTACGGTTTGACGTACATCTGTGATCCTTGGAAGGATGTAGCTTGTTGCAGTCGGATCGTATTAGCTATCATTTCCTGCAATTGTTGAACAGATAGCGAAGCTACAGAATTTGAGGGTGGCAGCTGTGTAGAACTACATGGTCGCTTTTCTGCAGGGAAGACGTCGGCTGGTGTGGCTTCTGGAGTGAAACCGGGTGGATATGGTTGCTCCTCGCGGATTTCGGGATCAACTTGGATCGGGGCTTTTCCTTTGAGAGCTGCGATCTGTTGATCTTTTTCCTCGACGACTCTGATCAGCTGCAAAATTTTGTTCTCCAATTCTGAAATCCTTTCCTCTGTGCTGGTTGTGTTGGTCATCATGACGGCAACAGATGAGGCTCCGGGAAAGGCTGGGGGAGAAAACTCTTCTGATTCTTCTGTGTGGGTTGGATTTTGTTGAGCAGGTTTCGTCGTGTTGCCCCCGATTTCGATCGGGGTGGGTGATCGACTCCTCCATGCGGCAAGAGAGTCAGGGGAGAGATCCTGTTGTGCCAGCTGTGAATTCTCCATTTCGACATTTTGTCGGGTTTGGACGGCAAGAAATTGTGTCCGTCCCCGAGTTTCTGGACCTGCGTACCCAGGTAGGGTAGTTGATGCAGGCAATGGAGCCGTTGCCTTCTTTTTTGTGGCAGCAGTTGTACTCCTTTTCGGTGCCATTTGATATGTTGAACACCTGTAAAAATTTTTTTTTTTTTTTTTTTTTACTTTTTTTTTTTTACTTTTACTTTTTTTTTACTTTTTTTTTTTTACTTTTTTACTTTTTTACTTTTTTTTTTTTTGACCTTTTTTTTTTTCTCTCGGCTCCCCTTTTACCTCTTTTTTTTTTTAGGAACAAGAGATGGGAGGTGAAGATGTCCCACCGAGCGTGCCAAAAATTTGTAAAGCGTAAATTTCGAGCCTAAAACAATTAAACTCGAAAATACAAAAATAAATTACAAATAAAAATTGTAAAGTAAAAGAAAATTTACGTGGGGTCGATCTCCGTAGATCCTCCGATTATTGTTCCTTTTTTTGACTCTGTGAAGGGCTGCACGAGCTTGATCTTGACAGAAATAATTTCCACCGCTTTTTCTTGAACTGGATAGACTGAAACTGTATCTGATTTGGATATTTTTGACTACGTTTAAGAACCGTAGAGATTCGATCAGAGCCGATCTGGATTTAATTTCACCGAGGGTCGACTGGACTTGTTCTCGGATGAGTTGCCTGGATTTTGCTGAGGACCGTATGAGGCTTAATCTCAGCCGGATTTGTGGTATTTTGATTTTTTTTTTTTTTTACTATCTCTCTCTTCTTTTTTTTTTTCTTTTTTTTCTTTTTTCTTCCGCTTGCTTTTTCTTTTTTTTTTTTCTTTTTTTTTTTCCGCCTGCTGCTGGCTGCCTTCTTTTCTTCTTTCTTCTCTTTTTTTTTTTTTCTTCTTTTTCTTCTCTGCTTCTGCTTCTTTCTAATTGGGGGGAGGCCATTTATAGGCCTCCCCCATGCCTGCCACCAACCAATTGGTTGGTGGCATTAAAGGCAGAGGTTGGCAGCTGCCAACCATTTTTTTTTTTTTTATTTTATTTTATTTATTTGTTTACACAAATAGATAGTACAGACAGAACAGCATGCCTTTTTCACTTTAAAAGGCATTGGTTTTTTGAGTTCTTCACTCTCATTATACTTGAGATTCCGTGTCTTTGTTTCTCGTTTGTTGTTTCCCGGAGAGCAAGATGTCGCTCTTGGGGGTGTCAGGGGCGATTGAGTCTCTAAGAAAAGGGGTGAGATTTAGGGTAAGAGTTTGATTTGGTATACATACAGTGAGATGGTATATATATAAAGTATATTTTTTATAATAAATTTAATTATTTTTGTAATTATACTTATTATTTTTGTAACAATAAATAACGTGTTAATTTTTTGTATTATATTTTACCAATGTTGTCGTAAAAATAAATAAACTCGTCACAATAATATACCAAGTATATATACCAATATAGGGATAACAAACTTTTTTCTTACGGTAAATGGGAGAACCACCCCTTGTCGTTATTTAGCCTTTTCTTAATTGCGTTGAACTTATCAACAATGTGGAGAGGAACATCGAAAATTAAATATACAGATAATATTACGGATCAAGTTATGTGTATGGTTTTAAATTCACATTTTGATATGAACTAGGTTATGTTAGAGTTCAATAGTTCTTCTACCACTGTTAACGAATCACATCACATCATATTATAGTAATACTTAATTTTATTTTTTTTGTTTTTTTGTGAAAATAGTAATACTTAATTTTATTAGTTTCAAAATGTCATGTACAATTAATTAAAATATCATGTATTGGTATAAAAACTCATATATAGTTCAACTCAATTATTAAAATTATGAGCACCATTACGTAATAATGTTTACTAAATGATATGGTAAGTACAAAAAAATAGTACAGTGATTTTTTTATATTCAACTTTATTTATTTATGAGATTAAGTGAAATGTCGTTGATCTATATTTTTGTTATTCTTATATTGTTCCCTAGGTATTACTGCTTAGTTTTAACTAATCTAAATTCTACTTGCATAACTGAAATGTGGATTAACTTCAACAAGCTATGATGTAGAGGATGATTTCGGTTTCTGTCATTAAATTGTGACCAATGATCAGTCTTTCTTCCGTTGTTGATAAATCAACTGGAGATCCAAGAATGTTGCTTAGTTCTAAGTTTTGTCTACGAATACAATTTCAACACCGATGAGTTATGATGGGATTGTGAGGCATGCTCGCCCTTTCAAATAAGCAGTCAAGCAACAGTTTGGCGGTTGAGGAAATGTATTAAGTCTGTGCATGGAGTGTTGTCAAGGAATTAACAATATAAAAGGCACGACCATTTCAAAAGGAAGAAGTGACAGAGAGGAACAATTCCAAAAGCCAACAAACCATTATTATTATTATTATTATTATTATTCGATCTTAAGAGAGAGTTATAGTATTATAAAGAGAGGAGCACTCATAATAGACGGGATTGTCGGTCCATTTTTAGGCTAGTGTACACAATTTACATCCTCAAATGAGCTTGATCTTAAACTTGGATGAATCCTTCATGTGCCTCCGAACTTTGACGCCCTTTTTGAGCTTTACTTTCGGCATTAATCACTTCGATAAGTCCATTTAAAAAACTTCTTACATCCACTTAGATTTAACTCGTGTAACCGAACTTTTATATATGCGCAATGAATTTTTTTTTTTTTAATATTTACAAAGAATCATATAAAGCATTTGAGAATGGTAAAGTGAGATTAAGTAGAATTTGAATCTCTCACTTGCTAGTTGATGGACACTCTCCTCAACTAATTGAACAAATACTCAACCTTACCCATAACGAATCACTTGAAGTTATACATATACTCTCTTACTTCTTACTTGAGTCTTGTGACCAGCTGGGTCCAGCTGGTTATCATACTTATTATGTACAATAGCAAGAACATTTTGCTTCGGCCCAAACAAGCCCAGAAGCCATACCATGCCCCACAGGTTGACGACAACTAACCAGCCCTCTTGCAGGCCTTAGGCCCGGGTGTCCATAGCCGTTGTCATGTTCTTTCCCGCACATAACCCGCTCCCCTCCACAGTGAGGATGGCTAGGTTTCCAGTTCCTCCATTTTCAGGGTTTTAGAGCTCTTTTCTTTCTTTATCTACTGAGAGAGCAACCTTCTCTCTCTTAAACCAAAAAAAAAAAAAAGATGCCTCCTTTAACATCTCTGCAACTGCGTAGGCTTCTCCCCCATTACTTCTCATCTTCTTCAACGTCAACCCACCCCACCTTCTCTTCCCATTTTGCCCCTACCCATCTCCTCAAATTCCCATTTCTACCCTTCTCTCTTTCTCAATCCTTCTCCTCCTCCTCCTCAGAGACCCTAAACCCTAGCAATGGTGGTGACGCAGATCCCATAGCCAAGTCCATCTCCACAGAGCTGCTCAAAAGCCCTGACGCAGACTCTCTCTCCGTCTCCCAGAGGCTAAACCTCAACTTCTCCCACATCGCCAATACGATAACCCCTTCGCTCGTCTTGCAAACTCTTAATCTCTCCCAGGATGCCGGCCGTACGGTTCTGGGGTTGAACCAGTGGCTGGTCTCCGCCGCTGATTTTAAGCACACCGATGAGACCATATCGTTTTTCATTGATTTCTTTGGTCGGAGAAAGGATTTCAAGGCGACCCATGATTTGCTTGTTGAGCATAAGGGCGTTGTTGGGGGGAAAAGTTTGGAGTCGATGATTGATAGGCTTGTGAGGGCTGGGAGGCCCACGCAGGTTGTTGGGTTTTTTGAGAGAATGGAGAAGGATTATGGGTTTAAACGAGATAGAGAGTCTCTTAGATTGGTAGTTCAAAAGTTGTGTGATAAAGGGTTTGCGAGTTATGCGGAGAAAATGGTGAAAAACTTGGCCAGTGAGATTTTCCCTGATGAGGGTATTGGTGATTTGCTGATTAAAGGTTGGTGTGTTGATGGGAAACTTGAAGAGGCCAAAAGATTGGCTGGTGAGATGTACAGGGGTGGTTTTGAGGTTGGTGTAATGGCATATAATGCCATTCTCGATTGTGTTTGTAAGCTCTGTAGGGAAAAAGATCCGTTTAGGCTTAATTCCGAGGTGGAGAAGGTGTTGATTGAAATGGATGTTCGTGGGATTCCACGAAATGTGGAGACTTTCAATGTGTTGATTGGTAATCTGTGCAAGATACGAAGAACTCAGGATGCTGTGGACTTGTTTTCTAGAATGGGAGAATGGGGGTGTTATCCTGATGAGACTACGTTTCTTGTTTTGATTAGGAGTTTGTATCAAGCGGCGAGAGTGGGAGAAGGGGACGATATGATTGATAGAATGAAGAGTTCTGGGTATGGGGATAAACTTGATAAGAATGCATATTATGGATTCTTGAAAATTTTGTGTGGGATTGAGAGGCTTGAACATGCTATGACTGTGTTTGAGAAGATGAAGGCGGATGGGTGCAAGCCGGGATTGAAGACTTATGATTTGTTGATAGGGAAGTGGTGTACTCATAATCGTCTTGATAAAGCCAATGCATTGTATAATGAAGCATTGGGTAATGGCGTGCCGGTCAGCCCCAAGGAGTATAAGGTGGATCCAAAGTTTTTGAAGAAGCCAAAGGCAGTGAAGAAAGAAAAGAAGAGGGAGACATTGCCCGAGAAAATGGCAAGGAAGAGGAGACGTCTCAAGCAGATTAGACTAAGTTTTGTGAAGAAACCAAAGAGAATGATGCGTCGAGCCTAATGATCACCACTTGACATGTCTTTTCTTGACAACATTTGAATTGTTTCTGCGTCAAGTGAAGTTCACTGGGAAGTAATAATAAGGTTGATTTGAGTTTACTTTGTTAAACTTCAGTTATATTTTTTTGTAATTGTTCGATGCCATTTTTGTACTATCTTGTTTAACAAGTTGTTGAGAAAACATTTTTTAAGATTTTGCTTCAGGTTTGCATTTGTTCAAACAACATGACCGTTACAATGTTTCAATGTCCTCCCTTGTTATCCCGTCGTACATTTGAGTGCGTGGGATTGGACTTCTGAGGCTCTCTGGATAGATTCTGATAGTGTAAGTTGGTTTCAATTTCAGCAGCCATGTTCCTCATTTTGCAATGTAAGTTTGCTAAATATAAAACAGAGGATTTACGGAGAGCAGTATAACCAAAGAATCGCTGCCTCAGGGACATAGCTACTTCGAAGCATTCGGCTATTTCCTTCCTCACGCGTTAAATGATTCGGCCTAGGCCAAGAGAGGATTCATTTTGTTTCCTGCGTTGACTGTTCTCATGATCTTTTTTGGTTTAGCATTTTTCCTTGTTTTAACTAGTGTGAATGGCTTGCTAGATATTCTGTTCAATGATCTATAGCACCCCAACCCCTCTTTCCCTGTTTCCTGGGGGCAGATCGGGAGAGTGTACTTAATTTTCACGTCCCCCCCAACCCAAAAATCGGAAGAAAAAAAACACCTTAGCTCGAAAGGGGAAAAATGGAATTGGCATACGGGCAAACTTCCTTCTACATTCCACACAGGTGGCGCTCTCAAATCTTTTAGTCTTTTAATTTGTGATGCAAAATGATTGTAAAGGAAAACCATAGCTTTTTGTTTGGTACAAAAGGAGGCGGTCATCATCGCTTGTTGCTAGAATCCCTTGCACGTTACATAAAGTTGACTGAAAAATCCGCATGCATACGGCAAGGGAAACGAATTTCTGAATAAAGCGTTTCTATAATTTTGACATTGTCTCTTCCCATTGTGGTTTAACATCCCTTCCCTTTCTCCTAAAGAGTTTCCTTCCAAAACCGGACTGACCTGTCAGTCCCGCAAGAAACGAATGCTGCCTCGATGGGTGAGTGCTCAATCCAACGCGGTGCACCGATATGGTTAGATGGCCATCTTGCTACTTTTTCTGCTGTTAGAGCATCCCAGATAACAATCTGCATTCACCAGCCATGGATGAAAATTTAAGTGACCGAATGATGCGACATTCCAAGCAAGCAAATCAGTACGAACACAAACCTCGTTGCTTAATTCGTCTATGGACAATACAAACTCTTCTGTATCGTTGAAAACAGCCTGCACAGAACAGATTGAGGCATTTGTCGACTTAGCACGAAGACCCATTGAAATCTCAAGTATCAAAAGTGGAACACTTTAGGGAACATTAGTTCCTGAATGACATTCCTGAGATTTTGTGCAGAAATGATTATACAAATAAAAAAACTAATATTAGGTTGTTCCTTCCCCAATAGTATTAGAGAAAACCTCATTCCATCGTCCGAAAGCCAGAGGTTCAAGGAACAATATTTATCATAAATTAAATTATCTTTAGCTAAATTTGTAGTCATATGACAATACGGTCCTTTCCGACCAACAAGCAGCAACGGGGCAACAATGTTATTCCAACAGAAATTGCCAGTGCAGTTAACCAATCCCTAAGATAGACCAGGTATGTCCTTGCTTTCAATCTCTAACAGAATGAAAACCAGAGAAGTCATCCTGGCACTTTCAGGCTTATATTTTAATACTTTCTTCCCCACCCTCATTAAAAATCACATTTAAATCTCATTTAGTTGAAGCAGCAACCACCGTGTAAATTGTTGGCAACATGGAACTATCAATTGATGGCAAGTAAAAGTTTACTATACATTATTTCTCCGAAAAGACCAATTTTACAGCTACACATGCACAAAATGACATTAGCATTTGGCCCTCGGCATCCGCGTATCATCCCAACTGAAAACAGATAATAGCCATAATCTTATGTGCATAGCCTAAGACATGCATCCAGAACATAAGCAAAAAAAATTTTGTGCCAAGCACAAAAGCATGGAAAATGATTCCGGAAGGTAGTTTCTTAGCAGACCTGGCATCGCAGTTGTACATGTGTAGTTCCAAGATACTGTTTGACTAATCTTCCGCTGCCAACCTCCCAGAGCTTAATTGAAGAGTCCTTCCCACAGGAGAGAACAAACCTAGAAAGCCAAAATATGAGTCATCCTGATACTCCAACAAAGTACATTACTTTAATGTTCAATATTCATATTTCACCCTTAGCAATAATGCCAGGCATAGGAAAAAAAAATCTTTGTTTGCAAAGATAGAAAAGTGAGGACTACCTTAATTGTTTCTGTATTCGCTTATGTTGTGGTCAATTGTAAATCACACTGCATTGAAGAACTGCATTTGTCTTCAATGCAACAGTGTGACAGACAATCCTATCTCACCATTGCATCGATTTCCTAATTTCCCCTCTTTGATAAGTTACACAATTTCAAAATACTACAAAAATAATAAGCCTCCTACAAACTTACAAGAACTTTGTAACTCTGAAAGTCACAGATTCAACATAATCCATGTCTTACGATCCGCCCTTTTCTCCCACATTTTAGTGACTTTCCTAATTTAAATAGATGCTCAAAAGAAGCCCTGCCTTCCAGTTATAAATACACGATACCTTCATATGTACACATGTTTATACATGAAAATGTCAGCCTTACCTTTGATCCCTTGTAAACGTTGCACTGGTTGCCTCTGCAGTACCATGTGCAACTATGGCCCGAACGCAATTGGCACTTACTCCATCCCACAGCCGGACAGCACCATCCTTAGATGCTGTCACATACATGCCACCTGTACTGGAATACCTCACCTGCAAAATGGAGTAGCAAGTTGAAGTAATTGAATATGTTCATATCCCAAAGTCCATCTGTTGTATGTGGTTAATAGATACTCTATAGAATTAACCCTTTACCTGATTAATGGCTCCATTAGAACTGATATCTGGGACTTTAGAAGACAAATAACATTGAAATGTATTGACATCATACAGGTGTGCAATTGGATGATCAGTTCCTGTCAGTTTTTATTTCATCTGTTTCAGAAGCCCAATCCCCAAGAGGATGGCAAACAGTAGACATTCCAGAAGGAAACCAGAAATGGCACTAAACTTCACTGAAAAAAAATCTTCGATGAAAGTTGAACCACAATGTGTGGCAAATAATACGGATATAACAAAACGTGTAATTCTACAGCAGCATAGTTAACCCTTTTAACAGAGCTGAATTTAACTTAATAGCAGAAAAATTTACAGAATTTTGATTTATATTCTTATAAACATAAAACGCAGCATCATTCCATGTATCAGCTTGGCTGACAAACATTGAAAGCGAATGACAGAAACAGTTATCACCTGCAAGAAGAAAATCCCCTGAAGGATGAAAAGACAGAGTACGCACATTATGAGTATCCTGTGTCACATGATACATACAAGCTTATAGATATATGTTCTGAATATTATTTAAATGTCTATTTTCAAGAACAATGCTCAAATGCTGTATAAAGTAACAGGAAGACCTGGATAACTCGGAATGCTCTCTTTGCAGTAGCCTTCGAAAAATCAAAAAACCTGAAAAGAATTAATGGCCATCACATAAAAATGCAAAATTTGATCAAAATTTTGATTCATGCTTAAGGGGACAAAGCAAGAAAAGATACTTTATTGTATGATCCTTGGAGCCAGAAATGAGAACAGGATTTTGAGGATGAAAATCCAAGTCATTTATTGCCTGCAGTTAAGTCCGTGAACCTTAAATTGCGTAACAAGAACTTCTCATTAAACTTCTAATCAACATAACAGATTAAGAAAAAAGCAAATAATATATAGTAGCTAAGACCTGATTGAAGATTTCATAATTGCATAATCCTTCAATTTTTAATTAACTCTTGGATACTAATCGCATGAATATATATTCGCCCTCAAATTTTCCATTGAAAGCTCATGGATTTAATCCTTTAAGAAATAAAGCTTTTGATCAGAATAGGCACTGAGGGATCCCTTAACTATTAGCATTAATAGAACGAACCACACTTTTAACACTAAGCTATACCCACTATGATGTGACTATATACAGCATTTTGGTCTTGCAACAGAATGGTAACTCAAAAAAGGTAGAGATACTTGTATATGATCATAAAAGGTTCGTATCACAGCTCTAACAGGACCATCCCTTGAATCTGGTAGCATCATCTGCTTTATTTTTGAAACCTGCGTGAAAAAAAAAAAAAATAGAACATAAGAGGGAAATACAACAAACTTCTAATTCATAGCTGATTCTATTACTTCCTGCCCAGAAAAGAAAAATACCTCAAAAAGCTTAATTGATGTGTCAGCGCTTCCAGTTGCAACAAACCTCCCATCAGGACTAAACCTTGCACATCTGGCAATGTTCTAGAAATCCAATCCATCAGTCCATAGATGATGTGACCGATAATAGTCACATGGCCACAAATGGACTACTGAATTGAAGATTAAAAAGATACCTTGTGCTCAGAAAGATGCCTCGTCTCATGTTTTGGAAAACTTTTCGACGAGCCTTTTGTATCCTGCACAGCACTGAGTTCACAACAAAAAGGATTAACTAATGAGCCAGGAGGAAAGCTTTTCTTTTATTCACATTCCTCTTTAGAATTCCATCTCACAAAATCATCACTCTGCCTTATTATAACAATAAAAACTCAACCAAATCAAAAGGCCAATTAACAAAGGATGGCAAATGAACCTGAAATCGATGGAAGCAGCACGCGAAGCAGGGATTGAGCCGTAGGCAGTTGTAGGTATCAATGATCCATCATAAAATGCAGTGGAAGTAACCCCTCTTACCATCTCATCTTTCTCCACTGCCAAACCCTGTTGTCAACTCAGTTCCCACCCATCCAAAAAACAAAAAAAAAGGAAGAAAATCTTATCCTAAAATTCCAAGAAAATTCATTAAAATAACCTTAGCAACCAGCTCAAGAAGCTTATTAGGAGGGGCCTCCACATTCAAAGGGGTCATCGTGGCTGATGCAACTGCACTTGCAGCCTACACTAACAAAAATATGCATAAAATTTTGAGGAAAACTGAATACGAAAACCATAAAAAAGACAACTTTAAAATCTAACCCAACAACAAGAACAAAGGTTTACAGCTACACACGTGGGGGTTTAGTTGTGTAAGAAAATTGGGGGATGTTAGTTAATACCTGGGTGAGATTATTGTCGCGGAGATGAGCAACGATGAGAGTGTTCAGCTCCCTGTGGAGCTTCCCGTCTTGCAGTGTCTGCTCCAAGCTGCTATTATTTTCCATTATTCAAAGAAAAAGAGAAAATGAAAATCTCCCCTTCCTTTTTTTCTTTCTGCACCCTCTGAAATCCTAACAAAAAAACCTCCGCAGCCGTGGGCTTGAGTGCTCCACAGTGCTTGTAGTTGCTGAAGAGTCGTTGTCGACCAGGTCGGATTTTACTACTTTGCTGCTTCCTTGACAATGGAATGGTATGGAATGGAAGGAACTCTCTTTTATTTGGGCCTATTAGCCCGATGGACCCAATATGATGATTTCATTCCCAAACTGTTGTTGAAAGTCTCTCATGATTAAGAAGAGTATCTTTTAATAATGAAGTGAGGGTTCAATTTTTATTAATTTTATTTTTTTTTATGTATTTATTAAGGTTTTTTATAAATTAAAAAATAATACGATGATTTTGTTTTTTTGGTTTTTGGGCTGCAGTATTGATCAGATTACATTAGAAAAGGGGAAAGGCAGGACAAAAAAACGAAAAAAACAGAGGGGGAAGGTGAGGTCATGTCTCTTTTCACTCGAGTATGAAATACAATAGTTAGTACGTGCTTTTAATATAATTAATTGAGAGATTATGTTTAGATTCTTAATCTCTTTTATATCTAAAAAAAAAAGAAAAAGAAAAATGACGATACCATGGTTTGGTTGGTTTTTGTATTTGATATGCAAATTTTTAGACGGTTTAAAGAACATTTCAATAACTTTCTTTTTTTTTTCTTTCGTTTCTATCAATTCTTCTTGACACTTTAGCAATTAACAAAAAGGTTTCTTTGGGCCTAGTTGAATTTGAAAAGAGTGAGTTAACTATAAGTCAGATGTAAGATCCAATATCATCCATAAATTTATGTTTACTGTTTAGTATTCATTAGGCCTTAGAAATAAAAACTGTTTTGGCGACTTAATTCCAAGTTTAAATATCATGGTCCCTTCAAAATTAAAATCTCGGGGAAAGCTGACGTCCAGTTAAAAAAAAATATATTGAAACATAGCATAATTTTTGAAAAAATATTAAAATTATATTTGTCATAATTTTGTATTTTTGATTGTGAATTGACAATAAAATTTTAACCATATGAGACAAGAAAGCCTAAAATTTTAGTACAGAATATACCACAGGAAATATTTGGGTGTAATTAGTTGAAAGTACAAATCCTCTTTTCTTTTCAGTGAAACAAATGGCGACTTTAGAAATGTTTCTCTTTCTTAAGAAGTATAAAAAGCAGTTAGGTGCTTGTGCTTGTTGACGCAATTAAAAATAATGAGAAATGGAGTTGATATTTTAAAGATGTCCCAAATATTGCACCTATGACCTTCACTCGTAGCAGTTTTTTTTTTTTTTTTTGACAGCTAAAAAATCATTTCATAAATATGACGGTCATCTAATCTTTAACTGAAATCGATTTTTTTGTTGTTAGTGTCGTCATTCAATTTTTTTTATAAAAAGAACTTACTACCAGAACACTACTGAATTTGAAACTGCTCTTCAACTTCAACCACAGTATTAACGAATCTTAAACCTATACATCATACATACACTAGATATTCCACATAATGGGAGAACGCAAACGTAAAGATTCAAATCTAAATTAATACTAGAAACGATATAGTAGAACATCACTAAACTGTCATTTCTGATAATTTTCACTCGAAGTAGTTGTACGTTGCAAGCCAATCATTGCAATGTTTTAATGATATGGGTGGCACCAGAAACCTTATAAATCTATGCTTAACAAATGATTAAAGAGATAAATTATTCGGTAACTTCTTGGTAAGAAGGTGATTGCCTAACGACAGCGGGATTAGCAAATGTCAATTATCAACTATTAAAAAAAAGAATTTGATTAATCAACGAAGAAGCAAAAAGAATTCAATAAAGGACAGGAGCTGATATAATTGAGATTACAAAAATTATTCGAATATGGTGGTTGGAGAGGAAGATTATCAAGAAAACCCCAAATCGGTCCCTCTTGCCTAGTGCACACTAAGCCAGCCACGAGGGGTGTAGCAGTTGCTGCACTTGTTAGAGGCTTATGTCTCCAATTCTTAAGTTTGTGGTTCTGTCTCCAATCTGCTGCCATTGTTAGAGGCTTGTGTCTTCAATTCGTAGGTTTGGGAATATCCTCAATCCACAGGTCTCGAGCTTCACTATTCCTTTTTTTTACCACTAAGTTACTAATTTGATAGACAAAAAAAAAAAAATGGCAACCACATCTTTCGTTTTTATGCCCACCGACAGCGAGACGAAGGGATGGGAATAAGAGAAATGCAATTCAATGCATCATGGTCCACCGCGACTGCTCTATCCAATTACCGTCCTTTTCTGTTGGATTATAGTCTTGGTTTTTCTTATCCTATTAATTATATGTTTTTTTTTGCTTCAAGTGACCCACACGGGAAGAATCCCGGGGCCTCAAATTCCAAGTTTGTCCCTGAAAGGAGTGAACATTGACCCCTCTGTTGAGAAGCTACGAAGACATGTACGCACTGATGGAAAGACAAAAATAAAGCTAAAAGCTCTTTTTACCCAGCCGAGTTCCTTCCGCTGGTACAAGATTTTCATGGCCTTAAGAGAAGTTGAGATTCGATATACTCATATTAAATGAGAATTATGGAGAAATATGTTCCCTTACGGTATTTTTAAATTTATCTACAATATTTATAAACTGTAAGTCTCTTTTTGCTAACAGATTTACTATTAATCATTTTAAGTATTTTATAAAAAAAAAGCTCTATTTTTTACTTCATGTAAGTGGACTAGAAAAGTGAGGGGCATAACTTCCCATGAACATGTAAGAAACGTTTCTCTTTCTTGGCTTGAAGAAATTTTTTGCAATTGACATGATTCAGAAACTAGGTGTTTGGTGTTTACTTAGATTTTCATTTTTCTTATTTGCTTAAAGTATGGGTACCAAACTTATGAAACAAGTAATGCGGGTCAATCACTCTTTTCGGGATACTTTCTTTAGAAAAACCAACAAGCTGTTTCTTTATCATTTAGCCTCTTGGCCACCTACAATGCCTAAAGAGGTGTTCCAAATTAAGATTCACCTAACTCCTTTTTTTTTTTCAGTAAAAGCGTGAAGATTGCCTGAAAGAGTAGCTAACAAACTATCTGATTAGTAATAAAATTTACCCACCAAAAATAAGGATTGTATGATCATAGCAATTACAAGAGAGCTTTGTTTATGACTTTCCTACAAAAGTTTGATTTAGATTTTGTTTATCCAATGACACCATTTCTTAAGCAAGCAAGCAAGAAACCCATTTTCCCCATTTTCCCTATCCAGTTCATTTGCCACTCATTTACGGTTGAAGGGCACCTGCGTAAAGGGTATTTTTGTAATTCAACGATCAGCCGACATTAGTCTTTTTGTTTTATTATTATTTTTAAATAAACGAGAAAGTGGTTGCGATGTCACAACAGTCCGGTGTCTGTGTTCAAGAAGAAGCATCCTATATAAATAATTATGTATAGCATAAAGAACAGTAAATAAGTAAGTTTAGTTCACCAAATCTTTTTTTTTTTATAAAAAATCTTATTAAATATTTAAAAAGTGAGAAATAAGATTTAATAAGATTTAAACCTTCACCTACTAATTAAGAGACGACCTTTCAACCAATTGAATAAATACTCAACTTCAATTCACGAAATCTTTTGATAACACTTAAATCCGAAACTCACAATCAACATGTTAAACTTACCATTATACCAGAGCGGAGGACTCATTTCTTACGCTGTGTTTGTCTTGCTTTCCTTAGTTAGCGAAAGAAAATAATTTTATTTATCATTTTTTTATTATTTTTCTTTTTCTCTACTTCCCTAAATAATTTATTTTTTTCATTATTTTTTTTCTCACAAATTATTATTTATTTTTTTATATATTTTTAATTTTTATATTTACTTTAATAATTTTATTTTATCACAACTATTTTTTTTTATTCATTTCTTTTGCACACTCTTCTTCGTCACTCTAAACACACTATTAGTAACTGGGGACACACACAGGCATTTATAAGACGAATCTCATTGGGCATGTGATTAAGCGATGACCACTTTCTCTCCCTCTTTCTTTCTCTCTTTCCGATGCAGATCTTGAGGTAATCCAAGAAGCATAAGCATCGCATTCACCAAAAGAAAGGGAGAAAAAGTAAAAAAAAAAAAACAAAAAAAAGTCTGTATCAAGAAATGGCGTTTCACTTCCCATCAGTCACGGGATCCATTGGCAAGCTTAGCACTTTCACCATCTTGCTTGTGTTCTTGCTTTCTTGCTTCACTTTCAGTTCTACAGGTGTGTTTTTTGATTTCCTACGCTCTTCAATCTTGCATCTTTGACACTCTTTGCATTTTTTAAGACTTGGGTCTCGCTTAATTGAGGCGTGGTTGGTTGTTTGCTAGCAGAAGTCATTGGTATCGGTAGAATCTTGAATTATTGGCAATTTTTTGTCCACGTTTTGGTGAAAATTGAATGAAAAAGAAATTGGTTTTCTTTTAACAGTTTCAAGTTGGGATCTTTAAGCATTTCGTCATGGAATGTTCATTGAATTGGTCTATCAGATGTGGCCTATAATTAACTTGTTCATTAATCCATGCTTTGTGGTTGTCCAAAACGAGCACAAGGTTGAAGATAAGGGACTTTAGGGTACTTTTCCTAATGCTTTTATGTTGAACGTGCATCAGTCATTCGTCTTCCATGTTTGTCCCACTCAGAACTTCTTTGGTTCTTTTTGTACCATATGAAGGTTGGAATTCTGTAAATCTTGGAAACTGAAAGCTCTGATTGTTGTTTGCAGAAGCCTATGATCCTCTTGATCCAGCTGGGAATATCACAATCAAATGGGACATAATGAGCTGGACGCCAGATGGCTATCTTGTAAGTTCTTATCGTCGTGTCTCCGACTGTTATACGGATTCAGTCATCACTCAGTATGCAATTTACACTACCAAGTATTAGCATGTGACAAAACCTCACCTTTCTGTTTTCTCATTTGATTTTCTACTATTTTGCCACTTACACAATTTAGTGACTCTGAATGTTTCGAGTCCTTTTGTTTCTTTGGATCAAGTTAAGGAAGAGTCTAATTAAATCTGTGGGTTAACTTCATTCCTTTTTATTTAATGTTAAGTTTGATTAGCATTTTCACTTTAAAGGAATTCAGTAAGCACAGTTGTATGTAGTTTTCTGTAAAATGATGGATTTGGCAAGTATGTCCATGCTAGCTCGAAGTGAATATGAACTCACCTGTGGAGAAACAACACCTTTATGGAGAATACATTCTAGCATTTCAAGGATTGTTGCTTGCGATGTCAGAAAGTCTTTCTGAGAAGCTTTCCCAGGTTTCTATAAATTATGTTGTACTCTCTTCATTTGTCCTTGGCAGGCAGTTGTTACGATGTATAACTTCCAGCAATACCGCCACATTCAAGCCCCAGGTTGGACATTAGGTTGGACATGGGCGAAAAAGGAAGTAATCTGGAGCATGATGGGAGGCCAAACAACAGAGCAAGGGGATTGTTCAAGATTCAAGGGAAACACTCCACATTGCTGTAAAAAAGATCCCACTGTTGTTGATTTATTGCCAGGAACTCCTTATAACCAGCAGATTGCAAATTGCTGCAAAGGAGGTGTGATAAACTCATGGGCACAGGAGCCAGCCACTGCAGTAGCCTCTTTTCAAGTTAGTGTGGGACAAGCTGGAACCACTAATAAAACTGTCAGGGTGCCGAAGAATTTCACTTTGAAAGCACCTGGGCCTGGATACACCTGCGGGCCAGCAAAGGTTGGGAAGGCGTCTAAATTTATATCGGCTGATAAAAGGAGAGTCACTCAAGCTTTAAGTAAGTCATTTACTAACGTCTTGTATGGAAATTTCTATACCTAATTGTCGGACCTGTATAGAAGGCCACAACCTGCATGTGTCAATTTTTAGCTTGTGGTAAGTTTTAGTTTGCATTGGTGCAATTTCAATATGGATGCACTCAATGCAAATTTAGTAGTTGAATAGGAATTCCTCCACACTGTTATATCGAAATTTGTGGTCCATTCGGACCAACTATCAAACTAAATTGTCATAATTACTAGCAAGTAATTTTCTCGGTCTTGGATTATGTTTAAGGATTGGTGAAGCATCATAAGTTTACTTATTATTGCCTATTTTTCATTGCAGTGACCTGGAATGTCACCTGCACATATTCCCAATTTCTGGCTCAGAAGACACCCACCTGCTGTGTTTCCCTCTCTTCCTTTTATAATAACACTATAGTCGGTTGCCCAACATGTGGTTGTGGGTGTCAAAGCAACAAAACAGGACCTGGGGCCTGTGTGAAGTAAGTTTTCTCTCTTACATGGTGTCACATCATTTTTCCTTCAAATTTTATCCTCTCTCTGCGGCTCATATGCATTCTTGTCATTTTTTTTTCCCTTGAATGGTGTACAACAGTCCAGACTCTCCGCATTTAGCCTCAGTTGTCTCGAGTCCAAGCAAAGCCGACAATACACCTTTGCTCCAGTGCACCAGCCATATGTGTCCAATTCGAGTCCATTGGCATGTTAAGGTCAATTACAAGGAGTACTGGCGGGTGAAGGTCACAATCACGAATTTCAATTTCCGAATGAACTACACACAGTGGAATCTAGTTGTGCAACATCCCAACTTTGATAACCTCACACAGATTTTCAGCTTTAATTACAAGCCATTAACTCCTTATGATGGTTTAAGTATGTACTATCTTTGCCAAAATTTCCTCTGTATCTCCATCATTTTCCTTGAATGTCGCATTACATTTTTTTTCAGTGTCTGATAAGAACGAATTTCTGCTTGCAGATGATACTGCCATGTTATGGGGAGTCAAGTTCTACAATGACTTGCTATCGCAAGCTGGCCGTCTTGGGAATGTACAGTCAGAGCTGCTTTTCCGAAAGGATGCATCAACTTTCACATTTGAAAAGGGATGGGCTTTTCCCCGAAGGATTTATTTTAACGGTGATAATTGTGTGATGCCACCTCCAGACGCCTACCCATGGTTACCAAATGGCAGTTCTAGAACATTTCTCTCACAATTTTCACTCATTATTACATTGGTAGTTTCTGTTATCTTCTACTTCACTTGAATATGATGAATCAAGGCTAGCAAAAACCTCTAAGGCCATCTGTTTGTTCTAAGAATCTAGAAAATCCAGGCATTTTGTTTGAACAACATCTGAAAGTGAAAGCCAATCCATTGTATCGGGTTGAAGGTGAAAATGCAGCAAGAGAAAGGTACGAGACAGGATCAGCTTCACTAGCTTGTTACCAGATATATCAGCTATAATTTTTTTGTTTTTGATTTGGTAATTGAGGTTCATTTGCTTCGCCTTTTTTGTTTTTGTTTGTTTGTTTTTTTTAATCTGTACTTACGTGTATTTTAATGCTTTAAGGCTTGGCAATTATCTGTCGAATGTCCATAGCATTTAATGTTTTTACTGTTGTTGTAAGGATGCTGTGAGGAGGGTTTAGAATTTAATCCATGGATCTTTTCCTACTAATATTTGCTCGTTGTTGCAGATTTATATTTATTCAATATTTGGTACACATAATATGCATACTAAGTATGGGAGATCAACATGAAAACATATTTATATTTAAAAAAAGTACTTGAAATGGCAAAGACTCGACACAATGGAACGATTTAATTTACAATGCGCATTAAAAAATACGTTAAACGTTCACGATGCATTGGGATTTCAACAAAATTTATACCTGAAATGAATTTCTTTCACTCACGGATATCTGCAGCTGGATGATCAACTCATCTGATATGAGAGCTGATGGTAACATGTATATCTGTTGTGAAAAATGGCCTGGCCTTGAAAAACCACTGCAATATCTATTGCATGAATACCAGGAAATTGCGATTTTCACGGTGGAAAGTTGATCATCGCATTGATAATAAAATAAGCAACAACGAAGCTGCTGTTATCGAAAGTGCCACTGGATTTGCATAAGCAGAATTTGGAAGATAAGGGTATGTGTCTGGTGGTGGCAGCATGCATTCGTCGCCATTAAAGTAGACTTTCCTGGGAAATGCCCATCCTTGCTTCAGTGTGAATGTGTTCTTGTCCTTCCGAAGAAGCACCTCAGACTGCACATTTCCGAAAGGGCCAGCTTCCATTAACAGGTCGTTGTAATACTTCATGCCATAAAACATTCCGGTGTCATCTGCAAGTACCAGTCAATAACATCGAATATCAGTGTAACTTCGTCCTGGAGTTTTTAACAAGAATCTTCATAACCAGAAGGTTTGCAGGTGAGTTTCTTTTGTGAAACTGTAAAAGCTTCAAGCTTTGAGGTACTCACTGACAGACTCGTAGGGTACAAGAGGCTTGTAATCGAAACTGAAGACCTGGGTGACATTGTTGAGATTGGGATGCTGAACAACTAGTGTCCACTGAGTGTAGTTCATCCTATAGTTGAAATTGGTGACGGCGATCTTCGCACGCCAGTAGTCTCTGTAATTGACCTTCACATGCCAGTGGACCCTGACTGGGCACATATGATGGGTGCATTGCAGCAACGGTGTATTGTCCTTCCTTGGAGTATTTACTCCCTTTCTATGCGCTTCCTTTGAGTTACTCCTGCATTTTTACAAGTTAGCTACTCTCTCGTCCAAGAATTAGCGCATAAAACAAATTTCAGTTACTGAGATAAGCTGTGATACAGAACTAAAACTTTCGCTTACACGACACAGTTTTTTTTGTTTTGGCAACCACAAGCGCAGGAAGGACAAGGTGTGATGGTCTCATTGTAAAAAGAAGAGAAGGAAACACAGCAGCTAGGATGTTTGGAGACAAGAAATTGCGAATAAGTGCATGTTACATTCCATGTCACTGCATAAGGAGGAATAAACATCATATGAATGCCTTACCATATGTTGTAATACGATCCATTTAGAAAATCTTGGGGAGAAAAATACGTACTGAGTGCTTGAGTTTTTCGCCTATGGTCGGGTGTGAAGAAGAGGGTGGAGGGCACTATCTTTGCAGGGCCACAAGTGTACCCAGGTCCTGGACCAAGGAGAGTGAAATTCCTCGGCAGTTTCACCGTCTTATTTGAGGTGCCAGCTTGTCCAACACTAACCTGAAAGGCCGAGACCGCGGCTGCAGGGTCCTGACCCCATGCTGCCACAACACCTCCCTTGCAACAATTGGTGAATTGTTGATTGTAAGGGACTCCAGGGAGCAAGTCAACAACTGTGGGGGTCTTCTTGCAGCAATGTGGTACGTTTCCCTTGAACTTGGAACAGTCTCCTTGCTCTGTGGTTTGAGCCCCCACCATTGACCATATTACGTCTTTCTTAGCCCATGACCATCCTAGAGTCCAGCCAGGGCTTATGATGTGCCGGTACATTTGAAAGTTGCTCATTGTTACTGTAGCCTGGAAGAGTTCAATTCGTTGAAGAATGATTATGATCTGCCTGGGAATGATGTTTTGGTGCTTTAATCATGAGCTAGGAAAAAGTAAGTATGCCTCTAGAGCTCAGAAATGGTGAGGAAGGAACAGAAAAAGGGAACAAATGCTCAGGAGCATGAGACACAGAAAATTGCCCGGAAAACTGCAAGGGCAAATTTAGATAACCTCAGGTGCAGGGCTTCTTTCCATTCGCAATTAATCTTTGTCATCCTTCTGGTTAAGTTTCCAAAAGATAGGCCGTCTATGATATTCTTAACTTAAGCAGGTCTTCAATGATGCTGATGCATGGAATCTTAAGCTGATAAGAGTTTTCCAGCTACGAAGGCAGACTAATTTTACTTAAGGTAGCCTACTGAATTTCAAGCTATATAGATTTAGTCTTTAGTTTGTTTGAATGAAGCTATTTAGACTGATTTTACATGGCTACATTTACCAAGTTCCTGAAATGCAGCCTCCATGAAGTTACGTTGAAGATCGAAAAGGAAAAACTAGATTAGGATAGTAACTCACCACGTAGCCGTCCGGTGTCCAGGACATTACATCCCATTTGATAGTTATGTTCCCATTAGGATCCAATGGATCGTATGCAGCTGCGATCGAGAAAACGAAAGCAATGCCAATTAGTGTCGAACAGATTCTGATTTCCAGGTTGGATATTGTGGTTAAGAAGTTTACCGGAATGTTGAAGCATCAAGAGAAGCAGAGCAGTCAATAATATGAACTTCACTTCAGTAAATATGGAACGTCGCTGCCATTGGTGGCTGTCTTTCCCCCTGAAAGGAATATCTGGGCAAGACGAGTCTGCAGACATGTTGAATTCCATTTCCCGAGGTTCACCAATTGACAAGCTTCCGAGCAAGGAATTGTGTGGTGCAGGATGGACTATGTAGAAGCACTATGTTCAAGATCAAAGTAGGAAAACATGGCGAAAACGAGTACCCGAAGATATCTCACCTAATGGTTGTTGGGGGACTCGTCAAATAGATTAATTTCTTTTTTTGTATCTGATGTACATTTATGCATCTTCAAGCAAAAACTTTGCTGAGAAATGATGGAGGAGCAGGCGGGAGATTTTGACACTTTAGCTTTCATTGGATTGCTTTGCAAACAAGACTTGATCTCTTCCACTTCCTTATCACCATTCTACTTACGTTTGGTGTCCTCGTACTTCTGGTGTTCTTTCTGTTCTGCGCCTTGTTGAGTAAGGCCTACTTCACTTGCATTGAGTAGGCAAAGCTGCACCATCCGTGCATCTAAAATACTCTAACTAATTACTGTGGATGCTACCGCAACTTTTGTGTGGTCTAGTGCTAAGCACTAAATATTGTCAGACCGTAAATTTTGAATTTAAGTACTGTCAATGCGAACAATAAGACTAAACTTACATCTGTCTTATCGTTGAAATATATGATAACTATCTAAATTCTTTACAATACTTTTTTATAAGAATTGTGAGGCACTATTTCTTTTCATTTTATTTACTTTGAATGCTCCTAAAATCGAACTTGGTACCAAACTGGTAGCTGGTTGCCTTCGGTCCAATAGCTTGACCAAGGATGGCTGAAAATTTGCGTCCAAGTAAAACTAAATTAGCTGTCCCACTTACGTCAAATGTCATAGTATGATGAGATATTTCATCCTTTTGAGAATCTGCATGTTGCAAATTATGCAGGTTATCATCTTCTAAGCTCTGAATTTTTCGCAAGAAAATAAAACCCGAAATGCTCAATCATGTTCCTGTAGTACCTTTCCTCCAAAAAAAAAAAAAAAAAGTTCAATTTATTAAAAAAAGAAAAAAAATACGACTCAAAACAATATACCAATGTTTTGTGAAGATCTTACGCTGACAGCAAAGTGTGCTCCATAGAACCTACGTCAGTATTTTTTTTTTTCATTAAGAGACCCGACCAATTAAATATTTTTGAATCTCATTATTTGGGATTTTTTTTTTCAGGTTTCATTATTTTTCAAAGAAAGACCGTGATGTCGGCTACAAATTTCATTTAATTTACCTTGTTTTATAATACCCAATAGTTACTTCGAGTGCGTTTGGTACACAGACTAGACAGTACGGTATAAGATAGTATAGATTAATATAATATAAGATATGTTATATTATTAGTCTATATTATATTTAGATGTCATCAAATAATATAAAATAGTTATCTTATTTAATATTTGGATGATATAAGATAGAATAGTATAGTATATCAAAATTACTTTTTTATCTTTAAAAATAGTTGATTTATATTTACTATTAATTTTAATCTTTTTATTAAAAATAATTAAAATTAAGTAATGAAATTAATATTTATTTTACATGTTATTATACATTATATTGTTTATAATTTTTCAATTTTGCATAAAAAAGTATTTTTTAAAATTAAGAATTAATTTTATTTATATAAATAAATTTTAAAATATCAAAAAAAAAGATTAATATTTTTTTAATTTTTTAAGGAAAAATTAAATAAATTTTAAGAGATAAATTTTCAAATTTATATGAAAAAAAAGAAAGAATGAGCACTAGAGAGAGAGAGAGAGAGACTGAGGAGAGAGAAAGGAAGGGAGGAAGGAAGAGAGAGGGAGGAGAGAGAAAGAGAGGGAGGAAGGACGAGGGAGGGGAGAGAAAGGGAAGAGAGAGAGATGAGGAGTGAGAGAGAGAGAAGAGGGAGGAGAGAGAAAGGGAAAAGAGAGAGACAAGGATTGAGAGAGAGAAGAGGGAGGAGAGAGAAAGGAATGAGGGAGGAGAGAGAAAGGAAAGAGAGAGAAGAGGAGTGAGAGAGAGAAGGGAAGTGAGAGAAGATGAGAGAGAAATGATTTTTTAAAATTTTATGTTAATTTTTTAAAAAATATTTAAAATTTATTTTAATTAAGAAGATATTTTAGTAAATATATAATTTATTAACCTTAGTCCATAAGAGTTAGAGGATACTGCTATCACATATTTATGGGATAGTAAGCTCACACTAATCTATCTTATACATATTTTATTAACTAACCAAATATGAGTTAAGGTGGGATAATTGGCCGCTAGCCTATCTATCATATCCCATGAAACAAACGCACTATTCAGGTATAGTTGATACGTAACTACTAATTGCTAATCAAATTTTATTTAATTTCATTTACTTTAATTACTAACTGACTAACTACTAATTATTATGAATGGTCAAAAAAAAAACCCAACAGTCACTTCAGGTATAGTCAAGGTTGTCAGAACCGGATCGGCCATTGAACCGGAAATATTAGTGGGTCAATATTCAACCGATTCAACCAGTCGAACCGGTGTATATATATATATGTATAAAAGTAAATTAAAAAAATAATAGTTATATATGGTTATTAAATATTACTTTTTTTTATTTTTAAGGATTAAATTAAAAGTTTTGATAAATTTAGAACTAAATAAAAAATTTTAATTAAATTTAAAACTCAAATTATAATTTAAATAAACTTTTTGATCAAATTATAATTTATGAAACTTTTATTTGGTTTGAATCAGTTAAACCGGTCCGATTTTTCACTGATTTTTACCGATTTTGACGGGTTCTTGACCGATTTTGACCGGTCCGAATTAAAAGTCAAAAATTACTATAAACCGACCCAGACTTTTGGCTGGTCATCGTTTGAACCGGTCGGACCGACCGATCTGATCCGGTTGAAACAACACTAGGTATAATCGATATGTACACTGACTCAAGTAAGGGATGAGTCATTGGACTGGTGACTTAATTAGTAGAATCAATGATATTTAATATTTTTTATAATTATGTTATAGTTTATATATTTTTTAATCTAAGTGTAGTCTAATAGTCACAAAGATCCAACCAAGTACATACATAAAATGTATAAAAAAATACATACATTTAATATTGTATTATTATTTTTTTATGACATTAAAATTTAGATTTATATAATTATTATTTTAAAATTTAAAGTGTAAACTCTAAATAATATGTGTTAAAATAAATTTTCCTCTTAATTTTTTTTGAAAATTCAAACAAAAATAATATTTTAATGCTCTTCAGTATATATTCAATGCACCGACATTTTTCTAGTCACAAAATTTTAATTTGCAGGCGACATTTGGAATTCTAACTAAAACCTCACTCATAACCTCCTCTAATCCACCTGAACAAAAAAATTATATATTTTTTAGAGTAAATGATTATGGCCCGGCTATTTTTGGTCCGATTATTATCCGTAATGTAATAATAATAATTTTTTTTGTAATAATAATGATAAAATGTGTAATAAAAAAATAATAATTTTTTTTATTTTTATTATATATTTTATAAGTGTAATTACAAAAAATTTACTGTTTGTTGCATTACAAATAATTTCTCGGGTGGATCATGGGGCTCTATTTTTTAACATCTAAATGCAGGCGTCCCCATGACGCGCTGAAGGAGTCGCAACGAAGGGAGAATGCCACGTGGAGCACCGAGGAGTTGGATTAGTTCAAAAGGCTAGTTAAGGTAGTTACAGGAAATTCAAACATATATATGGTTCCTTTGCTTGGCACTCTGAGACTCCTCTTTTTGTTCTTCCTTTTCATTATTCCTTTGTTTGTCGACCCAGGTTTTTTATACATGGCAGAATAGTTGTAAACTGAGTATTCTTTTTTTTTTTTTTCATTAAAAAAACTTGTTAAGCCCTGAACTATACGATAAAAATAATTTTTTTTCATTTGACCTTTTATATTGTATTTTTTGTTTGGCAAACTCAACGGGCTTAAATGTGTTTTCATTTCCAAAAGTACTCACTTTTCATACACATACTACTTCCATCTTACCACTTAGCTTTAAAGCCAAAATGCAGGCACCATGAAGAGCAGCAATATGACGACCAACACCACAGAGGAGGAAGCAATTGCACTGAAATGACCAGAGTTGGGCAAAGTAGGATACGAATCAGGGAAGTGGCATCATGCATTCATCACCATTGAAGTAAATTTTGTTTGGGAAAGCCCAACCATGACCCAGTGTGAATTTCTTCATGTCCTTCCCAAGAATCATCTCTGATTGAACATTCCCATCTGGGCCGGCCTCAAGCAGCATGTCATTGTAATACTTGATGCCATAAAACATGCCTGTCTCATCTGTTTCATGAACTCAAGCAAATTGGACAATCTTCTTTTGTACTTGTGGAAGTTTCACAATGTTAGAGGGTCCCATTGCAGGGACTCACCACCTAGACACAGGCTTAATGCAGGACCCGCGTGGGTGACATCACCTCAAATAATTTTTTTTTTTTGAATATTTTTCTTGACAAAAAGCTTATTTGATGTGTATGAGGACTGGCCGAATGTGCCAAAAAAAAAAAAAGTAGTTTGAATACCATGTGCATGATGCCTGATAAAAATGTAATAAGATAGTTTTATACTTTTCACTTATATTCATCTATATTTTATTCAGTTTACTTACATATTTTCTTAAGTCTCGTGCACATATAATAATTTTTATAAAAAAATTTAAAAATATAAAACATTATTTTATTGTGGCTGATATTATCACAACGTCAGTCATATGGGTCTTATGTCTGTGAAGTTTAATATATGATTGATAACTTCAACTTCTTTTAAGAATTTAAATTTTTAGATTGAATGATTTCTTAATATAGTATTAAAATTTTATAATGAAGTTATTTTTATTTTCAAACCACGTTACCCTAATTTTTCGTATTTAATTGTGGATTTCTCCAGGTATAATAGATTTGTCCTTTGTTCATGCTAAACAATATTGTTAGGGCATATCAATTAATTTGGACTTACTCAGGGCATTGTAGAGCACGAGTGGCTTGTAGATAAACCTATAAACTTGAGTGACATTGTTGAGGTTTGGATGCTGAGCAACAAGGGTCCATTGTGTGTAATTCAGCCCATGCACGAAGTTGGTGACAGTCATCTTCACACGCCAATACTCCCTATAGTTGGCCTCGACATGCCACTGGACATTGATTGGGCACATGTGTTGCGTACACCGTAGCATTGCTGTCCGGTTCCGCTATGCTTGAGATTTTGGGGTCATCCCTGCTTCAGTTTATTACAAGATACGGATCAACAAACATGCAAACCTTTTTTTGTTCAAAAACAAAAAAACACTCCTCTTCCATGTTTTTTTTTTAATATCTCGTTAAGTTAATACATGTATCAGAAAATTTATAATTAATGTTGGTAGTGCTAACTTTGGAACTACCTATATTCTAGAGCCGAAGTAATATAAATCAAAATCCAGTTTTTTTTTTTTTTTAACAAAATTAAGTCAATGCTTTTTGTGATTTGTAACAGTTGTTTGGTTAGTGTGTGCTCACCTTAGACAGCCAGTCTCGTTTTGTCGGACACAAGCAGAAGATGGATAAAGAGTTATCATAGGATTGTAAAAGGACGACAACGAGACACAACAGGTCGGGTTCTTTGATGCAACCATCTGCCAGTAGGCACACTCCACGGCCCATGTAACTGCAATGGATTCATAAATAATAATAATCATAGAACCTCATTGTGGATCTCAAAATTTTTTTGTCTAAATTATAACGAGGTTTTAAGGTTTAAGAATTATATTGATACTTTTTATAATAAAAAGTAGTAAGATATTATTCTTTTTTTTGTTAAAAAAATATTAATGTGATTAAAAAATTAAAATTTCATTACAATTAAGTAAAATTTTGAGAAAAAAATTTTTGAATCCCTACTTTTTTCTATAACAATAATCATAAGAGAGAAGTAATTCATTACAACTAGATATAGCAACATCAATTATTGGAAGTGATAGATTGCTGATGTTCTGTCATGTCGCCTTTAATATTAATCTGAATTCAAGTTCTCGTACCCGTGCTTTTTTCACTATGTGAGATACTCAGTGTGAGAACAGCGTATAAATTCAAAACACGTTAATACTATAGTTGAGTTTAGAGGATTCGTTTCAAATTCAATAGTATTCCAGTGGTAGACCTTTCTTATAAATGCAGTTAAATAAGAACACTACCAACCAAAAA
The DNA here is from genome assembly GCA_037832335.1 of Carallia pectinifolia. Lineage (NCBI taxonomy): Eukaryota > Viridiplantae > Streptophyta > Magnoliopsida > Malpighiales > Rhizophoraceae > Carallia > Carallia pectinifolia. The sequence continues at coordinate 36,431,271 of CM075453.1, forward strand.
ACCAGTTTCGACCTAAGTTTTTGATAACCACTATACGCTCGGAGTAATTTTTTGGTGTTAAAAAAAAAAAAATAGCAACATCACAAATTTAACGTACATCTAATTAGTTTCTGGCTATCATGTGGCATACAAAAGTTAACTTGAGTTCCCATTTTGTTGAAAATTTGAGGTCCCGTGTGTTGAGAAGAAAACTATTAAGTTTTAGGAGAACGGAGAGCGGCACAGCGCTATTCTTCTTTGTGCAGCCTTATAATCGACGAAAGAAAAAGAGGAAAAGCCAACTCACTCATTGCTTGGGTTCTTCGCCGGCCATCCGTGGAGAAAAACTTTGAAGGCGACACAATCGTTGCATCACCGCACGTATATTCCGGTCCCAGCCGAGAAACAAGAAATTCCCAGGCAGTTTCAATGTTCTGTTTGATGTACCAGAAAGGCCTACACTGAGCTGGAACGCTAGGACTGCAGCCTTGGGGTCTTGCCCCCAAGATACCAAGATACCAGCCTTGCATCAGTCTGTAAATTGTTGGTTGTAAGGGACACCAGGGAGCAAGTCAATAACTTCAGGATTTCTCTTACAACAGTGTGGGATTTTGCCTTCGAACTGGGAGCATTCTCCTTGATCATTGGCTTGAGCTCCGACTATTCAATAGATCACTTCTTTCTTACCCCATGTCCAGCCTATGTTCCAGCCGGGCCCCATTATGTGCCGATACATTTGATTGTTATTTATAGTGACAACCGTCTGAAAGGTGCAAACCAGCATGTATAATTTAAAAAATAATGTTTTATATCATACATTTTTTGAAATACTTTTTTTAAAGTACTTTATTTAATTTAATGTGAATATTTTGTTCACCAAATAGTGAGACCACGTAATATTTTCTCGTTTTTTTCATTTGTCTAATAAAAAACTTTCAAACTGAAAATATTTTCTTGGTATTTTAAACATCAAAAAAATTTTTTTTTAGTTAATTAGTTAAAACTAAAATTAAAATTTAAAATTTTTAATTTTAAAGATGATTCTAAAACAAAACTCTTGTAAATAAACAAACTGTTTGCACATCGGCCAACTATTCTATTTGCCCAAGAGTTCGCCAGAGCTTTTGTTATGGTTAGGGCCAATATCAATGTTTCATAGTTGCACTTCATAAATTTTTCTTTTTTCTAGATTTCCAAACTAACGAATTGTTGGCCCAACTCGTGTGTCCAATTCTATTTAAGGATTTCCCTGGAGGCCCCAAAATTTGGCAGGTAAACAAAAGTGAACTAGTAGATGCTCACCACATAGCCATCAGGTGTCCAAGAAATAACATCCCAATTGATATTTATGCTGCCATATAGATCTAGCGGATCGTAAGAGACTGCAAACATCAAAGAATAACAATGCAACACATATCAAAAGCAAGTAAGTTAGCACCCCAAAAAAAAAAAAAAATCAAAATATTTGAGTGTAAGTCTGGGAGCTAGAAGCTCACCCCCAAGCAAAACTGTTGTGATTTGGAGAGTAGCCGTCATAATTAACCAACTATGCCTAACAGAAGCCATGCTTCTGGCTCAATTAAGTAAAGTGCAGCTACAAGTAGGCAAATGTTAGTGACTAAGTGCGGGACAAACAGGCCAAAACCATACAAACTATTTAAAGTAAGCTGAAGTTTTGTCTGTTAGTTCATCTGAGATTCTACTGTCATATTCGGAGCAAACATTTTCGTGCTAAACTGATTGAATGACCAAAGCATTAGGTACCGGCAAGGCACCAATAAAACTTCAATCAGAAAAAAAAAAAAACATTCCAAACTTTTAGAAAAGGAGTATTGTACCAATGATAGGCTAAGGTCACAAATGATGTCAATATCGTATGAGTCGTATAAAAATAATAATTTTTTAAAAAAATTAATTTTTCATCGAAAATCGGCAATAAGGGTGACAATACGAGCAAGAAGCCTAGCAAAATATGCAACAAGAATTGAAAGAGCATATAGTCACCTTTGTTGCACATAGTGCAATTTTTTGAAGAAAAATTAAATTTTTAAAAAATTATTTTTTTTTACTGCGATTAATATCATACTGACATGTTGCGTTCGCATAGCATTGCTACCCTTGGTTCTTCTAACATTTCCGATTATAAATACCTCAACTGCCTGCAGCTTCGTTTTTGATGATCCACGTGTAGTCAGAGCATGAAATCGCAAATATTTTTATACTCAGAACTCAGCCAGATTCCTTATTTCCTTTTCAGCCTTGTGTAATTTCTTGGAGAGCATCTTTTCAGTTGTCAAAATTTGTCTCTTTCCAGTCCTAAGCTTCTTCATTAACGCTGTTCTGTCAATGTGAATACTAGCATTTATAAAATGATTAAAGTTTACTTTTATAAGGGAAAAAAAAAAAGAAGATTGAAAGTTTACAAGATCTTCGTACATCATTTTTAGCCAACTCAAACACTGAATCCCGTGGTTCAGTTTCCGTAATTCGGGGCAGAGACCTAAGCACACAAGCCAAGGTTGACGAAGAAACACAACAAACAAAAATTAGGCAAATCACGCGTTCCAGAAACAAGAATATCCATTTTTGGACTATTTTTCTGTAGAAAGGCTTCCAAAGATACTAATGTGTCAATGACATTTACTAGAGGTGACAAAAGAAATCCGATAAGAATAATTCAACTTAATTCACATTAAACTTGACTCAAACTCAACCTACATTTATTGAAAAAATCAATGATCTGTAATGTAAAATATTCAAATGAAATCTGCATGAACTAAGCATATGATTACGAAGATTAATTAAAATTAACATTTTGGTTTTTTTCTTCAAAAAAAATTTGACAAGATGTGTTTTTTTTTAATTTTTTTCCTCTTTTCATATTCAAAAAAAGTTACAAACTTTCTGAAAATTTCTCCTTTTAGAGAGAAAAAAGCGAATGACGGATTTTAATTTCTAAACAATGTATTTAAAATTAGTTTAAATATTAAAAAAAGGTTTAACTAAGCGTTGACTAATAAAATGAAAAAGACAAAAATTCGGACATGAAATTAAGATCATAAGAAACTTCATAAAGAACGTCCGTACATTGAGCACAAACTCGGGCCAAACCTCAAAATGCTGGATTCCAAGGTCCAATTTATCAATCGTTGCGTTGAAAAGCATACCCATGGTCATGGCCCTAGGGCTCTTTTAAGTTTAACTTGGAATGGCTTAGAATTGCCAGTGGAATGAGGCATTTCCCGGCATTGATTTAAGCTTGTGGGCCAAAAAACATGGATTTAAGTGGCGTCACTGGGGGACTCTAAGTAGTATCAATAGGTGTTATTGAACCAATTGGACATTTTGTCAAAGAGGTAAAAGAACCCATACCCCTATATAATACATATTTTCTTCAAATACACAACACAAAAGATACATCATTTAAAGTGGTAGTTTGGTAGTAATTTATCATACTTTTTCTACTTATAATTCAGCTTCAAGTTTCAGTAACAGTATTTGAGAGTTTTAACTTCTGATTTCTCTAGTTGACAGTAAGCTATGCACTGTTAGTTTCAAACTCGACAATCACTGTGATTAGTTTAGGGGAGTCACACTCAGGTCCAATAGTACTCAAATTATAAGTCTTTTTCTATAGGTTGGATTGAATAGAGTTTTTAAACAGAGATACTCTGATCTTGACTCGCAGATCCTATAATCGATATATATACGATAAATTTTTTTTATTGCTAAAAAATAAAATGACACAAAAGATACATTTGCATGTAGACCAAACTTTATCCGGATGATATTGACATACATAGGATTTGAGTCGCTGACACTTTTAATTGGAGTTTGATTCTTAATCTCTATAAATTAAAAAAAAAAAAAAAGAAAAAGATACATTTGCGTATACACTCATTTTCAGTTTCATTTTCAAACTTGAAGTTGAAGATAAGAACATGTGAGGCCCCTGTTTGATTGTTTTTTGATTGTTCACTCCCAGATTGGCTTTCGTGACAGCTAATGTTTATGGCGGCTCAAAATAGCTTAGGCATAAGCGACGTCGACAGACCTTGTAATTTAGTTTCTTATTATCTGCTCGTGTCCTAAGTTTGTTTTTACTTTTCAAGCCGACCACCCGGCTCTCACCTGTACAATCACCGTGTGGATTTTTGCTTCCAGTGGCTTGGATAGTCCTATGCATTGCTTTTAGCTGCAAATTTCTGTCGGTTTGATTTTTTTTTTTCTTCCCCTTTTCATATGTACGGTGGTTCCATTTTTAGTAATTGTGTGTTCTTTGTTTTTTTCTTTTTTTTTTTTTTTTTTTTGGGTCTTTCAACCTCTTTTGTCATAAAAAAAAAATTGATATAATTTCTTTGTTATTTTATACATCTCACATCCGATTCTCAAAAATTAGAATATGAGACTTTAAAGATTAATGTTCAATACATGATAATAAGAATATGATTAATTTAGGAGTCTTGTGCACTAGAAATGTTCTTTCATAAAATTGAAATCGATCTCTTTACAGAATATAAGATAAATTTTCAGACTCAATTTTAAATAACAGAAAATTTTTTGAATATATAACTATGAGAGTGCAGTATGTACACAATGATCTAAATTATTAATCGTAAAAAATATATTAAAATATTAAAAAAATTATTAAATATTATTAAATTAATAATATGTTTCACTAAAATTATTTTTTACGTAGTGTTATTCTTCAAATAAAAGGGAATGAACGCCACGTGACCCATTTAGCGATAATCATTGCTTTTGGCATGGATTAATTCAAGAACGGCAAATTGCGTTCGATGTTCAATATGTACTTGGCCTAACTAGTTGCAGACTTGCGGGTGGCCAAACTTTCTGGCGAATGTGCTCTTGGCCAACTGGGTTGTTTGGCCATTTATCATAAAGTATGCAAAAAGGCAAGACGTCCTGACCTCACTAAGCTCATGGCTTCTATGCTAGGTCACATCATTTTTTTTATAAGATCAATAAATTTATTAAATCATAAATTATGTATAAAATATACAATATAAATAATTTTCTTTATTTTTATAAATTTTAATTTTAAATTTTTAATAACTGTAATATCCTTAGAAACCCACAATCGTGCCATTTGATAAATTTGATCACAATATACCCTAATGCATCATAGGTCGAAGTTGTCTTCATACATAGACTAATTAGTTGACAATTAAAATAACTAAGCTCTCTTCTTAATTCATCATTTTTTTTTTTGATCAAAAAAAAAAGAAGATAGGGGTAGTGCCTCACAATCGCGTTAAAGAGTATTGTCTCTGCTCTTAGGGTAACCTCTGAACTGTCTGAATGGTTACAGTATAGTCCAGTGTTACAAAGGAGAAGAGTATGTTTGGTCTCACCAAACGCTTTAGTAGCTTTCGAATCCAAGATCTTTGACTTGGTAACGTTCGACACTTATCACTAGACCACAATGATTGATGGTAAATTCATCAATTTCTAATATTTCGATTCTAGTACTAACAACTTGATTTTGATTAAATTGAAAGACCAACTTTGTAAAGTGCCCATAAACTAACTTATGGATTATGATATTACTTAACTATAATCTCCCATAAACCAAAAAAAAAAAAACATATTTGGGATTTTAGTCGCGAATTAATTGGGCCACAATTAGTGGCAAAGACTCGGATTAAAAAATTTTCAACAATGAGAGTAAAACAAAATGATTTGGTAGAAAAAAAAAATTGAGTGATTGGCAAAATACAAACATAAGAAATAAAAATACAATAAAATTAAATTCTAATTTTTAGTGGGGCATTGTTCTAAAAAAAAAATTGTCAGGACATTTCTTTTGTTTTTTTTTTCTCAATCTTTTTGGAACTACAGAATAACAATAAAAATAAAATAAAAATAAAAAAATTATGTAGATAAAATCTCAAATTCTTCTCCCAAACTTTGGAGAAGAGTAAAACGGCAGAAGAGTAAACGGCAGCGAGGACATTTCTACTTGGCCAGAAGAGTAAACGGCCATGTGTCCAAAATCCAAGCAGCCGGACCTAAACAATGCGACAAATCAAACATGGTTGACCTGGCTGGCATACATAATCAAAGCAAAACATTTATTATAAAGATAAATCACTCTCGACTCATTCATTTTTTATTTTTTATTTTTTTTGAGCTCCTAGACTCATTCATTCATTCATTCATTGTAGATTGCAATATTTTCTTTAAATTTTCTTCCAAATCTGTGATCGAGATTTCCAAAATAAACCTTGAAATTATTTTCTTTATGTGAAAATTTTAAAATTTTTTGTAGAGCCTTGTTTTTTTTTTTTGGGGTAGAGTATCTTCTTACTTTAATCTATAGATTCCTTTATATTAAAATTATTTTCTGCGTAAGATAGCAAGAAAAGCAATTGAAATATTGAGTCATAACAAATAACATTAAGTGTAACAATAAGGAAACCACATAATTAAGTTCCTAATATAAAAAATTTTGAAAATTATGTTTATTAGGTACACGTTCTAATATCTGAAAAATTTGTTTGTTAGGTATATGTTTAAAGAATTTTATTATATAATTTAATTTTATATAAAAATAAAATAATCATATAATTCATTTAATAACATTTAACAATACGTTTACCTTTTTTATTTACTTTAATCACCCACTAACTTGTAAGAAAAAATTATATCTGACACACAATAATAGACAAAAAATTGACACATGAGATCTGAATTGTTAGATTATGATAAATATATTAAATTTTAAAAATAAATAAATTAAATTAATTATGTATATTTTGTATACCATAATAATAAAATTTTTTAATAAAAAAGAATATAACTATTAAGTATTTTTAAAATAAAACTCTAATTAAAAGGGGTAAGAAATGGAAGTTGACCCATTCGTCGTGCAAATGTGTAAGTTTACCTTCCTAGATCCACGCGGTTTGTTTGCCAGACTTGTCCGAATCACCAATTTCTACGCTCTTAAACCCCTACAAATGCCAAACGCACAGCAAAGTCACAGATCCCCAACAAAACACAAAAACACTTTCCTTTCCTCAAAAAAACACATCTCTCTCTTTTTCTCTGTCTCTCCGTTTCTCTCTTTCTCTCTCTATTGCAAGAAATGGCGGAGACAGGGGGGGTTTCGCCGACGCCTTTGCTGAAGGACGAGCTCGACATAGTGATCCCGACGATCAGAAACCTGGACTTCTTGGAGATGTGGAGGCCCTTCTTCCAGCCGTACCATCTCATCATAGTCCAGGATGGCGACCCGTCCAAGATCATCAAGGTCCCCGATGGCTTTGACTACGAGCTCTACAACAGGAACGACATCAACAGGATTCTGGGTCCTAAGGCTTCTTGCATTTCCTTCAAGGATTCCGCTTGTCGGTGCTTTGGTTTCCTCGTTTCCAAGAAGAAGTATATCTATACCATTGATGATGACTGCTTTGTAAGTGATCCGTATGATTTGGGACTTCTTTGGTTCTTAATCGATCTTTTTAGTTTTCGTGTTTGTTTTTTGTCATCTGGGTTTTTTTGGCTGTTTGGGGTGCACAAAATTGGACTTGGGACCACTTGAATCTGGAAAAGGAAGATCTGGGTGTTTTTTGTTTTGTTTTATTTTTTGTTTGTAATTTGGTGAAAGCTTTGAGGTTTTTTTTGGGGTTGAGATTCTGGGACCTTGCTATTTTGTGATCTATAATTATCTATAGAAGAAAAGAATGAATCGTTATTTTGTATGATCTGTTAGCACCTCACTTTTGTGATATCATTATTTGGATCTGAATCTGTTATGTGTTAGATGCCAATTCTTGTTTTGCCTTTTTGGGGTTAGTCTGTCTTCCGGTCATGGGTTTTAGTTATTGCATGCTTTGATCTATGCTGCCTCATCAGCCTGATATTGTTCTGGTAGATTGATTTCTCGGTTGCCTTAGATAGCTATTTGATTTAAACTTTTTTGGATCGGAAAATAAGAGTTTGTAATGCATTTTGATCAACAAGCCATTCTCTTTTAGTTAGAAATTCCACATTAACATCGGTCTGAGTGTTAGCGAACAAACTACCTTTATCTTCATTTTGGTTTGTTCCACTTTATTTGCTTGCATACATATTACTATTTATCCGGGTCCCCTGTACCAAGTCTGCTATTTTCTAGAGATTCAGATATTGATATTATTTGCCAATGCAAGTTCACTGATTGCCTTCTCATTATGCCTCTTTCGCAAATGTGCATACGACATATTTGTTTTGAATTTTGCAATCAATTAGTGTTTGTGATCTCAACTTGGGTGTCCGCTGTGTAATTTCAGGTTGCTGATGATCCATCTGGAAAAAAGATTAATGCACTTGAGCAGCACATTAAGAACCTTCTAACCCCATCCACTCCTTTTTTCTTCAACACACTTTATGACCCATACCGCGAGGGTGCAGATTTTGTCCGTGGGTATCCATTCAGCCTACGTGAGGGTGTTCCAACAGCAGTATCCCATGGCCTTTGGCTTAACATCCCAGATTATGATGCCCCCACGCAGCTTGTCAAGCCTCTTGAGAGGAACACCAGGTAGAAATATACAAAATGCACCCCTTGGTAGTGCTTATCTGTAATCCACTGATGAATTATTATTTTATCTCTCTCTTTCTCTGTGTTTGCTAGATATGTGGATGCAGTTATGACCATACCAAAGGGAACCCTGTTTCCTATGTGTGGCATGAATCTGGCTTTCAATCGTGAGTTGATTGGTCCCGCTATGTACTTTGGCCTCATGGGGGATGGTCAGCCGATTGGACGCTACGATGATATGTGGGCTGGCTGGTGCACCAAGGTTTATATCCATATTATTTTGCACCCTTTTCCTTTACCTCTCAAATACTCTTCTCGCTTTGAATATGTGCTGGTGGATGGCCATTGATCTTCTATATTGTCTATCCTAATCGATAAACCAATCCATTCCATTTATTTTGTAGGTTATTTGCGACCACTTGGGTTTGGGAGTGAAAACAGGATTGCCTTACATCTGGCACAGCAAAGCCAGCAACCCATTTGTGAATCTTAAGAAGGAATACAAGGGAATCTACTGGCAAGAAGAGCTGATCCCATTTTTCCAGTCGGCCATTCTTCCAAAAGAATGCACCACTGTCCAAAAGTGCTATAATGAACTCTCCAAGCAAGTTAGGGCAAAACTTGGTAAAGTTGACGAATACTTCATCAAGCTAGCAGATTCCATGCTCACATGGATTGAAGCATGGGATGAGTTGAATGCATCTTCGGGTGAACTACCCAATGGAGCTGCAAAATAAGCTTTTTGAGGTTGTGAGGAGGCACTGATGGTAATGAGGGTAGAGAGGTTGTCATCTTCCAAGTATTCCTAGGCTCGTTCGTGATGTAGTTTTTGGCGGGGATGTGATTCTATTTATCTTATTACTTTTGATTGTAGAACAATAAGAGATTGAGTATTTTTCTATTTAAATACCTTTCAGTATTGGCTATTTAATCAACATGGATTACCGAACTTGAAAAGGAGAACAAGGTTAGTTTATTCATCTTTTGAAACTCTATCAATGTTTGTTGTTTAAAATTTTTTTTTTTTGCATTAGTTGAAATGTGAAATTATATGAGCCCCAGAACCTAGTTTCTGAAAAAGGACTCGACATGAAGTGTGGAATTCCCTCTTAGAAGTGTTCCAAACTTGATGGACTTGGTCTACTATCAATGGCAGACCAGGTTTTGTCCACCTAGACTTCCATTAGTGGTACACAATTCAATCAATACTTGGTATCTTGTGTCGTGTTTGTTGTTCTAGCGTTGAAGTGCACGCGTTATGTTTTCATTTTCCATTCAACGATCAGACCTGGATCGCACATGAGGCTGACTGCGTTGTCAATCCTATGCATCAATTTGGCAAATTATCAAAGCCCTTAGCGCGTCATTGACAGCCATCAGTTATTGGTGTAAGTGGCCAAGTAAAGAAAGTCGGATTTTGCCCGTGTTTAAAGATTTTGGAGGTCATATCCTGGCAAGGGCTTTGTTAGCAATGAAACTTAGATGTACGTGGTAGGAGCGTTTATTTTATTTTATTTTATTTTATTTTATTTTGAAGAAATAAAAAAAATAAAAAACTAACTAAAGACAAACAAAGACAGGTTTCCGACTATTTTCATCAAGAATTGGTTGCAAACCCAAAGGAGGATGAATTAGTAATTCTTCACCTGTCAATAAGTTAAGTATCCGTGTTAGTAAGGAAGTAAGCACATGAGTTGTTTTTTTTTTAAAATATGCTGCATTTGTACCTGGTAGCAGTGTTGACACATTTTAATTGCCAAAAACTCTTAACAGAACAGACGGCCGTGTTGTTTGTTCCGCTAGCGCTGAGCTGATAGAAATTGACACATTTGTTTTTTCATTTGGTTCTTGTTTTTGCTTGATAATATCAAAGATGTTCCTGTGTCTCCATGTGCATGTCCGACTTGACATCCCAACTGAGAAACGGCCAGAGTTACAGCAAAGCATGCCTTAGAACAATCCGCTCGCCTTGTTCTTTAATTTCTAATAATGAGATGGTCCATCCACATCATGCACCCCCCACCCCCACAAAAGAAAAGGTCGCCATTTCACATTCCTTGGTTTCTGATCGAATAATGATAATGATGGATCCATGGCAGAGGGTTGACGCAATCCAAGATGGATTTGTTTTCTAATAAACAAATGACTTTTATAAAACTGTTGAGTACTATCCTCACTTTCTTATTTTAATAAAAATAAGAAAAAACAAATTACTCTTGCAAAACTTAAACCTACTTCTATCCGGGATAATTTGAAGTAAAATGGCAAACACTTGTCTTGAAAGATGGCCAGGATATTTTGAAGTAAAACGGCAAAGACTTGTCTGGAAAGATCAAGTTAATCATGTTGGAAGACCAAAACTTTCTTTTAATTTTCAGAACACTGACCCGTAGGAAGCGGTGAACTTGCGCCATCTGACGTTAAATGAAGATTATGGCACGATGACTGTCGTCTCAAAACTCCACAAGCGATAGATAAAAGTTGAAGAAGCAAAATTATCTGCTGCAACTATGCAATGATGAGCAGAGCGCAGCTAAATGACAGGTTTAAGCCATACATTCTGTGAAACCGGCAGGAGCAAGGGTTGAATTTGATGGCATTCATTTAACTGAATAAAAAACCTGATTATCACTATCAGAGTGTCATACAACTAAACAATTTGACCAACCCACCTCTCCTTCAGCGATCTTATCTTACCTGGTTAAATATATTCTCAGTTAGGCCAGTGGCCGGCCACTGATTATTCACCATCAGAAAAGAAATAATGCTACGGTAACATCAACATTATCAAGCTTAAAAACTAAGCTGTTAGCTGCGTCTCAGAAGGACTGCCTTGCTTTCTTGCATTTGTTGCTTCAAACGTTCCAGCATTGATGCCAGTAGCGCTATCACATGCCTTGGCATCTGCTTCCAGTGTCTGTACAAGAGCAATAATTTAGTCTCCAAGACCAAAATGCTAATGATATTCATTTAGATGGAAAACACTTTCTTCCCTGTCCATGTAGGAATTGCTTGAATGAGAATTGCATACAAGAAACAGATGCATATAAATGTAATTATGGTTGGAAGGCAATATACAATCTCACAAAAGAAAAGAAAAGACAAGCAACTTGTGATATTCAGCAACAGCGTAATCAGATACCATTTACAAGGCCAACCACTATTTTGTTATTGCCAGAAGGAATAAAATAGAAATTTCTTTCCTTGATTGTCTGGCGCAGACATAATTGTATGCGTTAGGTAACTCATGGCAATGAAAGCAGAATAGCGCTTGAAGGGCAACTATGTTATGGGCGATACTGGTGTTTAAGTGTGATGGTATTGAGACAATATTACACAGAGCTAAATACCATCAATAGTCGAGGTTGTGCTGCTGGAGACCCAAAAGGGAAATCTAGTGACTGGTAAAGGATCTGCAGCTGTTAATACAATGCAGTTGAGTAATGTAAGCTATTTTTAATGAAGATTAAATAACAATGTACCAAAGTGAAGGCTAACTAACAGTTTATCCTCCACACTGGAGCTGCAACACCAAGCGCATGTTTTATTTACTCTTCAAACCTATCCACACGATGCCCTATTAAAGTGCTCATGAGTCATGACGAGGATGTTGATGGTCAAACCTTATGGAAACAGAAGATATCCTTTTGAATGGCTTATCAATGCATATGAAATCCATCTTTTAAGTAGGTAAGATTAGTAAGTTGTGGGTTCAGCAGAGAGACGAAAAGATACCCATGCTGGATGCCGGAGAGAGGGAGGCACAGAGTGTGGACGCTTGTAGCTCTCTAGACCTTCTTTGATGGGTCAATTTTTCTGCTCTCTCTCTCTTTTTTTTTTTTTTTTCCTACAGGTGTGAAATTCTGTGATGGATTCAGTCACTTATTAGTCAGATTTTATGAGCTTACTCAAAATTATGTAATCCACGAGATATCTCTCAGGTTAAAACATCAAAATAAAAACAATCGCAAGGAACATCTACGTTGCCTTCCAAAACATATGCTGATTGAGAATATGAATGTCCCATTTCGCAAGGGATAGTTTTTGTACCTTCCATGAGCACTTAATTGATGTGAGGCCAGCCAACAGCATTTTCCCGCTTTACCTGCATGGATTGCCTTTGATGTTCCACTCGCTGAAGTTGTGATGATAGCTGAAACAAGTCCATGGTGGTACTGTCTCCACAGGAAAGATGATCCTTTGCAATGGCGAAATTTGATCCTTGGTAAATACCACCTGTGATGCCAAAGTTCACAGGGAAACTCCTGTCACACATTTGTATAGGAACCAAGTGACTCCCTTCCACAGGACTTATTGCTGATGAGGAGAAGCCTTTTGACAGACCAGTTGTTGAAGCCTCTGAGCTAACTCCCAGAGCCTTTCCAGCGACATGGTGTGTGATATGATGTGTACTGTATGGCACTGGTATTGGGTGGGCAGTAGAAATTCCTGATGGATGGATTGAGGATTTCCTTGATTGAGATGACAGAAGAGAGAGAGCACAGCCAGATTCCGTGATCCCTGAGAACCCGTGGATGGCTGATGCTGCGTCAAAAACATTCAACTCTTCATTTCCAAGTGAGGTGCTCTGGAAAAAAGAATTTGACACGGAATTTTGGCCCCCCAAATATCGAGGACAATGGTTAGTGTTCGCACTGAAAATGCTTCCTGCTGCAGTATTAGCTACATTGTCATCAGAGGTCCAAAAGATTTTATCGAATTTATTGGGAGGGAAGAGGGACTTTGAATGCAAATGCCCACTTGCGATGGGAATGGAAGATAAAGAACTAACATCAATCCCATTTTCAACCTTTATGCCATTGCACCAGTCATTCGTTCCATATTTCTCCGGACAAACTAGGCCACCTGCAAATAGCTCTTGGGAGATAGAAGATGATGCTGTTAAAGCAGTTCCATGGAATAGTCTGCCAGTAGGTCCTGCACAATGTTTGCAAGAAAGATATACGGTTCACAAATTAGAGTGGCAGCACACGATACAGTAATGCATCGTTTTGAGAGGACAGAGGGGTTCCCTGATTCCAGAATAAAATATCCTAACTGTCACATGCCAAAGTTAGAAGAAATGACAAGTTGATGCGGCCTGATGCTAATCCTGTCAAACTATTAGAGAGAGTCATAATTATTTGCTAATCTTGTTTTACCTTTAGATCAAGGAAAACAGTCCAGATCTAACAAGAAGTCTCAAGTGAATCCCAGTCAGAAGCAAATGATTTAACAAGTGTCATATATTGGATCCAAATGCAAGAATCAAGCTGTGTTGAGGACACGAAGATGGGGACAGAAGCAAAAAGTTCATGTGTAAAGTATCATCCTCTGGTATAGCCTATCAGAGTTCTGCTAGAGTTGAAGTGAATTCTCCTAAGAGAAAAATGGATTACTGGAATCAAACATAAAAACGGCAACTTAAGTTGGCAGAATGCCAAGTGGTTTCGAACAGGTCAGACTACCCTCAATTCTTAAACTCATAAACATCAACTGCCAGTCAAACGAAGAAGATAAATAGTTAAGCATAGAAGGTTGCATCCATGAGGATAACCAAACTTCTTATCAGAAAATCAATGAGAGAAACTTTATTAATGCAAATATTTTACCATTGTACGAATGCAGCAGCCTCGCTGTCTTTCCAAAGTGATTACCAACATGAGGCTTTCTCCTACGTTCATTGTGGCCTGCAAGTCGTTTACGACAGCTGCGCTTGCCATCATCAAATTCAGCAAGCAAATGAAACCTGGATGATCAAAAATAGGTGCTCTTTATAGCAGCAGTAACGCTTGGACACTCTGATGTACCCATCAATGGAACCCAATTGAAAAAATATCCAGAAAATATTAGTTTTGCATATCCCATCTTCCACAAAGAAAAAGGCCATCACCATAAATAATGAAGCAGCATTTATCCAGTGATTCTATCAACTCATATGATGCTAAAATAAAACAATTGAGATCTTCCATGGCAAGGAGGAGAAAAAAAACAAAAAAAGTGATCAAGTGGAACATGAAAGTGAGAGAATTCACTGTCAAAACACATTTTAGAGTCAAAAACTCAGAAATTCCTCACCCTAGCTTTAGTGACAAAGGAGCTAAAAACTTAAATTATAACGAATTTTGGTTAGCTATTTTATAAAAGAAGGTTTTCTAAGCATCCAAATGGTTTCCAGTCTATTAGCAATTGAAGGTGAATTCTGATTGAAAACAAACGAACCTGCTGCATTGTTGACAAAACCTCTGCTCCACTCCACTCACTATGACCTTGGCAGTCTTGGTGTGAGTTTCACAAACTTTATGTCTCTTGTGATAGTCTTTTGAGGAACTGAGATCCTTGTTGCAGCCATAAACTTGACAGTGGGCAGTTTGGGGGTTCACTACTATTCGCGCTCTCTTTGGAGGTGTTAGAGGCATAGATGGCTTAGAAGAAGAAGAAGCAATGGCAGTCCCTTTGAGAATTCTACAACTCTGGGCATCTTTAAGATCACCAAACCTCCCCAGCTTCAAATCAATGAAAGAACAATCCATACTGTTAGAGTCAGCCACAGAGCTAGAAAACCTTGAAGTAGAGTCATCTTCCAAAGAAAATGCACTTGGAGTAGCTGAAAAAGAACTCATGATTTTTCCACTATCAACTCTACCACTTAAACTATGCTTTGTACAATCATCTTCCAAGTGTTTTCCTATGAATTCTGGATACCCCAATTCACCAAAGCCTTCATTTTCAACATATTCTTGACATGACATGAACATTTTGTTCCAAAATAATACATGCCGTTTTCAAAGCCCGTGGCCCCTTTAAGGAAATGTCTCGCCCAAAAAGGCGAAATCCAAGTTGAATTCTTTCACAAAGAGCTCAAAGCCCCTTGCAAGAAACTGTGAAGAATCTCGTTGATCACTGAAACATTACCCAAAAAAGGCCACCCCAAGTAAAAGAAGGAAAACCCCTTATTTAATTTTCTCCCAAGTTGTTAATTCACTGAAAGCACAGTGCTTGAGACCAGAAAAAAAAAAAGAGCTTTAAAAAGGCAAAAAAGTCAGTAAAAACCAGAAAGTAAAGCTCATAAATAGTCAGAGATTCTGCGGGCTCCCATGTGGATCAAATCAGGGAATAGTACATTGACAACTGAAGAAGCTCAAGGTAAGATTGGATACCAGTAAGAGGAACAAACATTAGTGGAAGAAGACCAAAAAATTTTGCCTTTAACAGTTCAGACACTGATGAAGAAAGCCATTTAGTGGTCGAAAAAAAAAAAAGCCAAAAGTTACACTGAATGAAATGAGCGAAAGATGTCTACTTTATCAAAACAAATAGAAAATCGGGCGATGGTTGTCAATATTAATAGTGTACAGGAGTAAAGTAGTGGGGCTGTGAGTGAGGTGTGAGACAGACCCAACTCACTGAAAGTGATTTAGCTGTCCCAAACTTCATGGAAAATGAGACTGACTATCCCTGTGTGTGTGAGAGAGAGATAGCGCGAGGGAGAGTGAGAGTGGGACTTGTGACTTGTGACTTGTGACTCTTGTGAGAGGGACTCTCAACTTTCCTATTTCTTTTATCTTTTGTTTGAAAATGAGATAATTAAAGAGAGATATTATTTAAATATTATTTTTTTAAAATAAATTTTTTTTATATTTAATTATAACATAAATAAATTTAAATTTTAATAACTTAATTTCCTCTAAAAAGAGGGCACAAAGAGAAGACTCAAATCAAATCATAACAAAAAAATATGTGGACCAAAGTATCAGTCAGCCAACCACTTCAGATCTTGTAAGCCTTACTTACGAAAAAACAAAGAAGATTGAATTAGGATAATCTTTTTTTCCTTAAATGTTCGTGAATAATTTGGGCGATTCATTTAAGAGTCCTTTGAATACTTTGAGGTCAAGTCAAGCTTGCCTCAATAACTATGTCAATAATTGTGGCTTGGGCTCATCGATGCATTCGATACATTCATTTAAAAAATGATCTCACTAGCTGGACGAGAAAAAGAAGACAGAAAAGAGATAAGAAAATTTCGTTATACAATAAATTGATTTATTTATGTAATAAAGTATTTAATTTTTATAATAAAAAAATGAATTAAAAAATATTTTTAAATTTTATTATAATAACTCAACGTCTCATTATACAAATAAATTAATTAATTATACAAATAAATTTCTCTATCTTCGACCTGTCCACCTTTTCCTTATCCACCTACATTTATTCTTTAAAAAATTTGAACACTCACTCAATATTTGCAGCTGCACAATAAAATTTAATGCTTTTCAATTTAATTGCTTGTTTTAATTTTAAAAAAATATCGTTTTGTGTCTAATTTTATTTATAATGTTTTCTAATATGAGAGGTAAATGAATTGTTCCTGAATAACCGGAACCGGATATTTGACTTGCTAAAAGTTCCACTAATTAAGACTCTTTAGTGTGTTAGTCATGTTTAAATGATTTTAGGATTAGTTCGACTTATTAATTAAATGTAATTAATTTTGAGCCTAATTATTTCAAAAGCTTAGCACGTCTAATCTCGATGCATGTGGTGCTACTGTGCTACTACTAAGTAATAACTCAGGAGTTTGTCGGGTTCCTCAGTCACCAATAATGTGGGCTGCAAATGTTGAATATGGCCACCGACGCACGTAAAATTGTATGAAGCTTGTTCTCGTGGAGCACCACAAAAAACATTTAAAAAGTACAGTGGCTTCCGTAGCTCTGTCCTCTAGTAATGAAAAAACTGTTTGTTTTTATGCCAAAAATGATAAGTTTGATTTTATAACGATAAGTTTAATAAAATTAAACATACGTTCATAATATTTATTTTTTTTAGATGTAATTTTTTAATTAAATAAATTATCACTCATATTTTTTTATTTATTAAATTTAAAAAAAAAAAAGAAAATATAGTCAAGACAGAACATAAGAATGCCATAGAAAAAACTGCACCAATGGAAAACGTTGTTGCCACCGCTGTCCCTGACCTTCATAATTTTGCTGTCTAAGCTTCGATAAGGATAACTCTCTCTTAGCTTAGGCTGTGCTCAAGTCCCCCTTTGCTGACTTGGTTCGTTTTGTTTCATATGCACAAATACCAATCAGGGTGCGGCTTTGCTGTCAGAGAAAATGCCCCATAAATTGTCTTAAAAATAACAAATTAGTAATTTTTAATAATAAAATATATATTTTAAATAATAAAAAAATTTATTAATAAAATTTTATTATTAAAAATATAAATTCTATTATTTAAACTTTAATATTTGTTATTTTCTATACATTTATCGAGATCAAAAATCATCAATCAGCTAAATTTTATCCTACCAATTATTGCATTGAGATTTCAGTCAAATTAATATATTTATGGTATGTGGGATTAATACCAGTTTGTATCTTATTTTTGTCTCCTTTATCTCTCCAAAATTTAAAATCAGAAACACCTGTACATCCAATCTTACCAGAGGATTTCAATCAAACAAAACACATTTCTATTACCCGGCCGCACCCTAGGATCAGGAAGCACAATGATAGAACCTAATAAGCTGACAACTTCCACCATCAATGACCAAGCCCTAGAAACAATGTTCCAATCCTGTCAAATACCCTTTTAGTGACACACATTCGAGCGTGACGTTGGAATTATTGGAGTCTTAAACGTGTGTTGACAATTGATTTTAAGTGGAGTTTCGACAAGAAGAGATAGTCCGACAAGCCACATGACTTCGCAACCAAAGGAACAAAGCCAAAAGCTTTCATAAAGTCCGATTATGAATTATCGTAGAAGAAAGAGATCCCAATTATGTTTTCTTTGTAAAGTCACAATAACAAGAATTAGCGGTGATAATCATAATTAAATGGTTCCTACTTTAAAATGAGAGAACTATATATGTAATTTAAAGTCTTCTAAAATTTCACGTGGAGTGTAAGTAGTTTAAATAAGTAAAAAAAAAATTAATTTCACACCCTTTATTTATCCAAAAATTTTTCTTTTCATTTTTTATTATAAATTTTTTAGTCTTAAAAACAATAATCATAAGCAATTGAAACTAAATATTTCTATACAAATCAAAGAAAATTATATAAAATTTTAGGAAAAAAATGTCAGAACCAACCCAAAAACAAAACTAAAATTGGAACCTGCAGCCGGCAGATAGTCATTATTGTTTCCTCTAACTAGTAACCACAATTTCAGAACCAAATTAATTATTCAAAAATCAAAACTATGGTTACATTCTTCCGCAAGCTACTCAATAAAATTATTAGTCATAATGAAAGCCCACTATACCTAGATGAAGGGTCCCCCCAACTGCTTAGGGCATAATGAAAGCCCACTATACCTGAATGCGTCTTCCTACTTTCAGGCACGTATTCTCGATGTTCTTACGTTGTTATGATGTACTTTTCTTGCTGATTACTAATATAATGATTCTGTTACGGTAAGAAAAAAAAAAAAAGGTCTCCCCAACTGCAATAGAATTGACATCATTCAGAGTATGATAACATGGTAATAAATTAAAGAACAAGTCCCCCCCCCTTTTTTTTTTTTTTAAGCAAAGAACAAATCCCTCCTTGGAAAAAGAATAGTTTTGAACTTGTACATTCCTTTCTTTTTAATGTCCCGACTATTTGTAACTTAAGAGCATGCATGACACAATTCACATGCGACCATTAATGAGACCCGAATTTGTCGGACCTAACAAGCTTGCGGCCATTTATAATTTGGAGGCCGAGTATTTAATACAATCCAGGTGTATGTGGGTGCCTAGAAATTATTATCCGTCCCAAGTCCAACATGCCTAATTCACAGCATGATTGCTTCATGCGTAGGTGCGTGAACTAAGCTGGGGCTCTTAGTGTCATTTCCAAAATTCTGGTATCTAATCTTACCTACGCTTGAAATGGGACAATTTACGGAAATAAGATAATTATTTTTCATCGCATAACTCAAAACTCATTCGCGCCTAAACCTGACTTACAAGAAAAGTTAATTGCTTAACATTTGATGTGCAAACTATGATTTAAGAGTTGTTATCAAGAAATTGTGTAAACTAAGAGGAGCTGAAAATTTGTGTAATCATCAATAGGTTTTAATTCAGTGGCACTGAAATCATCCCAAGGATCTCAATTCATTAACCAATTGGATCCAAGTGACAAATAGAGGAACTTCACTTGTGAACCTCGAACATCAAATCAATAAAACCAACTGTAACTTTTATGCTTCAAACCATCTTTTTTTTATATTTTTTATTCCTTTGTCCCATAGGAGGGAATACTGTTTGACTAAATGGTCGAAAAATTAATGCAATCACATGCTCTATATTTATTAGTCCTTTAGTAAAGTACATGCAAAAGAAGGAAAAGGCAAACCTTGCCAATCACATGCTTTACAATGTGTTTGCACCAATTAGCGATTCATGTTGGCGCCAAATACTTACAAGTCTTCTTCTTTTTAGTTTTTTGATACATACGTTTTAAGGGTGAAATTTGATCCCAAAGCCCCTCAGGTTTTTAGCTTCAAGTTTTACTATTCGACAAAAGCTCTAACCCAATTAAGTTATCCTTATGAAGGAAAAGAACACGTTTCATGTCGTCAGGCTTGTATTTGGGTTATCTTGTTTTTTCTTAACATTTAAACCATCCATCATTGGCCTTTGTAATTTTTGGGGATGCTATTGTCAACCCTGATAAATGACTAAGCAACTAATTGATTGCCTGTGTTAGTCCCAACAATTGGGGATTAAATTCTGACATTGACAAACCAAAGAAATTATGTGGAACCAAAGTACACTATCTTTTAATTGATGTGTAGTTTAGAAAACCCTAAATAAGGTTTGATGGCTGAGAAGGGAGCAAAAAGAAGTGAATGCCACCACCTAGGAAGTTTAGGGCACATGGATGCACACACTAGTAACTTTACTACCAATGTGAGGCAATTGACAATGCAATTTCCACTAGGTTCCAATTGCATGAAAGTGATGTGCCATGCCCACTAGTCATGCATAAGTCTCTCTCAAAACTCAAAAGTGTGGCCACAACTTGTTGGAAGGAAAGACAAGGATAAGAATTTAGTGGCTAGGGAACAAGCCTTTCTTTCAAAAGTGGACCACAACAATTAGTGTCCTATGATGCCAAAGGAAAAATGTAGCCATTGCACTCTGGCTTTGTGCTATCTCAATTTTAAGCTATAGTATCCTACTACTTATGAAGCATTAATTGGTTTATTCCAATCGCATTATTGATAACGATTGTCTTAATCTATCCGACAATTTTGTTTTAAGTAAAATGCAAGGACGATATTTTTGTTTACTATGGTCCAACTCCAAAGATGCAGAAATTATTTTTTTCCCATTTGGACAGTGCCCTCCCTCTCCCCATATCTTGTTTTCCATCAAAAAAATCATGAGGAAACAATGTGACAAATTGTCCTTTCTCACTCTCTCCCTCCAGCTTTCCCACTAGAGTGGCTGTGCCACATATGAGCAAGTGACTCGAGAGAATTTGATGGGTGTGGGATTATTTGCCAATGATAGCATCAATATTCTTATTCCACTAGGGAAGTAAATGTACATGCAACTGATTTCTTCTTGTGTTACTGGTGCAACTGTGGGCTATTTTACTCCTTGGACGATGTTTAAATTGGAACTGATTTTCCCATGGCTTTGTATTTTTTTTTAACCCTCTAAGGAATACATGTCAGATTTATCCCCCCAAAATAAAAAACAAATTTTCCAAGTAAAAGCATAGGAGACCTAAGAATCTATTTCTGGCATCATTGAGCTGTAAATTATGCATTAAAAAAATTGGTAAAATAAGAATTTTTTTGGCAATAGTTATTGTTTTTGCCTGCAATATAACATTTTTTTTTTCTTTTTTGTTTTTGGACACAATTTTTACATAAACATTGGCCCACGCCGCTCGCCCGGTTCAGTCCTGCCAAGGTGTTTTCTCAAATTAAACAGCATTGCCTTTGAAGCCCAATGACGGCTGATACCTTTAAACGAAGCCCAACAGTCCTCTGAGCATTTTATTGTTGCACAGTATGCCCAATTCACCCATATGGAAACAAAAGGCACAATTTTTTTTTTTTTGAAAATTTTTTATATCTAAATTAATTGGTTGGAAGAAAAGAATGACAGTTAAAAAGATTAAAAATTTGAATTTTTAAAAAGAATGACAATTAAAAAGATTAAGGATTTGAATTCTTAACTTTTTTTTTTACTAACATATTATCAATATTATTTGAGTTACAAGTTCATCACAAGAAAAAAAAGGCACAAATTTACTAGATCTTATATTGACAACATTTTAAGTTCATTCTAAAGGGATAAATAGATCGAGAGAGAGGGGGGGGGGGATGTGTTGAATCCATTTAACCGACACGTCGTTTGCGAAGTTGCAAAAATGTGATGAAGAAAATATGTTTCAATAATTGTAGGAAAATTATTGGAGAGAATCGCACGCGCAGGCTTCTTGTACATTAACCTAGTAATAAATAGAAAATATGGTCTTTTAATTACACTGTAAAATAGACGTGGATTACCAATTTGTTTATTTATTAAGAGATCTATTGGTTATGATTTATATAATGAAAGTAATTATCTAATCTCACAAATCTGACATCTCTTTTTTTAAAATTTAAATTTAATATCTCTAAAATAAAATTTTAGATTTTAAATACTAAAATGTCTCTTAAAGAATAAACTTGAATTATCGTTATAAATTTATGGAGGGAAAATTTTTTTCGAGGACAGGTGTGTCCCACCGGCATGTGGGCTACATTCCCTATTAGGGAAGAGCAGGCTCACTTTAGATTGGGTCTAGAGTAGTTTTTTTTTATTTTTAAAGTAAAGCACAAATTTAACACAAAAAGTGATATGCTTTACATTATTCAGAAAATACTTTATAATTGAGTCAATAATCTATATCATATTTACTAATTTAAGGTAGCGTCTTTAAGTTCTGCTAATTATAAATTACTACATAGCTCCTATGGCCATGAGATTTAAAAGGCGGGACAAAAAATGAGATTTGATAGTTAAATCTCCTTCTCAACTTTCAAAAAAATAAAAAGTACAACTTTATAAGTTGGGAACATTTGAAATCGGTCAAATGTTGGACAATTAACAGGTCCCATTACTTGGACAATCCAATAACCCATATGCCGTCCGTAAAATTGGAGGTCCCTCAGTTACACTTAGATATTTTAGTGTCGCGTTTGAAAATTACTAAGGTAATAAGTTTTGTTTAATTTATATATGCAGAAAATAAGAAGGACTCTCGAATTGTGGTTTGGGGGCGTCGAAGCCTGGTGGAAGGTAAAAAAAAAAAGAAGGAAGTTGGACCATTAGTCGAATACTCTTGTTGAGCTTGGGCTGATCGTCTTAAAAATTCAACCTATTTAGGCCAGGCCCATACCCGGCCCAGCAGGCATTTTGAAGTCTGAACATATCTAGTTTCAGGTTAAATCCTGCTATGATATGGGCGTCGGTATGCCAATGAATTTTTTTGTGTCCTTCATGTCACGCTTCACTGATTATAACTTAGATTTTTAGTTCCAATTCAAAGAGGGAGCGTGTGCGATTAAGAGTGAGTGTGAGATTTATGGAAGTAAAGCTATTCCTGTTACATATTTAATGGCCTAATAAATCTCTTAATGAAAAAAAAAAATGAATTTTTAGCTTAGTAATATTTTGGTGCTTAGTTGAAACCAATTAATATTCTAAATTAATAAAAATAAATCTGCAATAATCAAGTATACAGGACAAAAGCTTGTGACAAACTGGGTTATACATAAGGATTATCCGTGTATTTCAGGACTATGCTTTTTACATGTACGAAGAAAATCAAAAACTATGCTATTTCAACTATTTGATGATTGCTCGAAATGTAAACATAGTTTTAAAGTCTCAAAGACGTTAAAACAAGTTAAATTGTGAGAACAATTGGGTGTGTTTTAATAATGAACGCAAGAAATTAAAGTGCCTGTTTTACAGGAGAGATTAAGCTGCAAGCTATTGCCTTTGCGCTTAAACTTTGAATATGTAAGTTTGCACAGGTTTTTCCTTTTTTTGTTTTTTTTCGTGGTACAACATAATTGATGTCTAACTTGAGACAGTTGAGGTTTGAGCCCTTATCTTTTACAAAGAATTTGGTCTTGGGTCTCATCAGAGCAGGCCACACATTTAAGAACCCAACATTATGAAAAGCTAGGAAAAAAACACGAAAAATGGAAATTAATCGGAGCTGTTCTTTCATAAATGCAAAAACTTTAGCTCGCTACTGGAATTGTTTTCAGTGCTTTGAGTTAGGGTTTTAATTAGAACTAATTAATCATGGGAAAAAAAAAAATAAATGTGAAAACTGTTTAAACAAGGCAAGGGAAAACAAGGGGCCGAAACATATACAATTCTGTTATGTTACGTATAAAAGTGGGTTCTGCCATTTTCTTGTCTTATCTGCTTTTCCTTTTCGCATCCTTCTGGTAAAATTATTGAGCTTAGGACAAACAATTGGTTCCACCAGGAGGACATGTTTATTCAAGCTATACTTGATCATGCATGATTGCTCCTTTTACAAGGTTTACCAACTTGTTGTTTGTTCGTTTCTCCTACAAATCAAAGTATGATTAGAAACGTTTGTGTATCAATTCAAGTAACATACTCACTTTGATCTCCTTCAAGCGCATTCTATGTTTTAAGTGGATATGTCGTGCTAATAACTTCAAAAAATTTGCGTGAGACGGATTATTTGTCCTCAAACATACTCGCTTTGATTCCAAATCACATTACCTCTAGAGAATTTTTCTGCCAAACACATAATCAAATACTCGCTTTGATTCCTAACCAACATTGTGGTATAGCTTCTAATCACAAACATCCCTTGTGGTTTGATTTAGTTTTTCAAATCCTTACGCTTTTTATTATTATTTTTCTTCAAATATCCCTTTCTGTGACAAATTAATCTAGTTTTTTATAATTGCAATCCACTATTGTGTCTTTTTTAAAGAACAAGCGCATTTTACATAAGAAAGTTAAAAGAAATTAAAAACGACTACATCATGTTATTTTAAAATTTCTCCCTTTTATTAAAATTCTTTTTCTCCAAAATTTTCTAAAAAACTTTAAAATTTTTCAGTATTCACTCTTGAAGGAAGCAATTAAATGAGTGATTTTTAATTCTTAAAATAATCTCTTCAATATTCTATTTTACAATTGACATTAAATAAACGTGTAACGGAAGGGCATGACCGAAAAAAAAAAGTATAAAATTAAAGTGAAACCATAAGAGAAACGGATGAAAAAGTATGAAAGAACAGAAATCTCCATTAATCGTTCCAAATTTTTTTTTAACAATTTTGAAAACCAACCATGACCTTATACAAAAATATCTATTTTTTTTTTTGAAATTTTAATCATCTAATAATTTATATTATTTTATTTTCACTATATTACTACTTAAATGTTATAATTTATTTTTTATTATAATAATCTTCTTTGAATAGCTCCATTTTTACCCCCATCATTCTCAAATATTGAAAAAATAGAATAAGACCAATAACAAGTTCCTCACAAGGTTTTTAACACTAGGTAGAGAAAAAAACAATCTTTGCTGCTATAAAGGCAAGGCAGGAACATTGCTTCCAAGTTTAAGGCAAGCACTCATTCACACATCCACTCTCTCATCTCTCACTTTGGCCAATCCATTGTGGTCAAGGTCCAAGAGAAAAAGGACGAGGCAGCTTAGCCCTTTTGGGTTGGCCACAACCCACGTGAAAACTCCTAATCAGAATGTGAAATGATAAACCCATGAACAAATTTTCTATACACCAAACAGTGCAACACTTGTACATTAATGCCATCACTGTTTTGTTTTACAATGTTTGGTCATGTGCTACGGTATATGTCTCCCAGAATAGAAAGAACAATATTACCTGCACCTGCCGGACCATTGTTTTTAATGTTTGCTTTGTTTTGTTCAAAGTTTCTTTCTTTCTTTTCCCCTCTTTCCTCTTTCCTTTTTTCTTAAAACAAAAAGGAAATTCCGCATTTTCAGATGGATCAAATACAAGTCTGCTGCAAAGACCAGCAATATGGTTACGACTCTCGAGAAAAATGGGCAGTTGGGTACTAGGAAAGTATTAAAAAGATGAACCTTTTAATTGGGCATGGACGTGGCCACCATATCATCGTCAATAATATAGCTGAAGCTTGAAGGCAGGAGGCACTAGTATATTTTCAAGAGGTTATTTTAATATAATCATTATTTCGTAATTTTATTTAAATAATATTAAAATATGTAATGTATAATTTTTTTTAATAATATCTAATAATTTTTTTATTTTTTATTTTTTTAAATTCAATCATCTATGAGTTCACATTTATTTAAAATTCTTTAAAGTTTTCCCAAAAAAGAAAAAAAGAAATTATATGAAGTTTTTTACTTGAAGCTCCGAAGTGTTTTTGTTTTAGCATTTCCTTCTCCGTGTCAAAGTCTCACTGATCACTCCTAATAAGAGACTGGGAATCACGCAATCCATCTCTCAATGTTAACATTTATTAGTAATTTATAGCTTTTGTTCACATGACTAATGGACTCACATTTATCTTTTCTCTTCCCAACTAACTATTAATCTATTAATTAACCACATTTATGTATTAATTTGTTCAAAAATGGGTGTTTATGATAATTGAAAGTTGGATTGCTCAGTTAATCATATCAATAGTGGTCGCAAAATGTTATGTGGCTCGATGTATAACTCAAACCGAGCAACCATAAATTGAACTCGCTTGGAACTTTAAGAAAAAAACTGTTGTATATATCTAACCCAAACTTCATTTGACTATAATTCAATTTGACTCCAATGTACTTTGATCCGAGACAGTATAATGTAGTTTAATTAATTAGTTCTTTGTGATTATTAAAATGAGGCAGCAAAATGATGTTTGAACAGTCTTATTTTAACAAAGTAATTAATTACTTCTTTCATTTAACAAAGTAATTTTGATTTCTATATATATCTTTCCAACAGTATAAATGATCATTGAGGAGACCTACATATAATATACATTACTATAAAAGAGCGTATCGATAGCCCTTAGGTATCATAGAAAAATCTGAGATTGAGAATTGAGATCTTCAAATTCAATTTCTTTTATAAGTCAGCTGAAATAGTTTTACTTGAATTTTTTTTCAATGAAAAAAAATTTTAGGTATGGGATTTCATTCTAACATTATAGAATACATACAGATTATTAGGAATTTACAGTATAATTTATATATTACCCATCACTTTTATAACAGTAACAAGATTCGAATTTAAGATGATGTGCGTCCATACTTGTTGATGGCAGACCTGTAATAATTTTATTAGAAGTAAAAATATATATATACAACGGTACGGAACATTCTAGTGCAGATTACATCAAACCATAGTTTCCGAATCCATACTTCTTGATGGTAGAACTGCAATAATTTTATTAGAGGTGAAAAAACAAAAAAAACAATATACAATGGTACGAAACAATCTAGTGCCGATTACACAAAAGCATCGTTTGAACGCCTCTCTCTGTAGCTGCTGCTTTCCAAGCAAATCTGGCATATGGGCTAGCGTTTGACAGCCAATGCCTGTACTCGCTCTGCATCGGTCATTGACAATGACAAGTGCTGCACAGCAGCAGCTACCAAATCCAACAATAGCATCCACTTCGTATGTTTTCGTGTAAAGAACCAAATAGTCTTAAAACGACTTTGATAGGATATGTTAATTATGAAGAAGCAACCACCGTTTTTGTTTTGTGTGGTTTCAATTGATTAAAAAAGTTTGGATTTATGTAAAAAATTATAAATTTAAATTTTATTAAAATTAAGAAATGAGATTAAATTTAAAGTCCATCTCCTAATACGATGAATGTTGTAAATATCAATTATTTTGTATTTTTTATATAAAAAATCATA
Organism: Carallia pectinifolia; assembly: GCA_037832335.1. Lineage (NCBI taxonomy): Eukaryota > Viridiplantae > Streptophyta > Magnoliopsida > Malpighiales > Rhizophoraceae > Carallia > Carallia pectinifolia. The sequence goes on from CM075453.1 coordinate 36,458,751, forward strand.
ATATTTTATAACAACTGGGAAACACTACACTTAATTTTTTTTTTCATACAGAAAAAAATAATTGTGAAGAAGCATCAAGCCCACGAGAAACGTGGACCCCTTCCGGGCACTAGGTTCCTAATAAATCTTTAGACCAATGGGAGCAACGATCATGACCAGAAAGAATCGATGTAGGATGTATTGTTTCGATTGTACCCAACTTCCAAGCTGGGATCCCACCTTATTAGTTTAAAGTCTCCGTCACTTTAGGGAAAGGGATCATAATTTTCTTAGAAAAATTTTTCCCCCAAAAAAGATTGAATTTTATTTCGTAGTAAATCTGAAAAAGGTCATGACTTTATTGTAAGTGAACTAATCACTTTTCGAAGTTGATGATTGGTAGTCATGGTAAACTATGTATGTGTGGCCAGCCTAGAGGCGAGATTGAAACAGTGTGAGTTGTGTTAAACGCTAACTGCAAGTTGTATGAATTATACACTCGAATCAAATTTCTTTAGATGCATTTCAATAAATAAGTGAGAATCGAGGCAGTAGAATCCGTATTAATAACCATGACTTGTCTGTAAAGAATTAATTGTTATAGAAAATATAATTGTCAAGGTAGCTAAAAAATGATCATCAATTTATTTTTGCTTTTTGAAAAATCAAAATTCATCAATTTATATTGTGTTACTTTAGTCCTTTTAATACCATATAACGACGGGACACCAGATCTTAAACTTAAAAACCAAGAAATTGTTAATAGAATGTCTCTTCTATTGTGGTACGAGCGCATATCACAAACGTTGATCATATTGAAGAAATTGAGAATTGTGTAAAACGATTCCAATTTTTATTTTCCCAAATGTAGTTGATCATAGCAAACATGCACTAATTGAGATATATATATGGTCCTTGAGCAAAAAATAGAGTATTGATATATTGCATCTGAAACTGAGACAAGAGGACCGCATTGTTGTTCTTATTTGACTATCTCCAAACTTTCCGCTCGAACACTGAAGAGACCAAATAAGGCTTTATCCTAAGTGAACTCATCAATTACCACAATATGGAACCTAACTCTACACTTCATGTTACTTGACCAAAGCTAACACCCATTTTTTATTTTTTAGGGAAGAGTGCGAGTGCAGGAATTTAAACTTAAGTCAAATGCATAAAGATATATCGACTTATTACTAATCTCTTACCTAAGGTGTTATTGATCTTTCCTTTTATTTTCCAGTTTACATATTTATGTATGAGAACTAGTCTTTAACTCGATTGGATTAACGTATAAGGCGAGGGGCTGGGTATGGAATTGGTCTTCGATATGTAATCTAGAAGATGTACCAGATGCTCGCGGGTTCCCAAGTGAGCTTAGGAGGTGATATCGGTTATGTTGATTGAAAAGTTGGATAAGTGATTTCACTTAGACTAATGCTGGGCTTGGCCCCTACGGCCGTGGTGTGTAGGCTTTTATGCTTTAACGAGCTTTTTTTTAAAAAAAAAATTATGAAAAAGGCTGACTACTCTAATACAAAATCTCATGAATTTATTTGGATTCAAAAGAATTTTGTGTTATATACAAAATATTTTAAATTTTAAATTACACAAAAAAAAACATTTTCTACCATATGAAGAGATTTTACATAAATATCTATTGTATCACTATAACTCTTTCTTAAGTTGTTTTTTTTTTTTTTTGACATGGTCTTTCTTAAGTTGTTGAAAATGTTGTTTGTGTAGTATAAAATATTTTACATGTTGTATAATTTTTTTTTTATCCAAATGAATCCAAGAAATTTATATCCAAGAAAGATTTTCCTACTAAAAAAACTAATTTGATTCAAAAATTAAAAAAAAAATCAGTAGAATAGTATAGATTGGTAATTATATTCATCTTATTAATAATGTATTACATGAATATATCCTAACAATTTTTTAAATTCATATGATTTAAGTGATCACCCTCCACCAACCAATTTTTTTACACATCTTTCAACAAAAGTGTCACTGCACAGAAATATATATTGAGGTACATGATAGAATACAAGAAGACAACGAGAAAAAAGGTTAATTAATTCAAGTCTCTTACTCTCTTATATCTCTCATATACTTAAATAAAATTTTCTAAGTAATATTTTCCTTCCATTTAAACCGTATATTAGACTTGTATAAAGAGTAAAAATAAATAGGCGCCGTCAGACAGATTCTGCGGCCGCTCGATCCAAGCACATCAAATTTAGTGTTTACCAGCAAAAAAGCAAACATACGTGAGAGAAACAGAACTTAGGAGAAAAACACAGAGAAAAGAAAAGATTATAATATAATTAATTAAATTAAAGGAAGAAAACAAAAAATAAACAAAAAATAAAAAACGATATGATGTCATAACTATTACAAACGACTTGAAGTTGGTAACAACACGTCCAAAAACATGCGACAAGTACATAGATTATTTAATAGTTCATACGATTATTTTATTTTTTGGTTAAACAAAATAGGTAAATGGAGGTAAATAGGTAAATAGAGGTAAAAATAGGTGAATACAGGTGATACCTTACAGATTTAATAAAGAAGAACGTATTAGATCGTCAATACGTGAAATAAGTCAAATTATTTATATTAAACTTATAAAAAAGTAAATCTTATGAAATTAATGAACGTTATCGGAGCATTTATAAAACTCGAACTATTTTTTTTTAAGTTCAATAATTCTTTCAACAATTTCATAAAAAAAATATTTATTTTAAGACACAATTATGTAAGTACCAAATTTAGAACACACATTTAATCTGTTATTTATCTATTTTTTTAAATTTAATATATTTTTTATAATTCAATAATTAAGATCTCAAGTATTAATTTTATACTTATTATTACATGCTTATATAGAATTCCTTCAATTTCTATTGCTCTTACCGAATTTTGTTTTTTTGTTGGGACCAAAGTTTTCCCATAACTAAAGTAATGCCATCCCAAAGGCCCCCCCGAATCCACATGATTGTCAGCGGATGATAATAGTTAGAACTGTAAATGAATAATTCCAATTAAATTTTCTCAAATTTAACTATTGACTTGTTTATTAAATGAATTTAAAAATAAAATTTAGTGTCAGTATCATTTAAAAATAAGTTAAGTTTTAATCAAACTTACTATTATCGAGCTAAACTTTAAGTATTTAACGAACTGTATTATTTAATTTTATAATATAAATAAAGTAATTAAAATTAAAAATTTTATCATTATATATAAAATAAAAAAACAAACTTTCATTTAAATAAAATTAACTAATAAAAAAAATATTTAATTCTAATATATAAATATAAATACATATAATATAAAATTAAAAAAATGAGTATAATAAAGTTACTTTTATTATATATTAAATGAGTTTATATAAAATAAATTTTAATTTACTTATTCATGAATTTAGTCAAGTTAAATTTATCTTATTTTAAATTCTATTTATTTATTAAATAAATTTTAAATTTAATATCGTGAATTACTTTTTTAACTAAAAGAATAAAATTATGCCAAATTTTTATTTAATAGAGCTATCAAATTTTATCAAATGTATCAACTACCGTGAAACTCTATTAGCACGGTGGACTTGGAGGAAGCCATAAGGCAACGAAGAGGCCCACTCCCGACCAATCAGAGATCGACAACCCATTTGACGAGACCACCTTTGTTTTCCAATACCACCAATGTTCCCCCCATCAAAACCGCTAATTTTTCTAAGGCAGATTCAAAATTTTCCATTTTTATTATATTACCTTTCTAACAGTCCCTTTCCTCCCCCATGTACGCATGTACGCATAAATATCATAGATCTATGTAGGCCTGGCTGTCTGAAAGAAACCCAAAAACACAGCAATTAAGAGAGAGGCTCTGTGTGTGTGTGTGTGTGTGTGTTTGAGAGAGAGAGAGAGAGAGAGAGAGATGGAGAACTATAACTTTCTTGGCTTCTATTCTGAATAGTCAAATGCATAAAGCTTCTTCCTTTGTTGATTTTCCACTTCTATTTTTAGTAATTCTTGGTGGGTTTTTCTTCTTAAGTTCCTTAGATATATTATATAATAATAAAGTGCTAAATTTATAGTAAAAAAAATAAAGAAAAATTGAAGAGTTAAGAGAGAGAGTTGAGAAAAATGGGGAGGGGTAGGGTTCAGTTAAAGAGAATCGAGAACAAGATCAATAGGCAAGTGACGTTTTCAAAGAGACGTTCGGGTTTGTTGAAGAAAGCCCGCGAGATCTCTGTGCTTTGTGATGCTGAGGTTGCTTTGATTGTCTTCTCCAGTAAAGGGAAGCTCTTTGAATACTCCTCTGATTCCTCGTACGCACGAATTATCGCCATACATACATAAATATTTTTTTCCTTATTTTTATATCATGTTTCTCTTTTTTTTTTTTTTTTTTTTTTTTTTTTGAGGAGCAAAAATGGTTCTTGATTTTCTTTGCTTCTTCCCTTACTGCTTATTTTTCCAAGCGAAAATGTGTAGTAATTAAGAAAGAAAGGGGCAAAAAAAAAAAAAAAAAACCAAGTATTGCTTTATTATGTATCTGTTTACTTTTGCTTTCAGATTTGTCAGACTGTTCATGTATGGTAAAAACTAAAAACACCTGGTGTCTGTACACTATGTTGGTGGCTTTTTCTGTTGATTTCATGCACAAACCATAATCAGCAGCTTTTTTAGTACTAACAAAGAAAGAGAGAGAGAGACACAAAGCATAGATAATTGGAAACTGTGAATTAATGAAAGATAATGTAAATGGTTTCCACTTATTGGAGATTTTTTTGGGGTGGGGTTTGATTATACAATCTCTCTATCCCATCATTAATTGAGTTTCAGCTTTCAAAATTGTTGATTGTGGAACTTGGATTGTGCTTCTTTAATTTAGATCTTTCTCAGCTCCACGTACATTTGGTGTGTTTTTATTTTTATTTTTTTGTCTTCGTTGGGGACCTATATAGCCATGAAAATGTGGAAAGTGGAGAGGTTACATTGGCGCACATGCATTTTGCTCATTCACAAATCTGCAAGGAGGTTTTGGCTTTTTGGGTCTTAACCAAAGTCTTCGTCTAATACAAGAATTAGAAGGGTTTTGATTGGAGGAATTTATATGCCTGAATAAATAGTCCGTTTTACGGTCTGGCTTGTCCTAGGGTCACTCTTATATGATTTTGGGAGTTTTTTCTGACCTAGGAAACGCTAGCTTCACATGTGGAAGTTCATGTCCATGGCTACTGGAAGCATTTGTTCGGTTTTTTTTTTTTTTTTTTCACATAATACCAATTTTGCCCCCGAAGAGATTCCAGTTTAAGACAGGGCAGGTCCTTTACTTGTATGTTTACATTACTTCTATGTTTTGGCAGCATGGAAAGGATACTTGAACGGTACGAGAGATATTCTTATGCTGAGAGGCAGCCTCTTGCAACCGAGACTGAAACAAACGTACGTCATCGCCTTCAACGAATAACAAATGCAGTAGTACAATGGTTTATATATTCCATTAATCACAAGATTGATGTTGAATGGTCTGAAGTCGGAACGGTTGATTTCGGCGCATAACATTGTTTTTTCATTAATTCGTGTATATGTGTTTTGTCTGTCCAATTTTCGGATCCGTGATTACTAGAAAGTTCAGCAAATTTTAGTTGTGCAGGTTAGCTGGACTCTGGAACATGCGAAGCTCAAGGCTAGAATGGAGGTTCTGGAAAGAAACCGAAAGTACTGGGCAAAAATATATTCCTCTTGAACAACTTTAAAATGGAAGAAACGGCCATTTACTAACTCGCCCTTTTGCTTGGTAGGCATTTCATGGGGCAAGATCTGGACTCCTTGAGCCTCAAAGAGCTTCAAAGTTTGGAGCAACAGCTTGATTCTGCTCTTAAACAAATAAGGTCAAGAAAGGTAAATCATCGTGCCGTTTGCACCATGAGTAAGAAGATATAATTCGTGGTACTAATTAATTTCATGTGTAGAACCAACTGATGTGCGAATCCATTTCGGAGCTGCAGAAGAAGGTAATCTCCTTAATGCCCGAATCCATTTTCGGACCATGCATCGCAATAAATTTAACAAAATTGATAGTTGGACAGGGTCTGAAATAGGGGTTCACGCAGGTTCACTCAATTTTTTATTACTTTTTAAAAATTAGTATTATGTGTATAATGGTTAAACTTGATTATTAAGCTTATGTATAAATGAGTTAAGGTTAATATGCAATAGATGTCATGTATATAATAATTAAGATTGATGTGAAATTACTGTAGCTGCCCTCCATCTGTTCGATACCGATTGGGTATCAAAGCTTAGAAATAAATAATGTATTGTTCATATAGTACAAAAAAATTTTAGTCATTCTTAGGTCAACTATTTGTTGTTCTTTACAGGATAGGGCATTGCAGGAGCAAAACAATCAGCTCGCAAAGAAGGTGAAACTTTTCTACGCAGAAAAATCTGCTAAGCTAAGTGTCATTTTCCCATGACCTAAAATATTTTGAGCAATATCTAGGTAAAGGAAAAGGAAAAGAGAAAGGAAAAGGAGATGGCACACCAGGCAAACTGGGAGCAACAAAATCATGAGTTAGATTGTGCATCTGCGCTTATTCCACCTCCAATGCATACCTTAAACATAAGGTTTCTCTCTTTCTCTTGCACTCGCTCACGCTCGCACACACATACACGCCAAGGTCCGCGGGGATCCTTTGCATTTTTGCTGGACACCGTCTAATTAACAAGATAATACTCAAGTGTCTGATCACTCTTTATGTGATGCTGCTTCAGCTGTAACGACTCGTCAGCAAGAGGCAATGCAGGTGAGGATGAAGCAACTCCAACCCAGGAAAGAGCAAACACACTCCTGCCTGCGTGGATGGTCAGCCGGCATGAGAATTAAAATTGAGGAATAATCAGCTCCCAACTCTTGTAATTGTGTGAAGGCAATTTTTATAGGCAAATGCATTAATTCATGGGAATGAGTCACACACCACTTTTTTTCAATAAAGAAGTGAAAATGTTCTATATAGCAGTCCCTAAATTTAGTTGTCCAGAGTGTGGATTTGTGTGAGATAATTGGTCTAATGTTGTATCATGTCTGTAATAATACTCTCCACCCAAATAAAGAAATTCATGTGTTTTTAGTATCTATTGAGAGTTTTTAGTCTCTCGTGTTTGATTTTTATGATTTTATTTTCTTTTTACGGTGTTTCAGTCTCTCTTATAACTTAAAAAAATATATATATTTATGTGATTATGCATGGGATAATATCATAAAAACCGTTCAAACCAAACTGCGTGCATAATTTTTTTTTTTTTTAACCAAGCTACTGTGTATATAATACTTCAATTTGATGTTATAGTTGTAATATTTTGTTTACTGAAATTCAATAGGAAAAATTTTGAGAGCGACTCCATATTCTATAACAGTGATGGATTGGATTGATTTGAATTATTTTTCAGTGGACGTGTGCTTAATATTAATAAAGTGTATGTAAATTTGGCTAATAAAGTCTAGTTTAGCATATATAATGTAAATTGATTAATCCAGCGGATTGATTGTGGATCTGTCATTTGAAAAAATTATGAGTTATGGATTGGATTGGTAAAGCCATGAAAATTATCCAGTTCGAACTAAAAAGCCATAATGTACAATATTTGTATGCATTTAAAGACTCTAAATATTCCTAAAAAAAAATAAGAAAATTGTAAATATCTTCTCAATCGTAAGGGGCTAACCGCGTCCCTATTCATCATGATTACGTGTTTCTTAATTTTTAGTAGAGTCAACAATTATACAGAAGAGATATGATGAAATTAATGTTATGGTTAACAAGTCTTTGTAATAATAAGCTTTTCTCAATTTTTTTCTACTTTCCATCGTGCAAAGCTTTTTCTCAATATGGTAAATGGTGCTCAGAGTCCATCAAGCTTGGGCATCCGGAAATAGACTTTGTTAACCATCTCTTTTTTTTTTTTTTTTGTGACGCAAAAGAATTGTTTCATTAATATTTTTTAAAAATTATACATAAGACCAATATAAAGGTATTAAAAATACCTGCATAAAATAAGAAAAAGATACGACTCAATAGACTTATATCTCATAAGGTTAGATTGACCAAAAATTAGGCATGTAGCCTGTTACAATCCAATTATCTAATAAGGATATAAATCGATCAGTGATTAAATTTAACTAATTATGAATAGTTAATTAGATATAATCCAACTGAATAAATATGTCACCGGTAACAAACACTGCAATTCGGTAGACTTATGACAAAAATCAATAGAATATTTTTAGCACCGATTTCCTAAAAATCTAATATACTACTTATAGAAAAATGACAACATAACACTCATTTGAACAACAAGTAGCAAAATCCTTCCCCACAAACTCTAGAGAGACAAGAGATCCTGAACAGCGGCAGTGACGGCGACCACAGCGGCCGCTCATCGAAGGAAGACGATGGCGGCAGCAATATGGGCAGCGGCGGAGGCAGCGACGTTGGGAGAGGGTGCAATAGTGCAGGTGGCACCAACGGCGCCCATTTCAACAGCTGTAGAAGCCAACTCCAATGGCTGTGCCAGCTGCCGATATGTCGGCACCATGATAAGGACAATTTTGGAGATGGCAATACCGGCGACTAGTACGGCGGTGCCCGCACTAGAAAAAATGGCAGAGACAGTAATTGAAACGGCAAAAAGGTAGCTCGACCAAAGAAGAGTCAGGATATGGTGCTGGGGAGGCCATGAGTGATCTTTACGGAGCTAGATCTACAAAAAAAAGAAAAAGCCATGGGGAGGAGAAAGGTGTTTCAATAGAGGAGGACAGAGAGATAGAATGTGAAAGAAAGAGAGAAAAAAAAGAGTGAGAGGAGAGGAAATGAGATAAAAGAGCGGTTGGAGGAGGGGGTGGCTGGCGGTAGTGGTTGGAGAGCTTCTACCGTTCGCCAAGAGATGTGAACCTTTGAAGTAAAATCAGAGAGTTTAGAGAGAAGGAGAGTTTAGAGAGAGAATGATGGTTTGTTTTATATGTCTTGTTATCTATCCGAACCTTATGATTGAAATTTATAAGAGTTTAGGTGCTTAAAGATTGAAAATTTTAGCAAATTTCAAGGTGAAACGTGCAATTTTAAGCATCTTGTTTAAATGGGACATTGAAACATGCATTGCAATAGTGAATTTAGAAATATTGAGAATGAATCATATGGACTGATGGAAAGGATCTACATCACAGCTGTAAATTATACTATATTTGTAAACCTTGTTTTTTTGTGTGTGTGTTTCTTAGCATGACTTTTATGTTGGGCAAAAATCTTACAATATGATTAAGAATCCAAATCTTGGGAGAGAGATATAAGATTTATAAAAAATAGAGAGTTATTTTGTTGTGTTGTGCGAAACCAATGAACTTATCGATCCACAAAGAAAGTCACAGAAAGTTTGACCAACGTTCTGAGAACCACCCAAGATAGCTAACTATGATTTGAGGTATGCAGGACGGCTAAGTCCATCTTTCTCAACGGTCCTCGTTTTTTTTTTTTAATACACTTTGAAATTGATCAGGATTCCTTAGCTTAGCGTGTATCTAAAGCTGTATTGAGGAAAGGGAAAAAAAAAAGAAACGAAGAGAGGGCACATCAACGACCAATGTTTTTTTTTATTTTTATCCGAAACTACCAATGATGCAAGACAGCTCGAATCCACAACAAGTTTGTACCAAAATTCCAACCCAATTCATGCCAGCATAATATAGGCCACTGGAGTCATGACAAAGTACAAATGAACAAAAAAAAAAGAAGTTCAGAAAAGAAACATGGCTTCATGCCATGAACCCCATTATTATAGAACCTAATTAACCTAATGCGGTCATCTTTCTTTCTTTCTTTTTTTTTTTTTTATTTTTGCAAAAAATTAAAAACACGTTGAGTATCCTACAATCCTAGTAAGAGGGTTGTGCCATGTGGCCCTACCAAAAGGATAAATTTTGAAACTATATATCTAATCTCACAGAATATTTTAATAAAATTTTAAATTTAGGACTTTCAACCTGACATTGATTATCTTTTAAATGTTACAGAAGTCAAAGGAAGCCTAAAGAGTCTGTCATCCTCACTTTTATCGATTAATTCTGATTGGTAGATTTCTCCGATATGCTAGAACTGGATTCTTGCAATTGGAATTTCTTCCATTCAATTAATTTTTCAATAAACCAAAAGAAAAAAAAAAAAAAGGGTCTTTAGAGTAGAGTTGTCAAATTGTAACCCGATTCCATGGGTTGACTCAAATCTGACCATAAAAATATGATTCGAACCTAACCCTAATTTTCAGTTTTTGGAATCTAGGGATTTGTTTGTGCTTTTGTATTGATTTACTCTAATTTTTACCTTATCTTTGTTCTGTTATTCGCTAATTTATCTTGTTTCATTGTCTGCTGGCTTGATTGGTGATTGCTTGTCCACGAAACGACATTCCCTGTCGCATTGGTCGTTTTGCCTGTTAATGGGAGGAGCACATAGACACATAGCATATGAAAACGCCAGCACTGACTTGTTTCTAATTTTTTGTGGGTTTGGATTTCTCTGAAAAGGAAAAGCGCGACAGATTAATCTTTGTACACTGTTGATAGTTGCATTCTTCATTAAGTGTTCGGTGACCCGAGGTCACTGACCTCGTATGGCGGGTGTGGGATCGAACGCTTCCTGTACAGATGTTGAAAATTTCCCACTTGGCTTTATTCTTGCATGTCTGTTATTCGGTACAGATTCCATTTGAATCATATGGAAGGCTCGATCGGCCAATAGATTCATTTTTGCTCATTGGAGGTGAGTGTTGCGTCACTCAAAAAATTAAAGTTATGAGATTCATTTTTGTTCATTGGAAAAGGAAAATAAGTAAATAAATAAATAGTTTCTCTTTTATTTTTTTGGTCCATTTTTCATTCCTGATATTGAATCTTGCAATTCTTCGCCATTAATCTAATTAAGCAAATAAAAAGGACATTTTGTCTATTATCCCATAATTTGATGGCAAATCTAAGATCTTTATACCAGGTACGAGATCACAATGTTTTTTTAATTTTTTATTGTCAGACCTCACCTTTATTTAAATTATGAAACATCACGTTTAATTTTTTTTTATTTTTTTGTTAAAAAAAAAAGTAAAACCTATATATGAGGTTAGCTAGAGACAAAGAAACAGTAGAGAGGAGGCAAGGAAGCTCCGTGGACCATAATTATTGACCCGATCCTCGCAGTAATTAAATTGGTCTACTTGATCATTCGGACCCAGATCGATTTTCCCTCTTTTTTCAATTTATTCATTTAGTTTTAAAATTTTAGAACGAAATGTTTGTTACTAAAAATAATTATATTCAGAATTCAAACATTTCAAATATCAAATTCAATAAAAAATTGTTTTGTTTGTAATACATTACAATATATGTTTATATTTCACCTAAAAACAATAAATTTATCATAAAATTCAAATAAATAAGTATAAGTTTATTCTTATTTTTATTAAAAATATTCATAGTCACTTAAAATTCATTAAGATATATTAATTATGAAAAATGTCAAATATATTCATAAATATTGCAAAAAACCTAACATCTTACTCGGATCAATGTCCGGATCAAGTCTAATAACGGTAGCCCTAACTCTAAACATAGAGTGTGAGCTAATATTTCATATCTGGTGAATGGTTCAATTAAAGCGAACATTGCTTTAATTATTAATACCGAGAAGCCCGGTGGAGCCTCCGCGAGCAACCAACAAGAACAATTGTCATGGCCTGGTTAATGTTTGATCTTCGATAAAAAAACAACGAAGGTACGCACCGTAGGATGACACCATGAGATTGGTTCGCACTTGTCTCTCATTAGTGAGTTCTTTTTTATTTTTTTTGTTTACAAAATTAAAAAGCATGTGTAGTACCTAGCCGTGCTAAGGAAGATTGTGGCTGTGTCTCTGCCAGATTATCTACTCTGCAAGTATAATCGGCAACGCCAAAAAAACATTTAGCCTAAATTTAATTATACAAAATGTCTGGATAAAGATTTAAACTTGTGACTTTATAATAGAAATAAAGTCGTCTAACCATTAGATCACAACAATAGACGATTCATTAGGGAGTTCATTAAAACTTGTATACTTGATTAACTGGGTTAATTAACAAAACCATTTAGAACCATATCAGGAATTTTTTTTTTTCCTTGGATCAAACCGGGAAATATTCAATTTCGTTAAACCACAAAATCAGTACATAGAAGATCCTGTCTAAGAGTACTTCATATTTCATACATTGAATGCACTATGCTGATGTGAGGGTGTGCTCATTTAGGCGAATGCTGACCGGTTGATACTCATATTTTAATGATTAAAAAAAAACAAAAAAGAAGAAGAGAAAAATATCTTAGATCATATTTTCCTACGTACGCCTATTCTTGCATAGGCTAAAAAGGGGAAGATCACCAGTCTATCATGTAGCACCGGGAGATGCTGCCTGGTTTCTGAGTTTTGACCAATTTTTGATAGGGTGGCGTTCCGTGCACCCCTCCTTTATATATATATATATATATATATATAATAAAGTTAAAATTTAAATTTAGAATAATAGTATTTTAGAATCTAAGATATAAATTTTATATGAGAGGTAAGAAAAAAAAAATATTTTACTTAATTTCAGTACAGTCACCTCTTTTGGTGTACCAAACATTACCATTTTTGATATATCCTTTTACTTTATGGATAAAATCAATTTTCTTCACCGGTACGTGCTATTAATCAAGTTCAAGAACTAATGGTGTGTTTGGATTGTGAAAATTTGGTGAGAAAGAAAGTTATAAAAAAGAAAGTTGTGAGAAAAAAATTATAAGAAAGAAAATTGTAAGAATTTGTTGTTTAGATATATAAAAAATACGTGAAAAAAAAATGATGAGAAAATAAAAAGTGTGTTTGAATTATATAAAAAGTGATAAAAAATATATAATTAAAAATATAAAAACACTCCCTACAAATAACTGGTGAAAGAGATATAATTGAGACATTTTAATAATTTTAAATGCATGTCTTTTTTTTTAATGTAATTTTTTTTGTATTTTTCCTCACATAGTAACTGTGCAGATTTTTTCATAGTACAGTGTTTCTGATGATTTTTTTCTTACAAACCATAAAAGTTAAGCCACCTCTCCACTTAAAAGTAGATCATTATACCAAGTAGTGCCATTTTGTCAATTGGCTTAATCTCAAAAGAATTTGGTTTTTCGAAAACGTATGGCAGACAAGGATGGTGCGGTTGGTTTGAAAAATTTTGATACGAAAAAAAAATAATTAGAAAATTTTAGTTAAAAAATGTTATTATTATTATTATTATTATATTATTTTTTATTAATTTAAATAATAATTTTTTATTTTTTATAAATTATTATTTATTTTGTTATCATATTTTTTATAAATTTTTTATTAATTTAAATAATTTTATTTTTTTATAATTTTATTTTTTGTATTTTTCCAAACAGAAATCATACTACAGGTTAGACAGCTCAATTCGACGAGAGGAACGCTATGGCGATTGGGGCCCACGAGCGCATTAGCTTAGGTGAGCGCGTTGAAGAAGAGGTCCAGCCACCAAGAAAACACGACAAACTCTGACAAAAAAAAAAACACAACAAACAAACAAACGAAAGGTAGACATTTAGGCCAAAACGACGCAATATGGCCCCACAAGAGGGACGGGAGTTCGAGTAATACTAGTTCATATATATACATATATAAGCCATTTTCCTCTTACATATGTACATGCATATTAATTGCACTATTTCGTAGCGAGATTTTTTTTCAGTTCTAAAACATGGTTACTCTACGCACTAGATTGCCTAGATTCTGTGTTAGTAGGTCCATGGCTCGTGTTCGGTTCATTCACCGTCTGTTCGAGCCAAACCCACCTCTAATTCAACTAAAAGTGAACAGAATGTGAAGCTTTTAGGCAATGGCTTGGGGAGCTCGGGTGGTGATCATGGGTATGAAAATGGCAATAAGGTTATGGTGGTGGTCGATTCAAGCCTAGAAGCCGAGGAAGCACTTGCATGGGCACTTTCTCACACTGTCCAAAACCAAGCTACCGTTGTTGTTTTGTATATTTCCAAGCAATGCCTAACAGGTCAGATGATCTTTCATAAGTATATTTCGATTCAGAACCGTCTTTTTTTGTTAAGGAGATATAATTACAGGCATGATCTTGAAGGGTCATCATCTCTGAATGCAGGTCCAGAGTCCGATTTGAAGGGTCAACCGGAGGGCTTATGAACTTCTTTACGACATGAAAAGTATGTGTCAGAGGAGAAGGCTTGGGGTGAGTGATTGAATTTATTTATTTATTTTTTTTTTTTGGTTAGAAAACATTTCATTTATGACCCATCATTTTCTTTCATTTTTAATATAATTATCGAATAATTTTATCTCGAGATCGAGTTTTAATCGGAGCAAAATACCAAAAAAAAAAAAAATTGTTGCTAAGCAGCTAGCCTGGATGAGGAGAAGATATGACAACAAAGTCAATGAAGCCTCATAACCAAGCTGCAATTTCCATAGTGCCAGCTAATAATGTAGATAGAGATACTAGTAAAGGATGACGATCTATTCTGTTCACATTCGCATTCACTTGCTAAACACTATAATGGATTTCCACGAATTCCATGCAATTGTATAATAGGTGCAAGTGGAGACAGCAATACGGGAAGGCAAAGAAAGGGGTCCAACAACAGTGGAAGAAGCAAAGAAACAAAGGGTGTCGCTGCTAGTGTTAGGCCAAAGAAAACGCTCCATAATGTGGAAGCTTGTGAATAGGTGGAATTTAGGGAAGAAGAGCTGCGGCGCAGCAGTGGAGTACTGCATCCAAAATGCCTCGTGCATGACCATTGCTGTGAGAAGCAAGGCAGGAAGCTAGGAGGGTGCTTGATGACCACCAAGCGTCACAAAAACTTCTGGCTTTTGGATTAGCCATATGTATGTTTATTGGGGAAAAAGATGACTCTGATAAACCCTGCAAGTGGAGCCAAGAAATGTGGGAAACATCAGAAGGAAAGTCCATTGCTTGGGAAAAGGATGAAACAGAATAAGTCAAAGGAAACTTTCGGCGGCAAATCTATTGGCAACTTGAAAGAATGTATAATTATGTACAATTCTTTTATACATCCTGCACAATTGCCAAACTTCCAATGGGATGGACCATGCGTGTCGTTGCCTTTTTAACTACAATTGGATGACCGGGTTGGCTTTGATGAAACTTGGCAGATGCAATACACGAAGAGGATATTTTATCTGTTCTATAACTCCAAATGCATCAATTTGCTCGCTCACCTTCTCCAGCACCCCTTTCCTCTTTTTCTCTCTGCTGGATTGTTAGTTGCCATTATCAACAAGAATCAATGCATGACAAAGCATAACAAGCAAGTACTCCAGGTCTTTCATTTTAATGTACTTCCATGTGGCTCAAAAACGTAGCCATGTCGAACGGCAATTCTTTGCAGTTGATCATAACCAGCAAGTACTCCAGCTCCTGCCACACCAAGCAGCATATTTGCAGTAACTCCTCGAAATAGAGCTGTGTAACCCTCAAGGTGGACGATCTCACAGAATGCATGCATTCCATTGCGATATTTCAAGGGCTGTCCGGAAGTCAGCATCATTCTCCGTCTCAGAGTGTCAAAGGGGTAGGCACAGACACCAGAGACTGTAGTGATACTCCAACCCAACAAGAAACTAGCAAAGAAATTACCCTGAAAGATACAAACACACAACTACTTAACAGAGGATTATATCTCACTTCATGAGCTCGGAAGAGTTTGTCTAAAGCCTCAGATCAGACGCTTGAAAAACATAGCATGCTTAATGTCTGATGCCAACCATCCCCCGTGTGGCCCCATGAGTCAATGTTGTGAAAGCACTAATATCAAACATTCATATGCGAGATCTAGAACTTCTAGCGAATCGAGCCAAATATATGGTGCAAATTAACCCTCGTAAAATTAGTAAGGTCCAGAACCAAAGGTGAACACACATACCTCAAGTGGTCCCACCAAGACAATAGGCTTCACAGTATCATAGATTCCGAAATATAAGCCTCGGTACAGAGTAATTCCCATGATTGAAACACTAAATCCTCGATACAACCCTACAATTCCATCACTTGAAAGCGTTTTTCTATACACATCTAACAGCCCTTTAAACTGTCGTTGACCAGTACTTGGCCACTCCCTTGCATCAGTTCCTAGCCGTGTACGTGCGTAATCCAAATGATACAGCAACAATGAAGTTGTTGCTCCAGCAGCACTGCCTGAAGCCAAATTTCCAGCAAACCACTTCATGTAACCATCTTTCTCTTTTGAACATCCAAAAAGACTTTTGAAGTAACCTTTGAATGCAAAATTGAAAGCCTATGGACAACCGAACATCTGAATTAAAATAAGACCACGACATACCGGGTAAAAGAAGAATAAACCAACAGCTCCTCTCCTCTTGATGTGTGGAGCACAATGTCAATTACAAAGTAGTTTTGGGACACACATGCACTTATTAAAGCAATGTCTTCATAAAATTAACATAACAATCAAAAGAACAATTGAATTCATGCTCCAAGCTCAACAGTATACCTTGCAAAACCTAAGCAAGGAACTTGGAACGTGACTAATTATTAGCATATGGTCCACAGAAAGGAATCCTAAATACTTAACAAATTATCTCAAAGAAATCATATCTAATTGCTATCAGTACCAGGCTGTAAAAAAGAGAACATGGACATACAGAACAGCTGAAAAAGGAACTATAGGTAAAACTACCACATATAGCTAAGGTTCAGCTGGAAACACCAACATACATCTCGCCTCAATTCAACAAAGCCTTGAACTACCCATTAGTCTACAGCTACACAATTTGTATGTCTTTCCTACAACTAATTCTTACTATTTTTCATATACAAGTTCATTTCTACGTGATGATCTTGGAGGGCAATAATAAGTCCAGAATATTATAAAGAATAAGCACAACTTTAAAGGAAAGAGAAAAACCTGAGTGGGGAAATACCGTATGACATTGGCCTGGTTACCTCTCCACAAGGAGAAGAGACCTTCCTCTCTCAAAACCCTTCCAAAGCAATCCCTAACACCCAGGTAAGGTTTTTTAAGCTGTCCTCTTTTAATCATCTCTCCTTGGTTCTGCAATAAAAGCTTCACTCTCTCAATTGGTGCCACAGCACTCTTTGCTACAACTGCTGCCACACCTCCCATCACAAAATCAGCAGAAAATCTCTCATACTTTCTTCCCTTTTCCATAACTCTGTCTCAAACTGCCTTCAGCCCCTGCAGATGCAACACAATTGAGAGATTGAAGCTTTTGCTACTACAAGTCAGATGTAGATAAAGATTGCTTTAAATGTTAAAATCTCACACTAATCTCCATATGCAGTTCAATGCAAAAACTATGTTCCTCCATTTTTTAGTGTTAAGGACTCTCAATTAAAAGGTTGCCTTTTGCAACACCCACTTGCACTCCAGCCCTGCATTTAACAGCACTGCAGTCGCTACATCTGGGAAGCTTATTTCTACATAGGAAATTTCTCCAAAGTGTAGATTCTAACTATGTGTTGATGATTTTATCATTGTCGGTATACGAAAATCATTTTAAATTCTTGTCGTTGTTGTTATTGTCATAACTACTTACCCTAATTTACTAAAGAAAAGTAAAGGCCATTAATCTTGATAATTCATTTAAGCATCTAACACTAAAATGTAACAATCCTAAACAAAAGAAATTGTTCATTTTCCATGTTTTATTTTCAAGCCCAAAATGCGGCGAAGTATCCCCCGTAACCAGGACATAGTCCATGGTGACAGAAATGCCAAAAATGCAGCAGTAGTTTCAACTTTTCAGTTAGATTAGTTTTCAAACTCCATTTGTGATCTCTTTCCACATTTTCATCCACAACTCAAACTCCTTTTAACCCACAAACAGAAATTTCACATTCCCATCTAAATCAATCTTCAATCGTCCACAGGGCATCATTGAACAGTAAAATTAAGATCAATCGCCAAAACAATCATTGAAACAAACATTTTTCATGTGAAAGTGCGTGTGTCAAATTTCCTTTCCCTTCCTCACAAACTGATTCTATGGAGGGGTTCCTAGGCCACTGAGGAATCTACACACTGCAAATCCATTGGGAAAGTTCAACAACCAGCCTCCTTGTTCATCGAGGCAACTAATGACCAACAGAAGAAGGCTTAATCACCCACTAAATGAAATTAATGCCCCCAAAAAACAAATAAATAAACAGACTCCACAAATGAACATTTAGCAATGAATCACAATTTACACAATATGGCAGTAGAGTAATTAAAAGAGATATAAAAAGCAAATACTAACATAAAACAAGTCGATATTTAACTGAAAATTACTTAAACAGTTGAAGGTTTAACCATTGGATGAACTCAAAATTATTCAGAGGTAACGATTGCCAAATCCCAAAAAAATCACTAACTACGAAGAATTAGTACAGGCACTAACCATAAAAAATAAGGATAACTAAAACACCACGTAGAAATGGAATATAAATAAGTCTAATAAATTCTACCGACTTTCCGGAGTCACGGTGAATAAATCAGAAACACCAACAACAATTTAGTGCATGACGAGCCAAATGATACCTTGTACGGAATTCCGGCGGCCAAAAAAGAGCAAGATAGAATATTGTTAGGACACTACCAATTGTTGGTTGGTCTGCATCTCTCTATCTTCGCAGAGGGATTCAACCGGATCGGGTCTGTGGATTTGGTTTTTGCCGTATGCGCCCGCGTGT